>ULGN01000003.1:431916-1031487 GCA_900518985.1 Yarrowia alimentaria
GAAATCTCTGCTGGTCCTCCTCTGACAGCACCTTCCACAGCTCCTCGGCAGGCACCTTGTCAAGCATGTCCTGCAGCTCTTTTTCCTCCTCCTGTGTCCATTCAGCCCCGTCTCCGACGCCACTCTCGGCCTCCGTAGGCGTGGCATCCAGCGTCGTTTTGATTGTGTTCAGATCCACGCCCTGAGGGGTCTCGTACCTCCATCCTTCGCTCTCGGAACCGTACCGCTCCACAATGTCCAGCACCTTTTTCTGGTCGCGAATCTTGTCGGGATTGAGTCTGGTGGAGCTGTCGAACGCAGTTTCTTCGGCCACGTTTTTTTTGTAAAACCTCTCCGAACACAAAAGGTGTTTTTCGCCCTTGTAGCACGCCAGCGAACAGTACAGAGACTCGCATCTGGGACAGCTGTAGTTGCCCTGGTTGGTGCAAAAGGCACACAGGTGCGCTTCTGATGCCAGCGACGACGAGTTTGTCGATGGTTTGAGCATTTCGGGCCAGCCGGAGAGCTTCTAGAAGTGTTGACGACAAAGAAGAGCTGTAAGTTGGAGTGGTGTTTTTTTGAGCGTCTTTTCACTGCATGATGCATTATCTAAAGTCTAAGCGGGAGAGGATAAATTGAGATGAAAAAGGGCTTTTTGAGGACAGAATAGAAACGGCAATTTGAACACAAAGAGGAGGAAATTTGAAACCAATCCTTTAGACATCTTTTCAAGTTCAGTGAGCTGATTTTCTCGCTTATTGGGTCTCACATGACGGAGTTATCGTGTGTCTGATTTTTGTAGTTTGACTCTTGCACATTGCGTCAATGCAGTTTCCTATCTCATTTCTAATATCTTGGCGATGGAAAGGTCAACTCAACGAGTAGTAACAATTGCGACTAACGGAAAACAGCAGCTTTGGCACGGGGTCTTGATAAACAACACTCTGTTTCTCTGATTGTCGTGGTGTCTAAACTGCGCTCAATATCGTCGTTAACAACAAGAGAAGCAGTGCATCTACTGAAACTCTCTCTCAATCCTCCACCACCCAAAAAACCACTGTATTCATTACATGTGCTGGTTCGTTACTTGAGTTCGATAGCGTCGCCGGTGTTCTCGTCGCCGTCAGTGTCGCTCGTACTCAGAGCAGTGTAGCCAGCAGGGGCTTTGTCGGAGTCATGGCTTGAGCGGAGAAGAAGCGCTCCAATCAAACAGAGACACACTCCGGTGAGCATGACCTGGTTTTTGTCCTTTGAAAGGGCCTCGGAGACGCCTTTGTACACCAGCTGCAATCTCCTTTCGATTTCGCCGTGCTGGAGAATCTGGGCGTAGTCCTTGGCAGCAGCGGCTCCCCGAGCATGCACTGCCAGAGCGACAGCCAGAATGAGTTGTTTCGAGAGGTCCATGTGTTTGTGTTTGAGTTGTCGTTTGCGCAAACGAAAACTGGGGATCAATGGGGTCTTATATAGACTTGTTCTAGGTTTGTGTGGAGAGATGTGTTGTCAGCAAGCGTCCTGACGACTCAAATACAATTTTGTAGAGTAGCGAAAGAACAAGAAATAAGAATTAAGATCCAGAATCATCGACTTTGGAAAATACAGTACCGTTGGTAGATACATGTTCACCAGATGAAGGACTTGCTACTTTTGTTGCTTTTGCTAGGTAATCTGGCCCCTCATTTTCGTTCGTTTTCGATTTTGAATTCGTATTCGGTTTTTGGATTCATAATCGTGCCGTGCCATGCGACGACAATCAGTTGGCTTTTAGAACCGAGATGGATTGGCCTTTCTGGAGGTTTTCGCTCGGAAATCAGCCGGAAATTGACTGCTTACGTGTCACTTAGAGCACGACATGGGATACGTCACTGTTCCGTGCGATATGACTTCGTTTTTGTCACACCAAACACTGCCCACCAAATCATCCATTTTCTTTTTACTTTGGCTCATCTCTCCGTTTCTGCATACGGAGAACAAGCTCTTTCTCTTAAGTCTAGTCTAAGTTACGACTATCTGCTGGGGGCTCGTATCCCCGTTTAAAGCGATAAATAGCCGTTTCTTGCACTTTTTTTTCTGAAAAAAGCACGTATTTGGATATTGCGATTGGTACTGTTTGTGTTTGTCTTTCATTTTCGCGTTTTCTGGTAGTATTTCTGGTCTCAACACAGCTTTCAATTCTGCCCACCGTGAAAAAGAAGGCTGCTCCGACCATGCATATAACTCGTGTTGCTGTCTTGTATGCAGCCATCATTTTAGACTGTTTCTGATACCATTAAAATGGTCATTTTTATGCCTTTTTCCATGGGTATAAGTGGAGTACGACGATATCCGATTGGTCTATTTGTTTCAGCCTAGCACTGTGTGATATCTGGGCGTTTACAGGTCATCAGAATGTCTTTGAGTCATCTGATTGAGAGCTATTCAGTCGAATGATCCAAAGAAACAAGTGTCAACCACGACTGCCGTCAAAAGAGATTCAAGACACTAATATCCAAACATTGGGGAATAGAGAATGTCCGAGACTAGTATTTACTGGGAAAACTTCTTTTAAACACTCATTTGTTCTTTCATTCCGTTCATTGTTCTAGTTTGAACTTGTCTGGACTCCATACTCATCATCCTGATATCAAGTCAGAGTACCTCAGCTATCAAAATGCCCTTTTTTTGGAACAAACAAACGACAATTATTCGCAAACAACCGAATGACTCTGTCTGTCCACTTGCGACGGCATACGCACCATTTTGGTTGTTTCCAGAACGTGATTTTGGGATTTTGTCGATCTACAATTCTTTGTATTGGACGAGAATGCATGTTTCATATTGCTCACTGATAAACCAGACCAATTGTATCAATGGTTTTTTTGAAATAAAATAAAATAAATAAAATAATAAATAAATAAAATAAAATAAAAAACAATAAAAAAACGAATCAATCTGCGTGCCTGAAAACGCCATGCGATTGACACAGGCTAGTGACGCTCAAAAGATGTCTTTCTCCTCCTATCAGTAATCAGTCTTGAATCATCTTCTAAGACTCGGGTTCATTTAGGTAGGTTCCTAGGTTAGGGTAAGAAGTGATTCAATTTCGTTATTCGAGGAGGTGAAAATGAAACCTCATTTCTTGCAGCATTCAGACAATAACGAACAGTTACAAATGTATTGTCATGAGAAACGACTCAATCCAGAATTTGGAGAGCAAAAACTGTGGATTAGTGATTTATGTATTGGAATATCTATATACAATCTCTATATATACACACTTTACTGGATTTGATTTCACCTCTCTTCATGTCTTCTTGACAGCCACCTGATTCCATCTAAAGTTAAAGGCGAAAAGTGACGAATACTAGTCACGGGATTTCCCCCAAAAATCACTATAAATAACTATCAAACAAGATCCATACAATCCTTCCACCACCATTCCACCCCAAACCTCCCCCAAACAGCCCTAACAACGCTCCTTTCAGACCACAAAAAAACCCACAGCCATCTGTCCAACCACTTGCAGGCTAATTTGTCATGCATATGGAATCTGCATCTCGAAACACTACTTCGTACAGCCATCTATTTCTCTCGCAGCAAAACCACACACTCACATGCCAAAACACACTGATCTGCTGCTAAGATCGGCGCGAACGGTGGCGCAGTCGTCGCGCGTCGCCGTGGCCACCGGAGGCGTGCGCTACGTGCATCTCAACAGCCCCAACAACCTCTATCTCAAACCCCAGCAGTCTCAGGTCCCTCGTCTCCCACGTTCTTTTGTGTCCTCTGCACGCCTCAGAAACGACTATGCCGGCGGCCAGCACGTGCAGGAGCTGGAGGCGGCCGAGCGCGCGCTCAAAGAAAGTTTGGTGTCGCACAATGGCGAACCTGTGGACCGTCAGGAGGTGCGACAGCGTCTCATGGACCTCATCAACATGTCGCCAGGAAACGTGGTGCGGCTCTCCGTCGTGCCCGTGGTCAAGTCCGCGTACTACGAGCTCTTCCAGGGCGGCGCGGAGTCGTCTGTCATGACTCCCGCCGACACTAAACGGCTGTTTGCCGCCGTGGCCGGAAACGACCCCAAGGACGTGCAGGACTTTCCGTTTGTGCTGGCGGTGTACCACCAGGCCGAGCAGGCCGCACAGACGCAGCGGGACTCGCGCGACAACATTCTGCTGCTGGGAAAGTACTTTCTGCACCAGGATCGGCTGGACAACTTCTGGAAGCTGCTGGAGGCCCAGATCAAGAGCCACGAGGACGTGGACGCGGCCTTTATCAAGCAGCTCATTGAGCTCATTTCCGTCGAGCCGCATCTGACGCTCAGAAACGTGGCTCGGGCCCTGGATCTCCGCACCGAGCTGCACATCGAGTCGTCCAACGAGCTGCGAGACACGCTTGCTCGGACCCTCGAGTCGCTCTATTTCAAGGAAAAGGAGGGCTCCGACTTCTTCCTCACACTTGTGGAGGAGCACATTCTCGACCAGGGCTCCGACTACGTTCCCTCAGACAACTTTGTGGCCATGACGCTCAGCAACTGCGTCAACGAAGGACGGGAAGAGCTGGGCCGCCGGCTGCTAGATAGTCACGTGATCCAGAGGTTCGACTCTCTGGATTCGGCCGAGGAGGACCCCCAGAACTACTACGCTTTCTGGGCTTCTGCTGCCATCGATCTCAGAGCTCCCCAGGCCGAGGTCAAGCGGATTATCCGACGATTGCAGGCTGAGCCAGAGCGAACAAAGGCCACGTGGGACACGGTAGCCCGATACTCTGCATACAAGGCCGATCTGTCCAACAGAACCGACCTTCTGGCCCTCAGACAGACCCTCAGCGACATGCAGACTGCCGGGTTCGAGCCCGACGCCGAGACCTACTTCGAGGTGTATCGAACTTGCAGCCAGGAACCGGCAGTCAGATCCGCGGTGGTGTATCTGTTTGAGAATGAGCTGGACATTGAAAAGGACACGTCCATCTTTGCCATCATGATCGACAAGGCTCTCAAGCAGAATGAGACTCTCACAGCGCTGGAGTGCTTCACCCAGTCTTTCGAGGAGGGAGCGCAGTGGGAAAACAAGAAGCTGCACATGGAGCCGTTGACGGAGCTGCTGGTCCAGTACGCTGGAATGGCCGACACTTCGGTGGCCGACATTTTGCAGCTGGTTCAGCGAATCGAGCCCATTTGCAAGCGAATTCCCTATGCCGCCGAGACGGCAATTGCTCGAAATGTGCTGGTTCGTCATCATGATGTGCCCAACTTTTACACATTCATGAACCGCCAGTACGGAAAGACAGCTAAGGATGTCGTCAAGATCGACCCTATTGTTCGACCCAACACTTACAAGGTTGTCCACGACTACGTGTACTCTTCCGAGCCGTCCAACTCGGAAAACGCTTGGGAAATGTACGGCCTGCTACACAAGTTCTACGTGGTCCCCTTTGCCGACTACTACAAGGCCATCAAGTTCTTTGCCCAGGACGTCAAGCGACAGGACTTTGCGCTGCTGACGTTCCAGCAGATTCGAAAGAACCACGATCTGCACGGCCAGCCCCCGGCCACCTCTGAGATGGTGGCTTTCCTGTTTCACGAGTTTTCCAAGACCAAGTACAAGCGTGGAATCAAGCGGCTTCACGAGGTGGTGGCTCTGGAGGTCTCTTTTGACGTCAACCGAGACGTTCTTAACGAGATGATGGCTGCATACGTGTCCATTGAGGACATCAACCGAATCCAGGACTGCTGGTCGCAGATCCAGCAGCTTCCTCCTTCTATTGGAGCCAACAACCGATCTGTTGACGTCCTGCTGTCCTATTTCAAGGACAACATTCAATACACTGAGCGGACTTGGCAGGGCATTCCGGCTTTCGGACTGTTGCCCACTCTGGAGAATTACGAGCAGTATCTGATTAACAACTGCCGAACTGGAAACTACCGCCGGGCCCTTTCCATCACTAAAAAGATGGAGATTGAATCTGGTCTCAAGCCCACTCCCAAGATTCTGGCGGCCATCTACAACTACACTTTCAACGAGCCTCGAAAGTTGGAAATTCGGCAATGGGCCGAGGAGGCTCATCCTGAGGAGTGGAAGAAGCTGGAGGAGTCCAACAGTCTCAAGGAGCTGTGTCTTCCCGAAAACATCAACAACGATAGCGTGGAGAGTCTGCTGAAGGATGCTTCTGCTGAGATGGAGGAGGAACTCAGTGGCAGTGTTGTCAAGGTTGAGTGATGTGTTTTACTGTATATAGTTACGACGAGTGTCGTTTTCAATAGATTATTTCGATAGATATGGGTGGGCTACACTTATTATCGCAAAATGGTTATAAATTAAAGAATGGTCTGAAGCTAAGGATACTGATCAGGAGTGGGGCCAAACTTCTCACCAGGAGCGAGAGTAAGGATTGGAGTTCCGGCATAATCGGCTCCAGCAGCATAGACATTGTTTCCCCACCAGTTGAGTTCCACATCGATATACTGTAGAGCGAAAAAGATGATGATGGCTGAAAGTGCTAGACCAACGTTGACACCAGCCACAGCCACGTAAGTGTACTTGGTCCACCAAGTTCGGTATCGCTTCTTGATGTAGAGAGTCCAAACTGCCGCCAGGTATACTCCTCCAGTGGTGTACATGAGGTTACCAGGAGCAAAACCGAGAATACCAGCGTTGATGACCACTGGGTTGATTTTGCCCAGTCTTTCGGAAAGACGTTGCATCTGCACCTTTCGTTCAGGGTATCGTTTGGCAATCAACTGAGGAATAGTGTACTGAACGGCGTAGAAGATAAGAGCTACTACCACACCAATGAGAAAGCACCATTTGAGGAAGGGATACAATCCGCCGGTAGCTCCCTTGGCAGAAGAACCCGTTTTTCCAAAAACACGTTCGGTTCCAAAGGCTCCAAACAGCACAGAGGCCGAGTAGAAGACTCCCTGTTCAGGACAAGTGAACTTGGTGGTCTTTTCCTGGGCTCTAGTGCAGATATCCTTGAGAGTCAGCTGGTACTGCAGAATTCCAACTGTGACAAAGGACTGGACGAGAGCAGAGAGAATTTGGGACCGAAACACAGCTCGTGAGGGGATGTACGAGTACATTCCAGTTTTCCAGATACTCACAAAGCCCTGGGAAGTGCCGTCCACAGAGTACCCATAAGCCTTGAGAATGTTGAGAGCCGTTGGTCGACCATTCAGTGCATATCCGCAAATAATCTCCACCAGCACATTGAGACCAAAGGCAGTACCAGTGTAGGCAGCCAACAGGCAAATGGGCACGAGAAAGACAAAGTTGATGCCGAGAACAAAAAAAATGCCCCACACTGGGGTAGTTGTGGGCCAGCCCTTGACTGTTCCGATACAGAAACCGATGCAGATGAGAAGCACCAGGAAAAACCACCAATCCGGAACCTCAGGGTACTTTTTGAGAGCTCGAGCAAACTGCGAATCTACCTCGGTCACCTGACGACCTTTCCAGAAGGTCATGCCGTTGTAGAAGTCAATTGCTGCTACCTTCATATCTTTCCAGTATGCCAACATGGTGTAGAGGAATCCCAGAGTGTAGAGGGAAAAGAAGGCTCCGTATTTGAGGAGGTTGGCAGCGGTCCAGAACGGAGGTCCGTACTTTTTGTACTTTTCGAGGTCAAAAACTCCGTTGGTCAGAATCTTGGTCACCTTGTAGCTGTTTCCTTCGTTGTCGTAGATGCCAGCAGCGTTGATGGGAAGGTAGCCAGTCCATCGAACGTTGGAGTAGTAGATGCCCAGGATGGCAAAGGTACCGATCAGCACACCGATAAGACTGTTGACGATGGACCACCAGGGAGTGACGACAGAACTGGCTCCAATATTGGTCATGTCAAAGGTGGGGATGGGGTTGATGGCCATGCCGTTGAAGCCAGTGACGATGGCGAGGTTGACGTTGTCCGGAGCAATCCATGTCATCCAGTTGAACAGACTCAGGGCCCCAAAGAGGTATCCGGGGACCCAGAAGTAGACAAAAGTGGCTGCAAAGACCACGAGGAAAAACCAGTAACGGGTGATGGTCCAGCCGTTGATGTTCTGCTTCTTTTCGGGGTCCAGCAGCGCCCGGTTCAGGGCAATTGTAGGCATGTTCATGGGCCACATGGCCTTGGTGGGATAGATGACAAACCGCCGAAGAATTCCTGCGAATCCGAAACCGATAAACTGCGAAGACAGCGTCAGCATGATTTGGTAGCCAAAGGTCGCCCACTGCTGGTCGTAGTACATGGACAGCAGCTGGACAGGCAGGTTGTAAGCCGAGACGTAGGTGTTTGAGTCTCCTCCACTCAGGAAAAAGGTGGCAAACATCTGCTCTTTTCTGGTCCAGGGTCCGGGGTTGAGCGTGATTCGCTGTCCTCGGACGGAGAACCCCCAGTCAGGCAGAACTTTGGCCAAAAAGACTCCACATGGGTAGGTGAGCATCTGCAGGACATCACTTCCGATTGAGATTGACGGGAAACGGAAAATGAAAAACTGGTTGACAAAGCAGCCAACCAGCATCCACAGTAGCCCAATGGCGTACGATCGGATGGTTTCGCAGCTTTCGTCCATGTCGTCGTAGCAGTCAGTGACTGCCCGAACCTCAATGTACGGAGACCAGTGTTTGAGGATGGCACCTTCAATCCGCAGATCCAACGAGTATGATTCTGGGTTGGGAGAGCCCTTTTCGCCCACTAGCAGCGCCTTGAGATAGTCCTTCTGGGACAACAGCAGGTTGTAGTCGTCCTCGTGAATGTCGACAAACTTGGTCAGGATAGCGAGGGCCTCTTCCTCCGTCATTTCCGCAGTGTATGTGGCCATGTATTGGACGTTCTTGTTGTACTTGCCATCTTCAGCAGGGGGAATGTTGAGTTTCTCTGCGAGATAGTCGAGCAACAAGACATCTGAGACTTCGCTGGTCTCGAAATCGACCTCACCCAGCTTTTCCGAGGGACTGATCTTCTCAATGTTTGCAAAGTGTTCTCCGTTCATTCTGATTAATGATGAGAAAACCGACTCGAGGTTGTGGGTCCGCGGCTATTTAAATCTTCATGATGGCACGAGAAGGGACAAGTGAGAGCTTGAGATGAGCTTAACATCCGTACTCGGACCATATGGAGAGCCCGAGACAAGTGAATGTGAGTCAATTTCAGAGGAAAAGAAGAGATCTTCAGGATCAACTTCAGAATGACGTTCCATGATAGCCAGATAGTGTTTAGAAGGTGCCAAGAAGTCTGCAAAGCTCGTTTTTTGTGGTATCACACAGGTGGTACTCGTGCCAACTGTTGATGACTCGATTGGGTAACTGCAAAGTTGTTTTTTTGCTCAGAAGTGAACACAAAAAGGCGACAGGAACCTGACACAGGGTAAGTAGTGGTTGAACTACAGATCATCTGCGTTTTTGTTTTGGTGCCGTGTCTGTAGTTCTCATGTTGATCCAGCAAGGTTAACCTACCATTAGTGTTTTTGGTCATGAAGCCGTGCCATGGCACTGTGGATTTGGCGAAAGATAAGCCAGGGTTGTATTTGGAGTTCACGTGAGCTACAGCAGGTGTGAGGTGCCGTTTCTCTGTTATCCGTGTTTGTGTTTGACACCAAATCCAGTTTCCACTTTAGCCAAGTATGTCAAGACGATGACAGTACTGACAATGTACTGACAATGTACTGACAGATACTTTAGTTTCATTCCCAAGTTTTAAGACCCTGATGAATGTCCAATAATAGCGATAAAAGAATTCTGTAAAAGCCAGTTTTTTGCCATGACGTATACTGGTCAATTGCTCGCTCCAAACAACCCCTTTGGTCTCTTTCTGGCTCGAATCTGACAACAAGACAATGACTTTCAAGGGTAGCCAGTTTTGGATTTTCTGAAAGTTTCGAATTGGCGATTATACCTGTTTTTGAGTACTTTTTTTTGTGAGAGACCCTGGTCAAGCCGTACATAATCAATATTCGAGTCTTTCAAGTGCTTCATACGGCACCAAGTCATCTTATCGTCTAGCAAATACTAGGCTTATTGTACGGCTCTGGTTAGACCTATCTCTAAATTCAATTTTTATTTTATTTTAATAAGAATTTTGGCTTGGAAACAATAGCCATACTGACGTGATCAGATTTAATGGACGATATCGACATTATTTTGATTAGATCTCAGCAGTTTGATCTCGGCAGTTTAAGTGATCCAATTCAGGAGCCCCAACGACCGTCTCAAATACCTCTATTTCCCCTCAACACCTCCTGTATTACTGATCTGAATACGATCTATAGCGCCGTTGAAACCACTCGAACTATTAATCTAATTACAGATAAAATGCCAAGGACGTTAAACGGCTCCAAAGATTATGATACCTCCATGATCAACTAACAAGAAAGAAAAGTCTTGGACTGACTCTACCAAATCTGTAGTAAGACAACCACAACTACTCAGCAGTGAAAAAAACAACCACAAAACAGTGATATCTATCGTAAAGAGTACTCTGTACCGTAAACCACACCATATATCCTTTGCCTCTTCCCTAAACATTCCAAAACTCGACCACGTACTTTGCTATCAAGCTACATCCAAGCCTTTGAAGAAATCTAGTTTTGGAGCCGCAAGTTGAAGCCGTTCTTTTTTCTACTTTTTGCCAGTTGCAGCAATCAACAACAAGAGACTTTGGAACTAGCCTTGTTACAACCAAGTCCCCTTTGGCTGCAACCAAAGGTCAGATCCATGATATCAGGGGTATCATGCTGGGAACCAGAGTATCTGTAATTACATGTTAAATTAAATAGCGTTAGATTTTGACTGTCTCTCTGGACCGTCGCATTAGTCTAGTTCTTCCGGGCCTTGCCAATGTGGGTGTTGTTGACCTTGGTGGCAAACCGCAGAGAGTTGATGGTTTCGTTGGCATGGGCCTGGATCGGAGAAACATTGACCAACATCAGAGTCTTGGAGTTGCCGCCAAGAGAATACTGCAACAGGTAGGTCAGCTTTGAGTTTCTGTATGGAATGTGGGAACCCTCCTTGGACGATCCAAGGGCATGGATAACGTCTCCGAGACACGATAAACTCTTGTTGATGCTCTGTGTCTCCTTGAGCCGATCTCCAGTGGCCTGGCTGTGGTTCAGACGCTCGCTGCCAGCCAGATCGATCAGATTCAGCCGTCCATCGCACTTTTCACCAGTGACCGAGTTTTGACCACGAAGAGTGATGATAAAAACAGAGTGTGATCGTGACGACCGCTCGTTGGCCTTGGTGGCAGCAACCATTCGGTTCTTGTCAGACTTGCGCAGCAGGTGAGACACCTGATCCGAAGACGATAGAGGCACTGGCTCCACGCCAAGAATGGCGGTAGACTCGGACTTGATGTCGTGGCGGATCTCCAGCTTTTTGGAGTCCATTTCCGAGGCCGAGCCGAGTAGATCGTTGAGGTTCTCGTTGTAGATTTCGATAAACTGACCCGTCATCTCATAGTCCCAGCCCTTGTCACCCAGCTCCGAGGTCTGCTGGAAAATGAGGTTGATGGTCTCGGGAATCACACCTCCGGGACCAGACATTGTGTGTGTCTTACCGGATCCCGTCTGGCCGTATGCAAAGATGCAGACGTTGAATCCATCAAGAGCCGACTGTACTAGCTGAGACACCTCGAGAAACACATCGTGGTTCGATGCTGACGGTGAGAAAACCTTGTCAAACTTGAACGGGTGTGGCTTGGATCCCATGTTGCCCGTGATTGAGTCAACCTGGGGCGTGATGACCGCCATGTTCTCGTCATCCTGGAACTCGATTTGGCCGACCTGACTATTTGACTCGTGTGGGAGCACAGGGCGAACTCGAGAGATGACGCGGATGTTGCCTCGTAGCTCCTGGATTTCGTTGTGCAGCTTGCGACGCTTGGTTTCCTCAGTCAAAAGCCGTGCACAGGCCTCGTCTCGAGCAGCATTAGCAGCGGCAACAGCCATCCGCATTTCCTCAAGACTACCAGTCTGGCTGTCGGCCTGGTGCTGCAGCTTGTCAATCTGGCTCTGCAGAGCATGTGTCAGGGAGTTGGCCTGGTGCGAGGATGCAGACAGGCTGTGGATCTGGTCCTTCAGCTCGTAGTTGTCCTGTTTTAGCCGCTCAACGGCAGCAGTCTTCTCCTGCAGCTCCTCCACCAGGGCGTTGAACTGCCTCTCGGCCTCGCTGAACCGCGACTCTAAGCTGTGCTTGGACTCCTCGTGACGTCGAGTCAGCTCGGAAATCGCCTGCTTCTTGTCCTCCTCTAGTGTAGCTCTTAGAGAGAGCTCCCGGGCATCCATTTCGCCGCTGAACTTGCGTTTCAGTTCCGACGTCACCCTCTCCACCTCCTGCTCCCGCTCCACCTGTCCCTCGTGCCGCACAATCTGTATCTGCGTGTCCATCTCCTTGCACATGTCCTCCCTCATTTCCGCGCTCAGACCCTCCATCTTGCGACTGTACTCGAGCTCCAGATTCCGACGCAGCTCCTCCTTGTCCTTTTCGAACTCACGCGTTCTCTGCGCCATCTGGTCCTCCATCTCCTGGTTGGATGTCTCCCAGAGCGACATGAAGTTGTCAGCGTTCTCACTGAGCTCCTTGATACGAGCACTTCCCAGCTCAATCTCCTCGCTCTGTTTGTGCACGGTGCGCTGGATCGTGTCGTTGTCGCACCGCAGACTCTCAACCTTGCGTCGCAGATGGTCATTGTCGTCCTCCAGCTTCTGCTTCTCGAAACACACCTTGTTGAGCTCGTTTAGGGCCTGCATGTGCTTGTTGGCGTTGTCCTGCAGCTCGTGTCGCTTCTGCTCTAGTTCCTTATCCTTCTCTCCCAACCTATCCCACATTTCCTGGACCATAGTGTTGGGGACCTCATCATCTCGGTGACCGTTACCGTTCACGCCATAATGAGCCATCTTGGCCCGAATCGGAGCCGGAGCAGTGTGACTGGGGGTGTGTGGTGGCGCCTGAGACCCCAAACCGCCACTTTGTGGTCCTGGCGGAAGTCCTGTTTGTGTTCTCCTCCCATAAAGCGTGTCATCTCGAACTGGCCGAGGCTGCTGGAGCGACCGTCTGGGGGCGGCGTTTTCGTGTTTTGGGGGCTCGGATTTGGCCGACGCCAGCGGTATCTTGGTCACGGGACGCGGAATGCCCGAATTGCTGGCCCTGTGGGGCTGTAACACGTTTTCCATGGCGTGGTAAGTATGGGGTAAGATGTCAATTTCAAAGTGTTTGGATTATAGGCTTTGCATGTTTGGCGACGGTTGCCCCGGCAACGCCGAAACACAGCCAAAGCTTATTTTACTGTGAACCTTATTCTTTGAGTAAAGAGATCGTCACGTGATAGTCCAGAAATGGCTAGTAGAAAAATAACATGAATAATTGCCGTAAAATCCCATAGAATAGTGGCTTTCAATTTATCAAAATGTGCGTAGTGTGCTCAAAAAAATGATGATAGTCTCCATCACTTCCATTGACCAATACCTGACAAACTATTACTTGTTTTGCTGGAATCCGTTTTTATGAAAATTAATAACTAAGCAGGTTTTTTTCTCAAGCTAAAATAAAACTTTTAACCAATCACACGTCTTCGCTCGGTCATATCTCGCTGTGTGTTTTTTTTACCGAAATATTTCAGAGCCAACTCATAACCTGTGTATGATCGTTTACAGTGCATCGCTCATGCACACCACCAAAATTTCTAGCTCTGCTGCAAAAAAAATACTTTATCGCACACCACCAGAAATCTACAGAAAATGAGCCAAAAGTCTGGATCAAAGGGAAAGGTTAGCCTGAAAATGGACAAGTCCGCCAAGCCCACCAAGGCTGCCAAGCAGGCGGCATCCGCGCCCGCCACAGCCCCAGAGGAGGATTTTGGAGAGCTGGAAGGAGACGACGAGGTGGAGCAGTCTGAAGACGACGAGGATTCCAACGACGATATGGTTGACGAGTTTGACGAAGACGACATGGAGGATTCCGAGGACGAGGAAGAGGAAGAGGAGGAGGGAGCTGTCGACGATCACAAAGCCAAAAAGGCCAAGAAGGACGAAGCGTTTGGCAAAGCATTCTCGGCCATTATGGGCTCGTCAATCAAGGCACATGCCAAGGAAAACCCCATTCTGATCCGGTCCAAGAAGTCTGCCAAGGAGCTCGAGGACTCCAAGCTCGAGGCCAAGGCGCGACGGCTGATCAAGATGGAGAAGAAGAAGGCGGCCGAAAAGGACCGAGTCAAGCAGCTGGTGCCTCTGGACCAGCCCGAAAAGGCGCGGGAGATTCTGGAGCAGGAGAAGAAGCTCAAGAAGATTGCGCAGCGAGGAGCCATCCGAATGTTCAACGCCATTCTTGCATCCCAGAGCGGAGCCCGAGCTGCCAGCGAACAGAGCATTCTTGGAGGAAAGAAGAGAGAGGAGATGGCATCGGAAATGTCGAAAGAGAGCTTTCTGGATGCTGTCCGAGAGGGCTAGACATTCTGTTTCACGTCACGTCTGCATGTATAAGTAATAACATTGGTTTTGGATTGGAAGGTGGTGGTGTTGTAGTTGTCTGGATGGGTATGTGGGTTTTGGTGGGTTTTGGTGGGTTTTGGTGGGATGGAAATGTTTTAAAGAGAATATTTTGTTCACAAACCAATTGCAATTGTATACATATCGTTTATATGTTGGTAGCTGTGCTTGTTTGTGTTTTAGTGTGCTGTACTTTTGGTGATGAGAGTATGATATCTCTTACTTACTCCTATGTTCTAAATTATTAAGGATGTTCTAAAACTAACTCTTGTCTTCAAAAGCACTCTATAAATAATTGATGGTGATTACTGGAAATATATAAAGAGAACCAATGGGCTTTACTGCACATTCATC
The DNA here is from genome assembly GCA_900518985.1 of Yarrowia alimentaria. NCBI lineage: Eukaryota > Fungi > Ascomycota > Dipodascomycetes > Dipodascales > Yarrowia > Yarrowia alimentaria. Next base: position 446,684 of record ULGN01000003.1, read on the forward strand.
CAAATAACAGCACATCCCTCCACTCTCCACAACCACTGATTCTACAATTCATGCAAATTAAAACACATCCCTGACAGCCTCGTTTCTAACACCCAGGGAAGCAGTGCCGTTGGGGGTGTTTTTGCTGACCGTGGGCCGCTCGGCAATCTCCTTCTCAATCTCATCCGCCAGAGCCGTATCTTCCTCGGCAATGTCCTGGATGAAAATGTAATTCTGGCCTCGAGAGTAGTACTTGAGTCGCACGTCTCGAGTGGCATTCATGGTAAAGTCCTCCAGCACCGTAGAGTCCACCAGCACGTACTTGGTGCCTGTACCCGGACACTCGTAGTTGGCATTGAGACAAATCTTTTCCATGACGGCATGCAGACCTCGGGCCCCCAGACCCTCGGAAAGAGCGGTTTTGGCAATCTTGCGCAGAGCTGGCTTGGTGAAGGCCAGACGGGTGCCAAAGGACGCAAACTTCACCCGGAACTGCTCCACCAGCGCGTTTCGGGGCTCCAGCAAGATGCGCAGCAGGTCGTCCTCGGTCAGATGGTTGAGCTTGACAATGGTAGGAGCTCGGCCCAGAAGCTCGGGAATGAGTCCGTAGGCCTTGAGGTCGTCTGCGGTGACCAGGTCGAGTGCGTTGGCGGTTTCGCCGTTCTCCAGCGTCACCATTGTGTCCGAGTGCGACGTTTTGGCCTCCTCGGACGAGTCTGCTCCAAACCCAATGCTGGACCGCGTGTTGCACCGTCTGGAGACAATGTCTGACAGCCCCACAAACGCTCCCATGAGAATAAACAGAATGTTCTGCGTGTTGATGGTCACGCTCTCCTTGGGCATGGAAGACCCGCCTCCTGGCAGCCCTGCGGTGGTCTGGGCGCGTCCAGGACTGCCAGAGATCTGAACCAGCGTTCCCTCCAGCATCTTGAGCAGCGACTGCTGGACTCCCTCTCCTGACACGTCACGGCCGCTGCCCTCCCGCTTGGCCAGCTTGTCCACCTCGTCCAAAACGATAATGCCGTGCTCGCACCGCTCAATGTCGCCTCCACACACCTGGTACAGGCTCTGGACACAGGTCTGCACGTCGTCGCCCACGTATCCGGCCTGGGTCATTGCCGTGCAGTCGGAAATGGAGATTGGCAGCGACAGAAACGACGCCAGGGTCTTGGCCATCATGGTCTTGCCGGATCCCGAGGGGCCCAGCACCAGCAGATTGGCCTTGTCTGGGATCACAGCGTCGGGTTCGTCCGAGTACTCCTCTTTGAGCACGTTGATGTAGTCCGAATGCGGCTCCTCCAGCGCGCTCTCCCAGCGGTCCTCGAGCTTATCGCTCAGCACCTTCTTTCTCTTGATGTAGTCGTTCCACTGCCGCTCGTCAATCAGCAGCCCCGAACGCAGATAGTGGTTGTAAATGGCCACGGCAAACACCTTTTTGCTGCGCTCCTGGCCCACAATGAACTGGTTGAGCTTTGCCAGCAGCTTTCGCGGCGTCATATCTGGCGCCACCGGCCGTCTTTGTGGTGGCGAAGGTCCGTCCCCCCCGCTGGATGTGCCCTCGTCTGGCTCGGTTGTGGGAACGGTGCGGGGCTTTCTGACGGTTTTGTGTTCAGACTCCGCGTCCGCACCTGCCACCGTGTCAATCGCATTCTTGTCTGTGTCTGGTTTGACCCTTCTTCTTCGTTTTTTGGGCTCCACGTCCTCGTACGGGGCCTTGACATATGACCGCGAGTGTGGCAGCAGGGAGCTGGCTGAGATGGCGCGCACCGGGGCGTAACACGGGCGAAGTCGTGGCAAAAGCCGCAGAGAAGTCATGGTGAGCGTGCGTGGCGTTTGGGGGGCGTTTGGGGGGCTATTTATGCTGAATCTCAGAGTGAACCTCGCATGCACAGTGTGTCATCTGAATATATCTGGGGAAGCACGCATGCACGATATGTCATATGTAGGGTAAGGGTTTGCGGTCCGATCGGGCCAGGTGCATCAAAGCTTAATTTTTTATTGTGCAGCTCAACTTTTTTTATGTAGAGATAAAAAAATATATTCTATCTAGCATCTACACACCTCCGAACGGCACACACAACAGAACCATGGCAAGAGCAAAGGCCACAGATTTTTTCAGCGCAAAAGCGGCGGCCGACAGCGACAGCGGCAGCGACAGCGAAACCCCCACCGTCGACTCGCGGTTCGTTCTGGCAGGAAGCGACGCTGAGGACGAAGAGGAGGAGGACGACGACGAAGATGAGGAGCAAAAGGGACGGTCCAAGAGCTCAGCAAAGGACGTTTTCGGAGCTGCGGACGACGAGGACGACGAGGACGACGAGGACGACGAAGGGGACGACATGGAGCTTGTTGGTGACACAAAAACGGCAGCAGAAAGTGCCGCCCCTGCTTCGGCCCGAGCAAAGGCCAGAAAACGAGCAAAGGCCAAGGCCAAGCCCATGACCCCGGAGGAGATTGAGAAACACAACAGAAAGGTGGCCAAGACCGGCGTCGTCTATCTGTCTCGAATCCCGCCGCTGATGCGTCCGTCCAAGCTGCGACAGATCATGGGTCGGTTTGGCGACGTGGGCCGTCTGTACATGGTGCCTGAGGACGCAAAGACGTATGCGCACCGAGTCCGAAACGGCGGAAACAGAAAGGTGTCGTACAGCGAGGGCTGGGTGGAGTTCACCAAAAAGCGGTACGCCAAGACGTGTGCAGACACGCTCAACGGCAACACGGTGGGCGGCAAGAAGGGCTCCTTCTACTACGACGATATCATGAGCATCAAGTACCTGCCAAAGTTCAAGTGGAGCGATCTGGCGGACCAGATGGCATTCGAGAGCCACAACAAGCAGGAGCGACTGCGGTCAGAGCTGTCCCAGGCCACCCGAGAGAACAAGACGTTTGTCACGTCGCTGGAGAAGTCGCAAAAGGCAGAGAGAAAGCGAAAGTGGGAGGAGAAGGAGGGCGTGGAACCCGTCAAGCCCACCAGGGAAATGTTCCGGGACTTTCACCAGAGAGAAACCCACAGCCACAAGTCTCAGGGAGACAAGAAGAAGCTGGATGGCGGCGTCAGCAATATTCTTGGCAGTGTCATGTAACGGAATTTCACATAGAATACAATGGATCAGAATTGGTAGTGGAGTGGGTAGTAGTGTACCTTTACTGTTTGGAAGAGTACTCTGTACAAGTTATTACCTTGTTTTATTTGTATATGTACAATATATATAAATTTTATTCTAAAGTAATATATACAGTACTGTAAAGTATTTCTTATAACCATACATTGGTTACTGATGCTTAGATGCTACAGAGTACTGTAGTTCAAAACATTACTGGGAACCGAAATGAGAAGAACTGCCATTACTGCTAGGCAGAGTGTCGGTGGAAAAAGAGCTATCGCTGGAACTGAGAATGTACGAGCCGTCCGAATAACAAGTCTCAGTGGCCTCGACCTGACTGCAAATTATGCCTGTCACCAACTTGACTCTCTCTTCGGCACTTGTCAGTGGACAAACAGAAGCATCGTCCTGGTGACACACGCAGCTGGGTGATCTGCATCTGCTTTCTCTGGCTGCCATTGTTGCAATAAGCTGTGCGATTCGGATCTGGGTAGAAGTGTTGAAAACAGACTGAGATGCGACATGGGACTTGTGGTCAGTTCTGCCAGATTTGGGAAGCGAGGACTTGTAGGGTTCGACCATCACAGTCTTGAGAATCCTGGAAACCTCTTCTGCAGACTTGAGACACTCAACAGAACTGTCGGTTGACTTGGCTGGGCGTTCAGTTGAAATCTTACGTGTACGTCTGACACCAGGGGTTGATCTTCGAGCAGGGGAAGTGGATGTTTTTGTGTTCGTTTTGTCGTTTACCGAATCACTCATGAAGTCGAAAATCTCGGAAACCCACGATCCGGACCGTCCTCGATTGTGTCTGTTATCTCTAAGAGAGTCCATTGAGGCCTGCATTTCAATTCCAATTTTTTTGGCCTGTTTGAAGGCTTTTGTGAAATCGCATCCGGGAGCAAACAGTAATCCCATTTTGATGAACTTGATCTCGCACTCAAACAGACTTTCTTCTTGGACAAGTATTTTGTCGTCCAAACGGCGATTCTCGAGCTGGAGTAACGTCAGCTGGCGCTTGGTGGTGGCATTCAAGTCAACAAGGTCGCTTTTCAGCTTGGAGCCCAGCTTTTCGTACCGGACAATGAGCTTGTTGGCAGCCTCGTGTCGCTTAGTCAGCTCTGAGTATTTCCGAGTCAGGGTGGCGATTTGTGCTCTTTGCGTCTCGATGGTATTTTCCAGAGATGTCTGGTTGCCAGGCAGCTGAGACTCTGACTGGGACATCTCGGACAGTGCTAGGTGCTTTTGTGGCATCTGGTAACGGTATGAGGGTATGGGGGGTGTCTTGATCGAGGGGAATGTGGTATCGGATGTTGTGTCGTTATTGTAGTGCACTTACCTTGCAGGATGAGATGGGGAGATGGGGAGGAAGAATGGATGGCGAGACACATCTTTTTCATTACTTTTAGAAATTGCAGTATCTTGTAGTATGGGCAGAAAGTAGGTAGAGTATGCGATGGGCATATAGGTCGCATAGTTGCACTTCCATAGTGACATTCAGGATGTCATAAACCACGCTGAAAGGTGTAACAGTGTACGAAAGGACAGTGTTGTAATTTGAAAGAAAGAAAAAGCAACACCTAGAGTGGAACACCTAAATTGGAATGTCTCTCTTTGCAAAACAGATCAAGGACAGACACTCCCAGTCATGCATTCCCTGAACCTCACACAGAACCACACATTCCCCACAAAACCTCACACAAACCTCACACAAACCTCATATTGGCTCAAATTGAGGTTCAACACCTGTTTCATCGTTCCAACATCGTTTCATCGACCCATCGCTCCATCGTTTCTCGTTTCAAATTCTGAAAGCCACATCGTGAGGCGCCTCATATCTGCAGCCAGACATGTGCTATTTACACAGCATGCTGCACGACCGGGGATAAAGCAGAGAAATATTTCCCAAAAGAAATATCCGAGACGGTGTGGCAGAGGGGGCGTTTTCGTCAGGACACAGAAACCGCCCCTGGGGCGCCCCTGGAGTGGATATTTTTTAGCGGATGCAGCTGGAAACCGGCCTCTGGCCACTCCCGAGACGGCTCTTCGGCCGCACGTCGAATTCCGTGCGCTTCTCTGGTTTCACCTCTGCTTGGTTGTCTCAATAGTAGTAGTTGGAGCAGAGGTGAGGTTGACAAGTGCGACAGAAAAATGCAACCTCACCACTCCAGCGAACCTAGACCGCCATGAGGCCTCGAATGCCAAGTATAAGAGCACGGAGCGAGCACAGATAGTAGCTACAGCAAACCGCGTCTTCTCTCCACATTTTCATCCACACACACACACACACAATGCCTTCTTCCAACTCCTCCACCGATCGTCTTCCCGAGGACTGCATCACCGACACTGCCGAAATCAAGACGGATCCCGTGAGCTCTCGATATTCAAAGTGCGTTCTTCACTAAACACGACTGGATCTGACGATTTTCCGCTTTGAAAGCGTCTTTACTTTTGCATTTGCATCAGGACTTCTGGCTGGTCCAGTTTCCTAACCACTCTCTCTCTCTCTCTCTCTCTCTCTCCTGAAACAGCAGGATTTCAACTCGTTACTGCCATGTGTACCATACAAAATTATACCAATGTATTTTTACTCCCACACCACTGTTTTAGTGCGTTTCTTGGTATAGGAACGTTGTAGTTGTAGTTGTAGTCTAGTTGTAGCTTGTAGTACTCTGTAGCTCGTTTCATGTCCTTTCGTTTCGATATTATTTTGTTTTATTTTATATATATTTAAAATCATTTATTACTCGTCTTAGGTATATTTCGATATTATTACACACTGATATTTGGACTCGATCTTATTTTCTTAATTTCAATGCCAAATCTCAAACGTCAAATTTTAAAAAGTAAAAAAAATACCACGGCGAAATTTCGAGTTTCCAGAAATATTTCAGACAGCGCGGGTCTGTAAAATGAGACCCCAGAGCCCCCCTTTCCACGCCGCCGTATCCCTACACCCCTTTTCGCGCCCCCTTTTTCTTTCTCCAGCTCACAAACCGCCGTCCCCTCACCTGAGTTTAAGGTTCAAGGCGGAACTCATGAAAACGAAACGAAAACTCGATTCGCACTGCCAACAGTACTCTGTAGTCTATTTCACAGATATAGACTCGTGATTTCGGAGGTTTATTTCCGCAACAGACGATGGCGATCTGGCCGATTTGGGGATGGTAATATGGCGGCCCGGACCCTGGTTTTTGGCGACAAAAGAAGAAACCTCGTCACGGGGCGGTTTCCGGCGTCAATTTCGGGTCGTCCGCCGGATATTAACAGGTCGCGTCGCATATTAAATTGGCCTTCAAAAAGTGCAGCGTCATCATCGCGTTTCTTACACCAAGTGTGTGGTGGGTCTTTCTTCTTGTCGATAATTAATAACGTCTCTCTCTCTCTCTCTCTCTTGAGGAATGCTTATACAAGCTGAAAATGAGTGCTTACGATACATTTTTGAGCGGGACAATGCGCGCAAAATAACCCCCGAATTATACTGGAGGCGCAAAGGGGGCTGAGCCACGCTCTTTACGGTCGTTGGTTCGTCTTTTTTTTTTTTGTGCTGCCAGCTTCGTTTGATTACACTCAGTCTCATAGTTACACTTGCCGAGCTCAAGCAAGATTCGTTTTGTTGGATGGCCAGATATTGGGGAGACACATGAGAGAGAGAGAGCATAAACCCTAGTTGAAGACCGCCCCGGACAGTCGCTGCAGAAATTATTGAGGCGGCCGTGTCGCTATTCTGAAGAGTGCAATCTGTGGAGAATTTGATTGCGACTGCAACCGTGCCGGTTTCGTCTCTCCAGCGGCGCCCAACAATTATTTACAGCGTGCTGTTGGCCAGCGTTGCATCTTCACGCTCCCACCTAAAACTGGTTGAGCTTGTCTCAAAAGGGATGACCCTGGGAATGGCCTCAACTCCAGAGAAGAGAGTGATGATGAGCAAAAAAAAAGTCCAGAAGCAGAAAACAAAAGAAAAATAAAACAATAGGAACGAAAACGAAAGAAAAAACGGAGTCTCCACGTTTTCGAAACTGACGACCCATCCTACGGGTTATTATGCTGGCCAAGCGAGAACCAAGTGTGTCTCTATTGGAATCCAAAGAAACAATAAGAAACAATAAAAAAAAAAAAGAAACCATCCAAAGTCATTGTTGCTCTTGACTCGCGTGCTTCGTACATACATATCCATACATGTAGAGTGCATTAGGTGGCCTTTGAACGGAGTAAAAAGACAACCAAATGGCTCGGTAGAAACAAAAAAAAACCGCCTGAGGCGCTCGACACCGTTAATATCTGCGGCTTGCGTTGTCTGGCCGCTCTTTTCCGCCCAAAATGGCCCGTTTGGCGGATCTGAGGGGGCGTACGTTATTTCCCGTGTTGAAAAGTACCCAATATGGAATTGGCGACTAGGTTATGGTTTTGGGCTGAAGCAGTGACTGGAGGCGAGCTCCAAAATGCGTAATACCCGGCCGAATCGGGATCCGCCAAGGGCAAACGGTGCCCACGGCCAGCGGTTATTACCTGACCGAAACACAGCGTCCTGGCTGCCCTGCCCGCCCACTTATAGGCCAAAAGTTCTCGCTCTCACCTGCATGGGCCCCTAACGGCAAGTTCCAAACCTTGCAAAACCTTGGAACCAAAAGCCCAAACCTAAGTGTACAGTGGAAGCGCAGGATACAGCTGTCAGAACACAGCATGGGAGCTAGTCTACAAAGAGGTCTCGCCAAAGGTGCCATAAACCGCGAAATTGAGCGTTTTTTTTCGCCGCTCGGGCCACAAACAGCCCACCCGTCCACCCCCCGCAGTCCGCAACGCCGCCTCTGCCACCCCTAACCCCCAAAAGCCGCCTAAATATATCTGCCTCCCCCCCATACCTCTCCGCACTTTCACACGCCAAATAAGCTCACAGTTGCACTTTTTTCTGCAGTATCTCATCAGCTAACCAACTCAACCAGCTACACCTCACTTTCACACAATGCTAAGATCCAGAGCATATGCCCGGGTGGCCTGGCAGCCGCCCCGTCGCGCGCTGTCGTACACCGCCGTGCTACGCACCCCCATCCACCACTCCAGCGACCAGAACAATCTGCCCGAGTCCTTTCTCAAGCGCCAGGCCGAGGCCACAGGAACCTCGTCAGCCAGCGACTCGGACTCCTCCAGCCAGACCAGCGACCTCTACAACGGGCCCTTCTCGGACATGGAGCCCCTCGAGGACACGCAGCGCTACTCGGCGGCCGCCCGACACTACCTCAGAGAAAGACGGGCAGAAGAGCTCCTCAAACACAAACCCGAAGTGCAGGCGGACCCGGACTCGCGGCTGCGGTTCGACAAGGACCCGTCCATCAAGCGGTACCTCGACGCCAACATTGGGTCGATCGGCGCGCTGACCAAGTTCTCGGACCTGCCCCAGGACTTTGGCAGCAACCAGCAGATCCCCCTGGGCCACGAAATGCGCTCCACGCTGCGCCAGGTGCTGTGGACGTTCAAGGCGCCCATCCGCTACTCGTTTGCGTACGGCTCGGGCGTGTTCACGCAGGGCAAGGCGTCCAACCAGTCCAAGCCGCAGGTGGACCTCATCTTCGGCGTCAAGTACCCGGCCCACTGGCACTCGCTCAACCTCAAGCAGAACCCGCACCACTACTCGGGCGTCAAGCACCTCGGCTCCGACGCCATTGCCGCCATCCAGGACACGGCCGCGGGCTGCTACTTCAACCCCTACGTGGAAATCAACGGCATCATGATCAAATACGGCGTCATTTCCATGGACACGCTCACCAAGGACCTCAGCGACTGGAACAAGCTCTATCTCGCCGGCCGACTGCACAAGCCCGTGCGGGTCCTGCGAGACGACCCCCAAATGCGGTTCGTCAACCAGGCCAACCTGATCAGCGCCCTGCGAACGGCTCTGCTGCTGCTCCCCGAGCGCTTCTCCGAGCTGGAACTCTACAAGACCATTGCCGGCATCTCGTACATGGGCGACCCGCGAATGACCTTTGGCGAGAACCCCAACAAGATCCGCAACATTGTCGAGAACCAGTTTTCCAACTTCCGACGGCTGTACTCGCCCATCATGGACACGCTGCCCAACCTGTCTCTGGAGTCAGTAGAGGGCGCCAAGCTCAACGACAACTCGCACATTGAGATTGGCGAGCTGGCCCAGGACATGGACTCCACGCGACGTGGCAACATGGTGGTCCGGCTGCCGGCCACATTCAAGAGCCAGCTGTACACCCGGTACGCCCACAAGGTGGACAAGTCAACGTTACCAGATGACCCCCACTTCATGGAAGCCCTCTCTCGAGGAGACGCGTCTGCCTCAGGCGCCGTGGCAAACAACCGATGTTCGGAGTTTGACCGCATCATTGCATCCGACCCTCATCTGGAAAAGGAAGTGGCTCGAGTCATCCGACACACGGTTGGCTGGTCCAGCGCTCTCCAGACCTTTAAGGGTATCTTTACCGCCGGACTCTCGCGGTCCGCAAAGTACACTTGGGAGAAGATCAAGAAGGCCAATGGCGGCAAGTAACGTCGTTTATCTTTTTTTTTTCTAACCAACCCTCCCAACCACCACCTCACCTATAACCTATTTGGACTGCCCTCCAGCTGGACCTACTGGAACGCATCTCCCGTCAATTCCCATAGACACTATGTAGCGAGAAATCGTATATTTATCAAACTGAAATGTGTGACGTAGTACGGTAGGTAGTTATCATGATTCATTATTGTTACAGGTTTACTTGGTTCGAAGAGCGTCCAATCGCTTCTGGAGAGCGTCGAATTCGTCGTCCTTCTTGCCTCCAGTCACGCCCGGGGCCCCTCCTACAGAATCCAAAGGTCGAGGCCGCGGTCTGGCCTCCTTGGTGGGCGTGTTGAAGGGCAGTTTTAGTGAGGGCTTGGGGTTGTCTGACCGAGGAGCAGGGGGGCTGATGGCAATGGGAGACTTGGGTGGATCCAGCGACTCTGAAAGTCGTCTCACTGCGGCCTTTCCAGAAGTGGCTGGCAGCGGTGGTTCTGGTAGCTTTTCCTTGAGTCCATTGCTTGGCTCATCGTCGTCGTCGTCATCTCCTGCGTCACCCTCCTCCTGTCTGCTCATCTCCGCCAGCTCCTCCTCTGTGTACAGTTGGCTGAAGGGCGCATTGTAGGCACGAGCGATTTCGCGCAGATAGAGCGTCACCAGCTCGTCTCCCGGAGCCTCCACGCTCAGCTTCTTCATGACCTTGGCGGGGATTTTGGTTTCGGGGTCCTCCAGCGCCTCCCTTGCAAACTCACGTCCAAACTTGGTCACAAAAATGTCCCGAATGTTGTGTAGTTCCTTGATTTCCGTGCGTGGCGCAGAGTAGATGATCGTGAAGACGGCCTCCTCCAGGCCGGGATCGCACTCCTTGGTGTCCAGCAGCCCAATTCGGGCCAGAAGCAGCTCGCAGTAGAGCTCGAGGATCTCCAGCAGCTCGACGTTGATGTCTTCTCTGATGATGTTTTCCACCCGAATTCGTGCGCTGGCCTCTTTGCCGGCCTCCAGCAGCGCGGCCATTTCGCGTCTCTGGGCCTTGGCCAGTGCGGTTTCCTTTTGTTGCACCAGCCGCAGTCGGTTGACCGCCATCTTCAGTTGCACCTTGAGTCGTGACTGTGTTAGCTGAGTCGGTTGAACCAGTTGTTTTGTGTCGCCAGAGACCATTGCCGTTTGTGTCTCCACAGTTCCGTACTCACCTGAACCGGATTCACCATCTTTGTGTCTGTGTGCGTTGGGTTTTTTTTAAAATGTGTGGTTACGAGGGTGAGTTGAGAGTGTCGACTAACTGTATCATCACCTCATGTACAGTTACGTGGAGCCGTCTGCAGATAGTGGCAAAGGCTAGTGGCGACTCTACCAGGCCAGGCCAACTCGTCCAATACAGGCGCTACAGGAATTCTGAAAAGGGGAATGTTTCTGGAATGTGCCCACGACCACATTGCCGCTTTCAGAATTGATTTTGGAGCCCTGTACGGCCATTTGACACCGCCTTCGGACTATACATATATGCTTTGCCATTAGCAGGCACTACTTGTTCCCATGGGTGATTATTAGGTACAGCTGGAAGGTGAAAAACAGAGAGGTGGCAAAAGGGCCAATTTTGGCAATTTTTGGACGAGGAGAACGGGAAACTGTCCATCACAGCCCATAGACACATATAAACCAGTTTTCACGTCGAAATTCGGCTTCTAACCCCCCATTTCACTGACCCCATTACACCTCCCCAGCCTCCAACTCTGCCGCCACTAACCTCCCAACTCATGCATCAATATCACCTTAACAGCCAGTTCCAATCTCACCATCTCCACAGCGCTTCTTCCTCACTCACACTACCCCTAGAACATGTCCTGGTGGAGCTCAACGCCGTCAATCGACGAACAAGTGGAAAAGGCCACGTCAGAGTCGCTTCCCGCGGGCGAGTCGGACCTGGCGCTGAACCTCGAAATCTGCGACCTCATCCGCTCAAAGACCGTGCCAGCCAAGGACGCCATGAGATCGCTCAAACGAAGGGTTCTCAACCGCAACCCAAACGTCCAAGTGGCCACGTTGCATCTCACGGACATCTGCATCAAAAACGGCGGCTCGCACTTTCTCGTGGAGGTGGCTTCTCGCGAGTTTATAGATCCGCTGGTGGCCATTGCCCGCAACGACGACGCCAACAGCGACGTGAAGCTGCTGCTGCTGGAACTGCTGCAGCAGTGGTCCATCGCCTTTGCCGGCCAGCTGCAGCTGCAGCAGGTGGAGTCTGCGGTCCAGCAGCTCAAGTCCGAGGGAGTCGTCTTCCCCTCCACCCACTCCAGCCAGACCGCCACGTCCTCCTTCATCGACACAAAGGCGCCACCGGAGTGGATCGACAGCGACGTCTGCATGGAGTCCGGCGTGGCGTTTTCGTTTCTGAACCGAAAGCACCACTGCCGAAACTGCGGAGGCGTCTTCACCCAGACCTGCTGCCAAAACTACATCACCCTGCCCCACTTTGGCATCAACGTCCCCGTGAGAGTGTGCAACGGCTGCTTCAAGAACCTCAAGAAGGGCAAGGCCACCGTTCCCGCCCGGGAGAGCCATCCCTCCGCTCCCCGAGCTGCTGCTGCTCCCAGTGCAGCCCCGACCGACGACAACCCCGAAGAAGACGACATCCAAAAGGCCATCCGACTATCGCTGCAGGAACAGGAATCCTACAAGCCGCCCCCTGCCCCTGCTGCTTCCGCCCCCTCTGCTGGTGAGGACGACGATGACATGAAGGCCGCCATCGCTGCCTCCTTGCGAGACATGGAGTCCGAGCGACAGAGCAGTCAGAGTAACAACAACAACTACGGCAGCAGCTCGGCCTACCCCACAGTCAACTCGACACTGTCGGCTCCAATCTCAGACGATCTCACCAACCCCGAGGAGTCCAACATCAACCTGCTGTCGCTGCTCGTGGAACGACTGAAGAGCGAACCTCAGGGCACGATTCTCAGAGAACCCAAGATCCAAGAACTGTACGAAACCGTGGGCAACCTGCGGCCCAAGCTGGCCCGAACAATGGGAGAAACCATTTCCAAATACGACAATTTGGTAGACATGCATGCTAAGATGACCACTGTGATTCGGTACTACGATGCTCTTCTGGAGGAGAAGCTGAACCAGGCCTACAAGGGCAGCAGCGGCCAGGGATACGGAGGCTACACTGCGCCTTCCGCACCACCCATGGGCTATGGAGTGGCTCCCCAGCTCACTGGACAGGTCACCGGACAATACACTGGTGGTGCTCCCCAACAGTACTCAGGTGGTGCTCCCCAGTATGGTGTTGCACCTCAGCATACCGGCATGGCCCCCCAACACACAGGAATGGCTCCCCAGCATACCGGTGCTCCGCAATATGGCGTTGCTCCTCAGTATACTGGCATGCCTCAACATGGGGGAATTGCTCCTCAGTACACTGGTGCCCCCAGCTATCCGCCCTCCGCCCCCTATGGCCAGCAGTATAACAGTGCCCCTTACCCTGGTTACGACTACGGCTCGTCGCCATCCGCTCCCAGTGCTCCTGGGGGACCCTCTGCCCCTTCCGCTCCTTCTGCTCCTTCTGGTCCATCGGCTCCTTCTCAGCCTAGAGAGGAGCCTGCCCCTCTTATTGAGCTGTAATAATGCATAGTTCAGTATACATGGCTACGGTTCCGTACAATGTACTGTATGGGGCTGTATGGTAGCCATAATGCCTGTATAGGACAGTAATATATATATAGACTAGATTGGTGGTGGTTTCAGGTCGGTCGCCTGGTAGTAGTTGTAGTAAGGAGTAAACTATTGCGATTCTAGCAGCTAACCAAAGGTTCGCAGTCGTTTTTGTTCTAATTTTTTCTTTCATTCTAAAATGGTTTTTTTTTTTTCTCATTAATATTCAATTAAACATATATATGTATAAACATGTTGTTCACGTGACATGTTTGGCCTCATTTGTAGCGACAGATTTTCAAAAATCCAGTTGCGGCCATATCCTGGTGAAAATACGGCTTCCCGTCCGATCAGCCATAGTCAAGCACCAGAGAGCCTAGTTAGTATTGTAGTGGGAGACCATACGAGAATCCTGGGTGCTGCAATTTCTCTTTTTTTTTGTCAACCAAAGTCGCGATCTTTTAAGATGGTTTGGTAAAAAGTCAAATTAAAGTGCTGATAAAACGAGCAAAAAGAAATTTGGACTCGAGTGAAGGTCACTTTAACAGAATGAAACTGATAGATATCCGAGATTTTTGCTGACAGGGAGTATTGAGGGAGCTCTTTTATTGTGCTAGAGATTTCTAGGAGGCAATTTGGCGCATATTACGTCCCTGAGTGTCTCCCCTTTTGAGAACTGGTAAAGGTTGAATTCAAACACTATCCAGTGTTTAAAATCTGTCTCCAGCCTGTTTCAGTACTGTTTTGTTTCGTCTGTGTTGTGTAGTATCAAGTGTGCTTCTTCGCCAAGAACAAACCAAGTATTGTTATTGGAAAGGTACTGATTCACCCATGATCACGTTCATTTTGTCTTGCAAAAACTTGGACAGTCCATTTGATCTTAGCAATGTTCTCAAGTGTCTTCAGTGAGTAGATTGATGATATGTCTGCTCTCTTGTGGGTTTGGGGTAGGTTCTGGCTCTGAACAAGTTCGGAAGGCGGTTTGGAGCAACAATTGGTCTTCTGGTTTACCCCAAAGGTGACGGAAGTAAGGTGAGGGAAGTACCTTTCGTTCATTGTTAACTCCCGAATGTTGTCCACAAACGAGGTAATAGCTGTAGCGATAAAAAGGATGAGTCAAGACTGTTCATTTGGTTGAGCTGAGCGTGTCTAACTGAGTCACTCTATCAATGTGGCACTGGACGATCATGGCTCATTAGAAAGTTTTGCCGAATTTTCAATGACAAGCTGTTTCGATATGAGCTTGATTCCTGTTTCGTGGACATTCTCAGAAGGAACATGGTGGTCCTGATACCGTGCACGACTCTTCAATTGTTTGGGGAAACCGGCCAGATCTCATAATCATCATATCCAGCAGCGACAAGTGCCTTCTTCTTTTATGGACGACTTCCCAAACCTATGGGTGCTCCACCAGAGATAATGAGAACCAAGTACGGTTCCAAATCGATTAGATTCAATGATACTGTTCCAAAAACCACGAAAATGATGGCGATTTAGGTGACAGTTGATGGTTAACAGTCTTGAGAAACACACCTGGGTTGGGTACCATAGAGAGTAAAGAATTGAGGCTCTGTTTGGTGTGGGTCAAGACTCTTCTGAAGTTCATGGACGTTTCCAAAATCTCGATTGTTGACTCTCTTGACTCTTTTGAGGTTCTCTTTGACTTTTCAGAACGTGGAAACATCAAATGACTTGGTAGCACTGCTGGATCGAAAAGTGGAATTTGGCGACGTTGGAGAAGTGATGCTGATGTTGAATGTGTCTCTCTAGTCACTTTGTGTCGCAAAAGAATGAAAGTTGAAGTACAGTACCCCTTTCACCAAATTTTTCTGTCGTTCTTTGAATATGTCTGATAACCAAGGGTACATGCCTGTCATGTCGAGTTTTGAATCTTTCGAAAAAACGTCTTTTTTGAGATAGAGAAGACCTGGAGTTCTATCCACTGTACCATACCACACTCCCCAAATATCTTTTTCATCTCTTCCTTTTCTATCAGCCATTAATTTGGCAAAATCCTTTTTTTTTATTTTTTTCAATCAGTTCAAGCAATCTCTCATTGTCACACTCTAACCACCAGTCCTGTACTCTGTAGAGTAATCTCCTGCTTTCAGATGACATTTGAATGGTGCGGGGAAACCGCTAGTGCTCACTTCTTCTAACTGCACATCCAACAACTAGCGGAATAACGTGATTTTGCGTACCGCGGTATCAAGTCTACGGCTCAAACATGATCCAATATCGCATGATGACGAGCCGCCTGCTTAATATCTTTAGGTTGAAGCCTGCAGAGTCGTCCTAGTGTGGCACGAGATAATGTGTCAAAGGCCAAAATAGCTGCCGCCGAAGGGCCTAATTTGGCGCCAGAGGATCGTCTAGGGGGAAATCTGCTGTCAGACCAACAGAGGAGAAGCGCGTGGGTATTTTTGGAGGGCTGCTAAATCGTTCTAGGCGCGACTTTAGTGCGGATTCCCCGCATGCCATGCCCCCTAGTCAGAGATGCTCCTGAGGTTTCTTGGGTGTAGTGGATCGGGCTCAAACGTCTCTCTCACCATTCTCAGAGGGGGTGTTCGCGGAATGACTGCCCCTCACTCCCGTATGCCGAAGCAAGTCCTTCGGACCCCGAGAGTGACGTCACCCAACAGCCACCCCCGTTTGGGCGTATTCGGTCCAGGCGGAGACGCCCAGATGTCATAATATGCCAGCAATCTCGATCCACGGAGACATTTCCACCTTGCCAAGGCAGGAGCTGAGTTTCCAGATGCAACCGTGCGACTTGAGAATCTTATCGTGTGCCACTAGGAACAATCTGGCCTTGTCCCGCCTCTTGTTTTCACCGTCATTCAACAGGTCACTGTCACTGTCACCAAACTGAATTGTCACCAAGCTGTCACTAAACTGTCACCAGATTGTCACCAAACTGTCAGAACTGTCACGGAACTGTCACTGTACTGCTACTGCACCGTCACGGAACTGTCACTTTACTGCTGCTGCACTGTCAATGATATATCAACTGTCCTTCAGTATGCCAGTGTCACAAGTCCGTAATTACCCGCTGTGGGTTTCCGTGGAGGGCCCTGGGGCTCCCACTGACGTTTTCTTGCAGAGCCCACAAATCTTTCAGAAACATCTGTCATCCAACAAGGGTGCCAAGAGGTCCGACAAGTCCGACGCGTCTGGCAGGTCCGAAAAGTCCGATGATGACGTTGACACAAGGTCTAGAAGCCTTCTACTGCCGTGCCCAACCCTGCCGAGCCCAAAGTGGTGCTGGACGACGGAATCCGCAAGTCCAGCGAATACGGGACGAACCAAGAGCACCTCCGCCCCTCCTCTTCTTGCCCACCGTAGCGGCAGTTGATCACGTTCCACGACTGCTGTCAGATCGATGGTGGACCCTTGAAAATCGGACCACTTTGCAGACCTAATTTCTGTGGGCTAGCTCATAGCTGGCTTTTAGTTGGGCTAGGGGCGGGCTAAACCGAAAATCGAGACTAGTTTCCCGCCATTTTAGACCGACAGTGAGCTAATAAGTACGCGACTAGTCGGAAAGTCGCGCGGAAGGCCTAGACTACTAGCGGGGGGCTCCAAGATTAACTGTTTGGCTAGCCCATGATTTTCGGTAGCGCCGGTTGTTTCAGGTTTTCGGCTGGTGTATGACGAAGCATGTTGCAGTGAGGAGGCGTACACTTTGCAGTTCGAATACGTTGCCATTTGTCTGTACAGCCCTCGTTGTCCCTGGTGGTTATTTCGACTTCTTGTCTGGCGTTGATTGTCTGAATGGTCTAGACTCTGGCTTTAGCGTGTCGAGTTGAGCCGAACCCTGTCACTTGTTGCTGGAAGAGTGAGCCCGCAGCGGTATATGGCCAGTACAAGTGCAAATAGCCGACTCCAGCGTCCACAAGGCGCTCACCATGCCCACGTTGGGTTCGTCCAAGCGCGATTTATGCGTCTCCACGTCGAGAGATGGGTTCTCACTCTGTGGAAGAAGGCTCTCTGCATGGAGCATAAACCCAACTTATCGCCAAGCCGAGCCCCACGTACTTGGGCATTGTTTGCGATATCGCAAATCGGAAGAATGCATCTTGCTGAGAGTTTCTTCAGAGTTTGGTTAGAAACACCTGCCTATACCCCAGAGCACCGCCTCAAAGTCCGCTTCGGCTGGTGCACAGGGCAATTGCTCCACAGGACCAGCGATAAGACCCTTACGAGGTATGCTGCAGCATTCCCCCAGCCAGAAAGCTGTCAGAGCCATCACTGGCACTCCAGCTGCAGCAGCCACTGCTGACACTGACACGGCAACTAAACGACAGTTGCGCCAAACCTCGTTGGCAATGCCAGCCACGTCTGGAATGCATTACACCTTGCTGTTAGCTGCACCACCGCGGAAACAGATGGCTTCTGGCTCACCTTAGCGTCCTGATGACGGCCACCTGAAGACAGGACCGGATGGCACAGGGTTCCAGCACAAGTACAAGTGCAAGTGCAAGTACAAGTAGCAGTCCAAGTACAAGTCCAAGTGCAGGTACGCACGTAGACGTCGATGTAGACAGCAAAATCGCAAAGGGACCGATGCATAATCAGACCACAAGCCGGATCTGGAGAAGCAATGTGCAGTGAAGAGTCTCCGAGGCTGGAGCCTACCGCCCACACTAAAAAAGTGGCACTTCTGACTCGGCGGCGAGATGGTGCACATTCACCTGGCCTGCACAGGGTCTGTCTCTCACTAAAGCGACGAACAGACGACAGACGGACATGGAGCATATCCCGACAGTTCTCAGCCGCAACCTGGACCCTGCTGGCGTCCATCTTTGGCCCGATATACCCGCTGCTGGAGCCGGTGCAGGTCGCAGGGCTTGTGCTCCATGTACATGTGCACAGCTCTCTGTTTGTTCTGCAAAACGCCCACCCTGACCGGAGGACGGATCGGGGGAAAACCAGAGCGTGTGCATTGCAGTACAAGCGTGGACTCGGCGTGCGGCTACGCACAGGGAGCAGCGCTGTCACTGATGCGATCCATGTAGGGCTGCAAGGGTCCCGTTATGAGCGACGAGTCGGGAGCAAACTCCGGCAATAACAGCCAGATAAGCGAAGTGAGGGTCAGCTTGGGGTCATTTTGCCGCATGGACTTTTGAGAGTACCGCAGCAAGTTTTTTTCTTTCCGGCAAACGCCTCCCCCCTCCCGTAATGCAACTGCACAAGCTCGGGCCTACTTGACACATACGTGCCATGCGAGGAATGGGCCTGTCCCCACCGTGGTCCACTCTCCCTCCACCCTAGGAAAGACGCACCCACGGACTAGCCACGCAACTGCGGATTATGTGGGTAGAAGTGCAGGTTTTTGGGGGGGGGGGTCCGTATCCACCCTGCATTAGTAGCATAACTTTAAAGTTTTCTCGCTGTCAAAACTTGGAAAAAAAACGAAATCCTTTTTCTGTGCCGTTTTCGCTTCAAGGGGACGTGAAAACAGGCTTGGCTGGAGTGGTGAAGTCGCCAAACGCCTGGTGGATTTCACTGCGACTCCCAGAGTCGTCTAGGAGGCCAGCTGAGGGAGACGTGTCAGGGTATGTCGGAACCTGAGTCCCGAAACCTTAGCGTAGCTTTGTTTCCTGCATTCGTGAGGCATCAGAACTGGGACTGTCTGGCAGACCGACCGCCACATACATATGCTACCGGAGGAGGTGCATTCCCCATCAGGCCCACCAAGTGCGGACAAGGCAGACACGCTGAGCCGCTCAGAAGCTTGCGGTGGGGACAAAAAGCTCAACGCGGATGCGCATGAACCGCTAGGTTTTTTTTTGCTTTTTTTTTTGTGGTTCTTCGATTTTGCTTTTCGGCGACATGCTCGGAAGGTCCACCATCTGCGCAACCTGCTTCTTCCGCACCAAGGCACCTGCATAGCTTCCCTGACCGCCTGAAAATGGGCCCACCTGGACCCTTCGCAGCGCACCGCATATAGCTGTTTCCGGGTATCCGGGCGCGTTTAATTTATGCTTATCACCTGTGCTGGTGGCTGGGTTGTGCTTGTCTTTGCTGGCATGCATTTACCGTGTGTGTGTGAGAGAGAGAGAGAGGGAGAGAAAGAGAAAGAGGATAATATCATAGAAAGAAAACAGAAAATACCAATGTGTGTAAGAAAAAAAATATTATCTTTGCGAGGGGAAAAATACCAGATAATATTGGTCAGATGGAGAAACCGAGGCAGGGGCGAAGAACGAGATGATAACTAGAAGCAGGGGCGATGAACGAGATCGAGTGAGGGCGTGTGGATTACTGCGTTAAGGTGGTCATTAGAGAATTAATTTGGGGACAACTTAATCTCTGGGTTGTTTGGGTAGCAATGAAAATGACGGTGAAACTTGTGGCATGACCTCATGACAGGTACCGATGGAATAATCAGGTATTTGCGGTGCGTTTGCAACTGTCAAAAGGTCGATCAGGCCAAAACTGCATCCGGTAGAGACGTTTCAAGTCGTCAAGGTGTGTGGCGGACAAGGCACTGCAGGTAGTCTTGGCCCCAAACGTGATTTTTGTGCGTCAAAACGAGTATCAAGAGGATCAAAATATTCTGGCGTGAGTTTTCGTAATTGCAGGCGACTTTAGCAGCATCAGCTTGGTCTGTTTCATGAATGTCATGGGGCCCAATTAATTACTGCAAGTGTGAACATTAGGGTGAACATTTACACTATAGATTAGGTTCGCCTGGACGTTGAGGGAGGTGTGACAATCAGATATGAGACATTCCCATAGGAAGAGACGAAGATCATAGATGACCGATTGGCAATACCTCGACATGGTGTGAGTTCAGAATGTCTCGAGCAAACCCGTCCGGTTGCAGATCCAGTGAGAGTCGTGTAGCTGTGTTCCATTTTGAACTCACAACCGGACTGTGGCAAAGTGTAAGTGTCAGACAGTGTGCAATCACAACCGTAGAACACGACACCGTTTATGTATGGAACCCGTTCCCGCTTTTTGGCCAAACCACCTCAATGGCCTTGTCACCGTCATGAACTCTTTGCCTGTCATCTGACACCTAAATGTCAATACACTCTCTGATCCATCTGTGTCCCAATACTCACCAGGGGCAATGCTCCCTGATCCATCTCAAATCACAACACCCACCAGCCATTGCAACCCAGCCACCTGGCAGCCACTGCAACTGACAGCGAACTCGGCCCTCGTCTCAGAGCCACAGAAACACCGACCCCTCGTTCGCAACACAAACGGCCCGCAAGCAAGCAACACAACCCCGAAAAGCCCACCTCGGCAAGGCGTGTCGGCAACACAAACGTCGCACTAGCCACTCGTGCCGCTGCGGTACGGTGACCGCACGACGCGGCCCGTGCGCTGGGACGGCCCGTGCTATACGGCAAATAGGGGCTCTTCCCGCTGACGACGCAGCTGTGGGTGGCTGCCTTGAACACTTCAGGGATGTAATAGCTTAATATTCGGAAACTGGAGCGGCAAACGAAATTAAATATTCAAACGCGGGTTTATTATTGCGCAATTATTTACACGATCCACACCGTGGGCCACATGGGGCTAAAAGAAGCGGTGTCCGGGCTCTCTTGGCTGCTCTGCCTGCCTGGCGGTGGTTTGTCAGCCGCCCTCGCCCCTGCCGTGCCGCGTCCATTTCGACCCGCTACATTGCTACTGCCGTATCTGCGCGCTCGCTGTGCAAAACACGTATATGCTGTACGGTGCGCAAGTCCTGAGCAAGGAGCTCGGCCCAGACCATGAGCAATGAGGGACGGCTCCAAAACGCTTGTGACGCTCCAAACGGCGCAAACGCTCCTAACGCCCCTAAAAGCCACGTGCCGCGCTATCTGGCACGCTATCAGTGGCCTACCACGGCCAGCAGCTGTGGAGAAAAAAGCAAGGTGCGAGATCTAGACGATCTCACTTTTGTCTTGCGGCCCCCCCCCTGGACCTCGCTCTGCAGTTGAGCATTTATTTTAAAACTCAGTCTAACCGGCATAAGGTGCTGCAGAAAAGAAAAACGGCAAGAACGGGGAGAAAAGTGACAGGTAAAAAGCAAAAACGAAAAAGAAAGAGAAAAACAAGAACAAAATAAGCAAAACTAATCTCCATATCAAAGCTGACCCGCGGTTAGGGCCACCAGGCCGAGCTCGCCTTTTCGCGAAACTACGAGAAAAAACGGTTGAAAAAATGTCTTTTTCGCCACAAATGGAAATCTCGCCCAATTTCCACTTTTGCCGCCGCCGTTTCACCTCTAGTGCCGTACACGTAAATTACGGGGCATGCGAGCAAACGGCGCTTGGAATATTATTTGGATATTATTTTGAAAACCGAAAATCAAAACTAAAAAATAAATGACAGAAAATAAAAGATGAAATAATATCGGTCAAAACGAACATGCACAGACTGGAAAAAAGTAATAGCAACCTTGAAAAGCCGAGATGCGCAGTAGGGCAAAGCCCCTTTGGCGAGTACTGCCATCATGTTGCTGTCTGAGACGGTGTCTTTGCCGGGTCTCAAACAGTGGAGAAAGATAAGCTTTTAGAGTAAGCCTTACGTCAAATCGAACCTAGAGCTGCACAAGGGTCCAAACAAAGAGCGGCGGCTGCAGCCAGCCGACGGGAAAAGACAAAAGAGACACTTGTGTAGACAAAATAAATTTGTAAAAATAAAAAATAAAAAACAAAATAAATCATGAGAAAAAAAAGACATGTAACAACGCAAAAGCCGAGAGATGAAACACGACCTGTCGGCGCCAATTTGCAGGCTAAAAGAGTCTCATGCCGGCCACATGTCCACCGCTAGCCCCGCTGAGCGCAGACGTCGCTTTTATCCGCTTTTGACGGCCCGGAGTTGAACAATGTCCGCCACTGCATCGTCCCTGATGATCTGCTTGTTTGAAAATTGAGGCGCAAGGGCTCGGACCCACCTGCGGGAGAATTAGACTTTGCAGACAGGTGGGTGGGGGGCAGCTGGGTGGTGCTGGTGCATGAGTGCAGGTGGTGGTGCAGGGTTGCGAAGGTTTAGAGGGTTAGGGTCCGGTAAAAGGCCATGTAGGTACTAACGGCGCGCACCGCTTCTTTGTTGTGTCCGCACCCCCAGGGTTAGCGGGGTTAGGGTGCACAGGGTCATGCCTGGAGCAATCGATCGAGAACAAGAGACAAGAGAAAAAAAGGCACAGGAGAAACAAACCCCACCGATACGAGCAAAAGCTGCGGTTTTCCGTTTAGGGCTGTAGCAAGAGCAGTTCTGCTTGTTTCGTGAAGCACGTACCGCTCTTAGACCGACTACTAGTGATCGTCGCGGATCTTCGTTTCAGAACATGTGAATATCCATCTGTGACTCACGTGAGCCGAGGCTAAAGCCGATAGTAGGCTGAATTTCACTCTTCTTTTTTTTGTCCATATTCTTTTTTTTTTTTAATTTTAATTTTTTTTTATCCGTTTGGCTGCCCTAAGAAGCAATTAGGGTGGGCAGGTGGAGCCAGAAGTGTAGGTTCAGCGATGGACGAGAAGCTCGGCAAAAGCTGCTGTGGGCGAGCTGGAGCATTTCTGAAGAGTGCGTCCGGCGCGAAATGCGCTGCTTAATCTGGTGGCGCCCCTGGTGGATATATAGCTCAAACAAGCAATCTGTTAGACTCGCTGAAGTAGGGCACACGTCGGAAGGAGCTCCGGTGGAGTTTCCAAAGTGCAGCTGTTGAGGTATGGGAAATTCGAGGAGTGCAAGTTGCTCGGGACTGCTGTCGGAGCACGCCAATGTCGGTTTCATTGCTGTTACAAGCCCACACGGTTCTCAAAGTGCTTGGTTGTGGCTGTTGCAACTGTGGGGTACATTCAACTCTGAAACATGGTAGGGTTATGAAAATCTCTACGATCGAGATATGGACGGACCAGGTGGTGTGTTCTTTTCGATTCAGGATTAAGAACAAGATGGCACCGTTTGAGCGGCTCCAGGTCGTCTGTAGCAGTTATTTAAGAGTTCTCTAGAGGCCTGAAGAAGGGGCCAGGCACCCAAAAGTACACATCTTAGTGGTGTAACTCCCCGAGTAGAGCTGCCAATGAAACGAAACCGCAAGCATCGCAAGCAGCACCGAATTTGGAACACACCGCACACTTTAGATGTTCCGTTTCGCCGCCCCAGCCCCGTTTGGAAACTCATTCCGGTGGCAAAGCATGCAGACCATGTGATGCTTCTTCTCTTCTCAGTCGTCAAAGCCGAAAATGGGCAATATCCAACTTTGGAGAAAACGACGGCAGATGACCTTTTTTGTCCCTTTCTTTTTCGCTTTCTCTTTTATTTCTTTTTCTGTTTTTCCGTTTTTTTTTCTTTTGTATTTTTTTTTTCTTTTCTAATTCTCTTGTCCGACGAAGATTTATTCAGGCACATTTTTTTCAATTACGGATACGTTGAGTGAGACAATCATGAGAGTAAACTCTACGCTGTCACTGGTATTGTGCCAATAAAAACCGCTGTGACGTCGATATAATAATTCGGGAAAGTGCATCCGATTCGGCAGCACGTGGCGAGCTCAGTGGTACCGTTCTTGGTGCCTCTACTTTCCCACACACCGTTCTGATCCGCGACTAGGTCTTCGGCCCTGTTCAGCCGACTCCAGAAATCTGTCCGAAGTCGATTTCTGTGATATGGAACAAGGGCGGGTGTGTTTGAGAAAGTTAGAAAACCCTAATTATCGGTTTCAGGGTTCATTGTGCACTGGTGCCAGGTGTAGCTAGTCTAGCGCTGAGAGCCAAGTGGATCTTTTCCGACGCAGAGCCCCCGGGGGCACAGCTGCTGCTGCCGCTGCCGGGGGAGGTGGTGGCGGCGGCGGCGGCGGCAGCAGCAGGATGCACGCACGCCCTAACCTTGGAGGGCCCCGTTGTCGGCAAGGTTGCAGATCGACAGTGGAGAAAGCAGGGGTAGAAAGAGCTCTGGGAATGCCAAAAGCGTCGGCCCAAAACGGTCCAGACGCTACGGGTGAAACAGACCATCACAGGGCTCATGTCAGGGGTCAGGGGTTGTACGTCCCTGTAGCGTTGCACAATGGGATAGTGGGTCAGCAGCCAGCCGGAAGCGGACGGAGGCGGAGGCAGAGGCAGAGGCAGAGACAGAGGCGCTGCTCCCGCCGCTGCAACAAACCTCGAAAAGTCAGTAAAAACAAACTATCGAGCGCTAAATCTTGAATCGTCCCTTGCGGCCATCTTGCTTTTTCCTTTTCCTTTTTCGCTTCCCCCCTGTTTTTCTTTTTTCTCTCTTTCTTTTTTCTTTGGTTCTTCCCCTTTTACAAGCGTCATTTTCGCACGTATGTTAAGCAGCCAGCTCGATCTTCCGACCATGTTTAACTTTAGCAGCGCTGGCTGCGGCAGCAGCATGGGGAGAATGGAGGCAGGTGGCAGAGGCAGGTGGCAGGATGCACGCTGCAGCCGGAACAGCGTGCAACCGGATATGGCAGCACGACGCATCCACACAGGCGCCGGAGATCGTCGCCGACATGCTCAGTACCGGGACCTAATCCTCCACCTGGACGGTATGTGCTGCTTCCTGTTGCTGCCTGCTGCCTGCCTGCCAACCCGTGCTGCCAGTGCTGCCAGTGCTGCCACCGCTACCCATGCTGCCAGTGCTGCCAGTGCTGCCAGTGCTGCCCCCGGAGCCTGCTGCCTCCGCCACCCCTGCGCACCATGTACAGCCTCCCTGTTTCACCCATACCCCTATAGGCATCGCACATGCAATCTTGATGAGTCTAGATGCGCGCAGCCTGCACCGCTTGCCCACAGCCACATGACTAATGTCTCGGACATGTCTCGGCTCTGGTGCCACATTATGTGCCTCCACAGCGGCAGCCGCGATGCATCCTCTTTCGGTGCCGCATCCCCCTCGCCTCTGCTACACTGTATGATCAGGTTGCTTTTGCAGCAGTCGCAACAGCGGCGTACAGTACAAATTTAACTTTGTGGGGACAGGTGCATGGGCATATGTAGGTGTGTGGGTAGAAAAGCGCTGATGCAAGGCAACGAGGCACAAGACGTCAGCTGACCATGACCCTACCGTATGTACGAGACAAGGACCCAGATAGATATTATGAGGAAAATGCGACACAAAGAAATCAGAAAAATACTCGTTTTTTTTTTGTGCGTCGCTTCGGTGCAACTCTGGAAGGGGGTCCCTGAGACATGTCAGGGTTGAGTAACTTTGCTAGTCACTTGTTAGACGTCAGATTCGATGAGAAGCAGCAAATCAACACTAAAAGCGGCGGTGAAGCTTCTGTGGCAGCTTTTTTGAAAAAACTCAGATACCCCTCTAGACCTCTTGGTACGAATAATGTAGTCAAGTTTTGGTGGCACCGAGATGGGGTATTTTTGGAAAAGGTTAATTACCACTTGCGCTGGACAAGCGGAAGCAGAAATTAGAAATTAGAAATTACACCCTGCACCACCTGCCAAACCCTGCACATCCATAAACCGTATAAAATACATGGAGCAATAAGAAAAAAAATAATCAATCTGAATCATGGCGCCATGCTGCTGAGACCAACATGTATAAATGTTTCAAAGTGCAGACAAAGTACAGATAACCCCAAATTACTACAAATACATTGCTGGTACATGCCCAGAAAACTTAGACGGCCTCTCCCTCAACCTCCAGCTGGTCCAGAATCGCCTCCTTGGTGGTTTCATCAAAGTCAATGTCGTTGAGATCGAAAGGAACCTGCAGCCCCGTGCGGGTCACAGGGCTAAACTGCATTTCCTCGCTGACCACGGTTCGTTTGCTCGCTCGAGCAGGAGCACGCGACACCTTGAACCACTCGGCAATCGTAGGCTGGCTCAGTGCAGGGACAAAGTTGACACCGGTGAGAGGATCCACAAAGTATGGCGTCTCCTTTCGCTGCTCAACAAGAGCAGAGTTGTATCGGGACGCCGCCAGCGCATGCTCTAGCATCCAGTTGGAGTCAATCACAGGCATCTTTCGACGCTTGGAAGGAGCAGCGATAGGCTTGTTAATAATCACCGGAGGGGGAGGAGGAGGGGCGGGGGCTCCTCCAAGCCATGCCACGTACATGTTCTTGGAGTGCTTCAGACCCTGGTTGAACGGATCATCTGGATCAGCCACCTCGCCCTCCACGCTGCCAGCGTCGATAGCCTCCTGCACGTAGTAGTCATCCTTGACCTTCTTTCCTCCCAGCACAATCTTGGCTCCAAACTCTCGGAACACAGATCGTGCAGTCACAATACCAATGGACCGGCCCTTGTACGAGTGGGGGATCAGCTCTCTCTCGATAAGATCAAACTTCTCCTCGTCATCAGCAATCACCTTGTGCAGTCGTCGATGCTTCTGGAACAGCAGGTACGAGTCTCGGAAGCCCATGCATCGTGCAGGCTCGGTCGAAAGCATATACAGACGCTTGCCTCGACCCAGCACGGTGAATGTACGCACTCGGTACTCTCGTCCTCCCTGCAACTCTCCCAGCTTGTTGACCTTGACCTCGCCAGCGGGATCTTCCGGAAGGAGCAGCTCGTCGTCTTCGACGGGGTAAGGATTGCCGTTTTCGTCTCTGGGAACCATGACGAGATGTGACGTTCCTCCTCGAGATCCTCGTCCTCGAGCTGCCCACCGTGCCGAGCCCGATCGCATGGCAGGGGAGTTGCCGGGTCCAAATCCTCCAGCCGCTGAGAAGGACGTCAGCATCAGAGCCTCTTCGGCCTCCTCAATCTCCGACTCCCGCACCAGAGTCGCCTTGTTTTTCGACCCCGGAGGCCGTCCTCGTTTTCGCGGTGCGGGTGTTGTTTCTGACGTGGGCGTGCCCTTTGTGTCGCTAGCAGCCGCCTCCTTGGTTGCCTTTTCCTCAACGTCGTCGTCGTCCTCGTCCATGGCGTCTTCGTCGACATCGGGGTCGTTGGGGTCGTCTGGGACGTCAAACATCTCTGTGTCGGCTGCGGCGGTCTCTGCAGCTGGTTGTGCGACTTCCGTGTCTTCGACGGGTGCATCTGCGGCGGCGGGAGCCTCGGTTTCGGGCTGTGCGGCCTCGATTGGCTCGTTTGATGGATCCGACATTGCGTTGTGTTAGCGTTGTGAGATGGTGGTGGTTGACGCAAAGTAAATTTACGCGTTGCACAGGTTATGACGCACCCTGCCTCCCAACTTTTGGCGGCAAAAGGTGCTGGCCGCAGTTTTCGTGCTAGCGCATTTTTGGACACACCAGGTTGCTGATAATCGGCTGGAGACCGTGTTTGTTAAGTCAGATCACCTCTGTCGTCAAAAACCACGGTTTTGTGGTCGATCCGGTTCTTTTTTACATTATGTTTCGTTTTGTGTGTGTGTGTGTGGTTGGAAGAAAGTTTGTTGTGTGCTGGTGTGGTAATGACTGACTAGGACAGCCTTGAAAACAAAAAACGGCCGAGATGAGCAAATTGCGCCAAGTATGAAGATATGAAAAAAGAAATAGCAGAGCTGTATATATTGCGCTGTAGTCTGCTATAGGCTAAGATACAATGGTGGAAGCATTTCGGGGCGAAATACGAAATTGGGACCCCAATGTTTTGGAGAGATTTCAAATTTTGAACAAGTCGCTCGTTTGGGAGTTAAGGGTTAGGGTAGATGTCCAAACAAGGGGGCAAATGTTAGGGTTGCTACCTATGCAACTTAATATCTGTGCTCAGAAAGTGGAAAAATAAGTCGTTCTTCTCTGGGGTTTGGATTTTCGGTTTCGGTTTCGTCGACAGGGTCCAGCGGCTGCCTTTAGGCTTTGTCTAATTTGAGGACAATTTACGATGTGGACGATATTATCTTAATTTCGACCCTGTTTCAGCTACCTCGCTGGCCGCTGTACGTGATTAAAATAACCACTGCAGTAACCTCAGGGCCTACAGACGTGGCCCAAAACAGAAAACATGCGATTTTTTCTGTTTTAGCTACTGTAGGCCCTGTCGGAAAAGTCGGCGCTGTCCACGCACACTTTGCACGGAGGCTAGCTAACGAGGTTTTTTGGCGCGCAGGTCTAACTCACAGTGCGCACAGCTGTCGCTGAATTGAGCATATTTGCCCGGGCTAATAGAACCGAGTCGAGGGGGCCCAGACCATGCCAGAGTGCAGAGGGCCAAGCTAGCGTGATGACACACACCCCGTCACGCGCATGCACACAAGGAGCAGTTAAGGGGATGCAGGCGAAATATTGACACTGCCAGCATGAATTTATGGGTGTCTGTTTTCTTGGTACAGAGTACCGCATGTGCGCGCAATAACGTCGAGATAAAGGTTAGCGGTGTGGGTGGGGGGTGTTGGGCTAAAGGTTGAACTCACGTCCGTAGTCTGAGCGTCTGCACTTTGTTTAGCGGCTTTTGCGGGGGCTTGTGGGGCGCTATACGCCTAGCGAGGCCTAGGCAAAGTCCGTGGAGTTAGTGTGGGGCAAGGCGGAGGAGCGCGGTTGGGATTTTGGCAAACGCCAGCAAAGCGACGGACGCCAAAATGGGTTCGTTCTGGACACTTTCCGGAGCCAGTAGTCGGTTTAGGCGAACGCACAGCAACTAAGGTTGGTTGGTCATGCTGACGACGCTCTGATCGTTTCTTTTTATTGCGTCTTGGCTGTGTTGCAGGGTTACAAAGTCATCGCTCCCTTCCCCAAAGTCTGTGTTAATGATAGCGGGCGAAAACATGTATGCCGTGAGCACCGTGGGACAAGCACGCGTGAGCCCCGAGGTTGGGGTCGCCGGAACCGTTAAGATACGAGCTGCTATTCCACGCTAAGATGGAGGGGCTGGGATTCCGAGGCGGCGGCGATGTAGCACAGACACCGATAGCGGCAGATGCACGATGCAGCACAGAAACGGCTGGAGATAGGCGCTGGGCGCCGAAGCGACGATATGCACTTGCTGGACGCTCTGCAGAGGCCACTCGTGGAGGTCCAGGCGCACGTTTATCTGCTCCGCCAAAACTGAACGTCACGGCTTCTGTGTCAGGAGTGCAGTCGGTTAAACAGCAGAGCCGCTCAACTGCAGGTACTGTACTGGGTGCGGTAGCGAGAGGGCAGCTGGCGGGCTTCCTGGGGGCGTGAGGGCTGGCGGACGGGGTTTCAGATCGTTGGCAGCGGTTGGGGCGTCGTGTCTTGGCTCTGTACCGCCCAACTTCTAGATTCTGGCCGCCGTAAAATTACCCCAGCCGGTAGGGGAAAAAAGCAACTGCTACGTGAGCAGCTGCCAAGGGCCACAAATGTTCGGCCTAGGCTATGTCAACGGTCGGGGCAACTCCACCGCAACGGTCACAGACACATTCTGGACGCGAGTCTGTGCCTGTGCGAGCTGTGCGAGCTGTGTGGGCTGTGTGTGCTGTGTGTGCTGTGTGAGCTGTGTGTGCTGTGTGAAGTCGAGGGGTTGCCGAGAAGCACAAAAGATCTTGCGCCGTGTTTTTATACGGTGTATTTGGACAAGTGCTTTTGTGGCCGGACATTGCACCGACTGTTTCATTTTTGCGCATCCAACCCCCTCGTCACATCCCCTAAAACACTGCTGCTGCTGCTGCTCCTGCTGCTACCACTGATGGGTATGCGGAATATGCAGGGAGTGTCTCATAAAAGGGCGAGGCGACTGTGACGAAGAAAGAAAGGAAGCAAGCAAGCAGCAGGGGGGCGCCGTTCTGTGTACAGAGAGCTGCGCAAGACTCTGCTGCGCGGCCTGTTGTGGCCAGCTGGCGGCGACAAGCGCAAAAAAGAAAGCACTTTGGCATTCTCACGGCCGCCACAGCTCACCTTCACATGGACACGGCCCCACTGTTTTGGGCGCAGTGCCGATAACTTTAGCGGAGCAGGTCCATACGTATTTTACGCCCCTGGACGGCTTCTAGACCTGCCACCGACCGCTCCGCAAACAGCTCCAGCTACAGCAATCATAGTGGCCCCCCTTTTCCCGCCAAAGACTGGCTGGAGCCTGGCCCAGAAGACGAGGAAGTTCAGGTTGGACCAGCAGCAGGAGAAGGAGCTCCGAGACGGCCGACAAAAAAAGCGGCAGGGGTGCCAGCACGAAGCCGAAACGAGCCCCGTGCGCAGACTCCAACGGCCAGTACAGCGCGGCCCCTTACGTCTCGGTAGCACAAACGTCGGCGGACTTGTGTGGTGTGCTGTTGGGGCAAAAAAAAAAGGAACACAGAACCGTGCCCAAATACGCTTTGCTGCACTCTTCGCTCGCCCACTCTGGCTGTGAGCTTGTGGTACAGCACGTCTTGCATTGCCGCTAACCTTTGGCCTCAAAAGAAATCATGGCTGGCTGGTGTGGGCGGGGCGCTGGCTCGTGCGCTGGATCCATTACAGGCGACAAGTGGTGAGCTGGAAAAAAACCCACGGCCGCTTTTCCCCAGCTCTGAAATGACGTAGCGTGCTATTTTGACAGCTTGCATTTTATCTTTTCATATTTCCGCCCCGGAGGAACGGAGTCTTTGTGTGAAATGCGACCCCTGCAGATTCACATGGAAGAGGGAAAGAGACAGGGGACGAGACCAGACCTTATTTAGAGGATACCGTGAAGAAGAAAGTCAAGCAGAAAAGACAAAAACGAAGGGAAAAACGCAAAAGCAATAAACGAAAAAACGCCTGGAAAACGCAAAAAGAGATGAAAACGGATCGCAGACCTTAACACGCACAAAGCCTGCTAGAATAAACCTTATTTCCAAAGAATCTCATCTTCCCGAACAGGTAGAGGGCGTATGAGGAAAAGAGGCGGGCAGCAAATGAGGAGGATCGAGACAACAGGTTGTTGCCTCAGCGGCAAAAAAGGGGGGGGGAAACGGCCCCCAAACACGGGGAGCCAGCAGCCGCTAGCGGGACAGTAGCCGCTTTTCGCGCAAGGGACCCACCAAGCGTCTTATCAGCGGCTTTTCTTTTCCCTGTCTCCACCTCCACTCCGAGCCCTCATGTCTCGAAAAAAAAAAACAGGTGGTGTGATATGCAAGAAACTCAAAGTTGGCATTAGCTGTGACGCATTTGAAAGACTAATAAAACGCAAAGTCAGGGCTATCAAACCGTGAGCGACATAGACTTCGCAGCGAGTTACTGCAAAGTTACTGCAAGGACCCTCCTTTGTCTCTGTACGGCCCTGTTAATACGAGGGTATATAAGTCTGTGCTTCCCCCACGTCTGCCGTTCAATCAGCATTTACCACCACTCTCCACACCCAGCATGTCGCTCAAAAACATTCTCAACGACGAGCGGCCACTGCCATCCATCCGCTACATGAACTACCCCCCGACACCCCCCATGTACTACTACGGGCCCCAGCCCGGCCAGCAGCAGCCCCAGGTTTCGCAGCTCCCCCAGCAGCCGCAGGTGGCCCAGATACAGCCCCAGATGCCGCAGCAGGTGGTCATCCCCCAACAGCAGCAGGTGGCTCAGCACATTCCCCAGCCCCAGCCCCAGACCCCTCTGATGCACCAGCACCAGCACCCCCACACTCACTCACAATCGCATATGCATGGACCGCCCCATCCCGTGGCTCTCCCCTCTTCTCCTCCGCTCTACCAGCCCCCGGTGCCCATTGTCAACGTCAATCTGAACAATGCCCACAACAAGAAGCGCAAGAAGTACCTCTGCGACTGCGGCCGGTCGTTCACCACCTCCGGCCACCTGGCCCGACACATGCGAATCCACACGGGCGAGAAGAACTACGAGTGCCCTTACGATGGCTGCACCTCTCGATTCTCGCGCCAGGACAATTGCATGCAACACTACCGCACCCATCTGGGCACCTCGCGCAACTCCATGCTGCGACGAAAGTCCGGCTCCGTCTCGCCTCCTCCTGGCGTGTCCAAGCCCCAGGATAGCAAGCCTGTTGAGCGCAAGATGAGCAACTTTCTTTCTACCGTGCTGGTCACGTAGTGCAGAGAACCCCCATAACAAAAGAGCCTCCATGCTCCTAGATTTAATTTATTTATTTATTCATTAACAGTATTTTTTTAAACTTGGCTGAGAGAATGTAAACTGTGTGCTCCCTGTAGAGTCCCAATGTCAACCATTGCCTGGGCACAGGGCACCTTGCTGGCTACAGAGAGTACAGAAGGGCGAAACTGGAGCTGGTGACATGTTTTTAGTTATTGTACAATAGCGCAAACTTGTTGAGGTTTTGGTACAATACGGAAGCATAACGCATAATGTCACGATATGGTGCATAGGAGGGTTGGTAAAAGTGAGCTGAAGGTGTATTGATGCGAGGAGACGTCTTTTGAGAGCAGAAAAGTATTCCGTCCAACGGCCGAGAAAATCCGCACAAAACGCACTTTTCGGAACCGGTACCGCACAACTACTGCGTGTTTTAGGGGTCCTGACCGTGGAGGTTCAGTTATGCGTCGCTCTTAGGCGATAGAACATTCTTTTGGCGGTTGGCGCAACGTTAGCGTCACAATTTGGGCCAGTAGGGCAAATTAGTCGATAAATGAACCCCTTTAGTGGACCCGGGGAAGCAAGAAAGCCGCCCTTGGGGTCCCAGCCCTGGGGTACCAGTCTTGGGGTACGAGCTAGCCCTTTGGGGGTTCTGTTTAGCGGCGATTTTAGACCCGGAACGTGGCAGTTGGATCTTATCACAGATTGTACGAGGGCCGTGCAGTTGGGCTCGAGTTAGGCGCCCTGGACCGGCGCCTGTGGCTGTTGTTGTTGTTTTGTTTTGCCATCTCTGGGGAGTGCGAGGGGCCAGGAGCGCAGCAATCGAAAGACACACACACAGGCAAACATGTACGTGTACAGCGCACAGACGGTGGGTTTCTGCAGTGCAGACGTTGGACCAGCTGCCCTTGGCGAACTCACAGGCGTGCGGTGGAAGCTGGCCTAGCTGTCGGCCCATCCTGGCAGTGGCTAGCGCTGGCCCTCCACAGGTTGCATATCCAATATCGCTAGCACGGCTAAGGGTCAGAGATCTGTTTGCAGGGGGTTGGCGGCTGAATCGCGCACGTACAGACAGGACTGTACAGTCAGCCTGCGTCTTTCTCTCCGAGCGACTCAAAGAGCCCCGACAGGCGCACCTCAACTCTAGGCCACCCCACGCACACGTCCAGCTGCACATGGAGCGACACAGAGCAGAGGGAACCCCCCGAGAAGCGCCCCAGGGGCTCGCCGGAAGCCTGGGGAAGGTCGCTAGCCTCCGACCCGCGGGTTTAGCGCTGGCGCTACTTTGCTGTGTCGGATCCCAGACTTCCACGGCGCATTAGGCCGGAGCTATAGCCGGCCCAGTAGTGGCATTTTTTTTGCGGCTCCAGCAGCTGGCCGCGGTCTAGACCCAGCCCCGGGGCTCCCGCCTCGTTCCTTTTTGCGGCCCTACACGGCAAGGATTAACGTGATAGAGCAGCGACTTCTGCCAGGTCCGAGTTGACCGGCAGTGCATGAGCAGCCATGGGTATCTTGATGGGCAACGCATAACCACTACCGATGTGCATCGTCTGTGCATCACAGCAACAAGACACTGTTAGGGTGTACCTGATCTGCGCTTTTTGCCCCTCGGCGACTGTTGGTAGAAAACGCGAGAGCCGCCTGGTTTTCCAGCGCCAGCCCTGGCCAGCACCCAGCAAACCAACCGTGTCGATCTTCGTCAGCCTGGCCTTGTTTGTTGTTGTTTTTTTCTTCTTCTTTTCTTTTTGGAAGCGCTGGACGGATCAAGCCGAGACGGCGCCAATTGCGAACACCCTTGCCAGTGCACAAAGAGTAGTCGTTCTACTGCTACAGACACTGATCGTTTTTTTTTTTTTCTTTTCCAGGAATCGCACCCCCTAACTGCAGCTATGCAATTTTCCGAGAACAATACATGATTCCGTAACCCTGGCCCAAAGGTTAAATTGGTCACATTTCTGTCACGTCTATTTCGGCCGTTGATCTTATTTAAGACAAGAAATATTATTTTGAAAAGAAACCCAAATGCGCCCCAAATAGCCTTTGGTTTTCGTTTTTTTTTGGGGTTTTTTTTCGCTCTCCTCCCTTGACCAAAATTAACTCCTTCAACTTTGTCTTTTTTTTTCGCTTACGCACCTGTACGCACCTTAGCACGTTATGTCTGTTTTTTTGTTGGCAGACCCTGCTTTGGGAGGCACGCCGGGAGAAGGAAAAGTGGGAAAAAAGGAGCAATGGGGCAAAAAAAAAAACGTGCCCATCTGCCAGATTTTCGCACGCACATTTTTTGTATTTTATTTTTGATTTCCGCCCAGCTGAAACTTTTTTGTCCGCCCCCATCTACGTTAACTATACATTGGCCTCCTCGCTTCGTCCAAACACCCCCCACTTGCTAGAGGGACCTGCTTATTTGGCTGATCAGGCAAGCAGGGCAAACGATAAAGAATGAACGGAGAGGGTGAACAAAGTGGGAAGAAGCTTTCAAAAGTGATCGACATAGCAGCGGACCAGCTTTTCTAAACCAGAACCCCAATTGAACATTCAAAAAAAACAAAGTGACAAACGAGAAAAAGAAAAAGGGAAAAAGGGAAAAAGGAAAGGGAAAAAAGAGCTGGCAAGATGACACGCTGGCTTTTGGTGAACAGAATGTTTTTGCAGCGACTATATTTTCCCAAAAGTGCCGGTAGCACCAGTCGCCACACATTCGCTCCCCTCCCAAGGCTCTCGCAGGCCATCAACTGGCACCCACTAGCCCTTCGCCCAAAACCTTGTTAGCCGAAAAACAACGGCAAAGAGCTCTCACCTATTAGTGGAGTTGCCGTGGTAGGCCCAAGCCATGCAGAAGTAGCAGCTTCTAGAAGACCAGAGGCTGGTCGACTCGCGGGAAATAAGCGTGCGAGCAAATATCGTGGATGCTTCATGTATGTGGAATGTGGTAGCTCTATCGTACCGCTCAGTATGGGGTGTACTGGTTTGTAGGGCTTGCTCGATTGAGTTGTTGAAAGCTAAAGCGGTGCCAGGGTCGCTGCCAGCAGCCACGGCAGCACTCTTTCGGACGATCACTGGCACCACCTGCGTCCAGCGACGGGCGACCAACTTTGGGCGATCTAAACACAAACACTGTGGCTGCTTCGTGAGCCAAAGTGCGGTGCCAGATATTGGTCGATCATCCCTGAGGATCAGGGGCGGGTGGGCAGTTTCACCTGGTAGCACAAACGGTGGCTGGGGCCTGCGTCAGGGTCACAAAGCGGTGCAGCCGATGGGGTGGCGAGACCCGGACGCAGCGCACGGCCGCTGGACAAGAAGGGGTCACAGTGGGGCTGTCGTGGGTCCCAAACCCGTGCACGGTCGTCTGTGCCCACCTTTGCGAGGTAGGTACGATCTTCCTACGTGCCAACCTAGTCTTGCTGGCAATAGATGCAGGTGTGAAAGCGTACATTGACTGAGGGCAGCCGAAGACCCTGACGGGAGACGAGCTTGTGATTTTCGGTTACGCTCCCGACGGAACTGCCGCGAGGTGGGGGGTAGGCGGTGGTGGTCGGTGGTGTTAGCGCCAACGCGGAACCATGTGTCTATCTAGCGGTATCTGGGGGACGTGGCGGACACGAAAAGAAAAAGACAAAAAAAAAAGGAGGGCAAAAAAAAAGGACATCGTGATGGCTGTCGGGGCGGCTGGCCCGAAAACCCTCGCTGGGCGGTGTCGTGATTCTGTGGCGCGACCTCCGAGCTCTGTTTACCAGCCCTCTAACGTTGTTTGGCCGTCTCTTTGTGAAAAACAGAATGCGCGGTCGAGCAGAAACATGTCTCTGAGGTTGAGTCTAGTCTTTTCCGTTTCGTTTTATTTGGCCATGGGAAAAAAACCCAAACGCTAACAAACTGGGAGCAAAGTGCAGCACCCTAAGTGCGTTTACGGTTGGGCAGACAAAAGCAAATTCAACGGGCCTGGAAAGATCAACCACACATACATGCGCCTTCCCGAAGCAACCACACGTCCTGAACCCCGTGACCGGGTCCTTCAGCCCTGTTTGGGCGCATGGTCCGCTGGGTTCCCGTTTCAACCTTGCTTTGGCCACGTGGCGGTTCCCCAGAATAGGGGGGAGGGGGCGGTTTGCGTCGCACACTCGCAACACCCCCCTAGTCGTTAGCTCCGTCTGGGTTTCTGGGGTTCTGTGGCTGCTCCGTCCAACAAGGCAAGAGCATGGGAGCCCAGAGCCTATCTTGCCCTATGTAGTCCAGCTTAGCCAGCTGTCTGGAGTGTCGCCCCCCCGTTGGCGGCGTCTTCCCCAGGATGAGGTAACCGCCAAAGGTGAGACACCGCTGAGACACTGCTGGCCTCAGCGGACTAGGGTTGTTTCTTGCTACGGCAGCTGCTGCGACATTTACAGCAACCGAATGTGATTGTAGGGTGTGGGGTTCGTTTTGGCTACTCTGTACTGAGAAGGAGAAAAAGCGGAGAAAAAGCGCTGGAAACACACGGTTGCCGTTCGTTTCTTGCCGTTTCTTGCCGTTTCTTGCAGTTCGTTTCCAGCACAATCGCTCAGAAACGGTCTGGTTGGAGCACAACTCAGTCAGCAATTTCCAAGCAGGCAAAGATCTCCGCCAGCCTGGATGACTAAGTGTTCGACAGCTATCGCAGCGCTTTGTTGTCGTTTATCCAGTTCACAACGCCTCTGGACGCTGCAACCCAATCTGGGACCCAATCAGGGATCCCCCCATGGGCCCATGGCCTATCCTTTTTTCGGGTCTCCTATGCCGCAGCTATAGCAGCTGTGCAGTATGTACGGAGGGAAAACCGTAGCGCACGGACATTGGCGCAAACTCGAGCCCTCAGGTGAGTTCCACGGCGTTTGCTATGGTTTCCGTGGATCTACGTATCGCACGATAATCCGGCGATCGTTTTCCCGTGCTCCACAGCCACAGTCCACGTCTGGATTTCGCCGGCGCAGTCGATCCAGCGGAGCACGGGTTGCGAGCTTTGGTTTCTGCCCGGCAATCTAGCTCGAGTCCAGATTCTTCTACCCGCTAGTCTTTTGCCGATCGCTTTTCAAAAAGAAGGGGGTCTCAGCTCTCGACAGGAACTCGCCAAGAACACCACGGGCAAACGACGCGACGGACGACTGAGCTCGTATTTTCGCTGGCCAAACCCCACGCAAGGGTCGCGCTCCGTCCACCTGCCGCTACCGACTCTTTAGGCCGCCAGTCCGTCGAGCTACGCGTTTTTTGGTTGCACAACCCCCCCGTCTCCTGAGCCAACTGTAAAGTCATTTAGCTACCGCGCGCGCCGGCAACACCTCAGTAAAGGCCAAGGCTCGTTGCTTTTTGGCAGTCTTTCTGGTGATAATAAAAAAACCGACTTTGCCAGCGGCTGCTGCTGCTGCTGCTGCTGCCCCCCTTTTGCCAGAGACAGGCCCCCGGTCTGAGCCCCCGTTTTTAAAGCGCACAAGGAGCTAGTGGCAGGTATGCGATCTGGCGCCTATCACCTGACGATCCCAAGTCGTATTCGCTTCAAAGATTCACACGAGGGCTTTTTATGGCCCACACATAGACTTCCGCTAGTCGCCCAGGATGCAGCTCTCAACTGGACTATACGGAGCAGAGGTGATAACTATTGATAGGAAGAAGATCACTAAAGTGGACCTGGGCAGGTGAGCCAGGGTGCATGATCGTCTGCCCCTCCCGCAAGAGAAGCGTGTGTTTATGGGAAAACAATGCGGCGGTCGCATCACTGGAGAGCTTTTGTGCGACACAAACATGTGCCTTTCTGATTACGCCCCGGTAGGGTTTCGGGCCTGGGTCTGGGTCTCAGTGTTCGGCAGGAGAACGCTCCCCCCCCCCCCATTTTAGACTGCAAATATATACGGCAGAGCCAGCCGTACAGCAGCGACAGAGATAGGGCGTCCAAAGACCGCCAGTACGGTTGGGCAGCAGGTGCCTCGGAGCGAGCTTTCCGAACAAGTCAAGATACGTTGTGGAGCCACCGACTCTGGCTGGCTTCAAGGTTGCAGGGAATGCACCCTGCTGTGAAGTGTTGCGGTATTTGACCCTGAGTCTGGCCCCGTGTTTTCCCTTGCGTCTAGGGTCCGAATGCTGGACCTATGATCCGTTCCAGAAGCATTGTTGGTCGGGCTCATCCATAAATGCGCCCGTGGACGTTGGTGGGGAGACGGCAGAAAATATAGCTACACGCCGGAAACATGACGCCATGAGCTACATGCAAAGGCTGTGTGCTTGCCCGACTTTGTAACCAGTACAAACCCCGGGACTCTACAGCAGCCCTTCGCATCGCTGGTCTCAGATCCCGTCCACACGACCCGACGTCCAGATTCGCCTCACCTTTGCCCGAGCCATCAGTAGCTACATATCCCCGTCGACATGGTTCGGCTAGTGCGTGTTGGAAAAAACAAATTATGGGGATGACGAGAAGCGGTCATGAGCATTTGGCGTACCGAGACCCTGGGCCCGAGACAGCTGCGGTCTTGCGATCGTGACTTTCCGGGTTCCTGGGATTCTTCTTTGAGACTGTTGGATAGACACGGAACACTCGCGTGGGGGTTGTTGAAACCAAGAAGGCCAGGAAGAATGTGGGCGTTTGGAGCGGGTCCTGGGTACGGCCGTGAAGCCAAAGAGGCCAGTCAGCCAAGAGACAAGGCTACAAGGTACAGATGTAAAGTCCGTGCTTACATCGCAGCCAGCCCCCCAACAGAGGGCCATTCCGGACAAGATTCACAAGCTCCAACCTAAGCTGAGATTAGACTGCGAGGAGGGGAGGGGAGTGGGATAGGAGACCAACTTTTCTTTTTGATCAGCCTGGGCTAGAATTATGCAGCTAGGCTTCTTCCTATGACCATCCCCGTGTCGCTGGCCACAAGAGGCAAGAGAGTGGAAGATAAAAAGAAACGCGCGAGCTAAAGAGGTATAGCTCTAAAGACTAACCCTGCTGAACACTCAGGCTTAGATTTAGCTTGACTCAGCTAGACTACTCTGTAGTCTAGCCTTAGCTTGACTGAGCTTGGCTCCGCTTAGCCTCTAGCTTAGCTTTTCCCTCTCTGGCTACGGCTACACCACAGCTGTCCCAGCGTGCCTTCAGGAGTCGTGTTTGCACAATGCATGCACCCTCCTCCCCCTAGCTTTAGGCATTTGAGCCAGACTAGCCCACCGCTAACCACCAACTGTCTCGGTCTCCTGTCGTGCCAACCCTCTTCGTATAGGGCTCCTTGGCGCTATCAGCTCTCGGATTCGACGCCTCGCGGTCTGGCCCGCCTCTCCAGCTGCGAAGCTCAATCACGTTCGCGCACGCAGATCCTTGTATTAAACCGTGTCAATCGCGCACATCTGCCAATCGCAGGGAACCTAGAGTTATTTATTTTCAAGGATGTTCTTCTTCACACGCGGATTAATGGAGCTCTGGTCTGGACTAATGGTACGATGCTCGAAGCGATCTTCGGCGTCAAAATAAATCAATAAAAGGTGCAGACAGTCTCCGAAAGCTGCTGAACCTGGTCTGAGCGCCACAGATAAGCCAACGCATCGCCGAAAAACACAATCACGACTCCAACAAGCCTGCCAACTCGATTTTTCCGGTCCAGATAACGTGGTCTGGCTGCTACGCACGGCTAAGTCGGCCCGTTTGAGCTAGTTGCCTTGGACAATAGAAACGTGCGAGCTGCACAATGAATGGGCGGAAAAACAAAATCAGTACAAGTGTACGCTGACTTCGGCGACAAATCAGCACAAGGTGGCCATCTCTAGGTCTGTAGCCACCAACCCCCTTTGTTTGCAACTGTCGTATTGCCTCTTAGTCTAGTAATTGGAGGCGGGCCGAAAACGAAGTTTGGGGGTTCGAAGCAAGACTGGATCCGTGGACAAGTCCTGGAGCAGGCAGATAATGCCGCCACACGCCAGAGCTGCGAGCAGATCTCTCTCTCTCTGTCGTCCACGTGAAAATAACCATTTGAGACCTTGTCTTGGCTGCATGGACTGTTGTGCCTGGGCAGGTCAAAGTCTGAATCAAGTGAGAGACGCAAAACGACCTTGTGATGACATAAAAACAGTATAGACTCGTTACACAGATCCAATGGAGCCCCGAGGGCAACTCCCCGGCTGGTTTGGACCAAAATAACGGGTTCTAGAAGCCCAGGCGTGTTGTGGTCCTCTTTTTTTTAAGCTACTAGACGGATGTGAAAGAATGCAGGGATGCATTTACCGAAAAAAGAACAAGAGGTTTCGAAGAAAGCTGTTGGTAGAGCTGAGGAAGCAGCGTGTTTCAAACGCTGGAACAGGTAGATGCGTGGAATCACGTCTTCAGTGGAAGGAAAAACGAACTTCAAAGGTGCACCAGAACGAAATTTGGCGATATTTGAAATTTCAGCGCTCTTTTCATCAACAGAAAGCGCCGAAAGATAACTCACCTGTTCCACAGCAACTCGGCCACTCGGTCCTTCTCTGTACCTTCCAGCTCTCGGTACACGCTCAAAATAAGGCCACTACTTGAAGATCTTCTGATAAGAAACCAGTATTCAGGTTTGACTCAACACAGCACTTTGTACGCCGTCTCAATGAACGAAACGACACCGGCATGACACGCGGCGACCCTTTCTGACTCGAATGCCATTTTCAAATTCTTTCCAGCTCCTCTACAACCACACTTTTCAATTCTCTGAATTCCAACCAGAGTGGCTGTTTTTGAAGAGAAACGGTACTGAATGGACTGATGCTGTCAGTAGACACGACTACTTCGCCGCTATCTCTCACACTAAGCTACAGGTTCAACTAGACGGTTTTCCCAGACTTGTAGATGATATTTTTGCCCATCGTCGTACAACAAAATCTCGGAAATTGGTCAAGGCAGAAATCGCAATTTTGAAGTTACGATAATTTTAGAAAGCCGACTAAAATCGGCAGAAAAGAACGGAGAAGGCTATGACGTTGGCTCTGTCGGCTTCCACCGTCTCGTCGACTTGTTCTCGTCTTCTGAATTCGGCAAACGACCTTAATGGCTCCATACATTAAAGAGGAGAAAAGCAACACACCAGAAGACTGAAATAGGGTCTTCCAGAGGAGACACGCAAATTCCAAGGAGTGCATTCAGTTCGGAGTCTCGCCAGGCCACATTTGAGCCACTCTCTCCGGATATTGACTTGAGCAATTTTCCTGTGTGTTGTTGTTCAGAAACATAATTGTAGTCGACAGTGGTAAGATGAAGATGCGAATTACAGCCACATG
Source organism: Yarrowia alimentaria (assembly GCA_900518985.1). Taxonomy (NCBI): domain Eukaryota; kingdom Fungi; phylum Ascomycota; class Dipodascomycetes; order Dipodascales; genus Yarrowia; species Yarrowia alimentaria. Next base: position 487,959 of record ULGN01000003.1, read on the forward strand.
AATAATTATGACCAACGGCTCCAGAGCTCTCTATCAGTGGAATTTTGTATCATTGAAACCGCCACAACATTCTGGATGTGATGCACTTTTCAGAAATCATCTTCTTCCCTTGGTTCCCCTCTTCCTATTCCCCTCTCAGAGTTGTCATTTAAACACATACGCATCTCATTTTACCTCCACACAACGCACATTCACAACACGCAAAAAGGTATATTATCGGCTGAAAAGTGATGCCATAATAACGAGAATCCGTCTGGAAACCAGCCGAGGTCTTCGAAATCGATCTCAAAACTCGAATCGAGCGTTGATTGAATCTTTCGAAAACGAGTAATCGACACAAACTAACACTTGCCACTCTTAAATTGCCTCTACAGCAAGATACGATTCGGACGGCCAGAACGCCAGAAACTGATCCGATTTGCCCCAAAATCACACAGCGCACAGATGCTCGACCATTGAGCCAGCAGCCGCGGCGGATCTGAAATCGAGCCCCTCAATCCCGCAATATTCGCCTCCCCCCCTCCACTCGCCACTGGCTGCAGCAAACCCTAATCCCTGCATGCTATCTTCATACGTGGCTCAGATCACCATCTCTCCACTTCAAGCACTCTCCACACCATGAAGTTCTCGACAATCCTCGCCTACGCAGCCGTGGCGGTGGCCTCGGTCATTGACCTCACCGACAAGACGTTTGAAAAGCAGGTTCTCAACGCCGACCACCCCACGCTGGTCAAGTTCTACGCCCCGTGGTGTGGCCACTGCAAGAAGATGGGTCCCGACTACGACGCCCTGGCCAACGCCCTGGGCCACTCCGAGGCCGTGAAGATTGCGCGATACAACGGCGACGAAAACCGAAAGTTCAGCAAAAAGTACGACGTCCAGGGCTTCCCCACCCTCAAGTGGTTCCCCGGCAACGGCGCCGACCCCGAGGACTACCAGTCCGGCCGAGACTTTGACTCTCTGGCCCGCTTTGTGGCGGACAAGTCTGGCGTCAAGGTCAAGACCGCCCCCAAGTCCGAGGGCGCCAAGCTCATCAAGTCTGTCGACGACTCCTCCTTTGCCGATCTCCTCAAGGAGAAGAAGTACGCTCTCGTGGCCTTCACCGCCCAGTGGTGCGGATACTGCAAGCAGCTGGCCCCCGAATTCGAGAAGCTTGCCGCCGTCTTTGCCCGTGACGATCTCTCCATTGCCCAAGTCGATTGCACCGAGCCCGAACCTGCCCACGACCTGCTGGCCAAGTACGAGGTGGCCTCCTACCCCACTCTGCTGTGGTTCGCCGAGGGATCCGACGAGCCCATCCGATTCGAGGGCAACGACCGATCCATTGAGGGTCTTGTGGCCTTTGTGAACGAAAAGGCCGGCTTCAACCGAAACTCTGACGGCTCCCACAACGACAAGGCCGGCCTGCTCTCTGGCGATATCTACGAGAAGATCAAGGCCTACTTGCTCGACACCGACAAGGCCAAGTCTTCCAAGCACATCCTCCCCGACGTGCCTGCTGCCTTCTCCGGCGTGTACCAGCGAGTTCTCGACAAGGTGGGTTCTCTGGGCGCCGATACCGACGCTTACCTCGACAAGGAGATCAAGCGACTTGGCAACCTTATCGAGAAGCGAGGCGCCAAGCAGGACAAGCTTGACGAGTTCAAGATCCGACAGAACATTCTCAAGTCTCTGCAGGGTCTCAAGAACAAGGTCAGCAACAAGATTGACGACGAATTGTAAGTAGTAATGATATGACCATGTGTTTTGAGGAGGTGTAGCGGTGGAAAGCGGAATCAAGTCAGAAATGTTGGATTCACGAAACCACGCCGGGAAACCCCCAAAGGCTAGGATCGGGTGCGATATTTGGTCAAGATCTACAAAGGTCTCCAGCCGTCTACAAGTCTGGCAAAACGGCACAAGGCCTGCAGTACAACAACAGTCACTTTGATACATAGCGCCCACTGGCTAACCAGTCGTTCTTTAGTCTTTGACTCTCGCAACGTCTAGAAATAGCTGCAACAGCTCCTCTTCTGACATTTTCGAGGCCGGCTCACACCCCTCAATTTCAGACAATGAGCCAGACAGGAATTTGGCGAAGTGGCTGCGAAGCGACTGATCACGCACTTTGTAAGCGGCTACCCATCCTGTAACAGCACTATCATGACCCTGACGCTCTGCCATAATTCGTGATTTCGCAATTGTCTGCAGTTCAGGAATGTCGTAAGTGTTTCCAAGAGACAGGAGATTAGTCGCTGTGACGTAATCCAGCTCAAACTGTACTCCATAGAAGTATTGCACAAGTGCCTTCACACAGGGCGTCGGGTAGGGCAAAATCAGTTGTTTTTCGACTGACTCGACCATTTTGCTATTGATCATTGTATCGAAAAATGGCCACAGAGGTTTCAAAAGTAACGAATGAACAGGGAAAGAATTACCGGATTCACTGACGATTGCAAAGTCACTTGGAAACTGTTTCAAAAGAAGTGAAATTCCAGACTTTTGCACCTCGGTCAATGTGACGATTTGGTCACATTTGGAACACGTTGAAGCAGGAGAAATTTGTTTGGGGGGTTTGGAGAGGTTCGGAGATAATCTTCCTTTGATGACATCAAAAAAACCAGGACCAAGATCGTAAGAACCGAAGGTGCTTGGCTTCTGATTTGATTCATCGTAACGAATGAAATAGACTTCGTTTGATATCCTCATCATTAAATCCCTGGAGTGCAAGTATTGAATCTCAATATCTTCTCTTCGAAAACTTTTAGCAAACTGAGAGCAAACAAGATGCGCATCACTAAAGTTGAACTTATCCACTTGGAGTGAAGTGAAAAGTAGTTCGTGCTGACCATAAACGTCATCCAGAGTTTCTTCCACTATTATGAACCACTGGGGGGTCAATTCCACAAAAAAGCTCTCCATCTTATTGTTGCTGAAAGAGATTGCTGAGAGTGTTGAGTGTGCGAGCGTGTGAGCAGTTTTGTGGGAAAAACTGAGAAAAGGTGGTCTATTTAAACGATCAGCTTTCGGCAACTAGATCATCCATGGCAGGAAGCGGGGTAGCCTATTCAGAACCAACTAGGGCCTGGACTACCGCCTGAAAATGTGACACACAGGGTCCTAACATGATGAGTTTTGATCTTGTCTTTACAAAAGAAAAAGCAGTACTGAAGGAAGAAGAACGGCATTGTTAAAGTGTCTCATCTGATGAAAAGCACTCAACCACACATCCATGTTATGGGGCTTCTAAGATATCTTTAGCTAGCCTTGTGTCCAAATACCAAGTCTTGGTTGGTTCAGGTGTTCTGGATGTATTGAAAGTTCGATACCCTCACTAACTGAGGACAGAAGCTAAAGAGTACGCAGTTCTCCAGTCAAGATATTCGAATTATCAACTGTAGCTTACAATTTAGAGAGAAGAAAAAACAGGTATTTCTTGGCTTGGTGGGTGCAGAATGACTGGTTTGTGGAGATATCGTACTGTACGGCATGGGCCAAATTCACGTCAAAGCATTGGAAAAATGACAATTCTCGGGCGGGGTACCCACTGCCTGACAAATAGGGCTATCAATATTTTTTCGAACTAAACTGAGAACGCTTCATACAGTACTATGTTTTAGTTCCTAGTGGCCTTACTTTGGCCAGACAAAAGTAGCACAGGGTGAACAAGTAGATGCGATTAAACAGAGAACGATTTATGCAGTTTTCTCGTTGTAGCGTTTGTTAACCACGTGATCTTGAAATAACTGAAGAGCAGTCAAAAAATATCAATCCGAGTCTAGCAGAAAAGAACTACTGTAGATAGCATGGGCTTGAGCAAGGCCTGGATTCGTATTCTAATCCAATGCGTCCTCTGATCTAGAAGAGACAATACCAACTGGCACTGAAACAATGATCAGTTTCAGTATTCCACATAAGATGTAGCCATCACTTATTTGTTACAGGAAAGATAATGTCATGAATCATCTGCTTGAGATCCAGTTTATAGATTGTGCTGCAAATCAATGTGGGGACACTCTAAAATTTAATTGGAGAAGGTGGGCAAGGGAAGAAGGAGATGAATTGAAGGCGACACAAAAAGGTTCAAATGTCTGAATCTGACAGTGTCACATGTCACTGATTGCCAAATGTCACCTCTTCAGACAAGAAACAAATCATCAAAGTAGGGCTTCGGCTAGCTGACATTAGGTTCAGCTGACGTCTTACAAAGTCTTTACTTTTTAGAATATACTGACAAGACTAAGGGGGTGGTATGAGACACGTACAGCAATGTTTTGGGAAATAGACGAGGGTCTAGACAAAGCGCCCATTAAGCGCCCATTAAGCGCCCTTCGATATGTTTGGGATCCCTGCAACTGTATCCATGCAACTGTCCCCATGCAACTGTTTCCGTGCAACCGTATCTAAGCAACCGCAGTATCCATGCAAGGTAAGAACTTGCAGGAGCACAAGGAAAAAAAAGACAAGCAGACCTGCATAAGCATGTAGCCCAGATGGGATAACCAATTAGATGTCGACTGTCATGTCATCAGGCAGTGGTTTCAACGAAGCCAGGGTCTCTCAACAAGTATTGAGCAGGCGCATCCACTGATTGGCTAGTTTCTGTTTCGAAAGAGGGAGCACTGTAACACAGAACACAGAACACAGAATGCCTGACTTTGTGAGTATTTGAATCTTTAGAGAGGTGTAGCTGGTCAGCGGCCAGTAGAGGTGGTGTATAGGTGTCGATGATAGTTGATTATACTGGGTATGATAAAGCATTTCAAGTTTTACCGTCTTTTCACCATAATGAAATCAGAGAGAGTATGTGTGAGGGAGAGAGAGTTAGAGGACAGGGATAGAATGTCTCTGAAAACAAAACCCTGTCGGAATTAATTTAGAGAATTTCAGAGTTCCAACAAGATGAGACGACACAGAATACTCCTGATGGATTCTGAAACGAATTTACAGACAAACAAACAAACAACTTTTACACCAAGTCCGAGACATCTCCCCTGACAAAAGTATGCGTCGAAAGTGCATTGAGGTGCATCATTTCAGGGGTAATAACCGTATAGTGTTTTACATGGTGCGAAATCCAAACTCGTAAAAATGGTATCGTTCATACCCCCAGTATTTCGTGATTACTGTTTCACTATAGCGCAGATGCTGATGACTAAACTAGTAGGTTTCACGCATCCACGGAAGTGGCTCTTTTTTCTATTCAAAATCTATGGCTGCCATAGTTTCACCCAATAAGTCTACCTGTCTACATTGGAGTGGAAAGCACTACTCTGTAGACTATAGCTTCTTAGAAGACTGAGAACGAGAGTTATACGAGTCTATGATAATGCTGGTACATTTATAGGTAAATATCTATTCAAATCAACTGTTCTGATGAAATCGAATTCACTTACTGCTACATCTGGTTGTTTTTGTAGGAATTTTGTCTCGTATTCATCTCCTCTCAGAATCATCATCCATTATAAACTGTAGGATATGTCAATGATGGAAGATACGACAAGACAGAAAATGATGAAAAGCGGGAAACAGTCTTATTTTGATATTGCAACCTTCTAACTACCTGGTCATGAACAACTGACCCACTTCTCTACTAAATTATGGAACCGTCTGAATTTCGACAATCAGGACCCCCCATTGAGTCGATGAAGCCAATGAAGCCATTTTTCGGATTGTTCAGTTCTTCCAAGTTTCTAAGTACTTATTTATGTTAGCTCATAAAGAATATATCTCTTTAACCTCTTTTCTTCAAGAAACAGTACAGAGTACAGATGTAAGACGTATCTCCTGTGATCGACCACCCCAGACCATTGAACGTCCTAAAGAACCCATGAGAACCTTAGAACATAAAGATTGCTTCGAAAGGGCACTGCTGAACATTTAGATCCAGACCAAGAGTCAGTCTATAGTCAGAAACGTGATCGAGGACTCCAACTACAAAATCCTCTGTTACCACCATACCAAACTCGTAATCCTAAAATGTGTAGCCCCTCCACAATTCAAACAGGAACCCCCATCCATGGTCCAAAATCACATGCTTCATCTCTTGAAGCGAAACGGCACGCTTTAAACGGTATCCCAAGTCCACTAGTCGCCCAATATGACAACTGATTAAGTTCTGTTGGGTGCCGATCGTCACGTGTCCATGTCGCATGACATGTGGTTAGCACAGCCTGAAATCGGACTGCGACAAATACATTTCGCGCCACCTTGCACCCTGTCTAGTCTACATTTCTGACCGACTCCAGCTTCAAAAGAGTTCTTCTATATTTAGACTCTTTAGTCTTACCTTCAATTGCAGACAAACGACACAGAGAGAAGGGTACAGTCAGACGGGGCGAATATATCCTGGTTGCAACAACATGGATCATCGCACTACAGTTAGACTGTCACCACCAACGGCCCCAGACCTCTTGCTAGCCACAAAACCCCCAATTCGCCCTATTCGCCCGCTTTGTGTCCCATCCTCGCCCCCCAATTATTATCGCCTTCCCTGCTTCAATTCCGACATTCGCAACAGTTCCTTACATGAAAAGAACCCTCCCGTGTCGCCACTTTACCTGCATCCGCATATTCTCTCAGGCGCAATATTAAAGTTTTCTGAGATGACGTCGAAGAGAGAAAATGCAGCCATCCGGGTGGCGAGACAAGCGGCACCCCAGACCCGGAAAAACACCAGGCCCGCCACGCAGCCGCTTTCAAGGACCTGTTTGTGGCAGCCTCCGCGGGCAGGGTCGTGGCCAGACCCGTCCCTGTAACTTTGCGGGGTGCATTTGCCACCAACCTTATCGCAGTGGGATAACGCAATTTATATATAAGAACTGGACCTGCCCTCCCTGACGGAACCGTAGCCACATTCCCGAAAATGAAAATCAAGAAGGGGGCCAAAACCGACGACTACCGACGCCAGTCGTCCACCGACGCCGTCCAGGAGTTCTACGCCGACGCCCGGGCCAAGCTGAGACGAGCGGAAATGGAACAGGAGCAGCGGGCGGGCCGAGCTCTCAAAGTGGACAGAAACTCCGGCTTTGCAGGTTTCCCAGAGTACGGCGACAAGCAGAAGCAGCCCGTGGAGCCCGACCAGCCAATGGAGGAAGAAACATCCTCGGAAAGCGACTACGACGATACCACAATTCCCCCCTTTTACGTCTCTGGTAACTCCGCTCCCACCAGAAACTTCCCCAGGGGCGTCTACGACTCTGTGGTCGACTCCTACGGTATTCCGCTGCAGCACAGATCCGACAATGGCGAATTTGCGCCTGTCACTTCAGAGGACATGCTGTACGCACTTATTGCGGAGGCCCACTTCAACGGGCTTCCCATCCCTGTTTTCACGCTCACTGAGCGAGCCCAGGAGTCCTTTTGGCGAGACGAGAACATGGACTTCTACGTGGACCCTCCTGTGAGCGTTCCAGGCCCAGAGGAGGAGCAAAGGGCTAGAACTACGAGACGGTCCAGGCGAAGGGGCGAGCGCCCTCCTCTCCCAGCCTTTTGGGTGATTCTGCAAAAAATCATCTCTAACGTGATCTCGTTTGCCAGCCAGGAGCTGCGGCCCGTTGGCGAGGAGATCCAGAAGCTCTTCAATTCGTTTGAGCCGGAGCTTCAGGAGAAGGTGCAGAGCCACATGGGTCGCATCCACAAGACCGGTATGGAGGCAGCGGCTCGAGCTCGAGAAAGTAACATTCGAGTTTGCGTCGGCGACAAGGAATTCAGTCTCGATAATCTGTTCGAGGCCCTGAACCTGGATATTCCTCCCGTTGCCGGTGACTCTACAGTCGACCATGAAGAGACGCCCAGTGAGGCAGCCAGCGAGACCCCCAGTTTCGCCTCCTCATACACACAGACTCACTACCGACCCGATGCTCCTTTTGGCGCACAGAATGATTTGTGGAGACCCCGACAGAAGACTGCAGACTGGCAAACACGACAAGCTGATCAGAAGTTCAATAACCAGAAGTTTACCGACAAGTTTTCTGACAGAAAGTTTGCAGCCGACAGCCGGTTTGCAGCCGACAAGTTCTCGGACAACAAGTTTTCGGATAACAAGTTTTCGGATAACAAGTTTTCGGACAACAAGTTTGCTGCCGACAAGTTTTCCAGTAACAAGTTCACTGACAACAAGTTTACCGTCGATAGCAAGTTTGCCAACAACAAGTTTGCGAGCAGCAGCAATTACACTGATAAGTTCACAGATAACAGCTCTAACCAGAGCAACTTGACTGGTGATAAGTTTGCTGACAACAAGTTTGGTGCGGACAGTAACAAATTTGGAGCCAGCAAGTTTGATACAGGCAGTAACAAGTTTGGTGCAGACACTAAGAAGCTCGGTGAGAGCAGTCACCGTGCAGACAACAACAAGATTGCTGAAAACAAGTTTGGAGACAGTAACAACCACGCTGACAACAACACTGATCAGAAGCGAAGCTCTGACCCAGCACTGGATGATCTGATCGAAAAGCGAATGCGACAGCACCGGAAGGACTTCTTGGCCCGAGAAGCTGAGGGTAGAGGTCGTAACGATCATGGTCACCATAAACATGGTTCACATGGATCACATGGATCCCAAAGTTCATTTGGATCTGTACCTGGACCTGGGTCGGGAACTATTTCTCGTCCTCATAGCCACGGCCCTAGCTCTCACAGCTACGGTTCTGCCCACCATGTAAGCCATGGTCACAACCACAGTCCCCATGGCCATTCCAACGGACTACACTTGGGCCATCACCTTCGGCCTACTCCCCCTCCATCCAGAGCTCCTGCTCCATCGACATCCCCCTCGGTACCTTCGTTCTCTGGCCGTCAGTTCCATGCCGTGAACCTCTCGTCGAATATTTCGGCTATTCCTCACATCAACTACGGTCCCCCAACAGGACCTCCTCCTGGTCATGTGGCTGCCCAGCGTCGGGCATTCTCCTCTGCCTACATCCCCCCTGCTGGAACCGTCATGTCGGAGGTGCCAAAGAGCCAGGGATCCTACACCTCTCCTGCTCCCAGAAGCCAGAGACCCGCCACAGCTGACTTGGAGAGCCAGCCGCCGCACAGATCGCCGAGGCACACACACTCGTCGCAATCTCTGCATTCTACCCGATCAGCCAGATCCAGCAAAAAGTCGAAACAGGACGCGCTATCTGAGGCCGAGAAGCACAAGATTGAGGTCTCGGAGTACTACAAGCAATACTGGATGCAGTACTTTGCTAACCATCGTGACGATGACGGGGAGGCTTCTCCACCGCCTCCTCCACACCCTCCCGTGGCTCCAGTATCCATGCCCGAGGTGGACCTCAACGACGTTGGAGAGGATGATGAGAAGACTGAGACTGAGGTTGGTCAGATTAGGCTGAGCGACAGTGAGTTTGAGTCTGAGGACGACATTTGGGTCGAGGCTACTAGAGAGGAAAAGTAGGTACCCGTTCGCCAATGTGATTAACTATATACCCATAAAACAATTGACAGGAAAAATTATGAAATGTTACATTATGATTTGAGTGTAAAGATGCGTGAGCAGCGGGAACTCGTGAGTGGGATTAGCTTAGAAGTTGGGTGGAAATTAGATTTATCTGTGAACAACCGATATATCAGCGTAGACATACGAGAATTGAAACGATCTATTGGTTCATCACTTTTCGCCATTACAAGCAATAATTTTTTCACAAAACCCCTACATAGATCACACCAGCTGCTATTGACATAATTTTCCTGATACAGTTCCATATAGCCCTCCTATTCCTAGTCCTTGTAGACTACAGTACTAAACTTCCGCAGTGTGAACACTGTCTTGGGCCCCAATTCGTCCTTAATTATTGGCAGTGACAATGGCTGTAAACCAACGAGCTAATGGTCCACAGCAACAATAAGCTTTATGCTAGGTGCAAGGTGACACACGCTCACCTCCTAAAGACACAAAATCAACACCTGTGATGCGTCACCAAGTCACACATGATATGCGATGGATAAAACGCTCCAATTGTGGAGCCTCGAGATACCTGATATGGTGTGTTCGTGTTACCTTTACACAGTTTCCGGGCAGCTACTGGCGGACAATCACCAGGCGATTGTCACGTTTCCTGCCACCTCACCAAACCCCCTTCGGACGAGTCAACTTGTCCCCAATGCGTACTTCCACACTCTTATTTTAGTTAAAGCGCAACTAATATACCACACACAAAGAATGGAAATAACATAAATACCCAGCGATACCCCCCCTTTGATCGGTATCCAGCAAGACGACACCACGAGCCCTTGTCAGTGTCCACCCCGGATCATTGGCATGTTTTTGAATCAACATTAACTGACTGCGGTCTACCCCCGGCACAATTGTACCCACAATCATGTCAACTCTCTGCGCTCACGGCTGAGTCGACCTGGATCAGTCTTTTTCCCACTAACATCCTACAGATCTAGTATTTTACTATTGTGAGTATTTCCGAGATGGCAGAAGGTGCCGCAAGTGGCAGTTAGACTACTCAACAGCTGAGGCATATTCATTGTGAGGATTCCTGATCAGTTTCCTTACTTTGTCTGTGCCTCGCGTCATCTTCACAGACTTCTGATCATTGTCTGCGATTATGACAAGCTGCTGCAGCCTGTACTCTACCCCATCCCCAACACATCTAACCCAGACTTACGGTACAGGCCTAAGGCGTGAACAGGCAGTTGGAGGTGCAGCCCCTAGAGTGGAGGGGTAGAAGGGAGGATCCAGAGGTGCTGCCTTGCCCATCAAGACAGCTCCAATCTCTGCTCAAACGATTCACAGCTGGAACTGATGATGATGAGTGGAGGCGTAACTAGGCTGCCGTGTTTCTATGGCCAAAGCAACGTGTTTACATGTTTTACGTGGGTCCAGCCAGAAGGTAGGGTAACTCACACAATGATACCCGAATTGATATCCAGACTAATGACATTCTTCTTACTTCCCTCAGCGAGTTTTCCAGTAGACTTCTAAGTATTCAGTAGCCCTGAGTTTATAGTATGTGACACCAAGCTGGTTTCAGTCAGCTGATCTATTCTAGGGTACTGCCCGGAGTTTGGACCCAGTATTGTATGGGACCTTTTGAAATGACTTCCAAATATATAATGCGCCTCTTCTCTATCAAGCAAGCAACTCTGCACATTGATCAGGATAAAATACCAGCTCATGGTGGGCTGGTCACTTACAAAACAACACTGGCGTTATCAGAGCTTGTAACTGTACAATATCATCGTTACAAACTGGTCTTAGCTCGCAAACTGCGCTCTCAAGCTGCATTCTCAATCGACACCTATCCAGTGTTCATTAGCCAAAATCCAACCAGTGGAACACATCAAACTTCATTGGGTATCACCTCTAGGAGACCATTAAAAGACAGTGCAGTGATTTTGAAAAGTGCATCCTGCTACAGATTCCGCTGTAGTTATTCACAACCGTGCCAATTATCGACGAAAGCGACTTCGGGGGGTATCCTATGTACTGAACGCTGTCGGGATGTTGAATGTAATCCAGTTGGATGATTACGCAATGTACTAAATCACTCATGAGTGATGTATGGTACATTCAGATGTCCGCAGCGTAGGGAGCTACCTATTGACTTGATCGCCTCAGTTGAACAGCTCAGTACACACCCTCCTCCTTTCTGGTTCGATTTAGTTACAGGTAATTTTTTGATCAAAGTCCAAGACACTGGTTTGAGAAATATGGTGATACTGGTGAGACAACCATTACAAATAAATCAATTGCTATGTAAGTCCTCCCTTGTCATATATAAACACCCATCCTCCTAGCCAGCAGGCCATGCAACTACTTAACAGGCACTAAGTCATGGAGTACTTGGGGCCGTCACCTCCCTGAGGAACAGTCCAGTTAATGTTCTGGCCAGGAACCTTGATATCACACGTCTTGCAGTGGATACAGTTCTGCGAGTTGATCTGGAATCGAACGCCCTCCTTGGCGGTCTCGTCCTCAACGTACTCGTAGACACCAGCGGGGCAGAATCGAGCCTCAACGCCCTGGTACTTCTCCCAGTTGGCGGCAGTGTGGGCAGCGTAATCGGCGTCAGAGTTGATCTTGAACGGTCCATCGGCGGGGTCAGACGTCAGCTTGAGATGCACGGGCTCGTCTTCGTCGTGGTTAGTACCGGTTCGAGAGACGGATGTGAGAAGATCGAACGACAGCTTGCCGTCGGGCTTGGGGTACACAATCTCCTTGTGCTTGGAAGCCTCCTCGGTAGCAGCGGAGTCAGTGACGGCGTGCTTGAAGGTCCAGGGAACTCGTCCCCGCAGCAGGAAAGTGTCGATACCAGAGTACAGCAGTCCTCCCCAGTTCTTGAGGGGGTTGTGGAATGATGGTCGCACGTTTCGCACCTCGTGCAGCTCGTCGTGGATCCACGAGTCCTTGAACTTTTGCTCGTAGTTGGCCAGATCAATGGTCTGGAAGAGCTCGGGCTCCAGGTCCTCGGCCTCGGAAACCACCAGGGGCTCACCAGCCTCGTTCTTGGCGGCAAACTGCTCCCAGATGGTCTCGGCAGCGAGCATTCCTGACTTCATGGCAGTGTGGGTTCCCTTGATCTTGGGCACGTTGAGGAAGCCAGCAGAGCAGCCAATCAGGGCTCCACCGGGGAAGGTCAGCTTGGGCACGGACTGCAGGCCACCCTCGTTAAGAGCTCGAGCTCCGTACTGGATGCAGGTTCCGTTCTTCAGGGTATCGGCAAAGAAGGGATGGTGCTTCATTCGCTGGAACTCCTTGAAGGGCGACAGGTAGGGGTTCTTGTAGTCCAGACCGGTCACCAGACCGACGGTCACAAGGTTATCGCCAAAGTGGTACATGAAGGCGCCTCCGTACGTTTCCGAGTCCAGGGGCCAGCCCATGCCGTGAGACACAAAGCCGGACTTGAAGTCCTCGTCGGGCACCTCCCACACCTCCTTGATACCGATTCCGTACGTCTGGGGCTCCGAGTCCTTTCGCAGGTCGTACTTGGCAATGGCCTGCTTTGACAGGGAACCGTGGCAGCCCTCTCCGAGCAGAGTGGCTCGAGCGTAGAACTCCATGCCCCGCTCAAATGAGTCGAGGGGCTTGCCGTCCTTGCCTCGGCCCATGTCGTTTGTGGCAACACCCACCACCTTGCCGTCTCGGTAGACGAGCTCAGAGACGGAGAAGCCAGGGTACACCTCCACACCGAGCTCCTCAGCCTGCTCGGCCAGCCACTTGGTCACCTGATTGAGCGACACAATGTAGTTCTTGCCCTTGTTGTGCATCTGAGGGGGCTCGGGGATGGGAATGGCATGCTTCTTGGTAAAGAATCGCATGGTCTCGGAGGTGACAAGAGTCAGAGGCTCCGGAGGAGAGTCGCGCCAGTTGGGGAGCAGCTCGTCCAGGGCTCGGGGCTCCAGCACGGCGCCGGAGATGATGTGAGAACCCATGTCGGGGGCCTTTTCCAGCACAATGACTCGCAGATCACCGTTGCCCTCCTCGTTATCCAGCTGCTTGATCTTGATGGCAGCAGCCAGGCCTGCAGGACCGCCTCCAACAATGGCCACGTCCACAAAGTCCTTCTCTCGCTCGGCGTTGAGCACCTCCAGGTCCTCCTCAGAGTATTCGGATCGCAGAACTCGGAAAGACGAAAACAGACGTGCGGAGAATGGGGTAACGGACTGAGAGTGGGTCAAGGTCACACGAGCGTTGATGCCAGCACGGGTGGCGGCTCGAGTGGCAGTTCGGGCGACCGACGCAGCTCGTCCAGCTCGCAAAACACGTCCAGATCGAATCATTTTCGTAGAGTTGTGTGAGATAAAAAGACTTGGAATTCAGCCAGTGCTTTCTATATATGCAGAGGATTGATAGCTGGGTGCTTAAATTTAAGGTTTTTCTGCAACTTCGGTTGTTGGTCGGTCTCAACCGAAAATCATGACACCAGACTAACGGCTATAGAAAGTGTGCCATTGGCTCTGGCGATATATTACAACGGTTGCAGCAGATAATATTCGCATGACTACGTGCTCATGTGACCTAATGGCCTCGTTTTAACGGCGATATAAGAGCCGCAGCGCCGTCCACATCCGCAACCCTTCCAGCAGCCGCCAGCCAATCACCGTGCAGCTTATTCACTGTTTCTCAAAGTCTTAAAATCTGCATAATAAATAAACTCTACTTGCTATGGAGAGGGGGGAAATTTTACCCGTCGGACAGGAACCGGGTCTTGTGGGGAAGCCAGCTGCCAGCAGCAGCAATCGACCATCGAACCATTAGGACATTTCGGACCAACTTCGGGGGGAGTGGGGAAATCAGACCATGCCGATCACGTGACCGTGGAAAATAGAGGCCACTTGTTCAATGTCCCTTGTACAATGCGAAATGTGATTTCAAAAATAAAAACACCAACAAACATGGATGGCTGCGGCTTGTTTCGCATGTAAATGGTGTGAATGCTGAAAGCCCACCCGGCTGCAATGTCCCAACGGCGGCGCCGACTCTAGACGAATGTGAGAACCACCGCCAACTAGATCGTCTAGCCACCTTAAGCAAGCTTCAAGTAAGCTCAGTTGGGACTTTGTTCGGGTGGTGGTAACCGTAGCAAGGCCGAGAACGAGCCGAGGGCCAAACAAACTTGAGCCGGTAGCGTTAGAGCCGGCAACCGAAACCGAGCATGATGTTCCAAAAATGCAAACCGTTGTGGCATAGAGTGTGAGACTTGAAGGGATGAGGAAAAAGTCCCGAATGTGTGATGAGGGTAAATAAATGGGGGCGTTAAAAATGCGTATGATTAATGTGTGCATACACTGTGGTGAAATAGCGCCAGATAAATGCATGAGTCGCTTCACAGTGCAGAATGTGCAGGGGCAAATGAAGACAAGAGGCTGGGCTGCACAAAAGCAGCACTGTACTGGGGGGGTTACCCAGACTAAGCGTCTCCCATCTCCACGTCCTCCTGCGAACCGTCTGTAACCTCCACTTGGGCGGGTACCACTGCCTCAGTTGAAGCTGAGGCATGGTCGCCAGCAGCCTGCTGGGCAGCTTCGGCCTCAGCGGCAGCCTTGGCCTCGGCCATCTGCTGCTCTGCCACTCCTCCTCCAAACCGCTGCTTCACGCGGTTGATTCCTTCGCACCAGCCCTCGGCACGCTCCAGAGTACCGTCAACAATGCTAATGATGTTTCCCAGCATATCCAGCGCCTCGTTGGCGAGGATAAGCACCTTGCCGCCAGCCTCAACCTCGATACGGTGCCGCGACAGCTGCTCGTCCGAGGGACCCTCAGGAACAGGAGATGTGGCGGTATTTGTAGGAAGAGGAGGGCCCTGGTGGTCAGGGGTCACGCACTCCTTGGGCGAACCAGTGGGAGACTGGGACGGTGCGGGTGACCGGGCAGGCGTGATGTTAGCTGAAGCAGAGGAAGAAGCCCATCGCGAGGGCAACCCCAAAATGTACGTTCGAATATGTGACCGTGCCGGTTCGGGCAGTGAGTTGCCTGCGTACTGGCTGACGACCTTGACAATCTTGCGGATTGTCGACACCACGTCGGCCTTGAGAGCGGTGATAGACAGCGCAGGCTCGTTGGATGCTGGCTGGTGCAGGTACGCCTGGCGCTCGTTGTGTGGAACGTGGTTGGCAGCAATGGACTGGGCCAGGCTGTAGGCTGTTTCCTCAGCGATGGCGCCCTGTAGCTTGGTAACGGTGGATGCCAGGTGTGCGTTAGCGAGCTTGAGCAGATGCAGACAGTACCGCAGCCGCTTGCGCGAGTCCTGAGAGAGAGATGCTAGCGAGGTGGCGGAAATGAGCACCTCCTGCCATGCGGACCGAGGAGCACCGGGGGCCGGCGTGCCTCTGTCTGTGGGAGATGAAGTGGCCCTGGAGGTAGGCCCTGAGACCTGGGCTGAGTTGGAGCCTGAGGCCTGGGCTGGTGTGTTGATGGAGGGTGACTGGGGCACGGGGCTGCCACGGTTGCTGGCGGCGTAGGGCTGGGTCTGGATTCGCATGCGCAGACCCTGGGAGCCGACGTCGACGCTGTACTGGGTGCCGTTTGTGTCCGAGTTCTGAATGTCGTCGATGCCCGATTTGAGGCGCTCAAAGTCGTGGAGAGACGACTTCTGTATCAGCGGAGGCGCTGAGTTGGAGGCCATGTGGATACTGGCGGCGTCCAACGACTTGGCGGACATGGCCTTGGGCATGGTGTTTGTGTCGTCTGTGTAAATGGTAGAGGCGTCGTGTTCTTTCTGGGTCCAGCGCTCTACTAATTCGGCGCCGTAGCGGAAACGGGGGCTGTAGGATTTACTAGACTGATATACTCTGTTGATGAAGGACGTGTGTCTGATGTCGTCGTCCAGCGAGGGTGTTCGAGAGTGGTAGGGGCTGTCGCGGGTGAAGTGTTTGGCTGCGTGGGTGCGTTGGCCGTGTACTAAATGCGCTTCTCGAGATGTATGAGAGCCTTTATCAGAGGGGAAGTTTCCAGTATCACGTTCATGTGTTTTGTGCAAATTAACGTTTAGGTTTGCGTTGGGTGCGTTGGGAGGAAAGGTCTGTGTTAGTAGGGAGGTGGTGCCATGTAGGGTTGGGGAGCAGGGGGGAGGATCGCTGTGGCGTTAGCGTGAAAGCAGAGCCAGTTGTGGGTGCCTGTGCACGGGGGCAATTTGCTGGGTGATGCGGCGATCTTGGGACGTAGTTTTGGCACCTTTCACAGCCCTTGCCACATGCCTTGCTCACTAATCTCACTTTTTTGTAGTTGCAATGCATAAAACAAACCTTAAAAGTCAGACGTCATTCTCATGTGATAACTCAACTCAACGAAGAAGGAGGGTGACGGAAAAATGAGACGGCAGAAAAATAAGGCGAAAAAAAAAAGGATGATGGGGGCAAAGTGGCTGTGGTGGTGAGACCGTGGCGGGGCGTGAGACAGGACCCTCGATCGGACGCTTGTGGCAACGCAGAGGCGCGGCCCGATGTCGGAGCCACTGGAGACACACAGGGCCGAATGGGGCTAAAGTGCAATGCCTCAATGTCAGATTGCACGGAACCGCCCGCTTTGGGGAGTGTCAAATGTGCGACTGTGCGGCAAAGCGACCAAAGGGCACGTCCATAGCTCGTATTCTGGCACTCGCGAGGGCCAACCTTTTTCCGTGACAGACTTTCACGCTCATCACGAAAATTAAGCAAATATGAGACCCTGATCGTCCCTTTGACATACAATCACACATACAATCAACACTGCCGCATGCGATTAGTGTGAGGTGCACGTGCACATTGTAAAAAAGTAAAGGCCAAAAATAGGACGGCGGGAAAATTGCGGATTGCAGTTAATTGGGGAGCATGTAGGGCCATTCGGGGCTGCTGCGGCGGCGGCTGGGCAGAGATGTAGGTTTCACGTGACTCGTATTCACATGCCGTAGGCCAGAACCATGTCATAACTAAGCACGCTATAGTTATACCCCTCAGAGGGGATAACTATCACGATAACATTATCACGGGCATGGAGCATGACTGCGCATGTGATTGAGATAAGGCGACATGACATATATGTGCAAGGGCCGCGGCATGTGGAGCAGCGAGTGCACCAGCACCCACCACTCACCATTCACGCCGCGGCCTCATCACAGCCGTCATGTCACCACGAGTTTCACCAAATACCCGCCATATCAGCTTTCAGCACTTATCAGCACTTTTAGGAGTATTCACCAAATGTTGACCAAATGATAAGAAATACCCCACCCTCAAACCCATTGACAATGTCCAACTTAACTGCTCGCGCTTTTGCATTTTCGCTTCGTCCTGTTTCCATTTCCGTTTGTGCACACACTCTGTTCTCTTTGTGGCTCTCCAAGACCCACACCTGCTTCCCTGTCAGGACCCCCTGGCCCTGTTTCTGTCATACTCACGTCGCTGTAAAGGCCCTTGAGAGGCTGGTAGCCGGGCTGGATTTGAATGGGAACCTCAAACGGGTTCTGGTGTCGCGGGGGCGGCGACTTGACGCCTACTTTCAGATTGCCCAGCATTTCCGCGGCAAAAAGGTCCGTCTGAGAGTATCTTCGCGCTGGCTCTTCGTTGAGAATGTCGTGTAACGAGCCTCGTCGCGACTGCGGGTTGGTGGAGATGGAGCTTCTGGTGCTGTGTAGGGCCGGAGGTGCTGCTGCTTGGGCTCCTAGTCCAGCGGCTGCTGCTCCCCCTCCAGTTCCTCCGTCCGGATGGCAGAGGCTCTGGATGCTGACTCTGTTCATGGTGGCTAGCGAGGCGTTGGACGAGTCTGCTGAAGACGAAGATAAAGGTGGTGGCGATGGCGTGGTGTTCATGGCTCGGAGGATGGTGTTGGTTGCTAGTGCTTGCTGTGGCGTGGTTTGCGAAAGGTCCGTGAAAAGGTGCAAGATGAAGACTGAAATCAGGTGGTGCAAAATTACCCCAGACTTGGCCAAACTAATAGTCCGTGCTATTTTTCCGCGTGCCGTGGGGGGGGGGCATACAATTCAGACCACCATAGAGTTCGGTCAGAGTTTTGGGCCCAGACGCATACCAAGGGTAGCAAAGTTTAGCGGACCAAGAGCCAAGACGACAAAGTGAGTAACCAGTAACGAGGAGAGGGAAGAGGGCGAAATTACGAGGGCGCACAGGAGCACAGGAGGGTGCAGTGACACCGCCACGCAGCCGGTGTAATACGCCGCAGCATACGTGCAGCCACGAGGAGTCGGACCCGTTCTCCGGTGCCCCTTCCATTGCAGCCCTTTTTTCGTCTTTATCTTTTTTCTTCTTGCCCTTCTTTTGCTTCATTTTAGTTTTCTTTTCCTAGACTCTCTTCTTTCTTGTCTAGCCAGACCACCAGCCCAACGGCCTCCCAACAGTTGGGTTACATGATCTTCAACTATAGCAGTGATCATCGTGTGGGGAACTTATAGCTGAGACAGCGCGAGCGGAAAAACAGCGAGCACCGGACGTCGGTGTGGCAGCCTGGACAGATTTGGGCTTGCTGGCGGCAAGCGAGAGACGTATACTGGGGCATCAGCTTCAGACATTTAGATTCTTAAAATAGCATAAATAGTGGAGCGAGCGTGGGCCCTAATATCCTGTGCTCAGCACCTCCGTTATTATCATCAGGGCCAAATGAAACTAAGACACTCATTGTTGTCCAGCCATGGGAGCTGCTCCAGATTGCTTTTCATAAATTCCAGATTATTTTCTGCTGTTTTAAAATACCGATTATGCTCTTTGGAAGTATTTTTCTAAATTTTTTTTGCCTCGTTTTCCGTCACTTGAAAGCACATATTTTTCCAGAGCCAAAAGCAATCATGGCCAAAACGGGGGATCTGCACTTCTATCTGTGGCCATGTTACATTGGCATTTGTCCGTGGCAAAAGATGGTCCGACATAGCAAGCGCTTGCGTCCGATACGTGCCACAGAATGCCACAGAATGTAGATATCAAAAAAACGAGAACGCACCATGCTGCACAGCTTCAATCATGTGCTCTTTTCGAAAGAAGAAGTCATTGTCCTCAGGGTTTTGCGAGTTGGGGCATGTGGGGAACATCCAAAGCCTAAATTCGTCCGCACAGATAATTAAATCCCATAATAATATCGAGCAAACTCTAATGAGAAAAAAATCCAAAAAGAAGAGGCCGCGTCGGAAATTCTCTGGCAAGTGACATTCCCACATAGAAAAGTGACGTATGCCACCTCACCACCAGGGCCACCAGCAGTAGCTGATTAGCCGCTATTTATCCGTAACAGGCGCCGTATTCCCAAAGCAGAACGTCTCGACCTGTCAATGCAGTTATGCACCACCTTCCCCACAACCCACAGTCACGTTCACGCCCGTTGTGTGACTCCTTCCCCGCACCATGTATACTTGAGCTCTGTGATCGCAAAGTCGTTTGTGGCCAACTGCTTAGTAAGCCGATTAGTCGATGTTGTTTTTGCGAAGTGAGTTTTTCTTCTCTCCGTCTGATCGAGTGGCGCTCGCTTTTCTGGTTGATCGTGCGACTTGTTTCTGGTTGACTGTGCGACGTGTGGTAATGTGTTTGAGTGCAGAGTACAAGTTGGATAGACATTTACTGTGATATTAGAATGCTGAATGTTACATAAATCAGTTCAGAGAAAAGTAACTGTCTGAACACCACCAATTCTGGAGCACAAAAGAAGTCCATCTGGCTGCAAACAATACCTCCCTGCTACGACGCTGCCTCCCTCACTTCTGACGTCACCCGCAAATGTCTCCAGACGCCAAATAACTGATTTCTCAACATGTCGCAGCGCCAAAACGCTCCAAATGATCGAACAATAAAAAAAAGACCCTGGATCCGCTCTGCAACTTCCTAATCCACACTACGAAGGAACTATCGATACTATAAACGCACAAAAAGCCACTGCAAACCCCCTGTTTGGCTCTTGTAGATCTGTCTCAGCTCTACAGAATCAACGCCCAACAAAGGTATCGGGTATCGAAACCGGATAAATTTCTCTCGACCATGAGTTACCCCAGAGGAGACGTTCGTAATACCAAACGAATCTGCTAGCCGTGACATATTCACTGGTTCTTTTGGCTAAGCCACAGAGCCGATATTGATCCCGCTATCGCCTTAGTTGGTAGCTATCATCTGTCTCACCCTTTACTTGTCTGAAGGTAAAAAATACAGAGAGCCAGATATCTTTGACGACCACGGCCAAAGCTCGGGGTTATAAATCACTAAGCCCAGGTCATGGTTTACTGAGGTATTGCTAGAGCAGTCTTTAGCCGACAAAACCTGCCCAGAGAAATCACGTTCCAGGCACCATCCCGGTGTTTGGTATCTAGTCGATTTTAGTGTCGTTGGCTATAGCAAGACTACGCGATTGAACTAGACTAGGGGTGCAATACCAGACTAAAAGCTGGTGTAGATCATGTTTATAGATTTGTTTTTGTGCGTCGACCACACTAGCACCGCTAGATTTACATTTTCATTCATATTGAAAACAGTGTGTCAATTACCAGCTCGAAAATGAGATCATAAGTGGGTCAGTTTTGATTGTGAACATGGGTAACCAAAGAGAGTACATTATGGAAAGAATGCATTTAAACCATTATAATGGGAATAGCGACTTGAAAACAATAAAATGAAAGAGATACGTCCATTTTTATCGTCTACATGAGAAGGAATGCTTTTCTAAATATGAGGTATCGTTATAGATCTAAGAATATTGCACGTATATCTCAGATCTGAACTAAGAAAAACAAAAAAAGACCCTTTACTCTAGAATGTACTCCACTTCCATCTAGAAAATCAACTCCTAGAATCGTCATTCGTTCTCATAAAAAGTCTTCTCCACTACACCCTTCATCTGTTAGCGCCTCATCGGATACTAATGAGACTAACTAAAGGTCTAGTTTTCCCCACACTTGGATCTGAGGTATTTCAACTGGCATCATACTTTGTCTAGACTAGAATTAGTAGTCGAAAATGATTTGAGATGCTACTATCATCTCAACAAACATGCAGGCATAGCCTTGACATGAAATTCTACAGAGAAGATTTGAAAGTGCTGGGATTTCTCCTGAAGCACAGATTACATTCACCTGGGTAGATTCAGACACCTTCAAAACCAATATCAAGCCAAACAATGCCATGAATCCCGTTTTTAGTATACTCCATAACCTGCTCAAATCGACATCTTTTTACAAAAAAGAACTTTAATGAGAGGCCCAGAATACAGTATAACCTAGACGTTACTATTCAGCTTACAGCACAACTTAAAAAAAAGGGTGCAACAACACTGCTAAAAGTGCCTAGATATCTACCCCATGTTTAGCTGACTAAGCGGCTTCAAAAACCGCAGTTTTCGCTCTTTTGCGGGCCTTGCAAACGTGTCTGACACTTACCGGCTTTCCGGCGCTTGTTTCGGATAATGCGGGGAAATGGGGAAAATGGGGAAAAAATGGGGGTCAAGAGTTTGTTTTTCCAACTTTCTTGTTGCTTAACTAGAAAAGAGAAAAAACAAAGACAGGAAAAAAAGGCTACAAAAACATCGTTAGCCGAAACGACCAAAAATGGATTTCCGTGATTCTCAATGTGGACAGAGATAATCATAAGAAAAAGCAGTTGAAATGGGGTCAGAATATCCCCGCTAACTGTGATTTGTATGGTGATACTAATGGTTCTATTTCAGGAATAATCAACACACTGCTTCAGGAATCTCAGCTAACACAAATTGGGTAAAGTCATTCTTCCTAAAATGGAACATCGTGCCTTGAAATCCTCAAATATAACCCCTGCAAACATGTCAGGAACAGGCACTGCCCCTGAATACTCATGATTGCTATTGCAAAAATCGCAAAAAAGGGAAAAAGGAGAATGTAACTGAATTGCATTCGCTAGCCACACTCATCTGCATCATGTAAACAGCACTTGGTGCATTGATTGCGGTTTTCAAATGTTGCAGTTACGTCTCTGAACTCAGGTGCGGTTACTCGAAGATAATGAAGCTTTCAAGAGAAGCAACCAATAGTGGTTCGATTGAGAAAATAAAAGCAGATTCATGAATAACAGCCCATTTAAAAATCATCTGTCTCTTCAGATTTTCGATATCACATCCTGTTCTCCAAAAAACTTGCCTCTGGTCCTGATTCTCTCATGTCATTCCACTATCAAAATTTAGGTTGCTATCTTGCTCTAAGACAGGATATCAAACCATTGTAATGCGGCGGCTATTAGGACGATCATAATATCCATGGAATTAATCCAAGACAGATATCTATATAGTGCACGTTACACCCGGTGGCCTGCTTCGTATAAGGGCAAACCACCCCAAAACACTCATAAATGTATATTAATGCTCACAGCTGCACGGCAGCCAATAAATTAATCCCATAGCTCTGTAGCTCTATAATGCGAGGAAAGCCTCCCAAAAACGATTCATTCACTGACGAATCCCTGTTCATCATCCTCCTCTCCAAGTCGAATGGGCGCGCCGAGTCGAAGATCAGGTGCAAGTCCGGGCCGAAGCTGGGTAGCAGGTACTCCGATGTGCCCAGTCGGTAGTTGGGCTCGCTCATCTGTATCTGCGAATACGACACCCGTAGGTAGCGCCATGTGCTGATGGCCACGGCCAACTGCAGGGGCCCCGACTAGGCCAGCCAAGCCAGCAGCACCAGCAACGCCAGCAGCACCCTGGCCGGCTGCTGCTTCGGCGGGAACTGGAGCACCGATAGCAGGAGCACCATCTCGCTCGGCCAGATCCAGAGCCCGCTGCATCTCCAAACGGGCCATGACTCGCTCAATATTGTGCACATGCTCCAGCTGGGCCAGAGGGTCCATGTTATCCATTCCTAGAGCTTCCAGACCAGCAGCAGGTCGTCCCTCGGGGAACACCTCATTGACAATGTGTCTGACACGTCGCTGCGCTGCAATGAGCTCCTCAAGCGTGGCTTGACCCTGTTGTCCAGGAATTCCTCCGCGGTCAAACATGTGTCTATCGTTGACAAAGGGGTTCAGCAGCGTTCCCATGTCTGCTTCAGCCAGCTGGTTGAGATGGGCTCGCAGCCGCTTAACACCGTCCCCAGAGAAGACGCAAAACAGAGCCTGGTGGTGTTGAGTAAACTCCGGTGGGGGATCTCGGCAGAACTGGCGGAAATCAGGCCGCAAAAATGCAGTCACTCCTGTAAGAGACAGGTGCGTGATTCGAGAACACACGTTAACCAACCGCATTACCGCAGGAACCGAAATTCCGGCACAGTAACTGAGATGCACACGCTCCAAGGAGGCCTCAAAGCCATTTCGCGATGCCAAAGCGTAGATTGCGGCGTCGGTAATATTGACGCACTTGACCAGCCCAATACGTCGCAGCTTGGTCAGTGTCGCCAAATCCTCCACGGCAGAATCGGTAAGCTGCGAACAGTTGGCAACGTCAATGTACTGGATGCGCTGGCACGCTCGCACGAGATGCCGGATGCCATAATCGGTGATGTTGGAGCAGTGTCCGAGATGCAGGTAGTGAAGCGACTTTCCGAGCCGCACCAGCGACTTGATGCTTCGATCCGTGATGTTAGTGCACTTTGCCAGTACCACGTTGCGCAGTTTTGGTGCGCAGACGACCAGCCGGTCCACCGTCACGTCGGTGATGGCGTTGCATGCAGTTAGGTCAATGATTCGCAGCCGGTCGAAAAGTGGCCGGGCGGGGAAACCCATGAAGCACGCATCGGTGACCTGGACTACGTGGCCGAGTCGGAACTCACGCAGGTTTTTGAGCTTGGAAAGAGCAGCCGTAGCAATGTCGCCCGACAAAGCGCTGTTTTCATGCAAGTCGAGCTCCACCAGCTGGGGGCAGTTGTTAACCAGCGCCTGGGCTGCCTCATCACGGACCAGGGGACATGCATTCACCTTGATGCGCTTGAGCAGACGACACTCGGTGGCCAGGGTGACTACTGCGTCGTTGCTGATGTTGGCGCAGCCAGTGGCGTAGAGGCCCTGAAGGCGTCGCTTGCTCTTGACGATAGCATGGATGGTGGCGTCGGTGATTCGGCTGACGTTTGTCACGTCTACAGACTGCAGCCCGGTATTATTGTTGAGAATCGGCACCAGCGACACGTCGGAGAGGTGGGTGCAGTTGGCGAGGGTGAGGCGCTCGAGCTGGTCGCAGCAGACAATGCCCTGCAGCAGGTCGTCGTTCATTTCGGCGGTGAGGTTGGTGAGGTTGAGGCGTCGGATGTAGGAGCCGTAGGGGATGGTGAGCTGGCTGGCGGGCACGGCGAGGGTGCGCAGAAGCTGCTCGAGCTTGGTGATCTTTTTCGGGAGGTGCGGCCGGAACCAGACAATGTCGACGCAGGACACAAACCACGTCTTGGACACGAGCAGGCACGAGTAGACGTCCTGGCGCTCGGCCAGCATGGTGAAGATGACTGTGAGCAGCTCGGACGGCAGTCTGTTGATGGGCGAGTCCGAGTCGTCCACGATGGGGCCCTTGACGTCGTCCTCGTCCATTTCAATGTCCGAGTCCGACTGCACCGACTGGATCGAGTCCTCCACGGACTCTTCCGACGACGAGTCTGAGCGGTTGAGGTTGGGCTTGCGTGAGAGATGCTCGGCGTTGCGGATTAGCGCCGAACGCCGCAGCGCCCGTCTGATGCTTTCCGACTCCTGGTCCCGTTCCTCGCGGTCTTCTCTGTCCGACGACGTTACCGACGCGACGTCATCCGAGTAGTATGACATTTTGCTGGCGACAGGGGTGTGCGGTGTGTGTGGGTGTGTGAGGGTTGTGCGGTTGTGAGTTTGTGGAGGCTAGGTTGTTGGATGGTTATTGCAAGCGCCGTTTTGTGTGTGAGTGCGAGTTTGTGGGCTTGTGTCTGCGCGAGTGTCGAGAGTAGCCGGAGTAGTAGTCTGGTCGACGAGCGGAATTTCCGAAGAGCTGTCGTTTTTTTCTTTTCTTTTCGAAGTCGTGAAAATCCGTGTGTTGTGTTGTTGCTACGTTGTGTGTAGCCAGGTTGAGAGTTAACACTATACCAACTCAGGCTCTCTCTCTCTTGTCTTTCTGAAGGGTGTAATAAAGTGCAGGTGTGCGTGCAATAAGGTGTAGACAGGGAAGGTGCAGTTTGCTTGGCTGGGGCTGAGTGGTTGGCTGGGGGGGGGGGGTGACAGGGCCGGTGACGTGGGGTGTCGGGGGGCGGCCGACAACGGCGAAAAATACCGGTTATTTGTGGCTGTTTTTTTTTTGTTTCCCAAGGCTTCAATATTCTTTCTCTTGTCTCGTCCCTTGGTTTTATTTCTTTTATTTCCTCTTTATTTTTCGTGTCCTTATTTCACTTTTTTTTTTCGCTTTGGGAATAAAAAAATCGTCTTAGTCAGCAACGTGGCGTCAGAGCCCACCCGAAAATGAAGATATCGGACGATCAACAGCACGGCTGATCGGCACTGTAGGGTTACTGGGAAAAAACTGCTGTTTTTAGACACGCTGTAAAGGCGTTCATCTGCTCTGTAGTTGCTGTTTATCTGTATAGTTAGACTAACATGACAGGGCTACATGGAGCTACATTACATGTCGAAAGCGTGAAACCTACGGGGCGTCACGAGACCCAAAAGTGTCCGTTTAGAGTCGCGTGTGAGAGTGTTGTGGAGATTCTGAAAAGTGCGTCTTGTGCAGAGTCTCTGCGCGAGTAAAGTGGGACTAACAGTCTCTTTATAGCTTTCCCAGAAACGCTTTTGTGTGCACTGTCATATGATGTCAAAGCCAACCATGCATAGTCCAACTCAGTGTCCAATGTACACACTGTAAATTAAATTGCACACTTTGATGACACACATTAGAGAGTGTGTTGAGGGAATAGATGGTTGGAGAGAAGTGCAAAATTCAATGACGTGACAGGGATGTAAATGATTTTGTGATTCACAGAATTTTAGTGGTTTTCACCTTACACAACATATATGCCGATATTTGCCCCTTTCCTTACCAAAAGACGTCCTTTCTTTCTTTCTGCTTTTTCTTCCGTTTTTTTTTTTTTTTTTTTTTCTTGCCTCACGGCACCGCCTCATCATGCCTCATCTTCACATGTAGGTTATCTCAGCCTTGAATGTAAAGTCAGAATGATACATTTGAAAAGAGCAAAAAACTGAAAAATGAGGTTGAAAGCGGTGGACTTTGTGTCTGGAGCTGTTGTCACTTGATGGACTGAATGAAACTCCAATAAACTGCTAGAGCTCAGTTTTCTGATTTCAGACTGAAATGTGAAAAAGAAAAGCTAGTGTTGGATCGAAGTAAGTGTCAGAGAAGACGTCTGTAATTCGATCAGAAATGCAGCAATAACAAATCAGACAAAACAGTTATACTCCACTCCTCTCGCCCACCCTCACCAAGCTCTCAGATTCGCAATATCGCCAATATTGACACTATCAAACTGACACTCCTCCACCGGCCTTGCAAACTGTAATTGTAGTCTTGAAAGAACTTCTGCAGCCTCTTACAGTTTGTACAGTGATAATGCGCCCCCTTGGATTCCAATAAAGGAGAAAAAAAGAAACTCTGTCAGAGGCTTCTAAAGTCGGCCAGAACGTGCTCTTTCTGGTTTTCTCTGGTATATGTGGACTCACTGGGTGATTCTCAACAAAACCGTCTTTTCAAAATATCAATATCGGCTTTGTAGCGCTCAGAATTCAGTGATATAATTCTGACCATCTAGGATGTTGACACCGTCAAAATGATAGTGTGGTCATGTCATAATGTCCCATAATTTCATGAATAATTCCAGAAATAAAATATCCTGCAAAGAATGAACGACCGACAAGCCTTTCATTGCAGATGTTTCATATTCATCCCTTTTTCATGCTACTTTGACATTGTACATGAGAGTGGTTTGTGGGATTATCTGTACGATAGTGGAACGGGACATCAAGCTTCCTGATACCATGATTAGTCGTTTGAAACGATATTGGATAGACTGGTGGAAATTCTGAAGAGTGCATTCATTTTCAAATCTCATTATTGCTATATAGATGCCTTTTAGCTGCTTCTATCTGGTTAGAATAATTAGTAAACCAGTGCTATTTGGACATGTGCTTTGTCGCTGATAATAACCCTTTCTTTTACTCAAGGGGTAAAAAAAATAGACCCGCAAGAGAACAAATTTAGCGGGAGTTTTTTCACACGACAACACTAAAAGTTGGTCTGTGAGTGTATAAAGAGTGGAAGTATATGTTGGTACAGATTTTGTAGCTGTATCTCTCATTGTGGTTGAGATGTAGTGGTGTTACTTGAACTAGTTGTTTGCCTCATTCAAACAGCAGCTTTTTAGATGATGAAAAATTAGTAACAAAAAAGGAAAGAAAAAACAGAAGAAACCCTCTCCTTGCTTCCGCCATTTATATTACCAGACGAATCCAATGTCATTCACTTGACTCTATGCTTCTAGAAACTGGTTTTCATCAATTCAAGTTGCATCTTTAGACTTGGTCTGTCATGATCCTTCACTCTCTAAAGAGAAACATCACCACAAGTAGTCAAATTGAAGACGACATCAACGGGTGGAGTTTCGGAGCTACCAAAGAGCAGAAAGCACGGTCTGACTCAGCAAACATCAGTCTACTATCCAATCACTGAACGGTAGCAATACCGGACAAATTCGTGAAGTTGAGCTGAACTTGAAATCTCCACCTTTGCTTCAATCAGTCCTCTCTAGACTGTAGTGATTAAACATCTGTTGCAACTCCTTCAGAAGCCTGTTCAACTACTTTGAGCAAGTGCAACTGGTACCAGCGGAATGAAACGCAATTTGGCAAATGCTTCGCTATTCATATACTCCCATAACAAGTTCTAAGAGAGCCAATCCAAACCCTGTGAAGTTTGAGTGCAAGGATTTTGAAGGCAAAAAAAAAAAGAAACAAGACTTCAAAAAGACAGTTTGACGAAGGCATCAGAGAGGCATCCAGATGTTGCAAGAAGCCCAAAAAGGAGGGGCTGTGGGGTTTGATTTTGCCCGCAGTTGGAGTGTATGATGAGATAATCGACCAAAAGAGGGTTAGACCCGGTCTTGATTGGGTTTTATGTTTTTCTGGGAAGATGTGAATGGTTTTGTTTTAGCAATTCCTTGAAAAAATATGTTTAAGGAGTAACCAGTATTCATGATTGAAGATGACTCTCAAATCAGATACGGAGTACTCAAATCTCGATTCACCTCTACCATAGTAGGAGAACATAGTAGGGGCTGAAAAGACGAAAAACCTCAATTCTGAAAACCAAAAGTCACAGACTGAATGTGCTGAGCAGTTTTTTCAGCTGAACGGATTCGGATCTGAGATTGAGCCGTGCTGCCTTCTCCTATCCAATCGCATAAATTGTAGATGGCTCTGATTCTGATTCTGATATGCAGTCCATGCGGATGAATGACAACATCTCCATTTGATACAAGTACCACTTGTAGTCCGTTCAGTGAGCTGGAAACAGGTTCAATGGAGACAAAACATCGCGAGGGTCACAAATCAGTTTTCCGAATTCACAAAAGTCCAAAACTGACACAGTTTCATGGGACGATAATGACAAGTGATTGTTCAACTGTAGCGCCTAAACTTGCAGATCCAAGATCATCCATGCAAGACTGAAAGACTGAAAAAGAAATGCGGATAACGTCGATATTTTATCAAAAGAACCAGTAAATAAAACCAAGGCAGTCTGAGACAACAATAAACTTGCCCTCGGGAAGCCCATATAGCTTTCAAAATATCCAAATCTCCGATAATTGTGTCTATAAAGTCCAGATTCATAACCCCGCAATTGCTCTGAAATCTCCGTTTAAGCATAGTCCAAAATGTTCATCAATTTCAACATTCTCGGCTGTCGGAAAGAAACCCAAAGAGACCGCCAAGTCGCCGATGATAGGCTCGCTTGTTCAAACTTGTCCGATTTCCGCGATTTCCAGGTTGTTTTTTTTTCCTTTTCAATTTCGCTAGATCTGTCAGTCTCTTTTCTTGATTCAGTTTTTTTTCTTATTGTCTGTTCCCGTCGTTGCTTTTTTTATCTTCTTCCTTCGTTTTTCTTTTGCGACTCTTCTTTTCTTCTTCTTCTTCTTCATGTAGTCCATTGCCATCAAAATATTTGAGACAGCCAAGACCAGGGGTGACACTAAGCACGCTGTAACAACAACAGTGTCGGTATGTGAGTAACCCCTCTACCGAAGCACGTGCAATTCGCTCACGTGCCAAGCAACCACGTTTTGTGTCCCCCGTCATATACACCTATTGCTATACGAACGGCGCGGGACATCTTTTCCATCGGCTTTGCTCCAAATGGGAATCTGATGACCACCTGCAACATCATCTCCGTCACTTTTCCCGCTTATCTCCGCAGATGCGCATTTCGGCTTTTTTAGAGTCTGGCAGCAGGAATGGGCGATTGACTCAGTGGATGTCGGTGGATACTGACAGTTTGGCTGTTATTAAAACACAGCTGTCATGGGCGCGATAGCCTGCATCTGGTGGTGGTCTCGGATCTCTGGTGGCTCGAAAACTGCTCCTTTTACGCCCCGAATCCCAAAACCGTGAATAACCGGACTTGGTCAAAAAAGCAAAGTCGTGTGCCTGAACCACGCAAGCAGCTGTTGAAGGTACGACCGAATCGCTGCTTTCTCAGCTGACGGCGCTTTTGTTTTTTCCACACTGGTCGTTGGCACACACCCAGGGAGGCTGTCAGTCGCCTATACGTCGCCGTAACACTAAAAGCAGCCGTGCTGTGGTGATACGGAGCACCTAGGTGGCTTCAGACGGCCCGCGCGAGCAGTATGGGAGCATCTGAGCTGATTTCGGGCTGTTTATACGGGGGAAAAGGTGGTTATGGTGTTTGATATTTTTCTTCCACCATCATCAGCCATAGCTAAAATGCTACCTTGGATTTAAAAGTGCGTAAGGTACAATGCTATTCGGTCCTGGGTTTTTCCAGATGTTACACCAAGCATCTACTCCCTCCAAGCGCCCTCGCAGAAAACCGTCCCCCACCAGGAGACAAAAGAATAACACAGAGCTCCCGCAATGGGCTGAGCACGTGATTAGCCAACTTGCTGTCATTCTCTGGACAACATGATACCCATATTATACCCATTCGGCGTATAGCCAATTTAGCGTTCCGGACAATAAATTAGCTCGACATGCATCGGAAAATTGCTGTAGAATCTTTTTTTTTTTGTTGTACATTTTAGGTAACACCCAAGTTTAGAACCACACTAATTCTCAGACTCTCCAAACCCCCGATAATTCGACTTTAGGACACAAAACCACCTCACCAAGCGAATGTCCTTCACAGAAACCGAGCTAGCTCTGGGCGCCCAGCTCTTCAAGGCCTGCAGTCTTTCCGACCGGCCAATCACGGAAAAAACACATTTGCAGGTGGTCAAGGAAGTGCTGCGCAAAGACATTGCCCCCACATTGACCACCAGCGACTTGGGTCTGGAAAACGACGAGGAGGAGGCCAAGAAGAAGGCCGCAATCATCAAGGGCGACATCACCATCGACGGAACCACCCCGCTGCACGTTATCTGCTCCAGCTACCCTGCTGGCGCTTCGGCTGACGAGCAGTCTGTGGTGCTGGACATTATGCGCGAGCTGTTCCAGTGGGGCGCGGGCTGGATGCTGCTGGACGAGCAAGGACTCACCCCCGGGTGCATTGCGTGGAACCGACACAAGGAGATTGGTCTGGAGCTGTACAACGAGATTGTGGCGGCAGGGACGCGGTCCGAGGTGTTTCTGCGGCGCATCAACAAGAGCGACAACATTGAGTTTGAGAGCGACGAGGAGATGGAGGAGGGAGAGGACGACGAGGACGAAGAAATGGAGGACCCCGAAGACGTGCAAAAGGCAATCGCCGAGGCTGTTCGCCAGGCCAAGGAGGCCGGTCTGGAGGTGGATGTGGAGGTGCCCCTGCTGGTAGACGGTAGCGGAGCTCCCGCAGCTGCCGCAAAGAACGCGGACGAGGACACAGAGACCCCGGACGACGCCAAGCCCGCTGCTGCGGAGGTGGATCTGGCTGGCTGCCCCACGTCGTATCTGCAGGACAAGCTCACATACACAGACAATGCGCTGATTACCACACAAAACGATGGCGTGATGATGGATTGGGAGGATGAGATCATGCAGAAAAGCGCAGATCTGCTGACATCGTGTCCCTCAGACGAAAAGGTCGGACCTGTGGTGCTCAATGTCGGATTCGGCATGGGAATCATCGACACACACATGCAGAATCTGCCTGCTGGCCAGAAGCCCTCAAAGCACTACATTTCTGAGGCCCATCCCGATGTGCTCAAGAAGATGCGAGCTGACGGCTGGTTCGACAAGGAGGGCGTTGTGGTTCTGGAGGGACGATGGCAGGACACTCTGCCCGAGCTGCTGTCTCAGGGAGTATACTTTGACGGTATGTACTACGACACCTTTTCCGAGAGCTACGACGACCTGGTGGAGTTTTTCGACAATGTGGTGGGTCTCCTGGCTCCCACGGGTGTGTTTTCCTTCTTTAACGGTCTTGGAGCCGACAGACAGGTGTGTTACGACGTGTACAAGAATGTTGTGGAGGTTGATCTGCAGGAATACGGTCTGACTGTCAAGTACGATGTGATCAAGGTCAAGGAGAACGTCAAGGGTGAAGAGGGCAAGGTCTGGGACGGCATCAAAAGACGCTACTGGGTGGTGGACGAGTTCTACCTGCCTGTTTGTAAATTTTAGGACAGTTGTATGAGTTTTCACGAGATGACGTCATACTGAATTTCAGTAATAATCAATTTGTTCGGTGTGTCAATTAAGATCTAGGGGATAGAGTAAAGATGATGATTTGTAATACTGATCAAGACGACAGAAGCATCGATTTGATTATTAGACCAACGCTGTAACTTCTACAGCAAATCACATTTGAAAAGTCGAAATTTTGGACACGATTTGCTGTGAAACTGATTGGAGGTAATATATTTCATAATTATTGTCCATTTTGCCACCCGAGATATATTATCAAGTCTAGGGGGTTATCGAGGGTGTTGAGTACAAAGAGATGGCAGGGGACTTGGTTTATAATATACAAAGAATATTGTGAAAGAAGACAGCTTATAGTGCTGAATGGAGTTGTAAGACAGGGTCCCCTTTTGGCGAAAGATAAGAGTTTAGGTAGGGGAAATAAAAGAGAGTGTTGAAGAATCCAAAAGCCGTGGATGAAGAAAAAGAGGAGAAATAAAGGTATCACGATGATCAGTGGAATTCGAAGAACAGAATGAACCGCTTTATATAGTCGTAAAGTGGCTTTTGTGTTCAGTATCACCTTCCTATTCCGACAGTTTTCAGAGTCCATCATAATCCTTACTTTAAGAATGATCAAAAACAAAAGACTATATATTTATCCATTTTATATATTATTCTAAAGTGAGATGCTCACAGTCAAACTTGATATTCACCAACTAAATATACTTGAGAATACTCTACCAGTGGCTATCATCCACCTCAAACAATATATAGCGTCTGTATTATGATTAAAAAAGTAGTTGTACATGGAAAAAATGATGGAAAATGGAGTTAGTATGCGAGGTGGATGTAGTTCATGTCTCTTTCGAGCTCATTGAAAGACTGTGCGATCTGTTCCCACTCTTGTGCAGTCAGATCATCAACGTCCAGTCCATCAAGCCACTCTGGAGTGCCTGGAGACGGCTCCACGGGGCTTTTCATTTTCTCAAAGTAAAACTCGCTCTGGCACCTGACCTGAGGATCTAGTGGCGATTCCATCTCAGCCTCTGTACTGGGATCACCACAAACAACCAAGTCAGACATCCAGTCTTCGCTGGAAAAGTCAATCACTTCCACCTCGGTGTCGTCAAACAGCTCTTCGTGAAGATACTGTGCAATGACAGGAGTGTATGGAGGATCTCCAAGCATGCTGTCGGGTGTTGGTATGTCTGTTGTTTCGTACTGGGGCGATTTGGGAGAGTTCTTTTTGCCCGGGCTGACCTGAAACGTGCCTACTGGCGGCGCCCGAGGCCTGTTGTCCATCATGATTCGTTTTCCCTCGGAAATGAGAATGTTGATGAACTCCATGCTGGGGCTGGTCATATCTGGCGAGTCTGGCGAGTCTGGGTAGTGTGGGTAACTAGGGTAGTGAGTCATGTTGTTGTTGATGCTAAGCTGAGGTATTTATCACGGGCACCTTCTACTTTCCGGATCCACAGGTGTATATATACCCACATGGGAACGTGACACGTTTTTTTTTTTTTTGTCGTTTTGTATTTTTCTTTTTGGCTCTCGTTTCCACATGTGTCCAGTTAATTTAATTTAGTTTCGACCTCATCTGGTAGACCTATTAGAGTTGGGAATAGACAAGTCCAAGTTAGTTATCAGTATGGGGAAGAGTGCATCATGGGGTAGAAGGTCATGTGAACTAGTAGCTGAAGATCTATTACATGGCGCAAAAGTAGTCCGATTTGAAATCCCAGAAAACCAGGAGCTTCGGAGGGGCTTTCCGGTCCCGAATATGTGGCTACTTCAGCTACAGTACCACAAATGACTACTTTACATCGACCTCTCAAGGGACATTTATTGAGTCTACATGCGCAGCCAACTTCCCCACCCATCCCAAAAGAGCTTCTGCTGAGGCTGAAACAGGGAATACGGCTGGCAACTTTACCCAAGCGGTACAAAGTATTTTATTTCACAAATTTTTGCTTCTTCTCGTATATTTTGCCGTGCTCACTTGTTTTATTATACGGCAGTTTGGTTTTTGAAAAGCGGAGCACTTTTGAGTTGTTCAAGAGCTGACACGTTCAGAACTGCTAGTTACAAAATCGGTCTTTTGAGCAATAAGAGAGCTCTCTGAAGGTATCAAACAAATGCCACTGGCTTACTAATCCACCAAAGACCACGACAAGACTAATGTGGTACCTGAGGGTCGTCAGGAGCGGTTTTTACTGCTTCCCATCTCAGCCTGACATGCCCCATTTTCTATTTCAAATGGGGCACACATTGATTTTATGCTTTTTTTACTTACATGTGGTCAATTTGGTGGGGGGGACTGAATTGAGGGGCTACGAATCCCAGAAACCTTTAGAAAGGCAGCCCTGCACCATACTGCACGTGATAGGGAGCTACAGACATAATTTCCACCCGTTCTGGTGTCTCCATGTCTCACTTGGGGAACTCATTCAGAGACCTCTTTCTGCGAGAATGAAATAAGGTTTTAAACCGTTTTTCAAGGGTTGGTCTGGAGACTTGAATGTCTTCCTGAATGACTAGTCTAGGTAAGAAACGACATTAGCTTGCTTCTCTGATATCAGATCAGTGCAAAAATCTGCGAAAAACTACCTCTATCATGTCCTAGGGAACAGCTCGAATCGCCAGATCTAGGTTCACTCGTATGCGGCTAAAATAAATAGTCTCTGACTGTGCTTGTCAGAAGCATGCATTTTGCCACACCGAAAATGTGAAACTGAGGCCAGATTTCTTGCTCTTGAATTGAACAGTTTGGAAAGCCGTGGTGTTGAAAAAATAAAAGGAAAACAAACGAGAATGCATGTGTTCCAGTTGTTCAGAAGCCGTGAACCCAGCAGGACACGTGTCCATTCAGAAAACACTGACACAATGATGTCACTGGAGTGGTAAAGAAGAGAATGTACGGCACTTCAATGAGCATACTAATTTCAGTAACATTGTGGAACACAGAAGCGCACATGTCTTCTTTTTATGAAACAGGATCTCCACACTCATTATACCCTTTGTGCACACTACAATACTGTCACCTCACTACCCTCTCCCTCACTACGTACACTCCTACACAACTCATTTTGGGCTTGGATTCGAGATCCAGTTGAATTACCCGTGGGGATCGGTGCAACACACCTAATCCCCAACTATTTCTCGTCATAATCTTCGTTTGGCTATCCATGCGAAAAACATGGATGGGACTCAAGAAATACCCATGGCCAAACCTCTGGATGACGCTCCAGAGTTGTATTCTGTGTGCAAAGTTTACCAACTTTTGGAATTCGCACTCCAAACACACAGAAACGCCTTTAGTGGCCTCTCACGTGGTTGCATGGGATGGGGCATGACCTAAATTTCCTGAGCTAGGTCATGCCCAAGAATCAAAAAGGGGTTGGGAAATCAGGGGGTATATATAGTCATTTATTTTGTGTCTCTAAAAGTGAAGGCCTGCAGAGGACTAAAGTCTAAGTTATGTTCTGGAAATTATCCTGCTCAGCTGTCATTAGGACAGGCCATTTATGGCAATCTATGTACATACTGTAGCAGTTAAATGGGATGTACATTGAGTCACCACGTGGCTGTCATCACTTTTGTGGCACAGAACGGTCCAGACCTTGATCTCATCTGAACCTGTCTTGTGTGGTACTCACAGTTTCCTGTCTTCAATCTTCATATCGATTAAGTCCATTCAAGCTGTACAGTATGGTAGTTCGAGTCTGTCACCCTAGTTTCAAGTTTTTTGTTGTTGTTTCCGTGTAGAAGTCATGTCTCGAATAGTAATGTAAAGCACTTTTCATTTGGTACACTTGTGTTCGTATAAGACATCTCTCATGCATGACATGAACCTACCTTTTTACTTTGTTAGACAACCCTGAAAGACCAAATCAGAAGTTCAGATTGTGATATGGATATAAAGAGAAACTAATGTTGAATGCTCTTGTTGCATTCTAACCAAAAAGGAAACTATCACAAGGATGAATGTAACAGAGTACTCCCCCTGAATCCTCAAGGAGAAGCTGATACAGTTATCAATCTTCCTAGACGTCACCAAAACCAATTGGGGTACCGAAACCACTCACTAAAACACCATTGAGTTGTTCCAAACTTACCACTTCTCAAATTCACGAAAAAACCTGCATAAATGTTTTGGTAACATCATGTGGTTCCTGCCTGTCTGACGCTTCATATCATTGACCCTACATAATAGAGCCAAAATGAGATGTTGGGGCAGAACTGAAGAATAGAAACGGGTTATATCTGCTTGACTACAGTAGAAATCCCTTGGCTAAAACCACCGTTGCATTTCCAATTTTGTAACGAACAGAATGAACTACTTGGATCCGTCATAGACTAAGAATTGGAATTTCAGAACCTCAGGTTTCCAGCTGAAAAAATCTCTTATCTTCTTTCCAATCATAAACCTCATGACTTCACTCTGCTAAACAGTCCGATTAGAGAAACTGTGAGGTCTGTAATTGAAACATCAGATTCAGATCAGCTTGAACCACAATTTGCATCTCAACCACTTGAGTCTCAAAATCTATATAAGCTGCAAAAGTCCCACATCATTCATCTTCTCAAGCAACACACACTCACTCACCCAACCAACAATCATAAACTACTACTGAAATGGGATTTCGAATGCGACATTTTGAAGGAGAGGTCGAAGGACCCTATGATGGTAAGTACTTGTTTATTGACCACAGTATGAAACCAAAACTAACATAGCCTACCGCCCCAAAAATCTACTACCTTCGATTTGCATCATCGCTTAATTAGATTACATAACAGAATGTTACTGAATAGAACAGAAATTAACAAAACACTCCAGCAAAGTCGCAAAAGACGTTGGAGTTGGAATCGTCAGACTGAGAGGACTGAGACTCGTCAGACTGAGAAGACTGAGACTCGTCAGACTGAGAGGACTGAGACGCGCCAGAGTTGGAACCAGCAGACTGCTGATCAAAGGGATCGGTAAACTGGTCAAAGGGATCAGAAAACTGGTCGTTAGAATCGGAAGACTGGTCAAAAGGATCAGAAGAGCCAAAAGGATCAGGGAACTGACCAAAGGGGTCGGTGAACTGGTCACCAGAAGAGGCAGTAGACTGGGGAGAAGGCTCGACAGTGGAGGACTTTTGCTGAATAGCAAGAGTAGAAGACTGGGGCTGAGGCTTGGGAGCAGCAGAAGAAGAATGAGGAACAGGGGCAGCAGAAGAGGAATGGGGAGCAGCAGAAGACTGAGAAGCAGGGACAGGAGGAGCCTGGCCAGGAACAAAGTCCTTCATGTTGATAGTTCCGGGAATGTCTCCAGTGAGCTCAATCACGTTGGACTCGGTGGTGTATCGGGCCTTTCCCACAGTAATCTGCTGTCTGTCGTTGTCGTAGATGACAAGAGCTCGAGAGATCATGGGGGGGCCGGTGAGAAGAGTTCCCTGGGAGTCGGAAACAATGCTGACGGCGTTCAGTCGACACAGGTGGTCCGACTCCTTCTTCAGAAAGTGGGTGAGGTTGACGGGGATGTGGGTGTAGCCAAACTCAAAGGTGATTTCGGGCTGCGAGTTGCAGTCAAAGTGCCAGCCCTTGTCGGTCCATCCGCCGCCGTTCTTGGCTGCCAGCTGGCCCACGGTTCCGTTGGTGAGCTGAAGGGTGAGTCCTCCAGTGTCCAGAACAACGGCGTGGTCTCGAAGGAGCTTGATGGGCTCTCCCTCGGAGCTCATGCCCGTGATCATCATGCCGTAGGCTCCGTAGCTCTTGAGGTCGACGGTCGTGAGCGGGCCCTCGTACTTCTTCTCGTCAAAGCCGCCGTAGTAGACGTTGGTGACGGTATGGGGGAAGTTGTTTCCGTCCCATCGGTGGCTGTCAATGGGCGCCTCGGCGTTGAGCGAGTAGACGGCCCGGGGGATCTTTCCGGCGGCCGCAAGACCCTGCACAAAGCTGCCGCTGGTGTCTCGGTTGGGCGCTTGGCCAAAGATGCCAAAGTTGTTGTTCATCTTGTCCTTGGAGACCCACAGGTTGAAGTTCTCCAGAGTCTGGCCGGCGTACGACACGGTTTCCTTGCCGCTGATTCCGTTGCCGCCCCACGCGCCGCCCTCGCTCTGGTATCGCCACGAGGTGGACTCCGACACGTTGAACTTGGTGTGTCCAGGCCGACATCTACCAGCCTCGCAGGCGGTGGAGTTGGCTCCTGGGACCCACAGGAGGGCAGATCCGGTGTCGAAACAGACGGTCACGTCCTGGGCAGGTGTTCCCAGCTTGAGATCGGCCTGGTAGAAGTAGCTTCCCATGGTCTGCGCTGCATGATCGACAGATCGCTTGGCAAGGTGGGCAGCGAGTTCGGGAGCTTCAGCGAGGTTTCTGGCTCTCAGAGGAAGGTGCACAATGCCGGCAGCGGCCACGGTGGCCAGAAGGAGGTTGGAGAAGATCATTGCGGATGTTTGTGCGGATTGTAGGGGTCATTGCTGGGTTTATATAGTAGCAGTAGGTTCGTGGAGTCACCTAACGGCCCTGTCGGCCATGGTAGGTTTGAGCGATCTCCAGACGGTAAGTTTGCCCAACTGGTACAGTTCAGAGTCAACTTTGATTCCATTCTTACTGCGAACTTTGCCCAGAGTGGATCCAAAGGAGATTGAGGTGCTTGAGATACGACGATATCGAAGTCTTGGCAGCATCTGTACCGCACAAAACCAGGGGGAATCGTTTTCTCGGTGGTATCTGACGGATATTGCTGGTGATGTAGTTGGTGAGAACGTTTCAGCTGTCGAAAAAACGACTTTGGGAGTCCGCGGCAAAACATTGGCCAGGGTATATCCACCCTTGTATCGGCTGTAATGTTACATTTGATTCAACATATAGAGCTTGACAATGTCCCTGTACGCGAAACGTTCCTGATCTAAGATGAGATTGGCTGTGAGTGTTTTTGTGGCCCAAAAGGACGAAAAAAACCCATTTGCCTTTGAATAAATGTTGTCTGGATTTGTTGTCGCTGCGTTTTCAGCATAATAGCGGTCACACATGAGGTTTTTAGCACAGTGCCGTATCCCACATTTGTGTGTGGGGGTCTGCATAAACTCATCCAAATGCATCCAAATGCATCCAACGGCGGTTAATGTGGGGAGTAATGTTTGCTAATGTTTTTCAAATTGAGTGTTTTTTGACTGTGGTTAAAAGCCGCAGTTTGGGAATTATTGGAATTCCGAAAAGTGCATTCGGCTTTGAATTTGCTTGTGAACAGATCGGTACAGTTTTTATCTCTCAAAAGCCCCCCAAAGTACCGATTACAGTGCTGTGTAGGAAGACAAATTATCACCAGTTGATCCGTGGAACTCACGGCACACAAGTCCCAGCACGTTTTTTCGAGGTTAAAACAGTTGCTGGTAGAGTGAATCTAAGGAAACTCCAGCCGCAACTTGTCGTTGTAAATGCATCTTCGAGTGATGTGGTGGCACTTTTGAGAGTATATTTGTGTGCAAAATCTGCTTCTGAGCAAAATGTACTTTTCAGAATTCCCATATCGTCTTCACAGCATTTTTCAGATGATCGTTCAAAAGCTGAAATTGTCTACAGATGTACAAAGTAAGTCAAGGCACGGAATGAAACTTAGCATGGACATGTATAGATAGAATTACATTGTACTAAACCGGGTACCTTGACTTCTGAAGAAAAAGTGGGCGGTTGAATTTATGAACTCAACGGAGATAACACAGTGTGCGAATGAAAAGACCCTGTAGATCTGATACAGGGACAGAAAGAGAGAATCAGGGTCTGAGCTAAAGTCTGGATAACGAGAAACATGATCGTCAACAGATCTCGATGATCTCTATAGGATACCACAGTACCAACAATACGAACTTATTTCCACCCTCTCTCTACGGTATACCCAACGATTGGGTCGTCACACTGAACGAAAACTAGATATACACCCTCTACAATATGTACTCAGGTCGATGTAACCCTGAGAGTTTTTGACAAAGTTCAAACATGTCCGAGAAGAATCTAGAGCCCTGATAATGGCGGCTAATGCAGTTAGCTGAGCCATCGCGGCATCTTGGACTTGCTAAAAACGAACTAACCCATCTAAAATCTCCTAAAAACAGCTTCCAACATATCTCTGATTATCCACTAATGTCGTTTTCAAGATTAACTCAAACTCTCGAGAAGTACTTTCGCTCAATGTTAAGTGGGGGTTCACCTGAGGTGTGGAATCTACAGTACTGTACTCGGGGGCTTGAAAAGAAATATGAGATGTCAGTTCTAATCTTCAGACTGAGCTCTATTCTTTCGTATCACTCATTTCTTTGTAGCTGTCATTTTACTCTAAATCGTCCACTATTTCCCATTCTACAAATACACTACAAACCCCGATAAGTGTTTAGTATAGGATCCAATTTATTCTTCGAACGAATATATTCTCGCTCGGCAGTGCACATACCGACTGTTCATTTATGAAAACACCCCTTGCTGAGGCTTAGCTAGTAAAATCCCATTTCTGCAGTTCCCTTGGTAGTGATTATGATAACTCTGGAGTTATGAATGTTCAAGTAGAGCAACTCTAGCCTAAATGTGTTCTTTCAGTGTTGACAGTTGAAAACAATTCACGGTACTACTCGCCACACACTTCTAGCTCATGTCCGCTCAGGATATAATGTCAAAAACATCAGTAATCATACACCATCGTAAACTATATATCTTCATTATGCGTGCTTTCATGTTCCCAATAAATATTCCTCACACCCTCTCAAGCTCGCTCTACCACGTAGATGCTAAGCCTTGGTCCATTTTTTCCACCTCTTGGTAATGCGCGGTAATCAACTTGGACTCGTCGCCAGTCCACACCTTTCTAGCCCAATCAACAACCTCCATGCTGACCTGATCAGTGGGAATGGAACTGTACAGCTTTTCAGTCTGCTCTTTCCATTCACGAGCACTCACTCCTTCGGGAGCACCCACTTGTCCTCCTCCGTTGATGCAGCCTCCAGGACATGCCATCACTTCAATGTATGCATACGAAGCAGGATTCAGGGCAGTGTTCTTGGCCTGTTTTCGTGCAACAACCTTTCCACGACTGGGCTTCAGCTTTCGCACCAGGTTCTGAATGTTTCGGAACCCATATACTTGAGCTGCAGATGCCACTGTCTCCCCAGTAGTTGTGTCAATCACAGAGTACTCGACCACGTCCAGGTTTTTTCCCACAGACGCATCCACGCGGGTGTGCTCCTCTCGTGGGTCGTGTTTGAATCGTAGAGTTGTGAGCACGTGATGCAAGTATCCTCCAGAAGAAGAGCCCGCGTGATTCTTCCAGTCTCGCTCAGCTGGCCAAGATGACGGCACTGAGGTGTAGAGTCTGCTTCTAGAAATCTCGGGAAGATCAGGGAACGATAGGTCCTTTTCGTTCAGTAGCTGCACCACCTCCTTGGTGGTAATCACACAATCCACGTCTCT
This sequence comes from Yarrowia alimentaria, assembly GCA_900518985.1. Taxonomy (NCBI): domain Eukaryota; kingdom Fungi; phylum Ascomycota; class Dipodascomycetes; order Dipodascales; genus Yarrowia; species Yarrowia alimentaria. Next base: position 529,488 of record ULGN01000003.1, read on the forward strand.
CACGTTCTCCTCCCGTCCCTGCTCCTCCACTGAAAACTCGGCTCGAGACGCCTCCAGTTTTTTGTCGAAGCATGGCATGACACTCACGTGGTAAACCTGGCTAGGAGTCACGCCCCTGGTGTCACAAATGACCTTTTTGAGCAACGATCCGCAAATCTGCTGGGGAGACTTGACTTCAGACAGGTATGGAATCACGTGGGGGTGGGTCTTTTCCACATAACACACCCAGCCGGGACACGACGCAGCCATGACTGGCTTTTGTGTCTTCTGCTGCACCTCCTGCGCGCTGTGGATCAACGATATCTCCCGTCCTACACCCATTCCCACAATGTAGTCAAATCCGAGTGTGTCCAGCAGCAGAGAGTGCAGCTTGGCGTCTGCAGCCTCCACAGACATGCCGAATGCTGCTGCAAAACTTGCTCGAGCCTGGTGGCTCACAGAACAGACAAAAATTCGTTTTTCGCCACTGGGTTTGTCCTGTTCTTTGGCCAGCTCGTCCAACAGCTGTGTGTGGCTCTGCAAGGCCACAAGAACACTTTCAGCCGAGGTGATGCACCCGCTGCATGCAAGACAGTCGGACAGAGACAGCTGGGCGGGTTCTAGCTCCTTTTGTGTTCCATCTATGCCCACCTCCAGGGCCTGTCCTTCGGAGCCGATCTCGATTTCGGCGCTTTCCGACGTCTTGTCGACCTTGATGGGCTTGATGCACACAGCTCCGGGCGAGATAAAGTCGTTTAAATCTTCTGCCGAAAGAATCGAAGACATTTTCTTTTTCGTGTAAAGTAGTTGAGTGTGGTTGAGTCACGATATGTATTTTTTCCTGCAAACTATGGTTATCTAACTTTATAAACTTTCAGATATTAGTAATGCAATGAGTTTGTGCGGTGGGCATGTGATCAGTCACGTGATCTTGCAAATGGATTTTTGAAAATAAGGTTTGAGCTCGGCCTAACCGACGGATGAAATAGCTGTGAATGATAAAATGATGAGTGATCTAAATAGGGGAATTTGACGAGAAGGAGCACGTAGTAAGGTGATTCAGGAATGATTTGACCACAAATTCTCAACTGATCTCGAAATATCAAGACGTTGTTCGAAAGTTAGTGCTGTAATGGCTTGTAGCCATTCAAAAGCTTCCTAACCAAAGTTGGGATCAAAGAATTGATCTTGTCTTGTTCTGAACGGATAAAGTAAGGTAAACAACTCTACGTGCTCAATATACTCATTGGGCTCAGATCAGCTGGACGCTGCACTGGCCATTCATTACTCGTTAATCATAATCTATTTGGTCACCTCGTAGATGGCCTGGGCGAGTCGGCCAACGTTCTGGGAAGTGATGCCGGCAATGGAGATTCGGCCATCCTTGGTTCCGTAGACGGAGAACTCCTCAGCAAGTCGGGTGACCTGCTCGGGAGAAAGACCGGTGTAGCAGAACATACCAATCTGGGAGGTGACGTGGTCCCAGTTCTTCTGGGAGCCAAGGCTCTCGAGGTTCTCCTTGAGGAGAGCTCGCATCTTGATCATTCGGTCGGCCATCTCCTTGACCTCACCGAGCCACTGCTGCTTGAGCTCGGGGTTGTTGAGGATGGTGGCGGCGATTCGGGCTCCGTGCACGGGGGGGTTGGAGTAGAAAGGTCGGATGATGATCTTCAGCTGAGAGTCGACTCGGTTCTTCTCGGCGGTGTTCTCGCAGACAAGAGAGAAGGCACCGACTCGCTCACCGTAGAGACCCATGTTCTTGGCAAAGGACTGGCACAGAGCAACCTCGTGGCCCTGCTCGACAAAGTATCGGATGGGGTAGGCGTCTCGGTTGACGTCACCGGTGGCAAAGCCCTGGTAGGCCATGTCGAAGAAGGGGAAGTGCTCCTTGGCCTTGATCACCTCCTCAATCTTTCGCCACTGCTCGGGAGAGGGGTCGACACCGGTGGGGTTGTGGGCACAGGCGTGCAGGAGGACGGCGGTTCCATTGGGGGCGGCCTCGAGGTCAGCAAGCAGACCGTCGTAGTCGAGACCAATGTTCTTGGAGTCGTAGTATCGGTAGGTGGCGGGCTCGAGTCCGGCGGCGGTGAAAACGGCCTTGTGGTTGGCCCAAGAGGGCTGGGGCAGCAGAATCTTCTTGGAGCCGTAGAACTTCTTGAGGAACTCGGCGCCAATTCGCAGAGCACCGGTTCCGGAGATGGTCTGGGTGATGGCGATTCGGTCCTCGAGCACGGCGGAGGAGTCGGCGCCGTAGGCGAGCACGGCGGCGGCCTTGGTGAAGGCGGGCACACCGGTGATGGGGGCGTACTCCTTGTCGAGGGCCTGGTCAACAACAGTCTTCTCGGCCTCTCGGACGGAGGGGAGCACAAAAGGCTTTCCGGCGTCGTCTCGGTACGCGCCAACACCGAGGTTAATCTTCTGCTCAAAGGTGTCCTTCTTGAACGCCTCGGTGATTCCCAGAATGGCGTCGGGGGGACCCTGAGGGACCTTGGCCCAGACAGACTGGAATCGAGCGGCGGCGGCCACAGTGGGTCGGAAGGCGGAGGCACGCACCACACGGGTGGCAGCAAGGGCGTTGGATCGGGCGATGGTTCGGAGCATCGTGAGAAATGTGTGTGTTGAGGGGAAAGAAGAAGAGCTCGAGCTGGACGTTAGAGGTTATACGTGGTGAGTAATTATTTACAGTTAGAGTTTCGCATGTGAAGGTGTGAGGAGGTGCGTGGTGGGAGCGGACGGCCACTTTAGGGCCAGCGGCGAGGGCTGGGCAGGCGTCCAGACCCGCCGAATCCGCTCAATTGGGCGTCTGGGTCGCCGTGGGCGTTTTTTCGGCGTTTTTCGGGGCCCCACCACACCGTCTCTGTGACCGTCCTGTCACCCGCCCCATCGTCTGTCGTCGTCGGACTTAGTTGCCTTATTCTTCTTCTTCTTCTTCCCACCCTCAAAGTTACGGTGCTTGCCCCAAAGTTACATTGGTGCGTTGTGGTGCGGGGTGTTTGTGTGTCTCTCTCTGTGGGCGTGTGTCTCTGTGGAGCGGGTCTTTGGCAAGAGAGGGGGAGACAGGAAGGACAATTGCCGCCGTGAGATTGCTGGGGGGCTGATTTTTTTTGCTCGCACGTTTCTGTCACCTTCTACGTGTCTGCATCCAGCTGTCTTCTTCTGAGTCACTCGATGTGTCTCATGTCAAGTGCCACGTTCTTTTTTCTTCTCGTTTTTTTTTTCTTTTTTTCTTTTTTTTTTTTGGCTCGTTTTACTCGTTTTACTTTTCCGAGGAGCCCTGTTTCTCCCGACTCGCAAAAACGCGCCCTTGACCCGAACTCCCAACCTCCACGCCTCGCCCTGGCCTCTACCTCTCAATCGTATGATCACCGTGCTCCTGCTGCTCGAGAAAAGGGCGGTTCGCGCCGCATACCTCGGCTTCGGCGATATCGTCGGCGATAAAGAAGCCCGGAATATTCCGCTGCATGCAAAGCTTATTTAGGCGGGACCTGATTCAACGGTGTTGTTTTCCATGTTTGTCGCACTGCAGCCTCAGAGCACGGAAAATCGAGGCAGCACGACTTTTGCGGTCGCTCGTCATATCAGTGGTGCCTTACAGTGTGTTTATGACACGTGTTCTTGGCGGCCTTCCACTTGTCACGAACATATTTTTTTCGTATTTTTTTTCGCGCGGTTCTGGACTGATCCACCTTTTAGCCATGCAGGTGGGAGAGTCTTAGTCTAGCTGAAAGTGTGCGAGTTACAGGGACAGGAGGGAGGCTGAAAGTGGCCAAAAAAGGGGAATTGGGGTCAACCAAATGAATTGGTGGTCTCAATTGCCATTTTATGGTCAGTCTGATGCCATTTAATACCGCATCTGGGTGTTAAATTTGGTATCTAGTCTACACTAAACTAGACCCTTCTCCTGATGTACACTGTTTACTTTATACGCATCATGCACGTACAGTAAATCATCCAAGTGAGCTGATTTTGGAATTTTGAAACCGTTGGATAATTTACAGGGTTTTGTGCTCAACAGATTTTAGTATCCCCTGAATATTAATAGGGATGCTTCTCTTCAATTGATTCGAATTGTCGATACCCCCTCATAGCACAATTTCCCGCAGACTAAATGCCAAATAGCCGCGTTTGACATCTGCTAGAGTCGTCGGTCTCGAAACCTTATTTAGAGGGGCCTCGATAATGCCGGATATCTGTTGCCAAGATGAAGTGTCTCTGAGTAGGCATATATACAGGAAGTGAACCAGTATTGAAGTTATTGCGTCGGTTTTTCGTGTATCTTCGAAATCGATTTCGTTGTCTCTTTGTCGTATCATCATCGTCACACTTCAACCAGCAGTTGGTGGCGCCCAATGTCCGTTTTCAAAATATCATTACCATTCATCAAGTCATGCTACCGTTTGTACATAAACTGCTGCTCGTGCCCTAGTCCTTTCTTTTCATCAGACCTCTCATCATGTCAAACGAGTTGCCGTCAGGCTGCAGCTGAATGAACTCTCCAGTTTCCTTAACCTGGACCTCCAACATGCCATGGTCCATCGTGATGCCCTTGACGACAACCTCTAGGTTGTTATGGTGTTCCAGCCGGACCGTGGCATCCTGGTGGAGCCAGCTCTTGTAGTAGAGGGGCTCGAATATGGAAAAGCCGTGCTCCCTGAATGCAATCATCATGCTCTCAAGTGTCATCAGGAACTTGGCCAGGAGCACCTCGCTCTTGTAGTGAGCAAGGTGGGTGCCGTTCTTCTCGTTCAGAGCATTGATGAGCATATTGAGAGACGTGGTGGGGGCGCTGTTGCTCACGTTGATTCCACATCCAACAACAAGCATATACTGGCCATCGAAGACGTTGGAGTTGACGATAACGCCTCCGATCTTGAGGTAGGGGTCAGTAGATCCCACCGTCTCGCTGCCGGGATTGGCAGCGTAAATGTCATTAGGCCACTTGAGCTTTACGGGCATGGCGTCATATCCATGCCCGTATGTAGTGATGGCCTGCACCATGGCCAACGAAGCAATGTACTGGACGAAAACGATGTTAGTTTTCGGGCCAAAGGGGTTGAAACCGATCCGCAGAACAGTGGACACAGCCAAAACACCGATGGGGTTGACCCACACGTTGTTGCCTCGGCCACGGCCCGACTTCTGAACTGTTCCGACTGCGGTGAAGCCGTTGGGCAGATTCCTCAGCAAGTTGTAGTTTTTATCCAGAAGAGTGGAGGTGGAGGTGAGAACTTCGCCGTAGAGCAGTGTTTCTCCCTGCTGATCCTTGGCCCTGAGGTTATCGTAGTACAGCTGGTGGTCGAAATAGGGTGTGGTTTCAGCAGATGGCACATCGCCGAGATGTGGGACGACGTGGGTGTGGCTGGGGTCGTCAGAGGCCTTTTCACCAAAGTAAAAGGTGTCGTTGGGCGCAGAAAATACTCTGTTGGCCTCCGACACGTCCAGATCGCTCAGAAGCTTCTCGACGCCCCGGCCAGTGAGATGCAGGCTGGTCAGCTCCATGTCTGCGGTGTCGGGGTTGGTCTTGAGGCCGAGATGAGTCATGAGGTGTCGCAGGAACGCCACTCGCTCCTTTTCGTGGCTCTCCAGCTCGTCAATGACGGCATCCATCTGCTTGTCGCCTCGCTTCATCAGTGCGGAGCTGAACTCGGGGTGGATTCCGCTGAGAACAACCTTTCCTTCGCCAAAGTTCATTTTGACCACAGCGTTGCGTCCGGAGCCGGGGATCTCCGTTTCCTGGGCGTACTCGGCCACCACCTCGGTGTTGGTGCTGTCAATGTCTTCGCCAGGCACAAACACGCCTCCGCCGTTGAAGTACGACTTGAAAGGCTTGCCCTGCCAGTTGACGCCCACGGCTCGGGCTCCGGCGTGCGAGTCGTACACAAAGCCCTTGTAGGCCGAGCCCAGACACGTTCCCCGGTAAAACGGGAGCTCTCGGTCGCCAACAACCTCCAGATCAGTGCCCTTTTCGAATTCCACCCGCTGGGCTCCGTAGTAGCCTCCGGCGCAGAATCCGAGGTAGCGGCCTCCAGCCCGGACCCAGTTGCGGATCAGCTGGTTGCCCGGGCCGTTGAGCTCGGCGCAGTAGGGCAGATCGGCGCCTCCTGGCATAACCAGCAGAGCCGTGCTTTCCGGCCAGGGCTCTGTCTTGATCACCTCTGCATCAACATTGTGCACAGCGTAGTAGGGAGAGAGCAGGCGACGTAGCGACTCGGTGGCGTGTCTGACCGACTCGGGGGTGGAGCCGGGGCCGTTGTATACAAGCACGTTCATAGCTCTTTGCTGGATTCGACTGAGTGTGCGGAGAATTTTCGGAGCGCTGTTTCCTGACAGCAGCGGGGTGGAGAACTTAAAGCTGCAGCCGGTATGTGCGTCTTTGGGAGCGAGAGTTCGAGTCTCTCGGTTGTCGCCGCACAAGAGCTTGAGCCTATAGACGCTTCGGTAGCAGGTTGCTCGGGAAACGGAGGTAAAGCTCGTGCAGTAGACTATGAGAATATGTGGGACATCAGAGGTATATATACTTGGACAAGATGGTTTGTCGAGGTACAGATTTTTCAAGTGGAGAGTTAAGGTTTTGTCTAGAGTCAATGATCAGTAGCCGGGTTAATGGATGGTGGAGTACAGAGTACCGAATTTTGTGAATGTGGAAATGGAAATGGAAATGTAATGCAGAGAAATTCAGTGAAATTCAGTGAAATTCAATGAAATGATTGTGAAATGTTGAGATTTGGAGAGATCCCTGTTGACGAGCCTCTTTCAATAGTATTGGTGGCATTTTCTGTACAGTTGTAAGACTTGTCTCTGTACTGTATGTTCCTTTTTCTGGCAATTGATTCATAAACTGTACTGCTTACCATAAGGGAAAGTTGTCGTATGGTATCTTCCATAGCTGCCATTATGACTGTGAGAAAAAGTCAGGAAAGTTGGTATGGCGACGATAACGAGACTGCTTTCAAGTCCAATACTGCCTTTCACCTTTCACAGACGCCTTGACCATCTTTCTAAATCTTTTATAGCGACAAATGACCATACAGAGTTACAATGGCTTGAAGAGTAAAGATGATGATTTTTCTCAGTTAAGCCCCTGATTTAGCTCAATTATTGCTGCGATAAAAGACTGAAAGTTCACGGTATTTCAGTTTAGATGGCACATTTACACTTCTACAAACCACCGAAATATGGAGATGTGGGACGAGTGAGAACGCTGATTATGACTAATTATGATTGATATCACTTCTAGTGATTCTTTCACTCACGCAAAACTGATACCATCTCGAATCACTACCACATTCTCCGCTTACCCCACATCATAAAAACATGATTACGTCTAGACCCAAAGTATCATGTGTCGTCTTAGCAGATATCAGACCATGTTACATTGAACATATAAGACATGATTTTTTCATCTATGCCCTCGTCTTTTCATTCTCTACAACACCTGCGTCATGCTTCCTCCAGAAATACTCTCCATCATCTTCGAGTCGCTGGATATAGCGTCCTTGGTGGCCCTCTGCCAAACTGATACAGCATGGAGAAGTGCGATTTCCGATGACGACTTTCGACGCGTCTGCTGTCGAGAATACTCCATGGACTCCCAGCGACATTTTCCCAGCCGTCAAACTTGGGCTGAGTCCGCCAAAGCCTGGACTTCTCGACAGCTGCTGATTTGTAAAGAAAGACCCGTTTCAGCCGATAAAAACGTTCCGCCAGTATACACTTCTTCAGAATGGCCAGTTCAAGTCGACAAACCGCTTCCACATGACTTTAGAGTGCTTTTTCCTACGTTTTCACTTCGTGATATGAATCAAGATTATCGTGTTCATGACGATGGTTTCTCTTGGGAAGACGAAAACAGACAAACCTGCTATGTCAATCTTGCTGGCTATAGCACCGAGTCTCTCGAAAACCCGGTGGATGTATATACGTGTTCCAACGGCATACAATTTCGACTTCCCCCTACAACTTCGGCAAGATACGAATTCGTCAGAGCAACCCCTACAACAAAGGTACGAGATGTCGAAGGAATATGGACCATTATAGTTCCCTATGATGGCGGTCCCGGAGAAGCTACTGACCAAAGTGTAGCTAGCATAGTTGTGGCTTCTTCTTCTGAAGCTGTAGCCTGGTATGACTGTCGTACAGCAACTTTGAGAGTGAAACACAGCAGATCAGGGTTGGAATGCGACTACGAAGTGCAACAGGATCATTGGCGAACTCGTAAAGTTGAGCTGTTTGTCTATGGAGTGAAAGTTATTGTTGTAGTGACAATTATGCACTATAGTGATTGGACGGTTCACATTAGACAAATAAACGACATCTACAAGGTGGAAAACAACCAAATTCAGCTGATTGAAGAGAACGAAAAGTCGTGGGGACAGGTGGTTTGGTATGATGGACTGAGACTTGCGAATTTCAGAGAGAGAACAGAAGTGTTGATGGACCCTTTCGATAGAAATGACTGGATCGTGTTTGATCCGAAATCACTGCCTTTGCTCAACATGTTGCAAGTGCCGTTTGAGCGACAATACGCCATTGGATTTGACATAAATCACGACGTGGTGTGTCTCTGGAACATTGAGACAAACGACTATTTCGATCTTCAGCCATTTGGAAACGTCATGAGTTTTGTAGGAGTCACTGGCGGGAAACTGAACGTCCGCTTATTCACTGAAGACTATGTGCATAATGAGATGCTGAGACAGGTTTGCAAAGTGTCAGATATAATGTCTCCCCAGCGGCAACGATGGTGGCATGATATCCCTGACAGTGGCCAGTATCGTTGATAAATGAGTATTGCAATACTATTTGGATTACCACTATGAGGGAATGAGTAAACGATGGGTTTTTGAAGCTATTGCAAATCTGAAAAGCCCATTTTACTAATAATAGAGCGGTGGCTATATTGGTGTTAACTATAGGATTTAAATGCTGGCATTGGTTGTCTGAGTGTTCCCTATTCTCCTTGGTTTAGTTTGGTGACCAAGTGTGTATATGAACGGTGCCCGATAAATGATTATATGGGGAAGCTAAAAGCACTCAAGTAATATCATCAAAGTCACAATCAATCCTTGAAACACTTGCACTCTTCAGATTTATGATATCCTTTCTTTTGCCACCTTCGGACACCTTTTTTTTTTTCTAGGAACCTTTCAAAATCGGCTCACGTGACTTATTTGGCCCGTTAGATTGGCCTCTTTTTCTAATTTTTCATGTGACGGAACTATCCACTCATAAGGTGTCAAGATCAAGGTTGTGTCACGTGACAGAGGTTAGGGTTCGTGAGAACAGGTATATGTACGAAGACGTTAGTTAGCTAGTTAGACAAGTGGATAATGAATGTTTGAAAGGATTTACTAGGTCTGTCGACTGAGCAAGGCAACCGTCATGGTTCGCGGGCTCCAGACCTAATACGGCAGCGTGAGCACGAGGAAAACCCTCACACTTGGTAGCGGCACAGGTTTTGATCCGGAAGATAGGGGGAGCCTATCCTATGATACAAACAGGGGGAGTGAAGGATTGGACGAGCATGGAATGCGAGTCAAAGGTGAGATGGGAACGTGAGTCGGAGGTAATGACCCGGCCACTGTGACCGTCTCTAGGAGGAGTCATCGTTACTCCGGGAGGAACACCAAAAACGACAACAAACGACAACAACGATATGGAAAGTCACGAGAGGGCGTCAAGCAAAGGAACCTGCTGATACGACGACCTGTCGGGGCTGCTCACTGGCGTAACCAGGAGAGCGAGGCTGTGTGGAAGGATAAACCCCAGTACTCAAAAGATTACAAAAGTCCGGATTGGCAACGTTCTCAAGATTTTCGAGAAAACAACAACACCCTTAAGTCCGGTGATGGCAAAGAGATTCCTTAGTAGTACTCAAAAAGTCCGGTATGGTAAGAAGTACTACAGTCCGGTAATGGCAAGGGATCTCAAGGTGGTACTCAAATCCCGGTTTGGTAGGGAGTACTACTACAGCCCATTAACGGCAAAGGATCTCAAGGTGGTACTCAAATCCCGGTTTGGTAGGGAGTACTACAGTTGATGACATGACAGGATACAAGCGATAGCACCTGTTCAGGACGCTCAAGAATTACAAAAGACCGCCAGCGTGCGAAGACTACGAAACACTAAAGACCGCCAGAAAGCGACGATAAGACGCCAAACGTGCACAAGATAAAGACAGCACACTACAACAGAAAACAGAAAAGCTCACACGGATATCACTGGCTGAGCGCGAAGTGAAAATTTTGCAAGTTATCATGCAGGATGCATGCAGGAGAAGGAAATTAAGAGGAGGGAGAGTTACCCCGGATGTTTGAGGAGGTGTCTCAACAGTCAAGGGATGCAAAAGGAACGCTCGAACTATTACGAGCAGGAGTCAGCTGGAGATTCAGGACACTACACATTTTACACAAGTTCACCAGGTGTGTGATGAGGGCTTCGGGCCCAGGAAGAGTACTACCTGCAGAGGAGAGTTGAGCAGCGTGGTTGAAGGTGTGGTTCAGTCAAAAATAAAACAGCAGGGGGGAAGGAAGGCGATCGGATGATCGCTGGAACATTTGAGAGGAGGAATGAGGAGAAGGTTGGTCTGTGGATCGACGCGAGAGAGTGTGGTTGAGAAGACGAAGAGCCCAGGTGATTGGTGGAACAATCTCAATCGAAGGGGGGAAGAGGCATGAGTCTGGCTCATCCAGAGGCTGTGCAGGAAACAAGAGGTGGAAGAAGAGGTTTTAACAAGGTCGCCGAAGGCGAGATTGACACATGGATGAAGAGTGCTGACAACGCGGTTGGTGCGAGGAGAACGACGGGTGTTGACCACACGGTTGACGCATGGAGAGAGAAGAGTGCTGAGATTGTGGTCGGCGCGAGAAGAACGACAAGAGTTGACCACGAGGTTGATGCAAGGAGTGGCAGAGCGCTGACAGCGTGTTCGGCGCGAGGAAGAAGAACATGATTGCAACGAGATCGACAGGGCGAGAGATGACTGTTGTCGATCACGAGGTCGATGAGAAAGTTAAGCGGCAACTATGGAAGTTTGTGATCACTACAGACAGACAATCGAGAGCTGCGAAAACGGTCACGGAAGATCTTGGATGTGCAGAAGACGATAGGAAAGAAAGGAATGAAGTCGCCAGGGATCGCTTGAAAGCGTACAAGATGTGCAGGCTGGAAAACTGGAACGATTTTAAGGGGGGGAGAAGCGCTAGAAGACAGGGTGCCAAGGACAGAGAAGCGCTAGAAGACAGGAGGCCGAGAGATGCACAGGTTTGACGATGGTTGACCAACTGTCGCAGAAACAGGCGAAACAGCGTGGATCCAAGGAAGTGGAAGAGGTGACATGGTTTGCCCAAGTCAGGAGGATAAGGTGGAATCACGGGATACGAGGAGTTCAGAACTAAGACAAGCTAAGGTTAAGGATAAGGATGTTCTGGACGTTGAAGAAGCCGTGAAGCCAAGGGAGGAAGCTGCCTAGCAAAGGAGACTAGGAAAAGGGACTTTACAAGATACAAGGTCAAAGGCAGCTGAAGAAGGTCGAAAGTAAGATGAGGCAAGAACGAAGCGACAGGAACTGGAGAAGCGAGTCAAGGAAGTGGCTAGAGAGGCGAACCGCCTACGGTCATGGAAACCATCAGAAAAGTGACAGACGTCAGGACAGTTATTACGATGTTCAGAATGCGAGGTGCGACTACGGTGGAGCAGTAAGCAATGACTACGGAGGAGTACCCATTGAAGTGAATCGACTACAGTTAACGATTCAAGTGAGAAGCATTTGGGAGGAATTACAGTGACGGACCAGAGGATATTACAGGAAGCAGTTCATGGAACCAGCGAGCAAGTACAGAACCAAAGGCTGGAGATCGAGGACGATCTCGAGATAAGGGGGGGAGAGTGTGACGGAACTATCCACTCATAAGGTGTCAAGATCAAGGTTGTGTCACGTGACAGAGGTTAGGGTTCGTGAGAACAGGTATATGTACGAAGACGTTAGTTAGCTAGTTAGACAAGTGGATAATGAATGTTTGAAAGGATTTACTAGGTCTGTCGACTGAGCAAGGCAACCGTCATGGTTCGCGGGCTTTTTTTTTTTCTCATTGATATTCAATTAAACATATATATGTATAAACATGTTGTTCGGAATTGAACTAATGCTGAACGTGGTCGTGTGTGAGTCAATTTCGAAACCCTACTCTTGACTTGGGTTAACTAGTTATACAGAGGCATCTCACGGGCTCCAGACCTAATACGGCAGCGTGAGCACGAGGAAAACCCTCACATTTCAGTTGCGGCCATATCCTGGTGAAAATACGGCTTCCCGTCCGATCAGCCATAGTCAAGCACCAGAGAGCCTAGTTAGTATTGTAGTGGGAGACCATACGAGAATCCTGGGTGCTGCAATTTTTTTTTTACACTTTACATGTACAGAGTACACAAGTCTCCAGAAAAGTATAGGTAGAGAGCGCGGAGTGTATAATTTATTCAGAATGAAGTGAGACAGTGCCAATTACTTTTTCAATACACGTCAATCAGAGGATCATGGTCTACTGTTTTGAAATGGCAAGAGCCAGCCACTAAAATAAAAAATCTAGTGCATGTAATATGCAACCTTTCAGAAGGAGCACGTAGTACAATGATCGGAATTGATGTGGTTCGAACGTGATGGTGGCAAAAAGAGTAGTGAGATATATTTTTCTGCTATTGCTAGACTCTCAGATGCTTCTATATTCTTCCATGAAGTTCTTTTCAAGTCCAATATGTCCTGATGACTTTGCCAAGGTTCGATGGGGACTAACCTTTTTTTTGAAGAAATAAAAGTCAATATTTTTCAGAGTCGATCTTCACCCAATAATGATACCAATAGAGAATGGAATAGTGATTTTGGAAGCTTGAGGAAACTGGAGCGGTTTTTCTAGCTACAAGAAATAACTGTTATTTTTCCTTTCAACACCATGGAATGTTCCATCATCTTCCAGGGGATGGAATCCCTGAATATTTTAGATGCATAACTGATGCACATTTTTTTGCCACTCATCCAGTCCCCCAGAGTCTAAATGAGTCCATCCAGCAATATATAAACCCCCCTTGGGCCCCTTCTCATTCTCCAGACAGCGACCAATCTCTGGGCATTCGCTTGCACAGGATTCGGTACCTTCTGACAGCAGATTGTCTTGCCTCTCAGCACCGCTGAAGCACGCCTGCTCCATGCAACGAGGACAGTTGAAACGCAGTGTTTGAACGCTTAGCCAGCTACACTCTTTCTGTCCATTCGAGTTTGGGTAGCTCCCAAGGGTGGTTCTATACCCTGCATGAGAAACATACACATCTTTTGGGCAATGCCACGTGGTGAAACTCCAGGTACCCCCACGAGTAACGGTCAAGAGCAAAGCCTCAGAGCAATGACGCATTTCATGCCAGCCTGAGAGACGCGCGCCCAGCTATGCCATTGCGCTAGCGAGTGCAAGTGCGACAGCTATGCCTTTGTGCTAGCGAGTACAAGCCGCCTGAGCCAAGAGTCACACCCAATCAGAGGATAGACCGCCATGAGCATCAGCCATGAGCCAAGTGAGAGTGCCCAGTGCCCAGTGCCTGCCTCCGTGCCTAGAGCCAAGAGCCTAGAGCATCCGCCAGAGCAAAGAGCCTCAGTGAAACGATACTGAAGAGCCACCGATCCGACAGTGAGAAACTCATGGGGTGAAATTCCTTCTTGAGACACTCCAAAGAGCCGCCTAGAACTGAGCAAAGAGCTTTTGAGCCGCCACAAAGAGCCAAGTGTCGAAAGACCGCCAGAAAGCTGAAAAAGCAAGAGCTGAGACGCGAGAGCTGAGACGCCATCGAGCCGAGAAGCCGCCGAGCCCTCCTAGAGCAAAGATCTGCACTGACAGACGCCATGTAATGGTCAAAAGAGCTATGCAACCACAGAGAAGTATGAGCCGGCGCCTACAAGCATGTTTTCACATGACAGAGCCTGAGCCATCTACAGCCTGAGTGAAGCGCCAGTAAGTGCCTTTGAGCCAATAAGAGCCAAAAACCAGAGCCATCAGCCAGAGCAAGAGCCAATGAGACCCTCAGAGGCGATAAGTGCCAGACGCCTGTGCTTGATCAGAGCCAGAGTCAGACCAGAGCCATCAGCTAGCCAGAGTCACAGAACCAGAGCCACTTTCTCTTGGAGCGCCCTCCTGAAAGTTACTGTTGCAATGTCGGAGTTTTTTTTTGGAAACTCAGATGTGTTGAGGATGTAGGCTATTGCGGAACCTCTAACTGAGGATGTACGCGCTGCCGAACCTTTGTTTAGTTTGTGAGAGGATTAGGTGAAATTCCGAACCTCTCTGGGTCAATAAATCATGGACCATTGAGTTCCACCCAAATTTCAGATTGTAGTGTGACTGTATTTGTAGTATTGTAAAAGTAGTTTGATGTTTTTGGTAGTTTTTCTACTGATCATATATTCACTTTCAACTTGAACAAACAACAACCCTTTTTCAAATTTTGTACACCAAACTCACTCTGAGCTTGATGCAGAGTGCTAGGTGCAGAGTGCTTGATGCCACGATTAGTCTCGGCTTGAGATTGAAATTGTGGCAATAATATAATCTGCTAATATAATGTGGCAAATCACCTACTACCCATCACTCTGGAATATTCTTTGTTCCACAATTTTATTCGCCAATTTGACTGCGAACTTGAGATGACATTTTAGAGATTCATTTTCAACCTTCATGTGCATCATGGTTTGCCACCCAAATTTCAGCCTGATTATATGGACCACATTATTCAATAAATGATCATTATTCAAAGATAATATCTCAAATTAAAGCGTTAATTTTCCCATAAACTCCTTTTCTCTTCTTTTTCTGACCATCAGAACATTCTAGGAGGTTCCATTTGATTCTCCGTTTTCCACAAGGTTCTCGTAACTTTCAAAGGAGCGTCTCAAATGCAATGATCTACATCTACTTTCGCCACCAAAGAATTGAGATGCATGAGTCCGAACCCAATTTGGGATTCTAAAGAATATAAATACCCCCCTTGGGCCCTCTTTTGTGTTCTTCAGAAGTCAACCGATCTCTGGGCACATGCAAAGGATCAGGTTGTCTCTCTTGGAGAGCTGCTGTGCTTGTCGAGCGAAAGTGAAGACACAAGCTGTTGTTGAGCGCGAGCCACAACCACGTTGAAGTAGTGACAGCGACGAAGTAACGAAAGTTGCCGAGCTGGAACACCAGCACACCTCTCATCATGCAACCAGAGCACGTGACAGTGACGAGTAAAGCTTCGCAAGCTGCTCATGAGTCAACCAGTGCGCCTATGGTTTGGGTCGCACCCAGGGGTGGAATTCCCCGCATGACCAACACTTTGGGGTCCGCCAACTGGTACTGTTTACAGTATACCAGAAGATGCCGAGTTGGAGCGGTAAAGTTCCTTCTGTGACGCATCTGTTGAGACAGATTAAACCCGCACTTGCTGAGTCTTTGGACTACGAAGCAAATAGTGTGAGCGAGTAACTAAGACGTGATGCTGAGCGCAAGCAAAGCTGCCGAGTGAAAGGAACCCCCATTGGACATGCACATGACAGGATTCGAATGATGACGAGTACGCTTAGCAAGTGGCTCGGGAGTTCTATCCGTGGAAGAATGACGACGGGCCCTGAACAAGGGACACATGAGTTCTCCGAGAATGGATTTGGGTAGCCCCCAAGGGTGCAATTCCCTGCATGGATAACATCACTGAGTGCTTTGGGGCACTTTAACACATCTGTCTTTGGACATTTGGTGTGTTCTACCCCCCATAACCAAGAGTCACGGTAAAGAGCCTAGACCTTTCCCAAGGTAGCCGCCTGAGCATAAGAATCGCACCAAGATCGCCACTGAGCAAAGAGCTTGGCCACCCCTGCCATGCCGCCAGAGTAAAGAGCCAGTCAGCTGAAAAGCTCGAACTAGTTGCCGCCGACCGACAATGCCACAATGATACGAGCCGAAAAGCCGCTTGGAACTTGCAAAGAGCTAGAGCTATCACGCCAACGCCGCTTCACGAGCAAAGAGTTACGACCGCAAGTTTCCACAGCAGGAGCCGTCAGATGAGCGACACTGTGAAATGTGAGCTAAGAGCGAGAGCTGCCACATCATGCCAGCGCCATCAAACCATGCCACGCCAGAGTCATTAAGAGCTGACGAGCCGCCATACGAGCATTGCCAATGAGTGCCAAAGAGCCGATAAGTGCAGACCTGAGCGAAAGGCCATCCCGCAGAGCCAATGAGTGCCAAAGCCAAAGCGTGCCAGAGCCAAAGCGAGCCAGAGCCAATGAGTGCCAGGATGTTGCCAGAGCAATTCGAGAGTGGTCCATTGAGACCATGAGGCAGTCGGAAGAGACATGTCCCTGAGACAGTCTCAGACCAGCATTCAGTAAGGATGTAGGCAGTCGAACCTCGACAAGAGGATGTACACTGGCCGAACCTTCATTTAGTTGTTAGAGGATTAGGTGAAATTCCGAACCTCTCTGGGTTAATAAATCATGGACCAATGAGTCCCACCCAAATTTCAAATCGTAGTTGGTTGTACTTTGTAGGCAGTAGCAGTGTAACTCAACAATTAGTTTCTATCACCATCAATAGAAGGTAGCATCTTTCTTTTTCAAGAACATGCCTTTTCCTTTCAACAGGTAATAACATTTTTTCAGAATTATAATGCCACCCATATTGGCATATTATAAGAGTTGTACATTTCCACAGTATCGCACCACTATCTACAACTATAGTCGATCACGTCTCATATCTATCATAAGGGTATTAAATTAGACTAGTTGTCTCTATAGAACTTGCGGAAAATGAAATGCAGCAGCAAGTTAGTGTTCATCTTGACCATATCGTCAAAAAGAGGAATCAGCTGCTGGTTGTTGTATTGCTGTGAAAGCAGGTCGTCGAGGGTCAGAGTGGTAGTGGCTCCAGGAAGAGCGATTCCACCATAGGCAGCCTCAACTGTGAAGATGCCGACCTCATCAGAAGAGAAGGTGAACATGACCTTATCTTGAGCCTTGTCCTGGTATCCATGGAGCTCCACCAGAATACTCTTTTGTAGAAGAACCTGGGCAGAGTAGACAAAGGATCCAAACTTGGGCACCTTGCCGGACTTTTGAAGCTCTCTCTGATGAAAGTATTGTTTGGTGAATGGCAAAACAAGACCTCGTCTTTTGCCCTTTTTCGTCTGAAGTGTCGACATGGCCTGCTCAATGTAGTCGTTGTAATTTTTGAGTTGAAGCTGTAGATAAGCCTCCTTGTCGGCTAGACCCTGAAGAGTCTGAGAAATGGAGTCCAGCTCAGCATGACGAGCCATTCGTCGATTCTTCTTGGTCTTGATGTCCTGAGCAATGGAATTGACGATGTCCTGGTATCCATTCTGCCGCGAAATTCGACCCAGAGTCTCCAGCTCAATCACCTTCTCCAACGACAGCAGTTTAAGGTCTCTGTAAGTCATCTGAGAGAATGTGTGTTCTGAAGGAGAGTTGCAGAGTCTGTGTAGAGATCGCGTCGATCGTGACGAAGAAGTAGATGTTGCAAGCTGTTCCTCAGACTCTCTCTTTCGTCTCTCGATCGCCTCCTCTGTCAGAATTGCTCTGTACTTGTCCTCATGTTCCTGCTTGACAGGAGCTAGCAGGATATCCAAGAGAGAAGCACCAGTCTGAACTCGAATCACATAGAGAAGGTACCGTTTCGCCTCAACCAGCATGGTGTTGATGGCTGAGTCCGTGTCGTCGCCCTTTGCAAAGACAGGATTCAGATCCAGCTTGACTTCCGTGAATCTGGCCATGTTTAGCACCTCGGTGGCAGAAGAAGGAAGAGCGCCCATATCGTTGACAACCTCTCGAAGAGGATCCTTTGCCTCTGGAGCCACAGCTTCAATCTCTCGACAAACAAGATTGTGAATGACAAAAATATCTGTAGTCCGCAGGAACAGAGTGGGCCGCTTGGTAGCGGTAACATCGTCAGTGGTGGAAGTCTCGTAGTACTGCTCGGGGTCACACACGTCAATCACCTGCTGTAGCATCTTTCGGACTCGAGGTTGAGTCTGCTTGATGTAATCGTTCAGAGGCTGCAGGTAGACATTCTCGCGTGAGAAAAGACGAAGAGAAGCAATCTGAGCAAGCATCTTGGCTACCTCACCAAGGTTGCGACGCTGAGCAGGCCCAATGGCAGACTCGCACACCCCATAATCGTCGGGAGCAACAATGGGAGGAATGACAAATAGTGAAACAAGAACAACACCGATGATGGCCAGATGACGGTCCTCAGATTCCTTGGGGAAGGTCTTCTGAACAGATCGGTAGCACTCTCGAGCAACGTATCGTACGTGGTAAGGAAGCTGCAGAACAGCAGTCTCGATAGCATGCAAGAACTCACTGGTCAGTTCTCTCAGACGCTGCAGATTAGCAATGAATGTTTGTCGAGTCTCGGGATCCTGAATAGCCTCATCCACAGGAATGTTGGGATCTCTGTGGGAAGTTCTACCAGATGCAAGCTCCTCTTGGTTGATGAGAGCTCTGTAAATGGCCACAGGATCACTCTCGAGATCCAGCATGTGCTGATCGACAACTGAAGTCACCAGACCGCCCAAGAGACCCTTAAGTAGCTTCTTAGGGCCAGCTCCTCGGTTGAGTGCTGCAAAAAGACGCTGCCACATGTGTTTCTCCCGAACCATGGCCTTGGAAGCATCAAGAGAGGCAATGTGTGAGGAAGCAGACTTGGAGATCAGTTTCAGCATGAAGAACTCCTCTCGTCGTCGCTGAGCATGAGCGTAGATACTCATGACCAGGTTCTCCACATTCTTCATATCCTTCTCGGGCGAATTAGACACTCGAGCAAAGAGACGTGTCAGGTAGACGGGTCTTGTCTGAAGAAGGTAGAAGAAACCTTGGTACAACTCCAGACGATGTCGAGAAGTCTTGTTGAGAGCCTTGAGGTTGAACACGTCTCCATTGTCGATCTGAGGCACAGCAACTCCCTTGTTTCGAGTTCGAATTAGCTCATCGAGAGTAATCTTATTCTTCACAAGTAGAGCAATCTTAACATCCAGGTTTTGAATAAACTGCTCCAACTGCTCATTCTTGTGAACCTCATCGCTGACCTGTTTTCGCTGCTTTTCCAGAGTAACCTCCTCCTCAAAGTCAAAGTCGGAATCGTTCAACAGATGCACAAACTTCTTGACAGTAGAGAGAGGAGGATCGGGTGATGAAACCAGACTCTTGTAAGCGTCTCCCTGTGTTCGTGCTCGTAGGTACGACTGAATCTTGATCACCTTGTCCATGTTTCGATGGAAATGGGCCATTCGATCATTGTGCTTGGAACGAACAAGAGCTCCTCGGCAAGCAGCCTGTAGACCAACAACCGACATTTCCTCATCCAGAAACTCCTCCACCATCAGAGAGTAGTCGAATCGGGCAAGAACTCCACGAATAACCGACTGCAGCTTCACCACTGAAGGGGAAGCGCGATCGAGACGCTCGTGGAACCGGTTGAGCTGAGATCTCACAACACCGGCTCTCATTGCCGACTGTAGCGTCTCGATTTGGTCAGACTCGGCGCTGAGAACAGCTCTGATAGATCCCACCTTGGTTCGAACCAGTCCTCCTCGGGCTGAGCTCTGAAGCTCCAAGAGCTGCTCAGAACATGCGGCCAGGCCCTCTCTGGTCGTCTTAACCCCTTGTCGCACTCTCCATCCTCTGACTAATGACTGAAGACCAACAACAGATGTGGCCATGTCCAGCATGACGTGTTCGTTGGATTCAAGCGACTTTCGTAGCTGGAGACCTCGAATGGAGCTTTGGAGCTCCGTGATTGCCTCGGTCTCCTTCTCCAGAGCCTTGTCCATGTCTGCAAGACTCTGGCGAACCTCCAGACCTCGGACTATAGACTGAAGCTCTGAGACCTCAGATTCGGCGGCAGAAAGCTGAGACTTGGTCTTGAGCAGCTCCGATCGCACCTTGCCGCCTCGGATGTAAGACTGCAAGTCTGTGACAAAGTCAGCCGAGTTCTGGACAATGGAAGCCTGGTTGGCAGCCTTTTGTCGTACCCAGGATGCTCTGATGACGCTCTGAAGATCCACGATCTGTGATTCGGCAAAACCGAGTCGATCTAGCTTCTTCTGGTGCTGCTTTCTGAACTCACAGCCTCTGAGCAGTGCTTGCAGCTCAACCACATCTCTAGAAGATCTGGAAACGTCGGCTTGCTGAACAATGAACCGCTGTCGGGGTTGGAGAGCTCTCACTAGTGACTGGAGCTTGATAATTGATGGCTCAGCTTCTCTGAGCTGCTGTTTCTTCAGCTCGAACTCGTTTCTGGCGAGATAACCAAAACAGACTGCTTGGAGATCGACAATTCCATCATGAGCTTCGCACAGTTCTCGAACCATGATTTCCTCCTCGCTCTCTTCGGGTTCCGGTTCCGGCACGGGTTCCACGTCCATTCCCAGCTCCTTGTTCATGGACGAAAAGTTGGGCATTCGGACACCCAGGTTGTCCAGTCCTCGCTGGGTTCGAGCCAATTCTTCGTCGGAGAACTCCAGCTTGCCCACCAGGTTGCTCATGGGCGGCGTGATTCCCTCGACGTAAAGAGCGTAGGCTACAGCATGGATGGTGTAGATGACCCGGGGAATGTTTTTCTTCTCGTAGAGATCTGTGAGCTCAAAGGTGAAGAGGTCGGGCATTCCCAGCTCGGAAACGAGGTCGAAAAAGTAGTTGATGTTTTCCGAGTGTCGAAACTGCAGTCCCGGCCCTTCGTAGATTCGGCGCACCAGGTGGGGAGCGACTTGTTCCGTGACCTTGGCAAGAGCAATACCGTTTCTCAGGTAGTCTTCCAGCTGGACGACTGGTGGCAGCTCTGTGCCTGTGATATCTTCAATCCATCTGCGTTAGTATGCGAGTTTTGGGTTGCAATTACCTTGTAGACCATCCCATGTAGTGGTACTCACTCTTTACAAGCTCCGACGTAACACAAGTACTCGTAAGCAGCAAGGTTCTTTCGCTGCATGTCCATCCAGTTGTGTTTCTCGTCCTCCAGCTTCTGCAGCCGCACTCGACCTTGCAATCCAATCACGTCCTCCTGGTCAACGGTGACTCCCGGAAGTTGCAGGTTTTCAATGTCATTGTTGGCGAGGTTTCGGAAATGCGACGTCGACGACGACTTGAGTATCTTCTGGTTGTTTTTGAAGCTGCCCGAGTTGATTCGGGCCTGTGATCGAGGTTTGAGGGCCTGAGCGGTTTGCTCTGCGCCTCCCAGAGTCTCCAGGTATCGGCTGGCCACTCCCTTCTTTACCATTTGGTTTTGTTTGTTACACGCGTGGGGTGGTGGTGTGTTTGTGTTTGTGTGTGTGTGTGTCACAGGGCACCGGTGGTTGCTTGCTGGTAGTGCTGAATTTGGTAGTGGTGATAGTTGTAGATGTAGATTCTGCGGTTGAATATTCACTGCACATCTCCCTACTATCTGAACTTTGGCGCGTCTCCTTTGGGACAAATGAAAACAGACTGTACATAGACAAACGAGCTTATTTTGATTACTGCAAACAACAACGCCAAAAAACGGCTGCCAATAAACTCCCAATAAACATGCAATAAACACGCTAAATACCCATCTCCGAAACGGGGGGTCAAGCAAGTGACGGTGGGCGGTTTTGGCACGTGACGAGTGTCGTGAGGTGTGTATATAGATCGGAACACGTAGCCCATCACAATGGTGTTGTCAGACTTTTTGTGAGTGGATTGCTGGCTGTTCCAAGGTGGGGCTCCTCTTCGTACTGTAGCTTCCCATGTATCTTTTCCCACATTTAAATATCGCTTGCATGTAAATATAGCTTTTTAGGGTCCTTTGCGGCCAGACAGAGGTCCTTCTGGAGACTTCAGTTTTGGAGCTGTGGTAGATTTTTCTGCATAATTGAACCGAGTGAAACCTGAGGATCCTTCTAGTCTTGTTTTTCTTCCTCTGATGTCAATATTCAGAATGTTGTGGTCTGCCCTTTGAGCTCTTACCCTTGTCCAGGGTCTGCAGCAACACTGTTTTTTTGCAGCTAGATTTTGGGCGGTTGTTATTCCACTTATTACTGGACGTATGTGTCTAATATTCGGGTGGATTGCTCCTGAAGTGTCCAGAATACGAATACTGCGCTCTTTACGGCTCTGGTGGCTCTGGTTGTATGTCTGTCTTGTCTTGTTGTTGTTTTATACCATGTCCCTCCAACTCAACATGTATAACTATGCATCCAACTCTATCACCAACAGAAAACATACATACATTTTCTTGTATAAAAGTTCAGTACGTTTCGGAGTTTGGAAACTGTGGAGAAATTAAATACCTTTGAACCAGTTCGCTCCCTCCAGCGATTCTAGCAAGATCAGATAACACAACTCTACAGTCGTGATACATAGATCACCGTTTTCGAGCGATCTCAGGAAGATCTGGATCTTCGACCCAAAGTCTTGACTACAAAGATACACATCAACAAGCAATTGACAAAGTCGTTTTCTAGACAGATATATAGTCATTTAGCTGCACTATGAGCTGCAACACATGTCTCCTGGCAGCATCTCCAAATGCTTGTCTTGCCCTAACCTCTTGTATCTCCTTCAACGTGATACTGCTGTATTCACTCTACGTTTCAGTGGGATGAAGTTCAGCATCATTTTTTGATTCGCTCAGAGAACGCAAAACTGGATATATTTGAAATCTGAAAAGTGCATTTGGTTCAGAATTTTGAACTCAGACACCGTCACTTCTTTAAACAACACAAATACCTCCGCAAAAACCCATTCAACTGTAGTATTGGTTCCACATGACCTTGGGTCTACCTCTTTCAACAAAACAAACAGAGTTTTTTTAGTTCACATGCACACCCCAAGTAACTACAGAGTAGACTATTCAACACACGCGACTTGCATATCTCACAACAACACCTCAGATTAATTTGCACACCCCAAATGTCGCCCTCTGGACCCGAAAAGATCCAGCTGACTGCCGAAGATGCACGGTTCTTGCGCGACGAGTTTGCTGCCGCCGTGGCCAAGAAAACGTCCCTCCATCTCCCCGGAAACGACCCCAACGACCCCCTCATCAGACGGGTACGTGAACTTGTGGACGAATTCGTGACAGAGACCATGCAACTGTCTCGCCACGCGCTGGTGGTCGACGGCACAGATATGGAGGGCGTGGACAACCTCGACACGCACCTCCGAGAGAGCACGGAGCAGATTGAACCGTTCGACCTGGAACTGGCAGAAAACCTCAGAAAGGTGTACGCCCAGGTGGACGAGACCACAGTGCAGCTCAGCGAGATGCGCAAAAAGACGCCTCAAACAGTGTCGCGTTTGTACCAGGAGTCGGCGCGATTTCCCGACCCCAAATCGCTGGGTGAACCCGTGGAGGGAGGCATCGAAACCATCGACATCATTTTGGAGGGCCTTCCTCCAGGCTCGGACCTGACTGAGGAGGAGAAAGCGAGCTTCATGAACAGTCTCCAGGAGATTAAACGACTACGTGGATCTATTCCCGAGACTGCCAATCGGCTGGACGAGTTGGAAAAGGCCAAGGAGGTTATCAATGGACTTTAGTTGCCTGTGGGATGTCTGAAGGGCCTACAGAGTACCCAACAGTTACTGGTACCTTATTGGCGTCTCTGCTGGTGTTTGTACTACAAAGCACAGTACAGTACAGTACTACAGTGCACTCTCCAGCAGGCGGTCCACATACAGTTCACATGTGTTGATATCACAACATTGTGGCTGTCTCTTGCGGCCATTTCGCTCAGCGGGATTCATGCTCCTTACGCAACTAGCCCATCAAACATGCCACTGAATCGTTGTGATCAACCATTGGCTTTTGTTAACATGAAAGCTGCGCTTGCTGATACCACACACAACTGTCCTGCCCTATGCTAACTAACGATCGTTAATCTCTAATTAGAGAGTTCTGACCTAGCATATTGGTCTCTATCAGGTTCTAATGTCTATCTAACGGCGGAGGTATTCCAGGTAGCTGTGGTCATTAAAGGTAGTGTCCCACTCCTTCCGTACTTTATTTATAAACTAATGAAATCAATCATTTCTTCATCCCATCAACACCCCAAACTACTAACGCATCATCGCTGATATACATTCTATTACTAATCAAATTCTTACTCCTCCTTGACACCACCAGCGCCAGAAACCTCGGCAGCAGAAATGGTCTTCTTATCAGTCTTGATGTCACCACCACCCATGCCGGCACCGCCGAACATGGAAGCAGCCTTGAAGGGTCGCTTGAGATCGCCAATGGCGGGCTTGCCAAAGACGTGGATCTGGACAATGTTCTGCTCGATGGCAGACTTGATGGGCATGATGGACTGCAGCAGAAGAGGGTTGGTGTACTTCATGTAAATGTGCATGAAGCCCATCATGGCGATACCGGTGAAAACACCTCGGATGGCAGAGTTGAGCTGCTTGATGTCGTACTCCTTGACGGTGGTAGTGACGAGCTTGGGCTCCTCCTGGCCGCCAAAGGCGTTAGCGGGCTCCACGTATTTCAGTGTAGTGAGGTCTGTGTTAGTATTAAGTGGAGGGGGAGCGTGGGGGAGAGATCCGTTTCCAGGATAGAGTGACATGCGCCCTAAAGAGTGGGGCGGGGTGTTCCAGACCTGTAAGGTGCCGGGACTCGACTGGGTCACAAAAAGCATGCATGTTCCCCACACCATTGGGGGAGCTGTGCTCGGGGATCCGCACGAGTTCAGTCTGGGCACGATCTGTGTCGCAATGTGCGTGCTCAGGCATGCCAGCGACAGGCGGTGGATTTGTGTCGCCACAAGACCCACGAAATAACCACAACTGGACACAGACACACGCGGGACGCAAGGGAACCGGGCACTTTGGGCCGATCGCCGTTCCTGACACCACTACGGGCGCGTTTGTGGTACTACTTACCGTTCTTCTTGGTGACGACGGTTCGGGTGTACAGGTACAGACCGAGAACCAGGAGCTGGGCAGCGACGTAACCAACTCGCACGGCGAGGAGAACCGTGGGATCGTCAAAGGGGACTCGCTTGGAGACCTGCATCATGACAAGCATGATGACGAGGTTGGAAATAGCAGGGTTGACCATCTTGTTGTCGGTGCTTTTTTTTTGTGTGGCGTGGGTGACGTAGAGATCGTTAACTGTCGGCAACGGGTTTGCAAAGAATACGTTGCACCTATTAAGGTTTGGCTGGGAAATTTCACCCAACTTGGTTTTACACGGCACACGTCTTATCACGTAGAACCTTCTGGCAGTTATTGGGAGGAGAAGTAAAGCGTTGATTATGGCTGGGGAGGTGGCGCACCGAGGTTCTTTTATGGACGGCCGTTTAGCTAGGATTACACGGCGAATGTCATGGAATGTCGTGGAATGTCATGGAACGTTTGTGCCACTGCTCCCCCCCCCGACCTCTATACGATATTGGTTCCTGGATCTTGCACCTCCTGAGGTACGTACGGTAAACACACCCCCTTTAGATGAAGCCAAGCGTTCTCATATCTTCGATTTGAAATTTTGTTGAATCGTCTTTTTTTTTTCTTTTCTTTTTTTCTTTTAAATCTTTTTCCGTGGTTTCTCGTTTTTCCTTTTTCTCTTTTGTCGCGCACTGACCAGTTAGCTGCATTTTTTCTTAGACAGATCCGATCCGAGCCGTGGTCTAAATAGGTCACATGCACACAAACCTGTTGTAGTGAGATGGAGGGAAAAAATGAGTTTTTAATATGAATTTCCGTTTCCTTCGTCTCTTCTCTTGTTTCTTTTGCCTCCGTTTTTTTAGGCCTTGGAAATATGGTTGAGTTTACGAATACGACGCATACGAAAGTGTGGGGTAAAGGGAACACTGGGCAAAAAAGGGCTGAATTGGCAGGAAAAGACAACGGGTATGTGGTGAGTGCATGGACAGTCTCTCAAGCATCTGGTGATGTGAAGAATGAGAAAAAACGAACCTTTTTCTGGCTTTCTCTGATTTTATCATCATCTCATGTTGTGAGTTTTTATCTAGCATTTACTGTAAACATATCTAAGTGTGTGCTTTTACGGATTGAAATTGGAGGCATACTGTAGATGTTCTGAAAAGTGCATCCATCTCGCAATTTCATTCCAAATACTTTGGTACTGTACCCATCTCTTCTCTGCAGAACTATCTATCCACAGTAATGTCAATGTTATGGCGTGTATGTTTGGTCAACTATGGTAGCTCCAGCAGCAACCAACCCCCTCTGGCTATGCAAAATGAATGGAAACGGCTACTGGAAGGGCCACAATAGTCGCTATGATGGTAACCACCTTGGTGGCCCACCACAGATGCTGAACCACAAACGGACACAGGGAGTACGCAAAGTCGTACTTGCCCTCCGACACGTTCCACTGGCCAGTGAGAAGACCCGTGTTGCCGCCAAACTCGCCCATCATGCTGCGAACCGTGAATTCAGACACCCGGTTCCCCGTGCCGCCCTCAACGTTCCAGTGACCAGCCTCGTGGTCAAACGAATACGATGAGACGCATCCCTCGTGGTCGTGGCCCGCGAGAATCACGCCTCGGGGATCTTCTCTTCCGAAAATCCCGTCCAGAAGCCGGTTGGTGGACTCGGCCGAAATGTGGTTTTGGCTCCTGATCCACGCCCACTCGTTGTCGTAGTACCGGAACATGGGTCCGTCGGTGCAGATGCCCTTGGGCTTGAACAGCGGCACGTGGGTCATGAGAATGGTGGATACGGACGGATCCTGCTCGCGGGCTTGTCGCACCTGGTCGACAAAGTCCCAGCAGTCGTCCTGAAACTGCTGCTCGAACACGGGGCCGTCCAGAGCCAGATTGTTGAGCACCACGACCCGGTAGCCGTTGCGGGGCAGGTAGTAGTTGACTCTGCCGAACCGCTGCTCGAACCGGTCGATTCGCTCACGCGTCATCTCTCCACCGTAGCCGATATCGTGGTTGCCGGAGATGTTGTACCACATGACGAAATCGTCGTTGGCGGTCACAAGACTCGGGTCAAAGATGCGCTCGGCAAAACGGTCGGCGCGGCGCGCAAACTCGTCGTCGCGGATCCACTGCGACGACAGCAGATCGCCCAAAACCGTCACGTGGTTGGGACGCGTGCGTTTGGCCATGACTCGGTAGATGTGGCCCAGAAAGTGGTCGTTTCCGAAAATGTCGAGCCTGGTGCGCCACGGCGTCGAGTTGGACGCGCCCCGGATCTGTGGATCGCCAAAAGCGAGCATGTGGACCGTTTCGTGGTCCTGGATCGGGGGTTTGGTTGTCTCAGCCCAGGTGCACTCCGACCGGTTCTGCACATAGGGATAGTTGTAAATGTACAGGTTGAGCACCACGGCTGCTAGGAGCGTGAGGTACGCTGGCCACCGGAGAATGGACAGGGAGATCATGGCATGGCGATGCTTGGAGAAGGACAGGTTGGCGTTGGCAGGATGTGAGGTGCTCTGCATGAAACTTTCACATTAGGTTGCCCAGGAGTGAGTTTAAAGAGTAGGGGGTAGGGTTGGACGGGTGTGTTGCTAGCAGGGGTTCCACTCCAAAATCGGGAGTTGGGGTTGTTTGTCGGCTGGGTTGGGCATCTGATGAAAGTGGCGGATCTCAGGAATACGGTAAGCTTGGTTTTGTGCGTTTTGGACAAGTATTGGAGGAGTTATAGGGGTAGGTGTGTATGCCGAGGCTGAATGGGTGAGGTTGGAGATTATTACATAAAACGAAACATTGTGGAGTCATTGGGCTGGTAAAAACAGACTGGAATTTTTCCCCGTTTTCGACGTGTTTTTCCCCTTTTCCTTTCACTTTTGACGTTGCGAAATTACAAGTTTTTAGCATTTTCGATATTGCAAGGATTTGAAACAGCTGCACTAGCCCTCATTCTAATCTACTTTATGACTACATCAGGACTCGTCTAAAGAGCGCTATGAGAGTCGTATAGAAAATATAAAGAGTGCATTCTTCTCGTGATGCGATTGTGTATAAGAACATCTGCTTTATAACACTCGAAATGCACTTTATAACACATCCAAGGTGTACTGTTTTGATGGGTGTATTTCATGTTGAGAGAGTAGAAAGTCGAGATTATGAAATGATAGTCTACGGTACGTACAGTACCATTCAGGAGACTAGACAACTCCAGAAAAACCAATATTCAAGCTACATTCTATTTGAAACCTCCATCGCAATCAGCAGCAAATTACGCGTCCAGCGAACAAAAATTCTCGCCACTAGCCCCATTATTAAGCCTGATAAAGTAGCCACCGTCAAGGCCCAGTTTCACGTCCCTTTTTGTAGTGTTTTTTTTTTTTCTTTTCTTTTCTTTTTCAGTAAAAAAACACCTTCCCCAACCACACGCCTTGCATAAACACATGTGTGGGGGAGATGCAGCATCTTCTTCTGCAAACTAGTATAAAACGACTTTGAGAGGTGGCAGAAGAATAAAAAGTGGATCATTGGGTAGCGACACGCCCAATGTCACTCATTGTGGTTCAAAAAACCACCCAAAGCAACCACGTTTACTTTCAGACTACGCTCGACTCCCTTGTCAAACCCAGTCCAAACACGCGTATTTGGAACTTTTTAGCATTTCAAACGTGCATGTCTAACGTGTAACTTAACGTCCACCTATCCAAACTTCACATCTTACTCTACTCTCTACAACTTGACACGCTTTACACAAACAGTTATGGAGTACACAGAAATCATTTTCGCACCGCTGCGGCCCTACATCCAGGTCATCACCCACGAGATGCCCAACCCTCTCGCCAAGACAGGCATTGATCTTCTCGGAGTCAAGTGCTACAACCAGTTGTTGTTGGATGTGGATTTCACTCAGCCTGAGTGTGTCAAACTCGCCATTTCCAAGGGTCTTGGAATCGGTATTGTGGCCATGAGCTCTATCGTCAAAATCCCCCAGATTTTGTCTCTGATCATGTCGGGTTCCGCCGAGGGTCTGTCCTTCATCTCCGTCTACCTGGAGATTGCCGCCCAGCTCATTTCTCTGGCGTACAACTTCCGAATGGGCTTCCCTTTCTCCACTTTTGGCGAAACCGCGCTCATTGTCATCCAGAACATTGTCATTGGCGCGCTGATTCTGAGCTTCAACGGCAAAAAAATCCAGGCCGCGTTGCTCTTCCTCAACATTGCCTTTGCCGTGCACGCTCTGTTCAACCCCGGATCCGGACTCGTCAACGACCAGCTGCTGGGCCTGCTGCAGACCGCCACCATCCCCATTTCGCTGGCCTCAAAACTGCCCCAGATCTACACAAACTTCTCCAACAAGTCGACTGGCAAGCTGTCTGCGTTTTCTGTGGTCAACTACCTGGCCGGCTCTCTGGCCCGCGTCTTTACCACCATGCAGGAGGTCAACGATCCCAAGATTCTCGCGTCTTTTGCCGCTGGAGCCGTTCTCAACCTCGTTCTCATGCTGCAGATGGTCTTCTACTGGAACAACAAACCCAAGTCTGCTCTCAAGCCCATTCCTGCTGGCAAGAAGAGAGCTTAGATTGGAACAGGTATGGTGTAATTTTAGTAAAATAATAACTATGTGAATAGTCTTGAATTTGAGAGAGATCCATTCGTGAGTTTTACATCACGTTTATGTAGATGTTATTCTGAAGGGTATTTATTAATCAAATATTTCAACCTTGAACTTGCCATTTTAAACAAAACACACGCTCACACACCAAACAATTATCAAAATTAATGCTCATTACCTATACATATATCTATCAAACTCTTCTAATCCAGTCCAAAAACTCGTCGCAGCTTGCCAAACTTCTTTTGACGGCCAACTCCTCCGGCACTGCCTGAAGTGTCCAACATAACAGGAGGCTGCTCCATCACGGGCTGCTGAGTGAACTGGGCGTAGCCGCCGTGGTCGCTCTGCTGCTGCTTCTTCAAAGTCTTGGTGGAAGAAAAGAGCTTCTTACCGAGGCCAGGCTCGCCCATGGACACGGGCTCGGGCTGACGCATCTCCTCCCGACTGGAGGAGAAGAATCGCATGCCCTTCTTTCGGCCCTTCTTGGGCGAAGAAGTAACAAAGCCTCCACCGTGTCCTCCATCGTCGGAATCGCTATCGGCAAACCGAGAACCCATGGGGGCAGAACCAGGAAGCACCGAAGGCATGGCTGGCATAGGAGGCACGTCGGGACGCAGAGAAGTTCGAGGCTCCCGCATGGAGCCCATTCGGAATGCACTCATGCTGTTAGATCGAGTACCACGGTCAAAGGAAGATGCAGAGTTGGACCGCTGGAGGCCAGGAGTGGAAGGAACTGAGCCACGTCGAGCCTGAGGCTGCAGCGACGCTCGCTGGTTGCCCTGCTCCCGCACGGCGGCAAAGCCAAACTGCTGCTGCTGGGGCTGCTGAGGGATGTGCTGGGGTGGGGGAGTGAGATCCTCCTTGGCCTTTCGGAAAGTGGGAGCTCGCATGGAGTACGGCTCCTGGGGAACGTCTCGGCCGTAGCCAGCATCGTCTCGCAAAGTGAGTCTGTAGCCCTGGTCGTCAACTCCGCCATTGGCAGAGTGAACGCCACGACCTCCTCGGCCACCGTGTCGTTCTCGTCGCCACGACGAATCGGACTCGATGGATGCAGTATCGTCCATGGGACCCTCGGGATGAGGGACATGCTCAACCACCTCCTCCTCGGCAGCAAAGCCAACTCGCTTGGGGGGAGAGGGCTGTCTGGTGGCCATGGGAGAGCCGGGGTCCAGAGTAGGGAACTCGGCTGGGATGGGAGCAGGAGAAACGTGTCCGGTGCCAGCGCCGATAATCTTGGCGCTGGCGTTCTGGCCCTTGACGTTCGCAGGCTCCAGCACCTCCGAGGGACCTAGACGAGGAGAGGTCTTGAGCTTGCCAAAGCTCTTGATGGGCACATCTTCCTCCTCATCGCTCTCGGCAGCAGGAACAAACTGAGAAGCTGTGGTCTCGTACATGGAGTTATCGTCGTAGTTGCTGTCGGCGTAGACACTGTCTCGGGGCTTCTCCACGTCCTGCGAGTAGTCCAGGATTCGAGGTCCAGAGCCTCCGTTGTAGTTGGAGCCAATGGAGCCAACTGAGGACGTAAACTTGTGCTTGGAGGGGGAAACAGCGTCAATGTCCGAAGACGAGGGCACGGGCATGTCTCCAAGAGCGTACTGTCGGTAGTTTCGTCGCACCGAAGGAGACGAGGGAGAACCGGAGAACTGCGACGAGGACAACTTGGGAGTGGGCAGGTCGTCGGAAATGTCCGAGGTGCTGGTGGTGTTTGCTGCAGCAGCATCGGTGTTGACATGCAGCTGGGCAGGAGCTCGAAGTCCGCCCACGTTATCTGACGCAACAGCGTCGTTCTCGTGAACAGATCCGTAGATGGAGCCTTCTTGGTCCAGGCTCTCCAGGGTGCTCTCGCTGGGGTTGAACTGCATTTGCTTACCGAACTTGTCGGCAGCAGCCACGGCTCCGGACACGGCTCCAACAACAGAGCCAAAAACGCCGGCGCCAAATCGCGACGAGCTGGGCGAGTCAGTGACCTTCTCCTCTCTCAGCTCCTCAATAGGCTGCTCGGGGTCAGCCATGAGTTCGTTGTAGGCGGCAGCCTCGTCCTGGGCCTCCTGGACATCACCAATAGTGGTGATAATGGGAGGATCGATGGGATGACCGGTAGCGGGTTCGGTCTTGGCCTCCACGGCGCCTCGCTTGACGGGAGACACGGGCACGGGGGCACGCAAATCGGGTTTGGATCCACGCAGATGCTCGTGGGCATCCTGGAACATGGACAAGTCCTCTTCTGACTCGGAGGTCAGCAGGGGAGATCGAATAGCAGGAGGAGGATGGGGGTGAGCCTTCTTGGTCTTGGCCACGTGCTGCTGCTGCTGCTGCTGCTGCTGCCGAGGCTGCTGCTTCTGGTGCATCTTGGCGTGCTTGAGAGCCTGCTGGTGGGCCTGTTGCTGGGCCTGCAGAGATGTCTGCCGCTCGGGGGTCTTGACAATCTTGGGGAGACCATTGCTACCCAACTGGTTGTTGCTGATAGGCACCACAGTACCGGGGGAGAACTGCTTGGGCCGTTGCTGCGAAGTGGGCTTGGAGGCCTGGGGCAGCGACAGAAGGGCCTTTTGTCGCTGAGACTCAGCTGCAATGAAGTTGCTCTCGGACTCCGAAGAGAATGACACTCGCTGCTTTCGTCGGCTGGGCGAGTCGATGGACGAGTGTGGAGAAAGCGAGTTGTTGTCCATGGTTCCGGTGAAAGAGTTTCGAGGAGATTCGGCATTCTTGAGGGCCGGCTTCATGGGCGAAAGGGTTCGGGGGGGAGGCATGTGCTTTCTGGCCTGGGCAGATCCAGAGCCCACGGATCCGTCGGGGGATGTGAGGCCAGACTCGGGGTACTCGGAAACTGTGTTGAGGTCCGACTCGTACGAAAGCACCGAAGAGGCGTAGTGAACAGGGCTCTGTGGCGGCTCGGGCTCCTTGACCACAGGGATGAACCGCTGCTGCTGCTCTCGAAGCTTCTTGGCCTTGACCTTGTTGGCCTGCTGTTGTCGCGCCTCTCGCTCCTCCCGCTGCTGCTGCAACAGATCCCGCTGCTGGTAGGCCGGCTTGGCGCCTCCCTGGGACAGCCGAGTCTTGGCGGGTGCCCGCTTGTTGTTGTTGGGAGGCACCTCGTGCGTCTTGGTGGTGATGACGTGGAACGAGCCCATCCGCTTGATGGTTGTGGTGGTGGACGTGAGGGAGTGGGTCCGCTCGGTGTTTGTGGTCATGGAGCTTCGTCGCAGCGAGCTGTTGGAGGGCGGGCCCCGCAGGCTGTGGCGCAGCGACGACGTCCGGCCTGGCGAGGCCACCGACGTGAGCGACGTGTTGGGCGAGATTCCTGCACTAGGGGGACCCGAGCCAATGCCTCCGTCCTCAAAGCCCTCGAACGGCGTGGTGAGCGAGTAGGTTCGCGTGCCGCGCTTGCCCTTTTGTCTGACGTTGGGGAGCGCGCTCACCGAGCCGGACTCCTCTTCGATAGCGTCCGGGTTTTGTCCCGAGGCGCTGGTGCCTGCCACCGAGGCGAATCCGCCACTTTGGCCCCGCAGCGAGTTTTTACGGCCGCCCAGCAGCGAATTGGACCGTCCGCCGAGCAGCGAGTTGGTTCTTCCTGTGCTGTTGCCTCTGAGCGAGCCGTTTCGGGCCTGCATGTTGGGCTGCGACGTGGACGACGTCAGGGAGTGCCGCCGGATGGCTGCCGCGGCTGCTGCCGACGACAAACCACTGTTGGCGCGCTCCTCGGGGCCGTGGGCAACGCTGGACGCTGCTGCACGGGCCATGGAGTTGACGTCCGGCTGGTTGGGGTGTCCCTGGCCTACTCCGGTGTACGAGTAGGACGAGAAGGAGAATGTTCGTTGTCCCCAGCCCATTTTGTGTCTAGTGCTGGTGTGTATTAGGTGAGTATCGAGATACGCGGCTGTGGGGTGTGTTTGTGGCGTGTAGAGACCGTTGTGACGGGGTGCTGAGTTTTGTCTGGTGGTGAGGTAACGTCCAGGCGTCTGAAATTCACACACGCACTGACAATAAAATTGACTTTTATTGTTTGGGGGCTGGTTTAGCTTTGGGGTTGTTTGCTCAGCAATGATCAGCAGGAGGATGCGATAATGGAGTAGTGAGCTGGGGGAGGTGGCCTGGGGCCTGTGGAGCAGCTTCTCGTGGCTGCCCACGTGTCCTGCGGCCGTTTTGGTGTTCCAGTTGTGCTGTTTGCGTCTCGGTGCCGCCTCACTTACCACCTCTTTTTTTCCCTTTTCTAGCACTGTTTTTTTCCTACGAATTGCATTCAACTCTAGGCACGCAGTTGTGCGTGTACTTTACAGTGCATGCTCTTCCACACAGTATAGCTACCCCGTGTGGTGCACATGGAAGCCGAGGACCGCTGCAAGTATTATTCGCCACGGCAAAAATGGGGCCTGGGCCAATCATGGGCGGAATTCCCGCATGGGTCATGTGCCCCGGCCATCTGTCTGCCAGAGACGTATGTATATGTCTCATTGGCGCCCCGCTAGTGCCTTGTTGCTTGTTTCGCTTACACTATACGGCATGGCAACTCTCGCGTTTCCAAGCAATTGCAGTCTACAGCAGTGATGGGTCTAGTCTACATACTGTAGTCTATGCACCATACGGTACTCTGTACATACGTACGGTGGCACGTAGACTATCCATGCTGGACTGTAGAAGACGGCAGGGAAGGGACGGCTAAACCCTCCTAGCCTTGGAGGAAAGAGTCTTGGAGAGAATAACAGCGCAATCGCACCAATCCGAGCTCCAGACGACCGCAACAAGTCGCAAACCTGCTGCAACACCGTGTCGGAGCCCACCCGCTCACTTCTCCTGCCATTGCCCCCTTTGCACATCTGCAAATCGCAACACCTCACTGGGTTGCTACACCTGCCGTTACAGTTGGGAACGGCTTACTAACTGGATCCGGGCCGAAAAGTGCCGCAAACCGGATTTTGAAAGCAGCAGTGTGCTCACACGGCTCCGCTGAGTCCACAGCCAGTCTCAGAAACTACCTGGCCCCTCTGCTCGCCGAGATACCGTCCCCAGCTGTTCCTCCCAACTCCACATTCTTGACTCCCCTTCCATGCACGGCTGCCTGCTAGACAATAAGCATAGGGCTGAGGCTCCACTCAGGGGTGCAGCTCCGAGTGGGAGAGTCGAGCACAGAAGCAGCCAAAAGCGAACACGGTGGCAAAAAAAAAAGTCCCGTTCACGCTGCAAGGAAACAAAAGTGGGTAACGGCCGTGCTTATATAGCCGTGGGACGATTCTCGGTGACAAGACACGTGTAATGGAAAGACTCCACGCCCCGCCTTCTTTGTTATTGTTAGGTTAATTCGCTCATTGAGCGGGCCAGAGAAAAAAAAAAAAAAAAAAAACGGAGCCCTATTGTTGCACCACATTTATTTTGCCCGCACTTTGTAGCCGCATACTAACATGCCACACATGCCGAAAATCGGCAGGGCTAAACGTTTTTTTAGGGGTGACTAAGCTGAATATGACATGTGGCATGTGACAAGATGGTATTTTGGTGTGGATTTGACATAAATGTGCGTTTTGGCTGTTAAACCGGTTCAATAGGGGTCTACTCCAGTTGGTTGAGGTGATACAGTGAATTATTTAGATACAGTACAGATGTATGTGCGGTATTCATTTATTTTCAGTAAAGCTTTTGTTTAGCGATATTTTAGAGTGGTGAGGTTCTGAACCAACATCCAGTTATTACGTGCAGTGTCTGATATGAACGAAATCTGAAAAGTGCATTCTTCTCAGGAAGGAATTTTGCATCCACATGTACTCTTTTAGCATCTCCAGCTCCCCCAATCGATCATTTACACCGTCCTGTTTGACATTCTCGTTCACCACATTTTGTTTCTTAAAATAGCAAATGTAAACTTTACAGATACTTTTCGGAGATACGGAAATTATCTCTTGCGAACTTTGCCTCATATGTTATCTCCATGTGGATACAAGTAATCATGGGGCAGAAAAAACAAATGTGCAGATAATTGTATGTACGTAGACATGTCAGAATCGTGCCAAGCGTGCTACTGCAGCCCTGCTGTTAGTTCTTGGCCTCATGCATCCGAGATGAGGCGGAGGTGACCTAAAAAAAAAAAAAAAAGGAAGACGCGATTCTAGTGCGGAAAGAGGAGATTTTGAGAGAAAAATGAGAAGGTGGGTAGCGGCGAAAGAGGAGCTAACAATGGATTAGTTGGTATTTTTCTGGTGTTTGTCATTCGCGAGATGTTTCGAGTGTTGCATTTCTTTCACAAGGGTCCCCCCTTATTGATGTGCATGTAGGGTATTAATAATGAATTGGACAGGTTTTTTTTTCTTATTTTTTTTCGACAACTCGTGACACGAGAACGTACTAAAGTGTTTAGTATGGGCTAAAGTGTTGAGTGACGACTCGAAAAACTCATTGCACAGAAATTGCGGTTTTGAAATGATACCAAAATACTCACTTCTACATGTTCATCCCACTTACCAATCCTAAAACACATTTCATGGACAAAGTGATATCAGACAACTTGACGGATACGAGACAGAATCCAATAAAACAACTACCACCATACTCCCGACACCCGCACAATCACAATGATACCCTCAATACCCCAAACCCCACAAACCCATCACATCGCTACCTTCACTACTGTACTTCACTACCCATACCAAACCACAAAAACCGCTCCAGACCGCATCGATACCGCGAATAATCCATAACTCTACCCCCGCGATGTGGTCTTTCTTTTGGGACGATTTCAGAGCCAATGTCGGCTCTAGCGGCTCTCTGGGATCCAAGCAGGTGCTAGTCTAGCTCTAGAACCACACTACTAACGGTCCAGCACCCCCTCGATCTAGCAATAGGCCGCAGTGCGACTAGCGCGTCCGATGTGAGGCAGCTGACTTTTCCCTGCCGCTGCCCCCAGTTCTGAACGCAGCCACCCATGCACCCAAAGCCGCCTTTCGAATACCAGGAGCAGGACAAGTGGGAGCCGTCCTGGAGCTACACGGACCAACACGGCTTCTTGCGAGAAATCGTCTACGTCTACGGAACCTGCTACACGGACGAAGATATGGTTCCCGCAGCCGGATGTGGCGTCTGCTTCGGAATATCTCACCGGCAAAACCTGTCCTACGGGCTGGAAGACGACGAGAACCCAGACGTTGAAGCACGCGAGAACCAGGACATTCTCCAGGCCCAGGCAGCCGCCCTGTTTCTGGCGTACTCGGAAATCTTTCTGCGGCGAGTTGACGGCCAGCGATTTGAGATTCGCACCACCTCCAAACGGGCCATTGCGCTGCTGTCAGAGTGGTCCGACCGCTGGGAAGCCTACGAGCCCGACAACTACAACGGAAACAAGGCCGTTGACTTCACGGTCAAGTCGCTGTCGGTGGACTTCCAGATGCCGCGAGAGACGGTGGTTCTGAAGCTGATCGACTCCGACGTGGACAGCGAGGGCATCGACACGGCCTTTGGACTGGCCTGGGACGGTGTGGACGGGTGTCTCTGTCGCCGACGAGAAAAGTTGCGGAGAGCCCGGTGGGTGGAGAAGTTGGTGGCCGAGTTTGAGCCCGAGTGAGCTGGCAGGACGTGTGTAGTTGCGTAGCGTTATTTATTTATTTATTTTATTTATATGGTGATGTGGAAAGAGTTGGTGAACACTTGTTCGTAAGAGAAACGAGAAAGGTACCAGCGTCTTCAGAATCTCATTTTGAAAAAAATGCACTTTTCAGATTTGTTATATCATTCGCCAAAGTGCTTTGGTACTCTGTAGGTTAGTAGTGTCAAGTGTCTATCATTACAAACTATGATAGACCTCTTACAAAAGCGATGAATAAATTATAATCAATATAGAGACATTAGTAGAGAGCGTCATCGTCCTCATCCTCTTCTTCCGACTCAGGGTCCTCTTCATCAGGCTTGATTCCCCCAATAATAAGCTTGTGGTGTTCTGTTGTTTCAGGAACAGTCTCCTCAACTGCAGTCTCCTCAACTGCAATTTCCGTAGCATCAGGCTCCGGAGCAATCTCTTGGGGCAATGCAACATCAGCGGCATCCACTGGTAACTCCACTGCTACAGTTTCAGCAGTTTCAAGCGAAGGCTCATCCACCCGCTCAATGTGAATGCTTGTAGCGTCTGCTTCCTCTTCCTCTTCAAGCATCGGTTGGGTAGATGTACTAGGAGATGCAGCAGATGCAGCAGATG
Organism: Yarrowia alimentaria; assembly: GCA_900518985.1. NCBI lineage: Eukaryota > Fungi > Ascomycota > Dipodascomycetes > Dipodascales > Yarrowia > Yarrowia alimentaria. The sequence goes on from ULGN01000003.1 coordinate 567,176, forward strand.
CAGATTTAGATTCTGCCACCCCCTTCACCTCCTTGGGCTTCTCCTTTCCTTCTCGTTTCTGCTTGAGTTGCACCTGTCTAGGAACAAACCTCGCAGCTTCAGCAGCCAGATTCCGGACCTGTGGGCCAGACTCATAGACATCCTTGGCCTCGGGTACTGCAGCAGAAGTCTGACGTGAGCCCTGAGAGCCACGTGTTTCCTGGTCATTGGTTCCTGTCTCACCATCACGAGCACTGGTATCTCTTCCTCCCTCAGTCTCGTCTGGTTTCTTCCAGGGAGGCAGACCCGAAGGAAGCTTCACGCCCGAGAGCTCCTCATCAGACGAGAACTCCACGTCATCTTTATCTGGCTCACCAGACGTTTTCCCCCTAGACAAAGCGGCTGATTTGCTGATGTAGGGAAACCCTCTGGGAGATACTCCTCTGTGGTTGAAGATTGGATCCCAGAAAATGCTGTCTCTCTGCTGGCCCTGTGGGGGAGTATTGTGGTCCGAAATATCGTCCAGACCGTGCTTGAATCGCTTGAACCGCTTCTCTCTCTTTTGCTGGTCGCTGATCATCTCTTTCCAGTCGTCTTCAGAGATGCCCTTTTGTCGCTTCAGGTCCGCCAGATCCTGCTCGAGACGCGTGATTTGTTTCTGCTCATGATGCGGAATGTACACTTTTTTGAAACCGCTGTTTTGGTACTTTTGTTGCAGTTGAGTCAGTCGAAAGTGAACTCGCAGTGGGTCCAATCCCTCCAGTCGTGTATCTTTGACAGCTCTCCGTTGCTTGCTCTGTTTCTTGAGCTCCTGGGCTCGTTGCTCGCGTCTGTATGCATCCATGGTGGTTTACGGGTGGCCCTGGTCCGTTTCGAGCTGATCGTGATGTGTTTTGTGTTGTTGTGGTTGATGAAACAGATATCGCCAAATTCTGAAAGTTGTGAGATGCATGCATGCTGCAAAAGTTTATCAGCAAGTCGTGACTGATAATAAGAATAAGAACAAACAGTCCACAGAACCGTTGGGAGAAATTTGAAAGACGTAAATGGGGGGAATGGCGTTCTTTATATAGGTTGTAGAAGGTTCTCAGGCGTGTCTCAAATACTGACAGATCTAGTTTCGAAAACGTTCATTTTTGAGTGAGATCTGCTGACTAAGGCTTCAATAAAATCGAACAAGAAAGATAAAAGTAGTTTTTTGTATTTTTGGAGGTGACAGTATTGTGATGATGCAATTAAATCATCATTTGTTCTTACAATGAAGCATTCAACCTCATTCTCTCAATGATGAAGTCCTAGTTTTGTTCAGGGCAAGGGTGGAAACGACTTTAAAATGTCACCAACTGAAATACTGTAGTGACCAATTCAAGTCTCTAAAACGCACAGTCAACAGACCTACTGAAACGTAATTATAAGAGAAAAATGACACGACAGTACTAAGAATTACATTTTCTAGCGAATGCACTTTTCAGAATTTCATCAACACTACTAAATAGTTTTCTACAGTAGCAAGTAGTTCATACTTGTACAAATACACCAAATTATCACTTTTAATTTTGACTATGCTTGAAATAGCACCTTTTAATCTATCTTAAAAGCAGTTCTATGAACTACAGGCGATACATTAATCTCTTCCACATAGATCCAGAGCGTCCAAAATACCAATACGACCCTCTCTTACCGAAATAATCCGTTTTTTTCCCAGGTCACGTGAGCTTGACATCAGGTTCTGTCAGTCCTAAACACTTCTATTTCACCGACCAAGCGGCATGGCGCAGTGGAAGCGCGCAGGGCTCATAACCCTGATGTCCCTGGATCGAAACCAGGTGCCGCTATTTGATTGGCAATTTCTTTTTGCGCTTTGCTCTCTTTTTTTATTTTTTCGCTTCTTTGGATGCGCTATGTCAGATGTAACGTGCCCCACCGTTTTGATTGAGTTCATGAGTCATGCGATATCACTGCATCAAACCTACTACAGCGAATCTACAGCATACTCTGGAATCTTTTGCAGAAGAGATAAAAGGGCCAGGACAGTCTCAGTGAGATGAATATCAATTTTTGAAGTGAATTCAATTTTCAGATTTTCATTATCTCAAAAACTGCGTCTTTTGGAGGTATCGGGTGATCCGATATGTAAACCGTTATTTTCGGCTCATGAAAGGTTATCTGAGGATTACATAAAATAAAAAATAGAAAGAAAAAAAAGAAGATAAAAAAAAAGAAAAACCAGAGGAAAATAATATGAATCACTTCAGCTAAAGCTCTTCCATTGGTACATCGTTTCAGCAGTCATATCAGCAGTTATATCAGTTTTCCTTCATTGATCACGTTTCAGTCCAGATCATCTCCAAACACCACCACAACCAACCGAGATGAGCTCTGAGAAACAAGCAGACAACACCAATCTCTCTATTATCAAATTTTGAACAGGATGCACTCTTTAGATTTCCCTAAAGAACGTCTGAACCATTTTGGATCTTTCTATTGACATGATCTCATCTCACTCTACATGTGCCTAAGCAACTTTATTCTTTTAGTCCATCGAAACCGATGAATTTGGGGGTTTCTGCAGTATCTAAATCACACCCAGGAATGTGGGAATTACTAGTACTGTACATACTGTTCACTGTAGCCATGTCTATCGGTTTCTTTTTTTTCTTCTTCTTTTTTTCTTCTTTTTTTCCTCCACAAAAATCACTTCTTTTTTTTTTACCTCCCACCTAATCTGAAAAAAGGAGATACTCTCAACTCATATCTTTCAACCAAAGAGTGTCCCATTCAAAAGCTGGAATTTCGTCGCAAAAGTCGAAAAAAGAACAAAAAAGACACTAGCAGCGTGCAATAGAAACAAATCAAACCCGCAAACTCACAAAACACAGCTTTTCGATCGCCTTCTTCGCAGAGCCACTTTGCCACCTGTGGCAAAAGTCACGTGACAACAAACCTTATTGCTTTAACTGGACATGCTTCTTGTCAGAATCAATCACCTTCTACCACTACATCTGTTCAGCAAAAGAGCACCATGGCCACAAGTGAGTACAACGGCGTCGACATCTCTAATGGACACAAAAACAACCACGCGATTTGTGCCAACACGAAAAAAACCACAAACTTCTGCCGCTTTCTTCCTCTTCTAACACAGTGCTTCGAAAATACTTGCTGGAGTGTCCACGCAAGTTTGGCAACAAGTACGACAACAAAGTGAGGAGCGACCTGCGCAGAGCGCTGTTTGTGTCCGCGTCCAACCAGGGAAAGTACTTTAACCTCTTTTTCCCGGATCGGCCAGAGGCCAAAGAGGACCAGGGCAGCGACTCCGAGGGCGAGGAGGAGTACATTATGGCGGAGGACAGCAGAGACGATCCTGCGCATCCCGGACGGCCGTGCGTGCGACGTTTTTCAAAAGGTGAACCCACTTACCGATGTCTCACCTGCGGACTGGACGAAACCTGTGTGCTGTGCTCGTACTGCTTCAATCCCGAGGACCACCAGGACCACCAGGTCACGGTGAGCATCAGCCCCACTTCCAATGGGGGAGTGTGCGACTGCGGCGACCCCGAGGCGTGGGTGCGGTCGTTTTCGTGCAAGTACCACGAGATTGAAAACTTCCAGGCGTCGGATTTGCAGCCCGATCTCTACGACTCGCTGCTGGAAACCGTGGAAACGGCCATGGACTACCTCATCGACGTGCTGAGCCACTCGGACGTGGCCGTGTACAGCTTCACAGAGTCCGAGCAGGTGCTGGCCAACTTCTTCAACTCTCAGCTGTCTCCCTCGGTCTACGGCGAGCGAGACGACTACGAGGACGGCAAGTACACGCTGTCCATGTGGAACGACCAGAAACACAGCTACGAGGACGCCGAGACGCAGATCCGGCTGGCCACGCGCAAGAACAAGGCGTTTTGCGAAATGGTGGCCAAGCAGATCGACAAGCACGGCCGAAGCACTATCAGGGTGTCGCCTTCGCTGGGCGATCTCATGGACGTCAAGAAGAGCATGTCCACCATTGATCTCGCCACGTCTGTGCGTTCGTCTCGTGACAGCTTCCGAGAAGAAATGTGCGATACCATCATCCACTGGCTGGACGACATTTCCAAATGTCCCATCCAGGGCAACTACTTTGCCATCCGCGACATTGTGTGCAAGGCCTTTTGTCGACCGTGGAGAGTGGGTTCTGCCAAGCTGCTAGGAGAAGTTAGCATCCAGCTGAACGCAGACACTGATGGATACAAGACCCGCATGGAGAAGTGTGCTTCTCTCACGCCCGAAGGAGATATCCCTGAGTACGACGGCTACCAGGAGACTCTTGCTGCGTATAACGTGCCTGAGCCTGTCACTCGACCCATTGGTGATAATGCCAATGGTCTTGGACCCGACAGAGACTCTCCTCTGACTACTGGAAACCCCGACTACTGGGTCCGAGGCCGATCTGATCCCGACTGGAGCTCTCCAGAGATCATTGAGCTGCTGGGCTGCCCCATGAGCAAAAAGGCACGTGTTTGCTACCTGCTTTTCTTTGACGTTCGTCTCTGGAAGTCTCTGCGAAATGTGCTGCAGAACCTTTACATTTCTGTCATGGTTGCGCATCCCGGCTTCAAGTCGATTCTGGGTATCTACTATGCTGAAATCTACCGGCAGATTGTGGAGCTGCATATTCTTCAGGACCGAGAGCACGAGGTGTCGGTAATCACTCATCTGTCCACCCAGTTGCTCACAGCTCCCTCTATCGCCACCCAGATCTCAAAGTACAAGTACCTCACCGATTACCTTGGTGCTTTGTATCTATTTTTCACCCGTGGCGCTTTTGGACCTGCTGACGCTGTCAATGTGGGCTACTACAAGGTGGAGCCGGGAGCTCTCAAGGCCCAACGGTTCCGACGCATCTTCCATGACATCAACTACATTCTGAACCGAACCACCGAGAAGGAAAACACGTGTGGTTCCCCGGATCGAATCCGACAGGTTTCTGATCTGTTGGTGCTCTTCCAGGGTGCCCAGACCATGAAGAGACAGGTGGGAACCCATATCGAGTTTGAGATCGACACTTGGGTCTACTTTTTCTACCCAACGGCCTGTCTTCTGCAGCTGGGTCAAATGATTGCTGGTGGATCACGAACCTGTCGTCTGGAAGACAATGAGGAAGCTATCAGAATCGTCAGCAACGTATTGACCCTGTGGGGCTCCAGTCTTTTGAACTACCGAAACATGGGTAACGAGGCTGTGGAGCCCGAGTATGAGACCACCCAGTGGGGCAACGAGGAGTACGCCACAATCAAGTTTGATGTTGCTTCTCAGGACGTGTCTCTGTACCATCCTCTGCACGCATTTGGCTCGTGGCTGATTGAGTTTGGCCAGGTGGTCAGTGCCAGACGACTCCGAGAGATTCTGACAGATGTGCAGCTTGCCCACGGCACCCTCCGGTTCGGCAATGTCGATCCTCGCTCAGTGGCGCTGTCTGTTCTGTTTGAGTACCCTTTGCGAGTGCTAGTTTTGCTGTCTCAGATCAAGGTGGGTCTCTGGGTCCGAAACGGTGTTTCTGTCGTGTCTCAGCTCAACCATTACCGTGACCAGACTCTCCGAGACACAGCCTTCACCCGTGACTTGTTCATGGTGCAGACTGGTTTGGCAGTGCACGATCCAGCTCTCATGTTTGTCACCATTGTCAACAGATTTGGACTGTGCGAGCTGTCCCAGCCCGACAACAAGACCAGCGCCTACGACGACAAGGAAAAGTACATGATTGAGGAGCTGCTGCATACTCTGATTGTTCTTGTGCTGGAGAGAACCCATCTGTATGGGTACGACGAAAAGGAGACCAAGCGAGCTCACATTCTCAAGCAGATTGTGCATGCCCTCTGTTTCCGACCTCTTTCTTTCACAGACATGTGCAGACATATTCCCGAGGATCTCACATCCGAGGAGTTGTTTGAGACTGTTCTTTTGGAGGTGGCTGACTTTAAGTACCCTCAGGGTAACACCGAGTCTCGAAACTACGAGCTCAAGGACGAGTATTTCTCCATGGTGGACCCCTATTTCTGTCATTTCTCGTCCAACCAGCGAAACGACTGTGTTCGTGTTCTCAAGGCTCGGTTGGCCAAGAAGCAGGGAGTGCCAGAGTCCGAAGTGGTTATTCTGCCCCCCGCTGGTCCTCCCATCGAGGGCCTGTTCAAGAACATTGGCGCATTCACCAAGACCAGACCTTTTGCCCACTTCTGTGTCAAGGTGCTCGCCTTCCTCGAGGCCAACCCCGATGGAGATATCCAGATGCTGTTGCTTCAGCTGATTTTAGTGGCTGCTTGCGACAGCTCCGAGGTTGACATTGACCCCCAATTGTTTGCCGGTGCCCATGCTCTCCCCGACTACAGACTTGCGCCTGGTGAGCTCGGCTCATACCTCGTGGAGCCTCTGTGCCAGCTATACCTGCGGCAGGTTGGCGACACTGCCATCATCCGACATTTGGTGGAGAAGCTTGCCGACGGTCATGCTGAGCTTGAGCAGCTAGCTAGCCAACTGCCCGCTGCTTCTTCTGGCGACAGTGACTCTTCGCTCTCAGTCTCCCGACCGGATATCAAGCGGGAGATTGCCAAGGAGCGCCAGGCTCGAATCATGGAGGAGTTCAAGCAGCAGCAGAACGCGTTTGTTCAAAACCACGCTACTGAGCACTCTGTTGACGACGAGATGGATGCCACGGACGGCGAGCAGGCTGATGATGTGTGTATCCTGTGCATGCAGCCCAAGAGCAACAGCCCCGGAGCAGTGTTTGGAGTTTCAGGTTTGTTCACCTCTTCGAACGTGTACAGATCTTTCCCTGCCGACCACAATGATCTCGTCGAGGAGTGTCTGAACTGGAACGGTAACCTGGACCAGAGTCGTTCCGACGTTCAGATGAACATGCAGTTTACATGTGATCCCGAGTGGCTCAAGCTGCAGGAGGAGCGAACTGCCCGAAACCGAATTGGTCCTGGTTTCCCCAACGAAAAGTACGGAACTGTTGCCACGTCTTGCGGTCACGGAATGCATCACGAGTGCTATCTTGCATTTAAGGAGCCTCTTGCTCGAAACCCCCAGTTTGTTCGAAACATGGCGGAGGATGTGGCTGCTGGCGAGTTTCTATGTCCCCTCTGCAAGTCATTCAACGACGCCTTTCTGCCTGTTTTCCACAAACAGAATGAGCGGTCGTGGGACTCTGTTCTCAATGTTGGGGACGAGACCACCAAGCCGTTCCTGGACTACCTTGACGGCCGCCTCACTGTCTACGAGGACGGCGATGAGCTGGAATGTCGACAGCTGAGCGAGACTACACAGACTACGGATCTCGGTCTGCAGGATCTGATTAATCTATGGAGAGATCGGTTCGAGACCGGTCTTGCTGCCATCATGCCTCGTGTAGAGAACCCCGCGGATCTCATCAAGATTCTCTCCAACACTGTTCAGCAGCTGGAGATTTCTCTCCGAGGAGTTGGAGGCGAAAGCACTGGTCTTTTCTTTGAGAACTTGTCCACCAGCAATGTTTCCACTCTCCGGAACCTGTCCGAGATTGTTTTTGTTGCCTTGTCTCAGATTCGAGTCAGTCAGGACCATACGTTGTCTCGGGAGTTTATGACTGTCAACCAGTTTGCTGGCGTGGAGCGTCTGACCGTGTTCCTTTGCTTCGATAGGTTTGTGGGTCTCGAACTGAACCACATGATTCGTTTTGTGGTGGCCCAGAAGCTGGCGCTGAACCTGGACTACTTCATCAAGACTTGGGCCAAGGGTGAACTGCCATGGACCCGAGGAGACGTCTTTTCGCACATGCCAAAGTTCTTTGGCCACGAGGGAGGAGTGCAAGCCGTACAGGCCATCTGCCAGCGACTCAATGCTGGAGAAGTCGACGAGTCTACTGCTGCTACCCTCTACACTCTGGCCGTCAAGGCCACAACTGTGTGTCTTCGAGAGGTTTCTCTGCTTGTTTACGGCTTTTACGCCCATGGCCAGGTTCCTGAAATCTCAGAAGATGACGACATTGATGACTGCGAGAACGACTGGTACGAGGCTCAGAAGCTCAGCCGATTCCTCAAGATTCCCTCCATTGACGACATGTTACAGGGAGTCATTGGCACTTCTGACGATTACAGCGTGGAGTCCAAGGCCTTCAACACCGTGAGCCCAGTTTCTGCGCCTGTTGTTCCTGCCTACTTTGCTCCTCAGACTCTGCTGCATCTTCCTGACCGACTTGACGATCTGTACACTCCCGGCTACCATGCTGCGCAGTCTCTTCGAATCAAGGACTTTTCTGCCGAGCCTGCTGTCTGCTTGTTCTGCGGAGAGTCTGTTGGTACCCAGTCCAACGACATCAATCCCGAGGATAAGTCTCTTGGCGACTGCAACAGTCATATGAAGGCTCGTCACCGAGACAAGTGCATCTATCTGCTGCCCAAAAAGACTTCCATTTTGCTGCTGTCCAAGAACCAGGGCTCTTTCCACCCTGCTCCTTACTTTGATCTCCATGGTGAGCGGGACGAGGTCATGAAGCGAGGACGGCCCCAGTTTCTCAACAAGGAGAGATACGAAAAGTTCATGAGAGAAATGTGGCTTCAGCCCGGCATTCCCAATTACATTGCCCGACGGCTGGACGCTGCCCATGATGTTGGTGGATGGGAGACATTATAGAGTAATGATATGCTATAATTGAGTCGAGAGTGCTTGATTGTGACCGGGATGGATATACGGTCGAGTAGAAAGTGAGCTCATTTGATGATGTTTGGATGTATCCCAATTGAGGAAAAAACAGGTCTTTAGCTACGAATATTAATTTTAGCTGATTTAATTGAAACAAGAAAAGTTAATGTTGATCTCCAAGTAGATGTGTTACGTGACGATATATTGATAACAGTTTCCAGAGAAGAATAAATCTGAAATGTTCAGTACGTAGACACTAGTACACTGATACTAACAGTGAAATTTAATAATAAAAAAACTCACAGTTACATCATCTGAATCTTTCAACAGTAATGACTGATATTTTGGACTAAACTCTACACTTTTTTCTTAGACATCTTGGCAGCGATTTAATTCTCGCAAGTGAAAAAATAAACAGAACTAATGGCAAAATAATCGTGCCACTGAGATAATAAAAAAACCACAGTCGTTTTTTTATCTTGCAAAAATAACAAAACTACCGCTACAGTGCATGAGATTATGTATCAAACATGTCGAATTGACTCGCGCAATCCTCCCACTGATTATCGTCAAAAGCCACACTTTTTCAATCTACACTTAATTGGATCATGAGCACTTTAGAAGAAACAAGAGAAAAAAAAGTGTCTGAGGACCAAAAAAGCGGATTTAAAAACCCCAAACAGCCCCATGTGGTAGACCCATTCTGGTCACTTGCTTGGCAGTTGTCAGCCGTGCCAGCTCCGCCACAATTTATATTTGCTCATCTTCGCATAACGGTGTGGGGGAGGCTGTTGTAACCCCAAGGGTGCTTTTGCGAAACCTAATCTGACTCCAAGCAAGGCATCTCTTATAAAGAGCCACTGTCCTGCTGTTGGTAAGAGAGAGTTGGACTTTCACCACTTTGGTCACTCACCGTTTGCCACACCTCTTGCCGCCAGCAATGCCACGATAACACCTGCTTCTCGGCCCACGGCCACTCTGCGGCTCAGCCTCGGCACACGCTTAAGCCTCCGTCACACGGCCAAACCACGGCCCACTTTTGGGCGAACAGCAACACCCTCAACAAGGTAACACGACCCCGTGATGCTCAATTTATCGACCGCTATCCACTGAGCCTTTTTTTTTTTCGACTTGCACCCATCCGCTCACTAAGTCATAACCTGTGAGATTAGTTGCGAGAGTCTTTCTTAGTGATATGTGTCACTTCTCAGACGCACTGCACGCTTCACACATGTCCAGGAACCTGCCGGCTTGAAGTTGGGCGAGTTTGGAGAAAGACACGTTATCTGTGTTTGGGCAAAAGTCAACGTCACAAGGGACAGATACACCATTTCTCAGTGCATTTTTTTCTGAGATAGGGTTGGGATCTCGATCGGAAAGAACGACGCCGGTTGTGACCCATGGTTGGAACGGGAAAAACTCCTGGCCCCTGTCACTGAGACCATGTCGGGCTGTCGATTTGCTACCCCTATCATGGCTTGCACAAGATGTTACAGTGCTACAGTGCTTGGTGGCACGTAAACCTTAATGACGTCACTCGCCACATGACAGATGTCAAAGTTCGGGTGTGGCTAGGGAATGTGGATGAAGACTGGGAGATACCGGACACGAGTCGGCCATGTGTGAATGAAGATAGGAGATGGCAGGTGGGGTGCTGATCACGATCAGCTACAACACTGGTGATGCTGCCTCCCTGATTTTTTACTATGTCTCTGCTCCTATTGGTAGAGCCCCATCCTGCGTCTATGCCTGAGCTGCACATGAGCCCTTTCGGCTTCATGCAGTCAACTGGTACAGCCGCTTTGTGTGGGGAGGCCAGGTTTGGCATACAAACATCATATCCAGGTCCCCACGGCCCTCCGCTGTTCCGGTTCTGATCATGCCAAGACGCCGACACTAGTGCCGCTGATATCTTTCCTCTTACACGTGCTTTATTTCCACCACATTCGAACCCCATGCGTCAGTGCAGTGTGTATGGTATAGCTTCTGGTCTATGGCAGTATGCGCTCAGTGGGATCAGCAGTGTTGGGAATGATGGAGGTTGAGGAGGTTTGGGGGTTGGAAGGAGAGGGTACAAGCTGGCCATAAACACATGTCCGGTGAAAGCCCAGAGAAAGCCCAGCAAACGTCTAAATACAGGTCATAGACTAGCGCTAGTGCTGCCTGGCCAAGAAGTGAGCCGTCTCCCCACCCATACTACAGCTGCTGTGTTGTCCCCCTTGCCTTGTCATGCTATTATTCTGGTGCTAGACCTGTGCAAAACTTTATTCGCCACATGCTAGCTCTAGTCTACTTTTGGAATGGGCTAGAAAAACTGAACGGGGCGCGCTCCCAGCGTCCAGGCTAGCCACAGCCGGGCTCTGGAAAAAAAGGCGGTTGTTTGTGTGGATTACTAAGCCCAAATGGGGTGCTTTCACAGTCTTTTCCACACCTTTGAGATGGATGTCGATGTCTGGTTTGACGTTGCGCACTTTGTGCCATTGGCCAGTACGGCGGGGAAACTCAACGCAAGTTAAACTTCAGGCTGATGACTTGTTGCTTGAAGGTACGTTCAAACTTTGTGTAGCGATAATCGCGATCCAAGTATTTAAGGCACCTCTTTCCCTGCTTCTTTCTGCTCCTCATCAACCCATCATCACAACTACTACAATGGCCTGCTCTACCAACTGTTCCTGCCCCAAGCCCTGCACCAACTGCGCCTGCGAGAAGGCCTGCACCTGTGCCCCCTGCTCTTGCGAGACTTGCAAGTGTGCTAAGGCCTGCGAGTGCGAGAAGTCCACCACCTGCAAGTGCGAGTCCTGCAAGTGCGAGGGCTCTTGCAAGTGCTAAACATGTCGACCTCGACACTCCCACCGCAATCTCATTGCCATTGGCACCGTTTGTCTAACTTTGTCACACACTCCACGTGTGCGACACGCATCTAAACGACGCCCCAATGCTTAAATTATAGCTGAATGTATATCATATGGATTTATTAATTGTGTTTTGTCATCTGTGGAGACATGGGACATCCCCTCTTTCACTTCCTGACTATCTGTAGAATGACTGTAACAAGTCGTGTATCAGGTTTGGTATCTCCCCTTGAAAAAAAAAATGTTACCCGGAAGTTTTGATTGATCCGAATGGGGCGTGACAAACCGTAAATTTCTACGTGTGTTCATAGGAGTATATGGGAATTGAATCAGAAGGCCTCTTCTAGACGACTTTTCGAAAACAAAATGAAATATTTCGGTTTTCGTTACATTCTGATTGACGTGAAATGCCAATTCCCTCCACTTCATTGAATCATGGCCGTTATTTGATGTCGAAAGCTGTCAAAAAAATACGACTCGTTTTTTATGCATGGAATAAGCAAGTTCAGGTCTCAGGTGAGGGTCAAGAACAATCAAGAAAGTGAATATATATAGTCAGGCAACTGGCTTTTTCTACCCTTGCCAAATTAGCATCTATTGTTATTACAGGATCTATGTTGTTACTCTTCCCCATTGGCTCCCTTTTGTGACCACTCTTCGAACACAGCTTTGAACTTTGGCGGAATGTCAGTCTTGATACCGCCCTTTGGATGATCGACCGTTACCAGAGTCTCGTGAATTCGACAAGCGACTTTCCTGGCGTTGTGCGAAAAAACGATTCCTTTGAGCATGAAACGGTCGGGATGAGTCAGCGGCTCCACTTTGTGCATGACTGTGATTTTGTCGGGAAACTGAATGGGCCATCTCCACTGGATTTCGGCACTTCGAAACACCACCCCGACTCCCTTGACGCTCATAAAGTCGTTGAACTCCAGTCCCCGCTGCTTGAAAATGTCCATGAGAAAGTGGAACCGCGCAGTTTCGAGCCACTTCAGGTACACGACATTGTTGACGTGGTTGAAAGAGTCGTGGTCTCCCCAGGCCACTCGATGTGATTTCATTCCAGCATCAACCACCCTATAGCCCTTTCCTTCAGACTTGTCCACCAGTTCTTGGACCCAAGCCAAAGACGAATTGTGGCGAGCTGGAGAGTGAATGAGGCCGTGAACGCGTACCGGACGCGTGATACTCGTGACTCCTGTTCTCAACATATCGGTAATCTATCTTGACTATCGATCGTTATCATGGCAGTTTGGTTATATATAGCTAGACTGTGAAGACGACAATCAAAGTTACAAAGTGCGCTAAAATCTACTTTTCCCCACATTACCCCCCACTTGGGCACATCTGGAGTGATAGTCCCCCGATATATCCCCGAGAGTGTAAAGCTATCGAACCAGAGTGTGATAAGAAGAAGCCGTATTGGGTAGATTTCGATTTCAGGGGTTGGTTTAGATTGTTGATAGTTTTCGGTGTTGATGAATTAGTAAGCATCTGCAGTTCATGATATCACATCTTCAAGGGGTCAAAGGAAGCAGATTCACAAGAATGATGGTGGAATTTTGACAATGGAGCTTTATAGAGCTAGGATCTGTGAAAATATTGGTGGTTTTGGTTTCTCTCAAACAGCAAGACTCGTGTCGCTGTGGTTGTTTCTTCAAAGTAAGAACCCTGTGTTTGCACTAAACCATAGAAGAAACCAGCTTTCTGATGAGAGTATAAACAAGTTTCTGTGAATGGGGTTGCTTTCTTACTATTTTAAAGAGATACTCAGTCTAATCTGTCTCATAATTAACAGGTTACGTCCGTCATCATTCTAACAGATTCATCCACCATAACGCAACAGCGAGATTTCAGAAAACATCATTCCAGGTCGAAAATATCGCTAATCTATGGGTTCCTGGTTCATCTGAGCTTCAGAAAACTTGTCAACTACCCAGATATCGCCCCAGACACCTCTGTGGCCCAAAAATCAAGCGCGATTTTTTCGTCAGATTTCGGGTAATAGCTGTTCAACAAGCTTTTTTCAATATCGAAAAAGGTCCTATGGCACAGCGGTAGCGCGTGAGATTGCAAATCTTAAGGTCCCGAGTTCGAATCTCGGTGGGACCTCATTTTTTTGGATGTATTTGGAGCAGCATTGGATGTGATTTGTTCAAATGTGATAGTGCGTCTTCTTATTCTATTCAGATGTTGATATTACGTTTCCTCAGGTAGCTATTTTTTTGTCTCGTGAAACTAGAAACTTACGTTCTACACTCTATAGCTAATTTCATAAATAATGCATTCCTATGTTCAGACTAGAATACCCATGCTAATCGTCGTTGTCGCTGTAGTCCATGGTAAGACGCTCCTCAGGCATGTCCTGGTGGCTCTTGGAGCTGCTCTGCAGATATCTGACAATCTTTCTGTTCCTTTCAATCGCTGCCTGTTCACATTTCCGAATCGTTCCACTGACATGAACCACATTGATGACTACTGGCACGTTGTCAATGTCGGTAATGTGAGTGAGAGCCGCCCAGAGCTGGCGCGTGTGCTGTCGTCCGACTCTGAGAATACCTGTGGACGTGACTGGCGAGAAATACTTGACGTTAATGGTGGTCTGGATGGACCCTGACCCTAAATCGCCATGAAGCGTTTCCATTTCCTCTTTGAATATCTGCGTGAGGTTTCTGGCGTTGACAATGGTGTCGTCCGAGACTCTGTGGATCTTCATGAACCGCGTCTTTGCGTCTTCACTGGAGGCCAAAGTGTCTGTTGGATACAGGATCTGGAACAGCAGATATCTGGTTTTGAGTCTGACCATGGCGATGTCGTGGGGTTTGTGTTTTTGGCGTGTTGCTGGCGGCTGTGTGCGGTTTTTTTCAAAGGCAGACTACGGCTGACGTGTCTTGTTTGGTGGGTTGTAAAGATGTGTTGAGATGATGTCTTGTGAGTTAATGGCGATGATAATTCTTGGTGGTGATAAAAATTTAGAGTTGATGTAGGTGCATGCAGTTTAGGAATATTTCTGAATTCTTTGGGACGCACTGTTGGACATGGGCAAGAAACCAAACGGCGGATTTGGGGGCGTGGCGGGCCTGCTGAGGCAGCTCAAAGACGGCAACGACACAGCCAACGACGTTAGACAGATCAAGCGGCAGAAAACGGACTCATCAGCAGCAGAAACAGAGGTTCACAGCTCAGATGAAGACTCCAGCTCTGACTCCAGCTCTGACTCCAGCTCAGATTCCAGCTCGGGTGACGAATCCGATTCCAGCTCAGGCGCGGAATCTGACAGCGCTTCTGTGTCCCCAGTGGCGTCTGCTGACGTGTACAGCACGACTCTGCCTCCAGCTCTGGAAGACACCGAGGTGGAAGAGCCGTACTTCTGGCCTGACTACTCGTTGCTGCCAAAGGACCTGCACAAGTACTGGAACCAGCGCCATTTTTTGTTTTCGCGTTTCGACGACGGAGTGCTTCTCAACAACGCCCAGTGGTTCAGCGCTACTCCGGAACTGGTGGCCGAGCAAGTTGCGCAGCATCTGTTCAGAAAGTTCCCCAAAGCAAAAGTGGTGGTTGACGCCTTTGGAGGAGCCGGCGGAAACGCCATCCAGCTGGCACTTTACTTTGACAAGGTTATCTGCATCGATTTGGAAGCAGAGAGCATACAGTGCGCTCGACAGAACGCATGGGTATATGGAGTGCAAGACAAGATTGAGTTCATTGTGGGCGACTGTTTTGAGGTGTTGAAGCGACCCGAAATCAGGGACCAGGCCGACATTCTCTTTGGAAGCCCCCCCTGGGGTGGTCCCGACTACAAGAGCGGCAAGGGCAGTCTGAATCTCGATCTCATGCAACCATACAGTCTGCGAGCTATCCACGAGGAGTTTTCCAAAATCACAGACAACGTGTGCTACTTTCTGCCCAAGAACAGCAACGTTGCGCAAATCCAGGAACTGGAGCCCATCCAGACGCTCATCGATGTCAACACTGGCAAAAACAACTTTTCGGAGCTGTGGCCAAAACATCTGCCATGGGCCAAAGACGTGGGACGAGACTTGCTGGACTGCAAGGTGCGCCAGAGACACCAGGAAATCGGCCAAGATGTTGGTGAGGGAGTCAGTGAGACCAGTGATTCAGACTCTAGTGATTCTTCCAGTGATTCAGATTCAGGTGATTCTTCCAGTGAAGAGGAACCGTCAGAACAGGAACTCAGTGAAAACGAAGAGAACGCAACGATACCCAGCACCGAAGTGATTGAAACAGTTGCCAGTCCACTGGATCCCATATCGTCAGACTCTGACTCGGCTCCCAGTGAATCTGGAGTCAGAGAACCTGAGCCGGTTCCAGTGGTTGAGGCAGCTCCAGAAGCAAGGGTTGATTCGACTGGAGGAGCCAAGGGGAGGTCAAGGAGTCCACCCACGGGCCCCAACGCCTTTTGCATCACCTACAACTACATTAATGGACGCCTAAAGGGAATGATGGTGTACGGAGGAATTTTAGCATAACCAAAACTGCATCTATAGACTAATACAACACATTGTAATAAAGTGGACGTGAGGAGTTGTCCAGTAAGCCGATTGGTATCACAGCAACGTGAAGCTGTCAGTATCTAATAATGCAAGCCTCTTGTTCTCTTTTTTCGGGATGACTAAGCAATTTACACCTTGAGAACCTCCTGTTTTCACGTGACTTTATAATTGGCAACCTGGCCGAGCGGTCTAAGGCGCCAGGTTAAGGTAACTCTTAACTAATATCCTGGTCTCTTCGGAGGCGAGAGTTCGAATCTCTCGGTTGTCATTTTTTTCCTATCTGACCCGTCAGAGGTCTTTTTTGGTCTTTGGTTAGTCCCAGGTTCTTGTCTGTAGTGTCGAGTTGCACTGTTGAGTGATTGTATGTTATCATTACCCAGAGCTCTTCAAAGTATGATTTTCTGTTTTGCTTGAATTTCTTTTGCTTCACTTTCTTTTGCTTCACTTTCTTTTGTATATCAAGTAATGAGAACCGAATAGCTGCTTGCTCCTACTTTCATCTTCTAAACTTGTATCAAGTTAAAAACACTTGTAGAAGAAGAGAAAAGTGCCAGACAGATATCCCTTGAGGTATTCTTATTCTATCATTTCATTGTCTTAAATACTATACACGGGTTAGTCGTTTACTCTGTCTTGTCTCTTGCAGTCTTGGCTGTCTTTCCAGCCTTTTTGCCCTGAACCATTCGCACGATGAAAAACAGTGCAATTGCAGAAACCACAATCAAGGGCAAAAACAGCTCGGAAGATGACACGAGGCCGGTCTCCGGTAGTCTGTGTTAGTAATCGTTCCAAAGATAATCATTCAAAATTCCTGACCTATACTCACCAAGATTCCTCACTTACATTTTAGGCTCCTCAGTCATGGGCTTGCCAATCTCGCTTTTCCATCCCACGGATCTTTCAAAGCCGTTTGTACCCTCCTTAAAGTCCAGAATCGCCTGATACGAGTCTCTCTCGTTGACAGACACAAACGGACCCCGCTGAACGATATCCTGATCCAGAATTTGTCCGGCCACCACAATGACCTGCGAGTCTGTGCCGACTGTAGGAGTGAAATCGACGGTCTCTCCTTCTGGCTCAAAGAAGACAACCTCATTGGTGTCGACTTGCTGTCCGTTCACGTCGGCAGAGCCCTTGAGCACGTACAAAAGCGCGTTGAAGCCGACGGGAATGTCCTGGGAGATTTTCTGGCCAACATACGTCTTGTTGGTGTAGTAATCGAGGTACCAGACGGGGGTGTAGGCGAGATCTTTGACGCTGTCGATTCCCATGGCCTTGCCTGAGATGACCTTGACTGTCACTCCGTCCTTTTCGGCCACAGGGATCTCGCCAGCCTTGAGGTCGCGGTACCGAGGCTCCACTGACTTTAGCTTTTCGGGCAGGTCGACCCACAGCTGGATACCTTCAGTCTGTTTGAGTGGCATTTCCGCATGCATCACACCACGTCCGGCAGTCATGAACTGCAAATCGCCCGGGTTGAGCGTTCCCTGGGCTCCTGTAAAGTCCTCGTGAGCCATCTGACCCTTGAGAACGTACGTGATGGTCTCCTGGCCCCTGTGGGGATGGTCGGGGAAACCGGCCGTCACAGGGACGTTGAAATGGTCCAAGAGCACAAACGGAGAAAAGTTGCGTGCCTGGCGAACACCGATAGCTCGCCTAACAGTGGCGCCCACTCCCTCGGGTCGCTCCTGGGCAATGAATCGCTGGGCTATTTTTCTAGCTGTCATGGTGTGTCGTGGGTTGTGTCGTGGGTTGTGTCGTGGGTTGTGTCGTGGGTTGTGTCGTGGTGTGTGTCGTGGTGTGTGTTGTGGGTGGATAAAGTGGCGCTTGCTCTTTTGTGAATGTGAGAAGCTGAACTGGCTGGCCGGTCTCTCTTATATATCGTCCACTTGGCTGCTGTTTCCACCTGCATATCACGTCCTGCATATGGCTGCATTTTATGCAATGTAAATGTTGAATAATGCGCTTCAGTCAGAATGGAGTCAGCCAGTCTAAAAGCACGACTAGACTAGTTTGGGAGGAAACGAAAGCCGTGGGTGACCCGTGCTTAGTAATACACTAGACTGGCGGGTTGTTTGGGACGTTAGCGTGCCATTGGATCGTTCTAGGTCCTACCAGATGTCCCATTTTTGGCTCTACAAAATAATCAGAGTTTTTGACTAAAATAAATGTAAAATATCTGAACCTTGAATTCCTAGAAAAAATCAGACGAAATTATTAATTCAATTCATAAGAAAAAGAAGGGAAAAAAAGAGTGAGATACTGTAGATGCAATTCAATTCCTAAGAAAAAACATAGAAAACGAATTTATGAGTAAATCCCTTTCAGAAATTAAGAACAAAACCACCCATCCTTTTTTCATCTTCTGGAAATCTCATCCATCTCAATAGCCCACAAGCCAAGCACCCTATACGATCATGTCTAATATTTTCTTATATTCACTCTAAACTGCCAGCTTGGTAAAGGTGGAGTTGAGCTCGGCAATGGCGTCGTCAATCTTGGCGGGAGCATCTCCGGTACCCTGGACAGTGGCGCCCTTGCCGCCGGATCGGCCGCCAACGAGCTTGGCAGCAGCGGCACCCAGATCGGTGGCAGTCACGCCCTTGGCAGCAGCCTCTTCGGCAATGAAACAGCCGTGGGCCACCTTGCCCTCGGCGGTGGAGCCGGCAAACAGGTAGACGGACTTGCCGGGGAGCTTGGTCTTGACGTGGTTGATGGCCTCGGACAGCGCCTTGGAGTTGGCGGAAATGTCGGGCACGAGCGCAACCAGGTACTGCGAGTCGGCGTTCTTGTCAAAGTGCGCGGTGACCACGTCGATGGCGGCCTTGGACTCGGCCTTGTGCTTGGCCTTGACTCCGTCGGTGATGGCCTTTTGGATCTTGGCGAACTTGTCGGCCAGAGCGGCCTTGGCAACCACAGCCACGCTCAGCTTCTTGAGCTCCACGCCCATGGTCTTGGCGTCGGCCTCCTTGGCGGCGCCCAGGGCCTGCTTGTCGAGCGCGTCCAGACGGGCGTCAAACTCGGCGGCGAGCTTCTGCACGTCGTGGGCGTCCTTGCCGGTCACAGCGACGATTCGTCGAATGCCCTTGGCGATTCCGGACTCCTCAATGACCACGAGGTCCTTGATCTCGCCGGTCTTGCCCACGTGGGTGCCTCCGCAGAACTCAATGGAGTACTGGGCCCACTCGGGGTTGGAGGGGTCGGCCAGCAGCTTCTCCACGGGCACGCCCACGGACACCACCCGGACGGGGTCGGGGTAGGTCTCGCCAAAGACGGCTCGCACGCCGGCAAAGCCCTTGGCGGTGTCCAGCGCAACCTCCTGCGAGAAGACGCCGAGGTTCTTCTTGATGTAGGCGTTGGAAATGTCCTCCACCTTCTCCACCTCCTTGATGGAGAGAGCGGCCTTGTGGGAGAAGTCGAATCGCATCTTCTCGGGGGCCACGAGCGAGCCCTTCTGGTCCACAGTGTCGCCCAGCACCTCTCTGAGGGCAAAGTTGAGCACGTGGGTGCCGGTGTGGTTGTTCTTGAGCGGCACTCGTCGCTCGACGTCAAAGCCGGCGTTGACCTTGTCGCCGACCTTGAGAGAGCCGTACTTGAGGAATCCCGTGTGCAGCACGTAGCCGGCGTACACCTGCACGTTCTGCACGTCAAACTCCGTCTCGCCGTCAATCACGACTCGGCCGGTGTCAAACTCCTGGCCACCCTGCTCGGCGTACATGGGGGTCTTGTCGAGCAGAATTCCGACCTGCACGTCGTCGCCGGACACGGCGTCGGAAAAGACCTTGCCGTCGTAGATGGCCACGACCTGGGCGTCCACGTTGGAGGCGCTGAACTTGTGGCTGTCGTCGGTCTTGGGCACGGCGTCGTTCTTCTCGAGCTCGGCCAGAGAGTGCACGTCCAGCTTGACGAGGTCCTTGCCGCCAGCCTTCTTGCCGCCCTTGGACGCCTCCTTGGACGCCTCTCGCGCGGCCTCGAACGCCTTCTCGTCGATGTCCAGACCGGCCTCCTCGGCCATGATTCGGGTGAGATCGACGGGGAATCCGTACGTGTCGTACAGCCGCCACACGTCCTTGCCGGACAGGAACTTCTCGCCCTTGGCCTTGGCGTCGGCGGCGTACTGCTCAAAGAGCTTCTCGCCGCGGTCGAGGGTTCGCGAAAAGGACTCCTCCTCCTCGTTGAGAATCTCGAAAATGTCCTCCGTTCGCTTAGTCAGCTCGGGGAAGATTTCCTCCACCTGGGAGATGAGAGTGGGGGCCAGGGTGGAGAAGAAGGTGCCGATGGGCACGTTGAACTTCTTTCGCACGAACCGCGCGCCTCGTCGCAGAATTCGACGCAGCACGTAGCCTCGGCCGTCGTTGTTGGGCACTCCTCCGTCGGCCAGAGCAAAAGTGAGGGTTCGCACGTGGTCGGCCACCACTCGGTAGGCGGTGTCGATTCCGTCGGCGTCCTCGTCGCCAAACTTGCCGGCGTAGTCCCGGGCGCCGGTCATCTCCTGGATCTTGGCGAAGATTGGCGTGAACACGTCCGTGTCGTAGTTGGAGGACTTGTCCTGCAGAACGGACACCAGTCGCTCGAAGCCGAGTCCGGTGTCAATGTGCTTGGCGGGCAGCGGCTTCAGCGAGCCGTCGGCCTCTCGGTTGTACTGGATGAACACAATGTTCCAGATCTCCAGCACGTTGGGGTCGTCCATGTTGACCAGGTGCCGGGCGTTTCGGCCGCCTCCGATCCGGTCGTAGTGGATCTCGGAGCAGGGGCCGCAGGGGCCCTGGTCGCCCATCTCCCAGAAGTTGTCCTCGGAGTTGCCGGGCAGAATGTGGTCCTCGGCGACGCCCAGATCCAGCCAGATCTGCTTGGCCTCGAGATCCGCGTCCAGACCGAGCTTTTCGTCTCCGCCAAAGTAGGACACGTACAGCCGGTCGGGGTCCAGGCCGTAGACCTTGGTGAGCAGCTCCCAGCCCCAGGCGCAGGCCTCGGCCTTGAAGTAGTCGCCAAAGGACCAGTTTCCGAGCATTTCAAAGAAGGTGTGGTGGTACGAGTCGCGGCCGACGTCGTCCAGGTCATTGTGCTTGCCGCCGGCCCGAATGCACTTCTGCGAGTTGGTGGCACGTGTCATCTTGGACAGGGCGGACGCGGGATCAACGGTGCCGAGGAAAATGGGCTTGTACTGGTTCATTCCGGCGTTGGCAAAGAGCAGGGTGGGGTCATCGTAGGGAATGACCGACGAGGAGGGCACAAAGGTGTGGTCGCGCTTGGTCTGGAAGTAGTCCAGAAAGGTGTTTCGCACCTTGGTGGCGGGCCACGCTTCGAGAGTCAGGGGCATTGTGGCGGGTTTGGTTGCGGAATGGATGGTCCTGAAGAATAGGCGAGGGTAGTTTTTCATACAGCTAAGTTTGGAGTTACCCGGAGTGTGAGTAGGGGCTTTGGAATAAGGTTTTGCGAAAGAGTCAGGAAGTTTGGTTTGGGGTTTTGGGGGGGGGGAAAGATAGGAATGGTGGTGAATAGCCGGTATACGGTTGTGTAATGGGGTTAGGAGTGGGTCGGTCCTTCTTTTGAGCGCTTTTGGACAGTTTTGAGAGCACTTTGACGGACCTCTTCTGGATGACTCTCAGCTTTCTTCTAGTTCTTTTAGTTGTCAAAACTCTGTTTTTTTAGTTGATCGTTCAACTGGAAAAAGAGAAACCAGGCTTGCAAATCTGGGGGTCACGTGGGGAAATTTTTGAATTTTGGGACGAACTAAGGTTTTTCTGCGTTTTAGAAAACCGTTTGAGGAAATACATATACTATATTTGGTTGTCCGTTTTTGGAATCCTTGTATATCTCGTCCGTTTTGGGAAGTGGTAGTATCTGAGTATTGCGATTAGAGTGGCCTTGGATAGGGCGATTTGTGGGGTCAATTTTGGGGCTGGGGGGATTTTGAAAAGTGCACTTGGTAGAGGAGGTAGTGCTGGATCTCATAGACCTGTTATTATCAAATTTGAGGGGAAACTCGTTGAGTTACGTTCTTCTTTCTGTCCTATACTTATGGTTTGTAATGAAACCTATGGAAGATACTGAATGACTGTCTTCCAAATGTTAGTCTAGGTCATCTACGATTGAAGCAATGGGTCATGGTGATATTGTGGCAATTTGCCAGCTTTTGGGAAAACAGTGATTGGCTGGCTTTATCAGTTGATCTGTAGCGGTGCGAAATGGAAGTTTTGGCAATTTTGCCAGGGTTTTAGTAAGAAAAAATACTTCCTTCTGACTGCAACATTTGATTCTCAACTTTGGCACAGTTTTGGGAGTGTTTTTTGATCAATCTAAGAAAACTACAAGCACATTAATCATCCACCTACAGACAGCTAGAGGCACAATATCGCAAATCTGAAAAGTGCATTCTGTTTGGAATGAAACTCCGTATCTAGCCATATATTTCATTGTTGGAAAACGTCTCTTGCATTCTACTCATGTTCAGCCTGACAGTACGTTATGCTTCATCACACTTTCACACTGTCGCTCTTGACATTCAGTATCATCAGATTTCCAAAAAAAAAGAACCAACAAAAAACCAACAAAAACACTCTCGAACAAAATCAAACAAACCCCACCAACTCTTCACTCATCCATCAAAGAAATTCTCAGAAACCCCTCCAACCCCACATGACTCCCAGCTGTCACCTCAGGAGACCTATCAAAAGACGCATTTCTCAACAAAAATCACTTCTGAAAAGGCCACCAAACTCGTCTTTGCACGCTCATTCTAACTGTGCCATTATCTCACCCACAGCACAACTACCCATTCCACTCTCCCTCTGATCTGAAACCACATATCCATGCACGTCAACGCGTCATGCACGTAAATTAGCATTTCTCAGGTCTGAAATTTCATCTTTCTTCACCACCGCAAATACTCCACAAAAACACGTCCAGAGCACGTATCGCGGCCCTACTGCTCTTGTTTGAACGCCCCAGTCACCATCTACCGACATGGCGCGACGACCGATCCTGGACCGGCTCATTCAGGCCACAGAGAAGGATGTTTGCACGTGCAAGAGTGTGAATCCAGACAGCGCCAAATCGCTTCAGTTTGCTCAGCAGCTCGAGAAACTGCGCGAGATCAAGCGCGGCATGAGCGGGCCTCTCATTTTCAAAGTTGACGACATGAAACGCGACTTTGACGCCAAAAACCTGAAAGTTCTGCACGAACGATGGACAGAGATTGAGGAGAGTGAGAAGAGAGCACAGGACCTCAAAAAGCTGCAGGAAAGTGAACGACTCAAAAAGGTCGAGAAACAGAACCTCCGCCGGGCCAGAGAAACGGACTTGCTGCTGGAAAAGACGCGTCAGGAGTTCATGGCCAGTTCTAGGGCTGCTCAGGGTCTAGAACCAGATCCTGGTCCTGCCAAACAGGCCAGCAAGTCCAAATACGTGCCCAAACCGCAGTCCGGAGGCTTTGCCGTGCTGGTCGCGCTTCATCTGCTTGAAACCGCAGCTCCCAAAGACACAGTCATGGAAAAGGGCAAGTGGTACTCTCAGACGCCGTTCAAGACTCCGGGAAAGCAGTATTCGGCCTGGAGCAGCGTCAGCAAGCTGGTTTCCGAGGGCTACGTGTACAAATCCATGTGCACACGCATCAAAAAGATGCTGTATGGTCTCACGCCGTCTGGAGCCTCGGTCGCAAAAGATCTGATGCCTATAGTGCGACAACTGGGTCTGGGGCCGCCCGGAGTTGATCTTCAGGCTGATCTGGCCCAGGACCGTGCTTCGGCGTCGACAAAACGCGCCTTGGGCGGCTCCCACAGCTCTTCCAGCTCCGCCAAAAAGAAGAAAACTACAGAAATCGTGTGTTTGGACGAGGGAGAAATCGATCTGGACACTCCGTCGGTCCCGCTGACGGTTGGAGCTGCTGCTGCCGCCGCGGCCATCTCCAGAAACTCGAATTTGCGAGCCAGTGTCACTTCAGCAGCTGTAACAGGTGGTCCTGGAAGTATGGGTCTTCCCGACAGCGCCTTTTCCACCAAAGCCATGAACGCTGCTGCCATGGCTTCACTTAACGCGGCGTCTTCCAACCGAGAATCTCCTTCTTCTTCTTCTTCTTCTTCTTCTTCTACAACTGCCACTTCTTCAGCTTCTAGTTACTCAATCTCTGCTAGAGGCTCGAATATCGCTCTTACAGCCACCAGAACTTCGCCACTGGCTGCTCCGTTTCGCTCTGCATCCACCTCTTCTTCTCGCAGCAGCTCTACGTCTCTCAATCAAGCTGCATCTCAAGTTACGACTCTCTGGACGCCAGGTCAGTATGAAGTACTGCTTCTCATAGACAAACGAGAAATGAAGCAGGAGGAATTTGCACACTGCATGGCTACTCTGGAATTGCGAGGAGTGAAAAAACGTGAGGAGGTTCTCCAGGTTGGTGATTTCCTGTATGCTGCTCGCCACAAGGAAACCAAGGCCACCTGCGTGCTCAACATTGTGATTGAGCGCAAAAGAGAAGACGATCTGAGCTCTTCCATCAGCGACAGCCGGTACGAAGAGCAAAAGTTTCGGCTGAAAAAGTGCGGAGTGGAAAACGTGGTCTACATTGTGGAAAAGTTCAACGGCGAGTACATTGGCAAGGACCGGGCCATGGGGAGCATCTACGGGCGTCTGATGACGATCGACGACTGTCTGCTCAAAAAAACCAAAAGCATGGCGGACACGGTGGACTACCTGAGCTCCCTGTACAACGCCACAGTGAGCTATTTCGCAGACGTGACGCTGGAGGTTGGCCAGGATATGGGGGGGCTGGACGACTCGGGACGGGTGTTTAGGACCATGGGTCTGGTTCCGTGGCAAAACAAGTCGCTCAAGTCGAACCACTCGCTCAATGTGCTGTTTATCCAGATGCTCATGACCATGAGCGGCATTTCTGCGGAAAAGGCGACCACCATCCAGGAGCTGTTTCCCACTCCAAAGCATCTCATGGACAAGTACAACGAGATGGAGGTTGAGAGCGACAAGAAGAAGCTGCTGGAGGTCATGACCAAGGGGAGACTGAAGAACATTGGACCTAAAGCGAGCGAGCTGGTTTACGAGGTTTTTGGTACCGTTTGAGGGCCATCCAAGGAGCTCTCACTGGCAAGATGGTGGAGACGAAGTCCTTTAGGTACCTACGTACAGTGCTTACATATTTATTTGATTTTCTGGAGAAAAAAGGCTTGGCTCTTGTGCACCACAAGACTTTGGGTGTCTATAGCAACGGCTAACTGCTACCGACTTGGGGTGTACGGCACTGTGGCTACAATGCACTTTTTTCGTACGAATAAAGAAAAAAAAACCATTCCCAAAAAAGAATACCTGTTTGGGAACAGACTAGTTCGTATGTTGAATGTGCTTTGTCCATAAATAGTTTAGGTTTGCCACCCAAAACAAGCGCATAATCAGATTCAGACAAAATGAAAACGGGCTGGTCAGACATATGGAATGGGGTAAAAATGGCATTTGAAAGCAGCAATGGGATTGGGTTGGATTATAGGTAGTGATGGACAACTTTTTTTCTTCCATTTCTGTCAGATTAAAATTATGTGCTCCACTCAATTCAATCCCTCAATTCAGACCCTGCACATTTTCAAATCAGAGTTCAATTTCAGTTTTCAAATCCACACTCTTAAATAATACAGAGTACAGTACTGTACAGTACTGTAATCAACTGCCGTATCGAATCAATCAGGCAAATAAGCCCCCTTTTGTTACTGAGGAAATGTAGTGGCTGATATTTAAAAGAAACGGCTCGAATTTCTCAATGATTTGAGCTCTTTTGTACTTTTTACGACTTTGCAAAAATTCCGGTTATTTGTTACATTAGCCGAATGCAAGCCTCTGCATGACGACAGTAGCTTGTCTTTTTTCCTTCTTGTCTTTTCTCGTTTGTTTCCGCAAGTTTTCACGTTTTGGCTAAATGGGAAAAAACAGAAGAAACAGAATGCACACCAAAACGAGCTCATATACACTGTAGACCTGTTGTTTCTACAAAGACAAAGGTGGGCCAAAGCCATACAAAGACGTTAGCCGCTTTGGTTTTGCACAACTACAAATGACTGTACAGAGTCCAATGTTGGCGATAAACCGGTCGCGACTTCTGAGAACTGACCGTCGCCGTCAGCTCTACACAGCCATCAACTCCTTTTCCGTTCCACAGTCATTTCTGGCTGAAAAAACTACTGACATGAAACCTACTGACATGTCGTCTAAAAATCAAACGTACCCTAGAAAAAACGCACCAGAAGAGATAAGAATTAGTATTGATAGCTACTGGAGACTAAATTAAACCATAAGAGCGGCGGCTCCAACAATGACTGCAGCAATGTTGGCTCCCTGTCGGATGGCGTTGTTGGCCTGGGTGACGGTGGCCTGCGAGGTGACCTGGTGGATGGTCACGTTGTTGACGGGGGTCACGGGAGCGGGCTTGGGGGCGGGGGTCACGGTGGACTTGACGGGCTCGACGGTGGGGGGCACGGTGATGGTGACCACGGTTCCTCGGGTGACGGTGGTGAGGATCTTGGAGGACTCGGGCACGGGGATGACGGTGCTCTCCTTGCTGTGCACGGTCTCGGTGGAGGTCACGGGCACCACGGTGGTCAGCTTGTGCTCGGTGGGGGCGGCGGAGGAGGTGGAGTTGGCGGTGACGGTCTCGGTGGAGGTCTCGCAGGGCACGGTGAGGGTCACGGTGACGCCGTTGGTGATGGTGGTGACAACGGTGGCGGGAATCACGTGGCACTTGGTCTGGTCGCACGAGGTGATGGTCACGGTGGCGGCGGTGGACTCCACGGTGGCGGTGGAGGTCACGGTGGTGTTGCCAAAGTTCTGGGCGGAGACGGCGGCGGCCAGAAGGGCGAGGGAAGCGAGGGTGAATTGCATTGTGAAGCGAGTGACTGTGGTTGGAAGATGGCGGGAGACGTTTCTGGAGGCGGCGCGCGGGCTCTATAAGTACCCGGCGGGAGCGGCGTCCATTCCAGGAGCTGTGGACGCGAAGCACTAACCACCCAGACGTCGCGCTAGTGCCACTGTGTTGGGTCTTGGCACGCGCTGCGTATGGGCGAGCACGCGAAATGTCATCGGCGGCATGCGCAGGTAGGCTCAGCCCCTTAGCCGCCGCTGTTCCGGGCCGTAGCCACCTTCTGGCCGTCCTGGAGCACTGCTTTCAAGACTTGCCCCTGATCGCCGTTTTTTTTTTTCCAACTGAAACAGACGGAGCGCAAATACGATCTCCGCCTCGATTCGGCGGCCTTCTGCGCATTGTTTACGCGTCCGCCCGTCCAAGCCCCCTCTGACAGCTAATGTTACCCTTTCGACTCGAGTTGTTTCTGGATTGGTCAACAGAGTTTAGCGGCCCAACTACAGTAGCACTAGCCCATTAACCATCCAGGTAGCATTCAGCCGTGCAACGGGGCTACGACTTTGCAAGCCACACGCTGGCTTTTGTGTCCTTCTTTTGTTGTTTATTCGCTGCCTTTACTGCTGTTTTCGGGTTTCCATTTTTTTTCCCTTTTTTTTCTCTCCTTGATGCACCTCCAAACCACATGGGTATCAGGTTTGGCAAGACGCAAGAAAAAAATGGAAAAAAAATTGCTGAGCAGAAAACGACTAGCACAACCCGTGCCGGTACCGGATCGCACGAACCGCGTAGTGCCACGGATAAAAAAAACGCATCCCTTGAGCTATGTTTAGCAACTTTTTAGCCCTTTGATCCGCAGAAAAAACCTGAGGTTGGGAATGCTGGTCCACGTCCTCATTTTAGACCCGCTAAAAATGTGGGCTAGGCTCGATGGGGACCAGAAGGGACTGCTGCACATTCCTCACATTCTTGGACATTGTTTTTTTTCCCTGGAACTGGCGAAAAACGGGTCTTGCCCGGTATTTATGTTGTTCACTTTCTGATAGCGAATTGTTGATGTTCACACCTCAATCGGGGAGAAGGTGTCGGATGACCTGTTTGCGCAAGCAGTCACCTTATTGCTATGCTAAAAAAGTAACACAAAAGCCACTTTGCCCCTACACTTGCCGGTGTACGGAACGCTTTTAGTAGTGGACGGAGGGCTGACTACCCCTGTGTTCTTTGTTGTTCCACGGCGCGGTTTTGTCCACTACAGTACCGTAGACTAACCTGGTGGAAAACTGACTACTTGCCGAGATGGTACAGACGGGGCACGTGCTTGGACTGGTCTTGAGGAGACATAGCCCACTGTCTAGCAGCTTACTTAGAGCAACGTCCACATTTTTCAGTCCAAACAGGAAGCTATGAGGAATGCTCTTTGGTCCAACCAAAGCTTGTCTTTTGTCGATACAAGGTAGTTTCTCTCCCCCCCCCTTGCAAGCCCCTGTGTTTCTATAACGGCTTTCAGCAACGGTTTTCAGCAACGGCTGTTATGGTCGAGACCGTCTACCTCTTTGAAAGAACTTGAAAGAATGACGGTATATCTGGGGAAACAAAAAGACCCTTACGTTCCCGCAACGTTTCCGTCTGTCTAAACGCGTCTAGCGTCTGTTTATCGCAAGGAAAGACATAATATTCGCATTACTGATAAGAATGACATGTTGACAGTGTGTGGAGGTTAGGTTGGACAGGTGGAAACGACTGTGAAAAGTGGATTTGTAGAGGTCTGATAAAGGTATTTGTGCTCCACACAAGAAGAGACGGTCAGTGGCTACAATATGCTTGTTGTCTCGTCGTTTTTCGTTCACAGATTGGTTTTTTTTTTTTTTTTTTTTTACGTAAACTTGCTGTGCATACACATCCAATTTAGGATGCACAATGGTCATCGCCAAGTCATGTCTTCAGGCACATCTAAAGATGCAGTTTAGACACAATATACGCTAGAAATAGCTGGAGAGTCTGCTTTGACTGTTTCAGCTAGCTGGGCACGACAATTGCCTCAATAACTACCAATTCCGCACTAATGAAGTTGTCTAATGCTCATCGTTTTTTTGAGAGTTTTTTTTTTTTCTAAAAAAAAAGGAAAAAAGAACAAAAGTGTTGGTTCCATTCCGTGCGCCCTCGACAGTATATGGAATCATTCCTCATGTATACCACGTGCTTTACAATAGCGATACACTGGGCTAAGATTTCAGCTCACTCAACTCTTCAATCAGCACTAAGACCATCTTCAAAACACTTTCTAGTAGAGATATCGAAAATCCGAAAAGTGCATTCGATCGAGAATCTGATTTCGAGTTCAACGGACCCAGCAATATAGTCTCTACTAGTCACAACAATCTTCTACATTATGTCTGTTGGAAATGTTCAATGATGTTGGTCACTGCTGGGAGAAAGAAGTCTACTCTCGCTTAACACCACACAAAATAAGGTTTTCGCCAAACTTTTGTCAACGTTTGCCCACTTCACAATTTCCGATACGACGGTGATACAGAAGATTCAAAAACATGACTAACAATCTGGTAACCACCTCTACCTACGCCAACAGTCTCCTAGAAGTCGATGATCGCGCTGACTGTAGTAAAAGAATGTGGGCAAGCCCCAAAATGCACATATGCACATTTTGACAGGTGCATATACATATACATGAACAGGTGCATAAAATAAACTTTAATATTAGTTCGGATTTAGCCGGAATTAGCTTCCGATTTCGCTTACCTGAACTTCCCCTCTTTTTTTTTTTTTAGGTGACTCGAAATGGCGCAGGGTATAGTTCGACATGAGGGTGGTTCAAATGCGCTGTTGGGGTGATATGGGGCTGAGAGTAGGACTGTTGGATAGCTAGAGGTCGACTGATTCTGAGTATCTAGTTTGTTTGTCGATGGCTCGAATATTGACGCATTTGAGTAGCAGTACGAAACAACAGTTGACACCCCTCAATTGACCGAAAATAGCATAATTACGATACGAAAAGAAAAAAAATGTCAACAGAAATTGGACTTTGGAAAAACACAACATTTTGGGACTTTTTTCAAAGGATCCGGTGCAATTGTGGCTCTTGCTGCTCATCTGAGCGTTGCCAGCAGCTTTTGCATCCTGCTCTGTACCGTAGACTAGACTAAATCAGCATCTACCAGGGCGGTTACTGATATACGATATGAGGGAAGGTCAAAAAGAGAAGGAGACGAGATGTGAAAAATCTGAAGAGTGCGTTTTGTTCAGGATGCGATTTTGAACCCAGTGCACTTACTTTGGTCGCTATACTCGCACTGTGGGGCGTTTCAGTAGTCAACACGAATTCACACTCTTTCCCCCTCATCCAGTTGCTTCAATACATTTATCATTTATGCCGCATTTTATCAGCCGCACTTTTGTTTCCATAACAGCGATAAACACCGATTTTTGAAACGGTTTTGAGCCCAAACTGGCGCCAATTTCAGCGTAAAAAAGCGATCCGCTTGTCAATGACGCCGTCACAATTCATTCTGACCGCTTTCCGTCCCTTTTCCGTTCTTTTATCGTCAATGGTGGCTGTTCTTTTTTTTTTTTTTTTCTTCCCAAAATTGTGTGCACTGCCGAAAGTCCTAGTTGGGACAACTAATAGCAGCGATCTTCGTATTGTGCATGGAGGTGGTTGGTGTGAGGGTCATTGTAGAAGATGCAAAAGTGGAGATATGAGAATTCTGAAAAGTGCATTCGCGTTGAATTCGAATTATGAGCACAACGGCTCTGAGATAATACGGAAAAAGACCGCAATGATGCAGTTTATCGTGCTGTGGAACTCCCACATGGCTGGCTGGCTTTTTTATTTTTTGTTTTCATCAGCTTTTAGCCAGCACTTTATTCGACGCTGCGATTAGGGTTGGGGTAGAAGATGCGGGACAAACGGAGCTCTTTGAAAAGGCAGCTTAACGGCCCGCAAACGGTCTGTAAGTTGGCACACCTAGTCTTTGCTCTGTCAGCTCCCAGCACCCCAAGTTTCAGCCCAATCGGAGCACTTTCCCACCCCCTAATCTCACTCCAAACTTGCGCGGCTCCAAAGTTTGATTTCGGAGGATAAAATGTTATTAATGCTAATCCGAGAAATACGGCCCGACTAGAGAGTCCTTAGGGGGCTGAAAAGAGCCGCTAGGCGCCCCAAAACCTGCCTGGCCCGCCAAGCAGCGTCCGCTGACAGTCTCCAGCTAGTTTTCGCGCGCTCCAGACGCCCTCCGGGCTAAAACCCCCCCCTCTAGCGACCCCTCCTGCCGCTACTCCCCCCAGGCAAGGCTTGTATTGGATTTACTCCGAAACAGCTTATTTCATGAGAGACTTTCCCCCCAGGCGAGCTGCAGCGCTCGGACATGGCCCGCAGACCCCCTTCTTGCCCTGCTCCCTCTGCCTCCGCCCGCCTCTGACCCCAAACACATGCCCTACACGTCGCTGCGCCGAGCGTACCCAAACCGGCCAGTTCCGCCCAAAGCCAAGCCGTACTGGCACCGGTTCGTGCACCCCATCTGGATCACGGAGCACCTGGACTGGGACGGCTTCAAGGTGATTTTCCGCGACTGGCTGGCGACTTTCGCCATGGTGGTGGTGGAGATTGTGCCCTACAGCCGCGAGTGGTTTGGCTCCACCATCTACCTGCTGCCCATCATGACGTACGTGTCGCCGTCGGGCCAGCTGTCGGTGCCCACGGCCATCATCACCAACATTGTCATGATGCTGTACATTATCTTTTCGTGGATCTGCGGCAACATTCTGCCCATGGCCATTTCCAACCGCTACTTTTACGGGCGGCTGAAGAAGGAGGACTTTGCCAACATGCTCATCGAGGAGGGCGTCTGTCGCGCAGGTCCGCTGCTCGAGTCGTGTCTCATGAACGCCTGCGAGCACGGCCACTTTATGAAAGGAAACGCCTCGGTGGTCTACGCCTTTTGGTTCGCCGTGGTCTGCTCCGTCAACTTCTTTCTCAAGTTCCGCGACCCCGTGTTCTACGGCAACGGCGCCATCACCGGGATGATCGCCACCGCGGTGTGCGCGCAGACGTCCATGCACACGCCGTGGGTCGACATCAAGTTTGTCGGCGCGCTCATGACCAAGCCCATGGGCGTCGCCTTTGCCACCAACGTCTTTGTGGCGTTTGCCGTCTTCCCGTTCACGGCGGGCTTCCAGTACACGACGTTTGTGACCAAGGCGTTCCGCGGCACCGCGGCCGTGCTCCGCCACCAGCGCGACTTTCTCGCCAAGGTGCGGCCCTCGGACCCGGACGCCTGGCTCTCGTTCAGCAAGCACGAGGCGCTGGTGACGCAGACCCGCATGCTCGTGCCGGTGCTGAAAATCACGTCCGGCTCGCTGCCGCTGGAGGTCTCGTTCACGCGCTTCCAGCTGGCGTCGTACCCGTCCTTCTTCATCACCTTTGCGCGGCTCACGTCCACGCTGGCGGGCATCACCACCATCTACGACTCGCTGGAAAACGCGCGCCAGGCGGTGATCCACCTCGAGAGCGAGAACATTGACGCGCGCTCGCTGGCGCTGTCCATCGACCACCCCAAGTCGCGGCCCGTCGGCGTCTTCGAGTCGCGCCACTCCATGTCCGCCGTCATCCAGAGCACCGAGCCGCTGTCGC
This sequence comes from Yarrowia alimentaria, assembly GCA_900518985.1. Lineage (NCBI taxonomy): Eukaryota > Fungi > Ascomycota > Dipodascomycetes > Dipodascales > Yarrowia > Yarrowia alimentaria. Next base: position 599,675 of record ULGN01000003.1, read on the forward strand.
TGGAGGTGCTGGACGAGACGCTGGCGGAGCTGGACGCCATCTGCGGGCCCGTGCTCGAGGCCATGCAGGACATGATTTCGTTTGCGTGCGAGTGGATCGACGCCGCCAACCACTTTCGGTTCTACGCGATTTTCCCGTGGGTGGCGCGCAAACACGCCCAGCGGCAGCAGCACATGGCGCAGCAGCTCGTGGACAAGCGCACGACGTTTGCCGACGCGCTGGCCGCCTTCAAGCGCGCCCACAGCGAGCACGACGAGAAAATGACGCCGTTCATCGCCCTGCAAAAGGCCCTGTACGTCGAGTACGTCAACGAGCTGGTTCGCGCGGTGTCGACGCTGCTGGACGCCCTGGAGGACCTCGACCGCACCCGCCCCGCGCCCAGACTCACCACGGGCCTCTCGTGGCGCCACCTGCAGCTGCACCGACTCGCGAACATGGCCACCACCGTCGGCCAGGCCGAGGCGCTCAACGAAAACGACGCCGAGCGAAATCTGGACAACGAAATGCGCAAAAAGCCTCGCGACTCGCCAGACTACCCCGCCGACGCCCGCCGCGACCCGGACCATCTGCCGTCCCAGCACCTGCTGCACCGAATCGGATACAGAGTGCGGAAAGTGTACCACTTTGTCATCCAAAACAAGTACATGGTGCCGGTCAAAAGCGCGCTGTTCACGCTGATTCCGCTGCTGCCGTGTCTCATCAAGCAGAGCCACTGGTGGTTCTACTCGCATCGCGTCTACTGGGCCGTGGTCATGACCAACATGTCCATTGCCGAGTACTCTGCCGACAATCTGTTCAACGCCGTGAACCGAGTGGTGCACACCTTTTACGCCTGCGTCATTGGAATGGTGGCGTGGTACATTTCCACGGGAAACGGCCGCGGCAACTACTACGGCTACGGAGTGGTCATGGGGTTCATTGCCTTCTTCTCCATTGCCTACCGAGAGTTCATCCCCCCCGGAAGATCGTATTTCCCGCGAATCATGCTCATCATCGCCATGAATCTCGTGCTCGGCATCTCCTGGTACGACGGCCAGGACCCCACGTCCGTGGACATTGGTGTGGGCTTTTCAGCTGCCTGGCACCGATATGTGGCTGTGGTGACAGGCATCGGCATCGGAACCATTGCCAGCAACGTGCCGCAGCCGAAATCGGGCAAAAAGGCCATTCGGCGCATCATTTCGGCGGTGGTGAGCGAAACGGCAGGCATCTTTTGCGAGGTTTCCGACTTTAGCGCCAAGAAAATGAAACATCCCGAACTGGTGGTCGACGCCAAAAAGGACAAAATCAGCGGACACGTGACCACAACGGTCATGCAGCTCATGGGAGCCCGTCGGCTGTGTGGAGTGGTCAAATACGAGCCCAACCTGTCCGGTCCCTGGCCCGCAAAGGCCTACAACGAGCTGCTCTGTCTCTGTTTCGAGGTGGTCGAGCTCACTCTCCATCTGTACACGTTCATCAAACGCATCGAGGACGTGGACGTGTGGCTGCCGCGGATCGTGCTGGTCGCAGGCTGGCGAAACCACCATCTCATGGCCCACTACTTTTCCGTGGTGTACATGGTAGCTGGAGCCCTCGAGCAGGGCAAAGGACTGCCGCAAATCACGCCTGGACACCTGTATCTCGAACACGCGCGCGTGGTGTCTCAGGAGCTGGCCTACAGCCTGGGAGACGAAGCCCTGCCGCAGACTTCGGACGCCAGTATCTTTCTGGCAGCTGTCAGCGTGGCCAACAAGCTGTACGACCGAATGGACCGAATTCTGGTCCAGGCCAAGGCTGTGGTGGGCGAGCAGTATGCCAGCCACGAGTACTACATGGAGGAGATGCTGACGGCTAGTGGAGGATACGTTTAGACTGTTGACGCTAGAATTATTTATTGAATTATAGAATAATAAACATAGATCATAGGAGATGTGAATGGGGGGGTTGTAGCGCTATAGGGTTGTAGAGGAGTTGGGGGTTATGGTCGCCAAGAGAAACTGAACAAGATGCACTTTTCAGAATTTGAAGATCTGCTTTGTAGCGTTCTTTACTCTGGTCCATAGTTCTGTTCTGAATTAATTTATTCAGTTTATCCGGTAATTTTTGGGAGGAAAAAAGTGTACTTCTGTATGTCTCAAAAGTTGGTAGTTTGAAATTCCAAAAAGTACATTCTGCTTCAAATAAAAAACCCATATACATCCAAATCCCTTCTCTGACAAGATGCACTTTTCAGAATCTGGATATCTGTCTCGTAGCATTCTCTATAGCTCTGTTCTGAACTAGTATTCCTAGAAAGAAAAACACAGTCTCCTCCTGTGAGACGTAAAAGTTGGATTTTCACAATTCCAAAAAGTGCATTCTGCTTCAAATGCTCTATATCGTCTATTGACACCCAAAAAAACCCCCATTTGACTCCTCAACACCCCTATACTCCGCTCATTGTTTGTAACACCAGAAACGCACTACTCTGTAGTCTATTCAAATCCCTGTCTTAGTCTGCTTTTGAAAAAACCTTGTGCGATTCTTGCTGAAAGTTATTTTTAAAATGCTCCCAAAAGCCCCGAACTGAATCTCATTCTGACCTCAACTTTTTTCTCCCTTTTTCAATGTTTCAGAAATAGTTGCGCCCGCCGTTTTCTCTGAGACCGTTGCGCCCGGTCCCTGTCATACTGCGATTAGGCTTTTGCGACCGTTGGATGCCATTTCGCAATCTGACAGATTCCGACATTATCTCGGATTTTAGCTGCATTGGGTCCATCCGATAAGTCCGTTGGCGCTAAAAACAGAACCAAGGGAGTCCATGTTTGAGGGAAAGAAAATGCGACACAACTATTCTTTTCGGTACTCTGTAGCCAATAAAACAGAATAAAAACGAATTCAAAGACCAAACAAAACAGTGACATGCCCGTGGTGCCAAAAAAAACGCTTTCTTGGGGTCACACTCCTGCGTTTCCATCCGTTTTTAGAAATACCCATCTTTCACGTTTGTTGTTAGTTTTGACTTCAGCCAGCACCCTGTGTTTTGGCAGCTAAAACGCTCCAAAAGAATCACAAGTACCACTGTTGGGCTCAGAATCGAATTCCAAAGATAACGCACTCTTCAGAATCACCATAAACCGCCCACATCGCGTTTCAGTCGACAATGTTTCCCATTCAGAGGTAGGTTTGCACGCTCCAAACTCAATGTATTTACACATTTCCGTTTGCGGGACTCCAAGTGGGATCGACGGGAAAATGCCAGTAAAGTAGCAGTGGAGTTGGATTTGCGTTAGGGTGGGGTTTACTGTTGAATACCCGACTTTACGAGTGTCTCACGTGCCTGTGGCGAGACAATAACTGTCGTAAAGTCGTATCTTCAACACCCGCTTAATCATGTGCGTCATGTCCGTCCAAGCGAGCTTCTGGGTTTGGCGTCTCTGCATTTGCAATGTTGTTGTGGAGAGTGTAGGGCCCAAAAAAGCAAAAAAAAGAGAAAAAATAAATGCATAACAGCTTTTGTGACTGTTGCCATGTGTTCAGTTCGACTTGAGGGAATGTCGTGGCGACAGAATGAAAAATGCAAAGAGTGCATCTCGTCCAGGACACTCAGGCGGTTCGAATGGTGCTGTCCACGTGTCCTCAACAACTCTCAAAATCGATAGTCATCTCACTGTTTGGAACACAAAAGCGTGTTGCACAGAAACAAGATTTTATCGAGAGGGGAGCTACACTAGACTAGTACGTTGCTAGTGTTGGCAGGGGAGGACTCTGCGGTCGAAAAAGACGTCCAGCGGCGTTCTGACACCCCCTGTGTGGTCAGTTGCACAAACAGCAGCCCCAAAACCTGCCACCGTGGCTTTTCATCCACTCCCAACTCCCACCCTCCCCCTACAGCTGCACGGCTGAGAAAACAAACACCTTTCTGCCTGCATTTGACGCTTTATTTAAGTGTTTTTCGGTGCATTTGACAAGCACAGGTCTTTCCGGGGCAAGTGCACCAAACAGCCCCTAATTCCGCGAATACCCATCACAAAGACGCAATTCCAACGCCAGCAGACTCTTCGCAACCCCCTCCATCCAGATCCCGGCTAAAAACGCTACAATCCGGGCGCTAAACAGCCCCCAAAGCGACCCATCCAAACTCGCCCTCCCCCAAACCTTGCACGCGAAACTCTGATTAAATAACGCAGAGTTCAGAGCTTGTCCTCTCGCCTAACATGCTCTCGGACCCTATGAGTGCAACTAAAAGCACTACCCAGACGCTTCCTGCCTCTCTCTCTTTCTCTCTCTCCACGACTCGCGCTCTCATACCCCCATCGCATGCCCTACATCCAAAGCTATAGGGCGTACCCAAATCGGCCGCCGCCGTCGCCGTCCAAGCCGTACTGGTACCGGTTTGTGCACCCCGACTGGCTGCTGAACAACCTCAACATCCGATCGTTCAAGATCGTCTTTCGAAACTGGGCGGCGTCGTTCAGCATGCTGTTTTTGCTGACAGTCAAGCCCGCGTGGGCGTGGACCGGAGGCTCGGCCCATCTCGCGCTGATCATGACCGTGGTGCAGACGTCGGGCCAGGTGTCTGTGATCGGAGCGCTCGTGGCCAACATAGTGCTCTGCGCGTTCATTGTGTGGGGCTGGGTCTGCGGCTACATCATCCCCGGGTACATTGCCAACAAGTACTTTTACGACTCGGTCACGGAGGCGGATATTGTCAGAGATCTGGTGACGCGCGGCATCTGCTCGGCTGAGCTGCCGCAGAAGGAACTCATGGCCTGCGTCATGGACCAGTGCGTGCACGGCATCTACATCAAGGCCGGCGCGTCCGTGACGTACGCCGTGTGGGTGGCAATCTGCTGCGCCGTCTGCTTCTGGTTCAAGTTCAAGGACCCCATGACCTACGCTGCCGGAGCGTCCACCTCGTTCATCGCCTCGGCCGTGGCGGCAGATTCGTCTATGCATCTGCCCTGGTACGCGCCCAAAACAATCGGCACAGGCATGCTCAAACCCATGGGCATCGGCCTGGCTGCCAACGTCGTGGTGGCCATCATCTTTTTCCCGTTCACGTCAGGGTTCCAGTTTGTCACCAAGCTGCTGCGGTTTCAAACGGCCGTCATTTCCACCCTGGAGTGGCAGGCTGGCTTCCTGGCCAAGGCTCGTCCTTCGCAAGTCGACGAGTGGCTCGGTTTCTGGAAACTCGAACAGCTGGTTAACGGTCTCAGATCCCTGGGTCCTGTGCTCAAAATGTCGGCCGCCACAACTCCGCTGGAGTTTTCTTACACGCGGTTCACGCTCAAGGCATACCAGTCAAGTCGTATTACTTGCAGACGTCTGACTTCTCAGCTGACGGGACTGTGTATGATCTTCGACTCTATCGAGCATCTGCGACGAGTTATAGTGGAAGACAAGGCAAATAAGGTGGAGCCTATCTTGTCGGAGATTCACAAAAAGTACGCCCCCGTTGGTGTCTACGAGACGCAGCATTCAGTGGCCTCCGTTTTGCGAGAGTCCGAGCAGCCTGTGACTCTAGCGGACCTGGATGCCACCATCGAGACCCTCAGCGACGTGTGTGGACCCATGGTGCTCGAACAGGCTGGAATGCTCAAGGTGGCCCAGAAGTGGGTTGACACTGCTAACCACTTTCGAGGATGGTCGTGGCTGCCCTGGCTGCACAAGAAGCACGTTTTGGACCAGCAGGCGCAGGCACTCGACCTCAAAGCAGCTTACGACCAGTTTGCCAAGGCATGCGAGTCTTTCTCTGAAAAGCGATTTATTGCCACTGACAACACCCCCTCGCCCTACCTTGTGCTCCAGAAGACTCTTTACTGCGGATATGTGGAGGAAATCAACAGAACAATTTTGTTCATGGTCGAGAGACTCATTGGTTTTGATGAGGAGCATCCCAAGCCCCATGTGGTCACCGGTCTGTTCAAGATGGCAGCCCTGAGACTGGCGTCCATCTCGGTCTACTCGTCTACAGCTGGAGCTCTGGAGTCCAACGATGCCAATGCCGAAAAGATCACCCCCCTCAAGGCTGCAAGAGATCCCGATGCCCTCCCAGCTCGTCATGCTGGTCACAAGATTGGAAAGAAAATTCGAGTCTATTACGCCAGATCCAGGGCTTCCTCATGGTTAGTTCCCATTAAAGGTGCTCTCTTTTGCGTGGCTGCTCTGATGCCTGCTCTCTTCACAAACACCCATTACTGGTACTACAAGAACCGATGTTACTGGGCCGTTGTTATGACCGGAATGTCCGTGGCAGAGTACTCTGCTGACAATTTCTTTTCAGCCGTGAATCGAGTTTTTCACACTTTTTATGCTGTCGTTATTGGAATGGTTACATGGTACATTTCCACAGGTAATGGACGCGGCAATCCTTATGGATTCATGGTTGCATTCGGCATTGTTCTTTTGCTGATGCATTTCTACCGAGAGTTTTGGCCTCCGGGCGTCTCTCCAGTGCCCAGACTAATGCTGTGCATCGCAATGTGTCTAGTGGTATCTATTTCGTGGTTGGATGGTCAGAATCCTGGAGCCGTCTACGTTGGTGTAGGTTTCACAGCTGCCTGGCATCGATATGTGACAGTGTGTGTTGGAATTGCGATTGGTATGATTTGCTGCAATTTCCCTCACCCGAAATCAGGCAAAAAGGCCGTGAGACTGATTGTTGCCAGTGTGGTGGGCAACACCGGAAACCTCTTTTGTCAGGTCATGACGTTTGCTGCCGAGAAACTCAAGCATCCTGATCTGGTGATTGATGCTACTAACGATCCGTTTTCAGACAATATCGAAATGTGCGTCCTCAAGCTAATGGGCGCCAAAAGACTGTCTGGAGTCATCAAGTACGAGCCGGCATTATCCGGACCGTGGCCCAGAAGATCCTACATGGAGCTTTTGGCCCTCTGTTCCGAGTTGGTGGAGCTCTATGCTCATTTGTACTTTGTCATCAAGCGTCTGGAGGATGTGGAGACGTGGTTGCCCGAGATTGTGCGTTGCGTGGGCTGGGACAACCCCATTCTCATGTCGCACTTCTTTTCAGTGGTGTTTATGGCGTCCACAGGTCTTCGGGAGGGTATTGGTCTTCCGCAGTTGACTCCCGGACATTTGTATCATGAGCACGCAGCAGTGGCTCGAAAGCAGCTGCACAATGCCAAACTTCAGACGCCCACAAACACGCCCGATTCGGCCACTTTTCTCAGTGCTGTGAGTATCGCCAACAAGATTTACGATCGTATGGACCGTATCTTGGTGCTCATCAAGGCAATTGTCGGTGAGCAGTACTCCAATCACGACTACTACATGGAGAAGATGCTAGAGAAGATGGGTTAGACCCGTTTGAAGAGAGAGTTTGGGATAGGAGGGAACTTTTATTAATAGGACAATTTGCATGCAGTTTACTGCCTTTATACCAAATTTATAGATAGATAGAATACAGTGTTTAATTTGCAATTTCAGGGAGGGAAACAGATCTTACAAGGGTCAATTCAGTGTTTCGAAGATACAATGATGATCGTGTTTGACTGGCTAGAAATTTTGGAGATGGTGTAGTGCATCACCCTACATCCAACACTGGGTATACATCATCTCGACTGAAACACGTATTTGGAGGTTTGAGAAGATTCTGAAGAGTGCATGTGCTTTGAAATGTGATTTGGAGTGGTTTGGTACCTTATTTCTACGGAAATATACACCTGAAAACTATTGATATGGTGCTGTTTGAAGATGAACGTTTGATGATGATATACCATAAATGACTTCCAAACGATGCGCTTGGCTAAACCATCACTTTACATCTAGATGTAAAACTGGTACTGTTGGATTTGTCCTAAAATTCTGAACAGAAACTATTCTTCAGAAATACCAAATCATTCACACAGCTTCTAAAAAGTGTCCCAACTCACTGTCACTTCACACCCTGATAACCAAACCATTTCAAGAACGCTGTGGTTGAGTAATACAAAATCTGAAAAGTGCAAATGTCTCCAAATTCCTTTCTCCATTTACTGGTACCGTTTTACTTCTCCAAAATCTGTTCAACAAAAATGTGTTAGCTTGTCCAATCCAAGGTTACCCTACAGTAAACGCATCTCGGGAATAATTCTTATCTCCAGCCACGTACATGGGTCCCTGCAGTAGCCTGCATTTGAGTGTGGGGGTATTTGTGCTGACAAATAAATTTCAAACGGCTGTCAAAACGTGAAAATGAGCTTTTTGTGTCCCAAATTACAACCCCCGTTATATATAAAGACACGTCCCTCCTCCCAACTGCTTTCTTTACTCCCAACTCTTGTTGCAGTTCTTTTTTCCCTTTGCTGTAAACACTCGGCCCGCACCTCCCTCCACCCATAATAACCTTTAAGAGGGGTAGCTGATCGACACACCTCCAAACACATAACTCGGCCTAAAACCTGTCAACCCTCTCTCTTCCTCCACCACTCAATTGCACCGGGAAACTGAAACACAAACAGCAATGTCTCTGCCCCTCACCGACAAATCGTTCAAACGCCTAGGCAAATCTGGCCTCAAAATCTCGTCCATCATTGTGGGATGTATGTCCATCGGCTCATCCAACTGGGCACCCTGGGTGATTGGCGACGAGGACAAGGCGTTGGCGCTGCTCAAGGCGGCGTACGACCGAGGTCTGCGAACTTTTGACACCGCCTCCACCTACTCCAACGGTCTCAGCGAGGTGCTCATTGGCAAGTTTCTGCGCAAGTACAACATCCCCCGTGAAAAGGTGGTCATCATGACCAAGGTCTTTTTCCCCGTGGCCGAAGAAGGCCTCCACGGCGAGACGATTCTCGGTGGCCGGTCCGAGGAGGAAATGCTCGAGTTCACCAACCGAATCGGACTGTCGCGAAAGAACATCATCGCCTCGGTGGACGACTGTTGCGAGCGACTGGGCACCTACATTGACCTGCTACAGATCCACCGCCTCGACGACGAGTGTCCGTACGAGGAGATCATGAAGGCTCTGCACGATTGTGTCCAGGACGGCAAGGCCCGATACCTGGGAGCGTCGTCCATGCGGGCCGTCGAGTTTGTGGAGCTGCAGAACGTGGCGGAGAAGCACGGCTGGACCAAGTTCATCTCCATGCAGTCGCTGTACAACCTCATCAACCGTGAGGACGAGCGCGAGCTCAACTGGTACTGCGACAAGACCGGTGTCGGCCTCATTCCCTGGTCACCTCTGGCCCGAGGTATCCTGGCTCGACCCAGGAACTCCGGAGACACTGCGCGGTCCGAGTCCGATCTGCGAATGATGCTGTTTGACAAGGAGCACGACTCGACGGCCGAGATCATTGACCGTGTGGAAAAGATGGCCAAGAAGAAGGGCGTGGCCATGGCGACCATTGCCACTGCGTGGGTGCTCCACAAGGGCGCCATGCCCATCATCGGCTTCAGCAGCGAGAAGCGAATGGACGAGGCTCTGGCTGCGCTGGACGTTGAGTTTGACGCCATGGATCTCAAGTATCTGGAGGATGCTTACGAGCCCGTCAAGTACAAGATGTAAAAGTGGGTATTTGATTATTTGATTGATGAATTTTTTTTAGTGTACAACGGTACCAACAATGTTGCTGACTAGCTACGGGGACGACAACAAGTACTCGATATTCGGCCAAAGAGGTGCTTTTCCCATTGCGCTGGAAACGCTCGACGAAAAAAGCAGTAAAAACCTAATTATCGTCGCCTGAAAATTACGCTCCGATAATGCATGTAGACTCCTCTTCACTTCACCACAGATAGCGACAGAGACACGAAATCAGCAATGTCGGCCGCCAAACCGATACAAAACCACGTGCAGTCCCCTAATCAGCTTTTTCGAGCTGCTCAGAGCGACTCAGTCAACGACAATGATCTGGAGCATGGAAGGACTGAAATCGAGGAAGCGGAGCCGAAAAACGCCAGTATGAGAACCCTTGTGGAATTTGAAAACTGGAAGCGTGTGGTGACAGTCTGTGCATATATCGCTGGATCTCTCTTTGTCTTAACTCTGCTAGGCGACGTTTTGTGTGCTTTTGTGAGGGGTGATTCTATCCCATTCTGCATCACCAATCTGATTATGAGGTTTGTCACGCTTTTCATCGGTCAGTTGGTGCTGGCGGGGGCACTGTGGCTCTACACTACTGGCAAAATGTTCATTTGCGTCTTTACCACGACTCTGATTGGACTTTGGTTCACTCACATGGGCGTTTTGAAGTTTTAGGCCAAAACAAGGGGTATAGCTGGGTGGCTTCGTCAAGCCGAATCATTCTCTCTGAAATTTAGCAGTGGGTTTGTCAGCTTTTCACTGAAAACTCACATGGGCAATCAAATCAACCATTTTTATTCATTCAAAATCTTCATTTACACGATTACGCGACATCATCTAACGAAACAGGTCCGATTTCGAGGATCTCAAAGTGGAGTAATCGCAAATCTGAAGAGTGCACTCGGTCGGAAATTTGTTTCTCACTTCAACCGTCAATCTCACACCTCTTTACCGACAATATTCGCTCGTCTACCCACTTCTAGAGACTGCTGCGGTGACACGTTCAGGATCAAAGTTCGCACCCCATCAAAGTTTATGTGGGCCGTTTTCTCACCTCCAGTGGCACTGCATCTACATCACCAAACCCATCTGCACCCAGCACGACATGGACACGTGATTTCAGCTCACACAAACCCACACAGAAACCCGCCAAATCACGCTTTCCATCCCATGGGAATCCCCGGACTTTTCACACGCCTGCGACCGCTGTACTGGATCCAGAAACTCGACGACTGCCAGGGCAAAATCTTCATCGATGGCAACTCTGTGGCTTATTTGGCGGCTTTTGAGGGCGACAAGCACCGCTACGGCGATCTCCGCGAGGTCTCGCAGTGCATGGACGGTCTTCTGAGCCGCTGGCTCGCCCACAACTGGGACATTGAGCTGGTTCTGTTTGACGGTCTCACCCCCGAGTCCAAAATAGCCGAGTCGCACAAACGTACCCGAGACAGCATCAAAGACGGCGTCAAGTCCTCCTGTCTCAGTGTGACCGCGCTCACAGGCAGCACCTGCCACGAGCTGCTCTCCAACCGCGCCACCGCAAAGCCTGCTTCTAGAGACAACACGCCCGGTGCACCCCAGCAAGGCCAAGAATTCGCGACCCGAGTGGCACACGACGAATGCGACAACATTCTGGCGTCTGTGGCCCACAACTACGCGCGCAACCACCCCAAAACCAAAACGTACATTGTATCGCTGGACTCGGATTTCACCGCCTTTGACTTCCCTCCAAACATGCACATTCTTAACTTTTCCGAAAAACACTTTTTCAACAAAGAGGAGTACGTGTCGTGTCTGCAAACTGTTCGAATCGAACGGGTTCTGCACATGAACGCCGGAAAAGTCGCCTATTCCGTGGAACACCAGCTGTTCAAGGAGGGATACGTCAACGACAAACCTCTGGAGAAACACAAGCCATACGTCGAGTGGCAGAAGCAGCAGCAGGAGGTGCTCAAATCGCAAAATTTCGCCAATATCGCCGACTTTGTCGCATCCCCTCAACAGGCCTTTGCTGAGCAGATCTTGACCCGAAACCACTGGGCGTCTCAGGAAGCGCACCGCGTGGCCAACGTCTGGCAACGGTGCAAAAAGGCCTACATATTCATGCCTATTCAGTGCGAACCCGAGTGGGCCGAGTTTGCCTTTGTGGCTGGCCAGAAGTGGCGCTCCGTGGCCTACGAACGTATCCTGAGCAAGGCTGGGGCTCAGCCCGGGCAAGTTTCCCATTTCCAGGAACATGGACGTGGAGGAAATCAGGAACAGGTTGTCGATATACCTACAAACGATAAAAGTCGAGCTCAGCGCGATAGCACTACTTTTGGGTACAGTTTCGGAACCCTGAAGGACCAAATTGAGGAGATTGGCAGCTGGAAGTTTGCGGATATGAGACGCGCAGTCATAGATGAGGTGTTTAACAATACGCCTGGAGAGTCCGCCGATCCCAAGTCCCACTTTTTCTACAACGGCAACCGGTATCGACCTTTTATTGCTGCTTACCTGGACAAGATTTGGAATCCCGATACTGTTTTGGCCACGGCACCTGCTCTCAGTGGCGACACCCACATGAACCCGACGGCGCAGCGACTGCACAACAAACTGGTGGCTTGTGTTTTCTCTCTCAAGCTGGTTGAAGCTTCCGGAATCCCTATTCCTCTGGTTCCAGGTACGCAGCATGCTCCTCAGTACTGTCAGATGGATGGAGCCCTGTTTGCGGAAATGTGGCGCAGATTCACCCTGGACACTGTAGTGGGTAGGAAGCAAACACTCAGCCCCTTCAAGAACGTCGAGGGCATTATTGGAGCAGACGCCCCCAACAACGCGAAGCCTCCGGGCAAGGATGCCAAGAAACGTGGAGGTGCCAGGAAGGGTGCCAAGAAGGGTACTGAGACGGTTGCCGACACGGTTACTGAGGCCCCGGTGTCTGAAAAGGTGGAAGGGAAACCCGTGCAGCCAGTGCAACCAGCATCTGCTCCTAAAACTGCCAAGAATGTGGCTAAGAAAGATACTGCCGCCAGGCAAATCGCTGTGAAGGCTCAGGAATCAGCTCAAGAAGAGCTTGCAAGATTTGAGGCCTGGCTAGCTAAGCAAAAACGAAATGACTTGGAGCACAGTCTGCTGAAACAAACCATGACAGACCGTGTGTATAGAGCTACTGTCGTTTTGGAAGACCTGGACGGCAGTGGTGGGGCCCTGGAACGAAAAGAGGCCACTGAGAGAGCTCAAAAGGCGTCTTACAACTACTTTAACAGATTGAGGGCCAACGCTTTGGAGAGACAGAAGAGGCAGGCCAAGAACGGTTCTGCAGGAGGAAAGGGAGCGAAAAGGAAGCCCCAAAAGGACTTTGGCGTCATGATCATGAAGCGAAAGAAGGAGATGGCTCAGGAGGCGCGGCTGCGGCAGGAGCGGTTGGAACGAAGGAAGGCTGAGTCTGAGGAGCGACAGCGTGAACATTTGAAAACAATCAAGCTGGCTAAAGAGGCCAAGATGGACAGGAAGAAGAAGTCTGTCGTTGTATAAAAAAAGGTATTGTATATTTGGTTTTTGTGTGATGTTAAGGTGGGTTATTGCTTGCTGATTGACTCTGGGGGTGATAAAGAACAAATGTGACCAATAAAATACCTGGATGGTCTCCAAGTCAGGTTTTCAAGTCACATTTTTGGATAACAACTATTGGTCGAGTTGTGGGCAATGGAAAAAAAATCAAAGATGAAATGTGCATAATCTTAGGTATGGAGATGCATAATCGGAGCATGATCAGAAATTTCTCAGATGGAATTTTGAGAAAGTTGTTGAGAGAGATGATGAGTATTATGGAATTGTTCGTGTTGGAATTGTGTGACTTTTCGTATGGTACAACAGATGTTGTATCCTTCGAAGAGACTGTCCTAAGTTGATTGTGGAAATGAGCAGAAGAGAAAATGAGAAAAAAAGAACATCACTTTGGCATACGTGTCAAAACTTTTGGATGGTGAAATTAGAACAGTTGCAAAAGCCATACAGCTCTTGTGGACACGTATTCAACGGTATACAGTGTCTGGAATTCTTGCACAGTGACGATAATTTACTTTGACCTGCGAAGATGCAGAAAAAGTCACTTGCCTACAAGTGCATGAATAAACGGCCTTGACGAAACGAGATATTCGGCATACAATGGATTCAGCACGTGAATACCCCTTTTTCCCAGAAAGTGACCCTTTCCAAGTCGCAACATTCAGGATTTACAAAGATATTGTTCCTAGTCACCGTTAGTTTAACTAAAAAACCACTCAACAAGCTCCTTTCATCTCCATGAATTTTGTCAGAGACCCATGTTCAACAACTGAAACCAAGACCTCCCCGCACATCTCGGGTTTCAGAAGAAAAAAAAAAGAAAATCTGACACATTTAGCCGAAATGACAAATTCCATGCACGCAGCGAATATCTTCTCAGTCCAGACCGTATTCAACCGGCCTTCTTTTCATCAGACCATTTTTTCGATGCACTCGAACGTATACTGTGCATTTTGCATACTGTACGTTTTCTCTGAAATTTTTTTCAATTTCTGTGGGAGAAAAAAAATAAAGAATAAAGAAAAAAAAAGAAGAAAGAAAAGAAAAAAAAAGTGCATAAATACGTGTTGAACATGCACGTGAGCTCAACGGCCGGAACACGGAACGAGCTGCAGGGAATGGGATTTTGGGGAGAAGAAAAAAGAATAAACGAAAAAGAATTGGCAAAAATTGGCAAAAATTGAAAAAAATTGAAAAAAATTGAAAATGATTGAGAACGATTGAAAAAACCTGAATAACTAATCTCCACTGTTTTTGTAACCTCGATTTCATCCCTTATATTCTTCAAAAAGGGACAAAATAGCCGAGAAATAGCCAGCCAAAAAACCACAAAGTAGCCGAACAATAGCCGAGTAATTCGTTTTTCGCTTATGTAATTTGCTCACTTTTTTTTTTTTTGCCGTTTTCGTTTTTTGTTTTATTTCATATTTTTAGTCTGCATTTTTGTAGTAATTGACCCTGCCTAACAAGTGAGACAGTGTAAAACGTGATTCAGGGATACTGTGAGAAATCAAAGACCCGTTCTGAAATCACTGAGACGAGACGATTGTAATGATGCTAATATCAACTGCTTTACAAGTGAAATGAGCAAGTGCCTAAACACTCTACTCAGACAGTAATAGTATGGTACATTGTACACTGTAACGTAATAAAATGCATAAAAAGGTGTGTATAATCACTCTGGGGCATATCCAACCCTATTACAGACTCAACCAGTAACAACTGATGTTTCTTCCCTTTCTTCCCTTTTTTCCCTTATTTTTCTGATTCTTTATCGTATTTTATTTCGATTTTTCCTGGAGAAAAAATAATCCGTTGATTGAAAGGAAAAAAAGAGCACCTACCAAAAACTCACAAAACGCCCACAAAACACGCACAGTGTAAAGAACGCACGTGAACATGGTGTGCAAGAGCTCGCGCACATCTGCCGTTTCGGATGTCTCGCTTTTTCGTCGGTTGCCGAACCCGAAATGCTGCTTCATGCCTCTTTCGGAGTTAGGCTCGCCTAAAGCCGAAATACCACACCCCTGTCTTCTGCACATCCGCGTCATCAATAGACCTTCCACGGACGCTCCAGGGGTCTCTTTGTGACGTGACTCGGCCCCATTTCTGATTTCCACACGCATCCATGACACGCCACGCCACACGGGGTCATGTGGCTGAACTTGTGGCTGAGAAGCTTAAAGTGACGTGTCAGATGAAAAAAAAAGACAAAAAGAGCCTAAAAAAATTAAAACAGGAGCGCGAAAATATTGGCGGCGTACCTCGCGGGCCGCAGTTTGGGGGAGGGGGTCTGAAGAACAAGGTTTTATTTTTTTCTTTATTCAAAGTGGGTAGTTTAAGCTTTTATTTTCCGAGGAGCTTATTTTCAGATTAGGCTTTTTTCTTCTTTATGCATACCTGTACGTTTTCGGCGACTTAGTCCAGGGCGAAGGACCGTATTCGGACGCAGGTTACACACCACATTTTGCCTCTTTTGGGAAGGCGTAAATAAATTCCTGTGTCTAAAATCAAAAAAAAAGAAAAAAAAAAACGAGAAAAAAAGTAATAAATAAAATACAATCTATTGATAAAATCAAACTCATACAGCTGCTCTGAATCGTAGCGTGGTGTTTGGACGTTCATTAAATCACCAATTGCCGTATCAATTACTGTGCGTGGGAAATAAAAAATTATCGTGATATTTTTCAGTCTTCTGAGTGAATCTTTAGAAACTTGTATGGGCCAACTGTAGGGATTCTGATGGGTGTGTCTTGCTGGAAATCGCATTCCAGTAACATTGGTACTAATCTCGTTTCCATTGCTCCTTTGTACAACTTTTTACGTGATGGTCTAACTGCGTCTTCTCCATACGCTAGTTTGGAGGCAAGCGCAATGTTGAGGTTGGGATCTCAAAAATAATAGCACCTCTAAAATACGAAAAAGAGACGGAATCCGAATTCTGAAAAGACAGTTCGATTTGGAGCTTGTTGAATACTCCGTTTCCAACGTCAGAATCTCTATTAAACAACAATCCACTATCTTGGATACACCCCCTTTACCACTCCAATATCGTCAAGTTTAACCGAGACTAGTAAAACGTTAAAAAGTCAAAATTCACTAGCAAACAAATTTTTGTGGGGAAAAAAAGAGCCAAGAAAAGATCGTCGAGCCAAGTATAAGCGAGCTCAAACGGTCATGTACGTGTCCTATACGTGCCTATCAGTGGCATTCTGCCCGACTGACTGCGTTCTTGAATATCAATGTGAATGGGGCCGATTTGGGGGGATTTCGAGATACTATGACGATCGGAAGATGCTCAGGAGAAACATGGTTGTTGTATCTTTCAGATCGGGTTGCTGATAAAAAAGTTATCGGAATATTTGTGACATTTGTGAGATCTGCAGGGGGTTGCAGTATCTTGGTTTGGAGATATGTGTCACGTGATTAGAGACAGGGTAACTTGACGGATACTGGTTTTGACGGGCTAGAAATTGGTGGGGACAGATGCATAGCGTATATTAGATCCTCGATCAAGAAAAACGTTTTAAAATGTGTCTTTTGGTTCACTTTTGGTGAACATCTTTCACATCCTATGTGCAGTCTTGATAGGATGCATACTGAGGATTGGGTGGTACGGAGGAAATCAAATGAAGGGGTATAGGGGACATTCTGAAGAGTGCGTACTGTTTTTTGGTGGATTTGGGACCGAATTCTCTTTTAAATATTTTTGGAAAACACCCATAGCCCATTTGAATCCCACTACTATCTAGCTAAGAGACCCCACACTCAGTAAACGAATACAACAAATTTTGAGAGATGATCAGAGCGAAAAAGCAGAGATTAAAGAGTGATTTCTACAACATTGATATTGGACCTTTGGCTGTCGTCAGAATTGCTCCATACTCAATCCCCAGATTTGTAATAAGCTGACAGTCTCTACCTCCATCCAAAGAATAGAGAGTCAAAATAGAGTCATATTTACAACATCACCAGAGACATTTCCTGAATTAGCAAGAGACAATTCTACTTGAAATCAAATTATACGTTACATACGCCCTTCAGAACCTCCCAAACCTCTCTCCATCTCTCTGAAACCACAACACTTATTTCCACCCCATACTCCCATTTACTCCACCTTATTTCGCCCTCACCCCAAAGACGACCCCCATCTCGCCTATCGTCAAGGCCACACAAACGAAACACGCGCCGCTGTAACCGCCGGTCTTTGGCGAGTCCAACGGTACCAACAAAGCCCTTGTATGACCCCCCAACAAATCCAGTAGTAGACGGCGCAAAAACAAAAGAAAAAAAAAAGAAAGAAAAAAGAATACCTTGTTATCCAACCCCCCACAGTTGCCCCATTAGTAAATTTTCCCCATTGCCTGCCGTTGCTCTCTACCAGAAGAAATAGAAAAATTGCAATCCGTGGGGGGGGGGGCTCAGGAGACGGCCATGTTTTATCGTCCCATAAAGGCAATAATATCCAGGCCAACAAACTGCCTCGCCCCAACTCCACGAGTAGGGCAGCCACGCGTATTTGCACACCTCAACCGCAACCAGCAGGCAGCAAGGGACTCAGAAATGCGTTCAAATACGAGATCTGGCCAGTATTGCTTTTTCTACGACCGTACTCCCTTCCACCCTGTCTCAAGTAGTCACTGTCTCATATTGTTTCGTTGTGTGGGGGTGGGGCTAAAATAAGCTTCCGAAAACCCTAAAACGAAATGAGCAGAAATCTTTTTTTATTACTTTTTTTTTATTATTCTTTTTTTTTTTTTTGGGAGGAAAGTGATCAACACAAGAAACAAGCCCTATACGCCTGCACCAAATGAAACAGGACATGACAAGAACAAGACTCTGCTGTCTTCCCGACAACGGGTCTCAAAGTGAGACATTGGCAGGGTCTAGAGGGACTATATGACATTTGCGGAGTGTTTCGTTTGTTGTGGTTGCTCGTTAACTGCTCTTGTTTTGAGGTGGAATCAGTTAGAGTGATTAGGTAATCCAAAGTTTTTTACTACGTTAAAATAAGGTTTGACAAAAAACAGCCTCGGCTAAATGTGTCAGATGGTAGTGGTTGTAAATGAGAATGGGTTGGGTGTGGCTGTATGAGATATGAATCTGGAATAGTGATGACATTGCATGGAATTGAAGAAGTTCCGAAATTCAAACGGTTTAAAGAAAAATGACAATTACAGAAGCTGTAGCGTGCCAGGGCAAAAACCAAGTAGAGCGCTGGATTCGTGAGCAAATTCTGAGAAGAACAGTACGATCTACAGCACAGTCATTGTCCTTTTTTTATGATTGTCAAGTGTCACTTTCAACTCCTACATGTCTTTCAGAGTGTCGTAAAAAACACCCAGAAATTAGAGTATCGAAACAAACCTTAAAATCAATTGTAGTGGAGACATTGGGCACCACTCAGAGTGGAGATTTTGACGCTTTTTGAGAGATTTGACGCCCTATTTTAGCATAATCAGGGACTAAAAGCTCGATTACTCAGTTGAAACAGTCTAATTACGTCTTCAACTCACTGTAGAGCCCCTCCACTTGTCCATCTTGACTTGAAAGCAATTAGCTTGGGAGTAAATCAAAATAAGATTATTTTAGCCCCATCAGAGATCGACAGTACCAATAACAGACTTGATAGTTGAGCAGGTGGTGGTTCAATGACTCTGAATGACTTATCATAGATATCGCAAGAGACTTAGCTGCGAGATGCACTTTTCAGATTTTCTTTGGACTGTCCCAATTCCAGATTCCAGAAATACCTTAATCAGAAATCCTCCATACAATCACCCAAAACTAGCCATTTTCAACACCACGAGAATTATGAAAGCGCTGCTAAAACCACCCCAACTACGCGAACCGAAAGATACTAATAAACACGTACAACTAATTTACCAGTTACCGTCAAAAACATCTTGGTCGAAAAACTGCGATCTGTCCCACTTTTTTAAACTTCATGGTCCCAACTGCTCCACTTGCCCACCCTCGAAAAAAAGGGCCACAGGATCACAAACAACGGTCCGATTAAACCCGAGCCGTTAAACAGCAGAAAGCGAAGCGAGACAACCGTTGGCAGCCACTACCACGCCATGTGCCAGCTGTCAGCTGTCATATACCCCGGGTTTGTCGTTTCGGCAATCGGCAATCGGCCCATTGATGTTTTGGGGGAAGTCGATTTAAGGTTCCATAATCGCAAAAAGAAAACCCGTATAGCATAGATACAGGGTTTCAAATAAGGTTGGTTGCGGAGCACGAACGGGTCTGTCTGAAAATCGCCACGGAGGAGGTATGACTGAGATATTGGCACTGTAGCGAGATGTGTATGTGATAAGCGAGATATTCGAGTTTTGGAACGATTACAACAGATTCAAGTTGTCTACCATATCATCTAGTTTTCTCATTTCTGCTAAAAACCTTAAATATCAACTCCCAACCGGACCACTCTAAGAGGATACCCATCATAAGGGAGAACAGCACAGGATGGTCTCTCTAAATGACACAGTTTGAGAGCAATCGACGTGGAATTTGGACTCTCTACGAAGACAACAGTATTCTCATCAATTCACGCAATTTCAGCGTTCTAAGACCTCTCCAAACCCATGAAAATCCCCCCCCTAAATCCCCTACTCCTGAATGCGTCATGTGCCAACTTCTCCCTAGACTACGCCCCAAACCTTATATCCCTACAACAAAAACTCTAAAAAATCTATACGGGGTGCCTCTGGTTGGGGTTATACGGCTGCGTCTAACCACCGCAGTTCCCGCTTATCCGGTGGTGCCACAGCTTAGCGAGGTTCAGGGGCCCCTGGCGGCGGCGTTTGCGGCGGTTGCGGTCGCTTTGGCATTGTTTTGGCCCGACTTTTGCCGTCTTTCGTAATCGCCTTTTTCTAAGCTAAACTGTTTGGATCTCGAATTGCTGCTCGGCAAAAAACGCCATGCCACGCCAAATCTCACTTGGTATACGTCGATAAGTGTATTGTTTCAGATGGCATATTAAATCTGTGGCAGGGGGAATGAAAAAGCAACGCAGTTTTCAGGGTGACTTTTTTTCTCTTTTTTTTTTTTCACTTTTTTTTTACGCAAAAAGCAAACAAAAAGCGCACCCATCCGTCACAGTCTCAGGAAAACAAAGGTAAAATGAAATTCGAGCAGCGATAATGTCCAATATTGGATTTTAAATGATTTTAGACGATTTCAAAAGTCCCCAAATTGCTGGGTTTTAGGGCATATTTCGGACCCCAATCCGCGCCATTTTCGTCGCAACAAAACCATGCCGCTAATTTAAGCGAATACTCGTCGGTAGCGTCGCCTAAATGTCGCTAATATTTCTGTTTCCGGAGCAGCATTCTTTTTGTCCATTTCCGGAGCTGTTGCTGGGATATTTCTTTGCCATAAAATTGCGAAAAATAATTCAGACACTCTAAATGAGGATAATAGATATAAGGAATTTAAGATAATATAATAGCAATAATAAATGAGGATAATTTGTGAAATATTATCACCCGGCCAAAAAGAACAAATTATTTTTTCATTCTCCGAATTAACGCCCTTTGCAAACAATTCAACTATAACCAAATCAATTGCCACCGTCTCGGAAACCTCGTAAAAAGTGGATCTCATCATGTATAAGCAATGAAACACCATCTGGAACGATTTTGGCCCGATTTGGAAGTCCCTACAAAACGATAATGCGGGTACCAGATTGAAAAAAGATCAAATAAATGTGTAATAATTCGAAGCATCTGAAAAACGAACAAAGTTTTACATCATCAGATGGAGAAAAAATCAGGCTATTTATTGTATAAACAAAAGACTTGTTGCTACAAAAAACTACAGTGTTATAATTAATTTTGTTTTCAAATCTGTGGGCTTAAGTTAGTTGAATTTCTTTAATATAAAGTTTCGTTTTCGCTCCCTGAAGGACCATTGTCATGCGGCCCGATTAACCAAAGGTTTATTTGAATTTAATCACATACATCAACTCTAATGCTAAACACAAAGAGCTTAAAAACAAGGTACGCTTGACCCACATAACGGCCTCAATCAGCCACAGTGTAGGCCCAGTGACGTCACAAAGAGCAAAATCTGAAACGCAGCAGGAGATACGAGCATAGCAAGAATATTATGTGGCCAAAAATACTTGCAGTCAATGACTAGCAGATAATAATCGGTAGACAATATCCACAGATAATAATCGAGCCACCTGTCACTCAACTCAAAGTACTCTAATTTGCAACAGACGACAATCTCCGACATGACACATGACAGGGGGGGAAATACCAAGCATACCAAGAATTTCCTTCATTTTTTTTTTCTTTGGCAAATGTGGTTGTTTTCAACTTTTCGTTTTTTCCCAAAAATGGGCCTTTTTTTGCCGCCGTTAAACCTCCACAGTTCTGAAGTGTAGCCCGTATACGGAGATGCACGAACATGCATGAGACGGGATTGGAATGCCGACGGGTGGGAAGAAGGCGGATTTGTGACGCGAAAAACGACTCAATTGATGGATAAACGGCATCACTGGAACGAGCGGGTCTCGGTGAGTGTAGTGGTGGCCTTTTTGTAGTCGTAACACGGGTGCTGCGCAAATTCGAATTGTGTGGTTGGGGGTAGGGTTGGAGCTAATGTGGCTGGGGCGAATCACCACGCACAGTAATGCACTGAAAGACGTTCCTCAACAGTTATGGAAAAGCGGAAAAAGTGCGTTGGCATTGGGGCGTTACAGAGAACATTGTGCCAGCTTGTTTGTGTTTCATCCTCGGTCGAAATCTCAAAAGTCCACCCGAAGAAGGAGCTCCTGTACTGTGTGTGGTACAGCCGCACCGGAACCCCCTTCACGAAAAGCAAGGATCTGGTCGATCGATCCGGAAGCATGTCACGAATGTAGATCGCTCCGACACCTTGAAACGCTGTTTGGAGACACGTCTGGAGTGCCTCACGGTTGGTTGTGGCCTTGTTCATGGGTGTGTAACAAGAGGCAGAACCACCTGTTTCGTGGCACCTAGATCGTTGCCACGTTGCAACTCCATCGCCAACTCCATAACCAACACAAACACAAACTCCAGCAGAATTGTCGCACCCACTTCTTTATTGTACCCACTTCAGCAGTCGTGTGGCACCCACTCCAGCAATCACCGAATCTCCACCTAGGGTTACAGAAAAGGGCCCAGTGCATGGCGTGCAGATCATGTAGCTATACGAGGGAAAAGAAAGGGCGAGCGAAATAAAAGTGAAAAAGAAATAAAAATCGAAAAAAAACAAAAAAATCGAAAAGCATGAAGAGGAAGAAGAAGCAGGAAAACGAAAAAGAAATAAAAAAGAAATAGAAAACAGAAAAAAACAGACAAACCAGAGAAAAAACACAGAAAAGAAAAACGCACCCCAAAACACATAACTCCAAAACCCCAAAACCACCCAGAAATAACCGCTGGAGCCAACAAAGAGGAAACGGAGCCACCGTGGCAGTTGCAGTCGACTGAGCACGTTTGAAACCCTTTGAACTCGTTTCTGACGTTCTATGACGTTCTATGGCGTTCTGTGACATTCTTACCTTGTGGACACAAAATGCCGCCACGTAAACATCAACATTCGCTTAGACTCGCTTAGCTCCTGCTCTCTCGGCTCCTGTCCACTCGGCTGTGGGCTGGAAAGCCGCTCGCTTGCGGGCTCGCTTGCCTCGCTTGCCGGAAGAGGAGACACAAAAGAAGAGCGGCGAGTGCGTGCGGAAAGGACATGGAAGGCCGCAAAAGGGGGGTGCAGAGCTTCCTCGGTATTCCATGGCTGGCGCTGTGTGATACACGGCACTGTGGCATGTCTCCGAAGCCTTCCACCTCCCATGTCTCGTGTGTCGTGTCACTCATATCTCGTGTATGTCGTGTTTCGTCCCTCAACTATCCTGCTCCCATGCCATGGCCAATTTCCACTCATAATACCAGCCTCTCAAGCTGTATATTTGCTCACCCTCATGCACTTAGCCGCCTGGACACCGCCTAAACACCGCTGGACATGTGCTCAATGGTATGTTCCGCCGCCTGAACATGTGGTTTCCCGCCGCCAAAAAAGAAAGAGTGCCTCAGGAAGCATCCACAACCTCCGTGGAACACGTAGCACAATAACAGCAGACTGTCACCTGCCACAGCTGTCTCTGAAGTCGTGTCCAGGGTCTCCAGTTGCGCCTCAATTGCAGCCCCATTTGCAGCCCCAATTTCCGCCTCAACCACCAGCCTCAGCTTTTTCTTTTTCGCTTGGCTTTCTTTGTGTGTTGGTGCAGTCGAGTAAGCATCCCCAGAGCCATTGTGTACCGTTTTTTTTTCAGTAGCTATTTCCAGCTGTTCTACGGCGTCTCTGGAACGACTTATACAGCACCGGGCCATGCCCAGTGCATCCTGCCTCTACCTCTACCTCTGCCTCTGCTTCTTCCTCGGCCTCCATACCGCCTCTGCCTCTGCCTCCATCCTGCCACCGCCAATTTCACTTCTCCTGAAACAATATTAAAACCTCTGCCGTTTGCGGGGTACCAGCATCATCCCATAAGTATCAGAAAGCTGATACAGCTACAGAAGGATATAATATTGGCCACTTTGTGTGCATGGCTCCGTTCTAGCCTGCTTCCAAGGCTCGCCTCCACCCTGCCTCTGGCTCAGAAGTGCTCCCATTCTCTCCCCGCCTCCGCCTCCGCCACCGCCCCATCCTGCCTCCTGCCTCGCGCCATGCCTCTGCCTCCATCCATGCTTCCGCGTCCTCTCCACGCTCCCGCAGCCTCCACCTGACCACTCCCGCCCCCTGCCCCATATCCCGTACCATACAAACACCTGCACAAGGCGCACCTGGATGCATGCAACAATCAAAGGGTAAAGCTTCGGCCCGAAACTAGCTTGCCGAATGAAAAGACAAAAAAGACAAACCCTCCGACGCTACTCACATATAAGCAGTACCCAACTTGTGCAGCAACGGCGATGAATAATAATGAAAAACACCACTGGAATCGCCAGGATACACCGAGCCCAATGTTCAGCTTTTCCCGCCCGTAAAACTACCCCAAAACCGCCAAATGATTTTTTTGCCTTTTTCAAAACCCCCCAAAATCTGCAACTGTTCAAAAACTTCCGGATTGCCGAAAAGCGTCCGGCGTCATGCACAACCCTAAATTAAAGTCCCCCGTTGAACTAAAGAAAAGCATAAACGTTATTTGACTTTTGGAGCAACATTTCTTGGCTGCAGATGCAGCAAAACCCAAAGCATAAGCGAGACAAAGACTCTGACCTAAACCCACCTTCCAAGGGCAAACGGGAACAACGCGTCATGTATCCACTCGACCTCTCTGTGGGGGATTTGGTTATATATCCACCGTCTTTCCCTTTTCCAAAGTCCAAAAACCACTTTACGACAGTTGCACAAAAGTTACACCGCCTCTGTAACTTGATTACCAATCATCCACTCACCATTTCCGCCTTCACATCACATCCATCTCCACCATGACTTCATTACCGCCTCTTGCGCATCTTAATCTTCCACAGCCCGTTGTTGGTGGCTCTCCGCCAACCTCATCACAGCCCCAAGGTCATGGGCAACACACATCCCGTGTGTCATTCACGCATCTGCCCATGCCCATGTCCGCCTCGTCGTCCTCATCACTCTCGCAGTACTCGTATTTCGGTGATGCCGAAAAGCGAATCGCCCAGCAGCAGCAGCAGCCCCCGATTAGTCAGCCCCAGCCAAAGGCCGTGATTAGTCAGCCCCAGCTGACTCAGCACCCCATGGCGCATCCCGTGTCGCACCCCACGCCGCCGTCGATCCACCCTCCCACGCCCACTCCCTCTGACCTGGGCAACTCTCCCGCGCGAACCATTCCCCATCTTTACTCCCCCGCGACATCGCCTCCGTCATACCCCACATCTGCGCCCAAGGGCGGTTCTGTGGCAGCGGTGATGACGCCGCTGTACACTCCCGACGCCTCTCGCCGCAACTCTGCCGAGAAGGAGTATTTCGGTGTCCTTCAGAACACGCATCAGCAGCAGCAGCAGCAGATGCAGCAGCAGATCCAGCAGCAGCAGCATCAGGCTCAGGCTCAGGCTCAGCAGCAGCACAACCACCAGCAGCAGATGCACCAGCAGCAGATGCAGCAGATTCAGCTCCAGCAAGCCCAGGCCCAGGCCCAGGCTCAGGCTCAGGCTCAGCAGCAGGCCCAGCAACAAGCCCAGGCCCAGCAGCAGCAGTACTACCAGATGCAGAGCCAGATGCACGCTCAGAGCCAGATGCACCAGATGCACCAGATGCACCCACACGCAGTGCCTCAGCACACAGTGCCTCCGCAGCCACACTACACACCCTCCCCGCCAATGGGCCACTTTGGCTCCCCCGCGTGGGACACCAACCAGCCTCATATGATGGCCAGCTCCCAGGAGCTCAACAAAAAAATGCACAAGCGACAGGTCCGAAAACGAACGAAAACCGGATGTTTGACGTGCCGAAAGCGTCGTATCAAGTGCGATGAGACCAAACCCACATGTTTCAACTGTGCTAAGTCTAAGCGAGATTGTATGGGCTATGCCTTTTTCACTCGATGATTATTTATTTTATATTGCATTATTTATTCCCCTGAAAGAGCTGTTGGCGAGTGTTGTACAAGCTGTAGATTTTCAATTGGCCCTCTGGGGCTGTTATCAGCGTCATATTCAGATGGAGGCTTGGTTCTCGTCAACTGACCTCATTGGGATTTATCGTGCAGGCGTGCATGATATGTGCATGTTGGAGAGGGGATAAGGTTTCACACTAGGTTTTCAGCCGGCTATACTTGCCAAAATCAAAACTGGCGACTTTAAGCGAGCCACTTTGGGATTTGAGCATCATCAGACTGACACCAGAGATGTTGATTGTGGAGAATATGGTCCTGTAGAAGCGGTGATGCAATTGTGTACAGGCTTAGTGGAGGTGTATTTAGCGAGACGGTTATTTTTGAGATTTGGGTGTTTTTTTTTCCAGTTGTATAACTAAGACTGCAAATCTGGGGTAGAAATCCATCTCTACACTCATACAAAGTGTCCGAGACGCAATTGGAAATCCAAAGAGTGCGTTCAGTCTGAAATGATGAGACAAGGTCAATGGTGCAGGTTTCGTTGTCGTAGCTCTGATGAATGAGTTGAAGTGGACTGTTTGGAATAGATAACAGTAGATGTAGTGAAGGTCGGTATTCAAAAACAGTACAATTGAGTTATGAGAAGTCTGAAAAGTACAATCCTCCAGAGACCATATTCAGAGACAAGTGGTATCACTTTCAAGCCTTCAATTCGAGCTTGATACCCACTATCTTGGACAAACAGCAACCTATATATGCTGTAGCTAGAATATGGCTACAACCAGCATCAAGCAAGTAATAGAGAATCGAAAAAAAGATCTCTTCTCAGAACAAATTGCTGTATATGACTGTTTTGGTCTCTTCTCAATCAGCCACCAACTAACTTTCAATCATCATCCGCCAATATGGGTAATAACAGAAATCTCAACAAGGGCAGTTTTCAAGCTAATATTTTGTAAAAAGTCGATTCTGTAGCTCCAGAAGTTACCAAGAACGACTGTGACACTCTACTACTCGCATCACTAACATCCACTGAACGGTTGGTGTGAATATTTCTCAACCGAATAAGCTCGAGATAGCGAGATCGATTAGGAAAGAAACAGAAAACAGTCCTAGACGCAAAAGGACAAAACCATTCGGCATTTGAAGCGATTCGCTACCGAATGCACTCTTCAGAATTGTCACAACACCCATGTAAGACCCTGTAAGACCCTGCAAGCGACCCATGTGAAAGACACGGCTGTGCATCTGAGCAGCAGCTGATAGATGCAACAATGGGGCATCAATGAGGAATGTTCCAGATCTCGTTTGGGTCGCTAAAAGCTTATTTCCATTGTTGGCAGTTTTAAGCTCAGCCGAGAATAGTTCGTAATACGAGTTCCAGACGTGCTAGAGGTTCGCGGAAGAGTCTCAACTGTTTGAAATGAGGTGGATACTACAGTCACACCGTTTATTACCTCCAAAACGACCCAGATGAACTTCAGAAATACATTTCCACCTTCTCCAAATACAGTTAAGCTCGCGACAATGCCCCCAATCTTTAATAATCGTGGGGAAGCCTCTGTCGGACTTAAGGGGTGTTTACCATGTGAGCAGCCTCCACGGAAACCACCAGTTGGTCGTTAAGCGACAGTAAAACGCCCAAAAAGACCACTGGAACCGCGAAACAACGTTTAGCAGAATCACCGCCGTCGCGCAAACAACCTGGTGCTCGCAGATTTCCGCTCAGATGTCTGCGTCGATCTGGAGTAGCAGCTTTCCGACCCACTTCCACTTATCTCTTGCAGCAGTGTCTCCAGTCATTGTTTGCAGCTAAAACAAGCCACCGTTCACGCCACACAGCCACCCCTGTCGCCCCTACAGACGTGCCGGGCGGCGGGTCTTTCTGGTCCCAAAAATAGCCCCTTTCACCAGCCACAATGTCGTCCTCCAAACCTACGACATGCCCCATATGACCCCTCACGCAATTGGATTTAGCAGCATTTGGGGCACGTCAGACGCACGCGACTGGTTTCAGAATCATCGGGCCATTCTTCTGCTTTGTCTGCCGTTCCGTTCCGATATTCCAGTTGGGTGGTATTTGTCAAAGATGGAAATAAAATAATAAAAATAAATTATTTTTAATCTCCACAGCAAATATATCATTACATCAAAAAAATAAATTATTTTAATATACACGAAAGAAGAAATTCCTACACCCTGCCTTTATAGTGCTCAGTAGGGGGGCTGGAGAAATTCCAAAGAGTGCAAACTGTTTGAAATGGGCCAGTATATGAGATGGACTTGTTAATAGACGTTTATTCTGCTGTCTGTCCCAGTCCGAATGAGTGTTGTGATTCTAATAAGAGACCCAAACACTGAAAGTTTCGAAAGACTTAATATTTATACTGAAATTCATCGGGGGAAAATATGACATGAACCGTTCAACACTAATATTATTGATATGCCACATTGACCGTTTACCATTGATATTATTGATATTTGATAAGGCTGGTTGTAGATTCCCATTTGAGCAAATGTCCCCTTTAGAATTGCTCACAACACGAATCGCTCTAGATTGCTAAAATGTCAAAATTCGAATTCTGGGAATGTCATCCTGTACATCTGTACTGAACGGAACCGTTCGATATGAACGGTTCTATAATTCATATCTTTTATCAGTTCCTTTCCGGCACTCTTCGGAATCTCACCGACTTGTCCGGAATTCTTCCAATACACATATTAATTACATTGCGAAAACACCTGACCGCCCACATATGGACAACTACATTCCACACACGTCGTTCTACAAATATCTATATAATGAAGCCCACGTCCAGAAACACAAACAGCAACCACCTCTACGAAATGACCTGCTACGTTACCTGTCTGCGATGTCTGTCCCTCTACGAACCCGCCCGTGCCGGCGAACATATTTGTAATCCCGATGCCGAGCCCAAGAGTAAGTGAGCTTGCTGCATCGGTACCACGAACATAATAATGGATGTGTGAGATAGTTGTGCCTCATTTTTGGTCGGGGTACTGTACGGAGGCGAGAGACCGGCTCTAAGCCATGGCTAGTGATGTAATAATTGCAAAAAAAGCCGTAGTAATGAACCGAGTTGAAGAAAGGAAGAAGCCGAGTAGTTAAGCAACTGGAAGAAGCCTTCTCTAAGGGTTAGGCACAATAGAGAGATAAGAGTGGGTTCGTCGTCATCTGTAAGGTCACAGTGTTGGTGGAAGTGTAGTTTCCACTCCAAAAAAACAAAGACTGTTTAGGATCGATCTGGCAGAATTGAAAGATCGCTGTGAAGTTCCAGACGGGTTAATTCTACCAAACTCAAGAAAGAATACGGGGGTTGGCTAGCACAAGTGAGACAGATCTCCAGTTCTCGATGCCAGCTCCGAGGTTAAGACATTGAGCGCAAACGGAAACTGTAGACATGATGTAGCCGAGAAATGTGACGGGGCTAACAGCCTCAGAAATCACCTATCAGAGACGAGCAACAACGTGGAGAAGGCAAGGCTCTAATAACGGATTAGCGAGGATCTGAAGAAGTTGAGTAGTGAAATACTTACCGAGATAGACGTGTCATTATCGAGATAGACGTGTCATATACTCTTGGACTCGAGACCAGCATGGTAAAATCAATTCAAGAGTCGGGGTGTTTCCAGTCCGAAAGCTGGAAAATGGAATCAATCGCAATCATACGCACGTACAGGCCGTTGAGATCTCCTGGAGGAAAGCGTGACTGACTAGAAAACTCCGGAACGAAAGTGTAGAACAACCGGGCCACAACAAGGTAACCACAAGGCTCCTGAAGTAATACAGAAGAAGGTCATAGACGCAGACCCAGAATGAAGCTCATGAAGAACCTGCAACCCCAGGTAACGATAAAGGCAGCCCAGTAGGTGTAGACAAACACAAAAATGCAGGCAACACATGGACCTTGTCATGTCGTATTGACGTCATATAGCTGCAGTGGATAGTGTAGCGGAGTAGGTATGGTGCGGTCATAAGGTGGCATTTGTGTATGTGGCGAGTCGTGTATTGAAGTGGGAAGAAGAAAGAGAAGAGAAAAAGCAAGAAAAGGGATTTCTGGGACTATTTATAATAAAAATATCTTCAGCTTAAGATTAGGAGGTGTGGGGTGACAAGCATGACTGAAGGCGTGTGATGGGTAGTCACATGGAGACAGTCAGAATCCCTTATATTGATCACGACAATTAAAAGACTCGAAACAAAGTCAGAAAAGCTCACTCATTACTTCGGTGCATTCAGCTTTGCATGAATCAAAGTACTGGCCAGGTTGGTTTCTTCCAAGCCAGAACCTACTATAGTTGCACATGAGATCACACTCTGAACAGTGTGGATGACTTGAGAAGGATAGTTTGGATACCAATCTGAGTGAAATGGCGATGTGAAGACAACGCACTTTTCAGATTTGAAAAACATTCAAAACTGGAAGTTTTTGAAATTCTCACTTTCCGAGATCAACACCTAAGAATTTGAAACGGCTCAATATTGAAGCTACATGGACTAAACTATTTCAGACCTAGTAATATGATCAGTTGAAAACGATTGCACTTTTCAGATTTGAATTATCTGTACTATAACAATCACAAATAAAAATATAAATGTAAAGACAAGTAAAACAGAAATAAGAAATACATACATACAATCACAAATGACTTGGTTTGATTATGCGATATGTTCATACCAGTAGTTTATTCGAAAAGCAGTCATATTGACATTAAAGAAACAGATAAGTGTGTGGTAATTTCCACAAGAATCGCAAATGTGCCCTGGTTACATTCATGTCACTATTGTCCTCTATATCAGATTTCTTTATTCTGTTGTTTTGTGAAGATATTCTTTTCTTCTTACTCAGTTCTGTATATCCTAAATTAGATCGTTTTAAACATCTGTTTTGGACCTCTCAATCATAGAACAAACTGGTCATCATGGTTCGCTGTAATGTCTGCCATCATCTTTCTACATTTACATGTCTTCTCCTACGTAACAGAATACACCCCCTCACACATGTACGGTTTACCGATTTACTAATTAGAAAAGTCTCGAAACGACAATGACCCCTGTTGGGTCACGTCTTATAACACTAAAATGTCAATGACTCGTTTAGAGACATCGCTCCTCAAGCTTCATGTCGTTGTTGGGCTTAAGACCAACAAGAGCTCGCATGAGGTTCTCAAGGGCAGCTCGCTGCTTGTTGAGACCGTTGACGGCGTCGTAACCGGGTCGGGTAAGAGGAGCCTTGAGCCAGTAAGACAGGAAGGAGAGCACAGAGTGGAACTTCTGGAACTCGCCGTCGGTGCCCTTCTTCTTGTAGCTGACTCGAGAGAGGAACTCAGCCATGATGACCAGATCGATGATCAGGGGAGTGGCAAGAAGAGAGTCCTCACAGACGTTGTGGATGGAAATGGTGTTGTGTCCACCGAGCATGAGCTCAGAGTGGTACTCATCCATAGCCACCTTGGAGTCTCCGACAGCAGGCACGTACTTGATGACAATACAGTGGTCAACAGTCTTACCGTTCTTCTCGTTGTAGAGCAGCTGGTTAGACTCGATCATGTCGTCAATGACAGAGGCCTTGGAGATCTCCTTGGACCGGAACTGCTGGGGAGCAGACAGGTTGAAGCCGTCGTTGTTACCAAGATGGTTGTAAGAAGCAACGGAAAGAGGCTTGATACCAGCATCGACAAGGAACTGGGCAAGGACAGACTTGAGCTTGGTCTGGCCGGACTTGAAATCATCACCTCCAATGTAAGCACCCTCTCGCTCGGCAAGCTCGATGCAGCCGGGAACAAAGGTGTTCTGGGGGGAACCGTTGATGTAGGGGACGCCCTCAAGAATGGAGGCGACGGCAAAAACGGTGGAGGGAGCAATCTCGTCGTGAGACTCCTTGATGGACTTGAGCAGGTTGTCGGCAGTGTCGTTGACACCGGCCTCGACCTTGGCGTATCGCTCAGTGTTGGCAGTCCAGAGGACAATGACCTTGTCGAGTCCGTTCTTCTCCTTGAACTCACGGATATCCTTTCGGATGTGCTCGACATGGGCCCACTTGTCGGTGCCCTCAATGACGTTGTCAGCTCGCTCGCCCTGGTTGGCAGCAATGAAGTCGGGGTAGTAGACGGACTTCAGAGGGGTGATGGGCTGGAGGTGCTTGGCAACCTGTCGCTGGAGGTCGTACTCGAGGACCTTGGCACGCTTCATGGCGTCAGAGAGGTTGAGGGAAGAAATGTCCCAGCCACCAATGACAAAGTCGTTGGGGTGGAGCATGGGCAGAACCTCAGAGAAGGGGGCGTAGACGTCCTTGCCGTCCTTGTCGACACCGAGCTTGATGGTGGAGGCCTGGGTAACGGAGCCAAAGTAGTTGGGCTCGACCTCACCGTTCTTGGTGTTGAACTTGATGTTGTGTCGGTTGGCAGCGACGGCAGCGGTCATGGTGGTACCGTTGTTACCGCCGAGGCCGACCAGCATAATACCGGTCTTGGGCACGGTCAGGTCGACCTTGAACTCGTAGTCGGTGGAGGTGGGGGTGACCTCGTACTTGCCGTCGGCGGACTTGGTGACAAGGGCGTTGTCATAGGTGTAGGTGGAGTACAGCTGGCCGTCCTTGATCTGGGTTCGATCGGTGTTGACGTGCACGGAGGTGATTCCGGACTTGATGGCGCCAGGGTTGCCGGCAATGGTATCAGCAGAAGGGGACATGTTGATTTGGGGGTTGGAAGTTGTTGTAATTTAGTTGTTGCACAAGTGACACTGATTAGTACACTATTAATATCTCACCCGAACCGGAAGAAGGAGAAGAACGAGAGTTTTGGAAGGGGTGGTGTGCTGACGCGAGGAGGTTGGCAAACACTTTGGAAGCGGGGACTGTTAAGCGGAGTTAACAGAAGACTTTGAAAATGTTATGGGGTGTTTAGGCTGGGGTTGGAGGGCGTATATATACTTGGAATTAGAGTTTACTTAACTTGAGTCCCACTGCACAGAGGTAGCAATGGATCTTTTAGGGGTCGGTCTAACTGGGGCTACGGGAGTCCGATCACAGAGATTAAAACTGAAATAGGTAGCCATAAACGCGGTGATTACCGGAACGCCACTTGTATTTCCCCACCTCTTCTACTCGGCCCTCAAGAAGCCCTCTCAGAATCCTTTTCCAAGGACTTATCAAAACCTTATTTCCATCGGCCAATTGCACTCCTGCATGAACCGGGGTGGCAGGAGATAACGTGAAAGAGCGAGGTGGCTTAGCTCAGGGGAGTAGCTGATTCTTTGCCGGCGGCTGTTTTTCGCGATAGAAGGGCCACTAACGTGATTTGCGGGCTGGGGAGCGGGTCTGATGGTCTCTGTCGTGCTCACGTGACCCCAAGCCTTCGTTTTTTTTTTTTCACTCCCGTCTCCTGACAGCCCCTCATAATCGGTAATCCCTCACTGCCCAAAATGCTGCATACCACAAGTTGTTGGGGAAACCCCCCATGGGACATTGACGTGAAACTCTAAAGCTTATTGACGCGGGAAGAGCCCAAACAGGTATTTCTATCCCGAAAGATGAATGGAAGGGGGTAGAAGGGGATGTCTAATGGAGTTGATAGTTGCTGAGAAAGAGTTTGGAAAAGACCATTTTGTTCATCTCAGTTCAAGCATGGAAACGCACCATTTTTGTCTCTTCTAGCGTGAATACTCGCCCAACTAGAGTCCAGTAGCCAACTCTCTCTCTCACAACCCCCCCCACTACACTGTATAAAAAAAAGGTACCGATATCGGGCCACTGTAACCATAGTTACCTGTCTCCTTGTTAGCCGCCTTTTTGACCCGTTGTCCACGTGACCCCCTGTCAGCCTCGTACCGAACGAAACGAAACGAACCAGAATCAGCTGGAGAGACACAGCCCCGGAGAAACAGCTCCTGGGCACCTCGTATAGTCGTGCTTTGTTGCCACGTTGCCCAAAAACCGACTTTTGCACCGCACTGTACATCGGAATGGACACGTCATCCAGCCAATCTCAGTCGGTTATTACCTGCATCCGATATAAAGCCGTGGCCCGAAAAAGAGGAGCCGAGAAAATAAGGTTTGTTTAGAGTTTTTCACGAGTCAACAAAAGGCTTCAATGAAATTAGTTAAGACACGAGTTTGAGGGTGATCTACATCTGGTAATTACTCGAGGTCGAGTAGCTCAAAGAGTCGTCACGTGATTCAGACATGTTTATCCTTCGTGTTTAACTTTGTTTGCAGCCGTTTGCACCTCTTTTTGGCCCAGTCATCTTCTGTTGCTGTCAATGCCTGTCTTTTACTTTCACTGAAAAGTGCAAACTACAATACGCCCGAAAGGAAACACCCACAGTATCAAGATCCGGATCCGAAAAGACGGCTTGTCCCTAAAAAAAAGGTGGCTGAGTACCTTACCGTACATGTGTGCGTCTGCTATGTAAGCAAGTTGGATATTCGCGTGATTCACGCTCTTGTTTGCATGTCTTTAATGGAGGTGTCTCGTTTGGAAACATTTTCGTTTGGCAAAATCGGGATTACGGGTAATCGGGATTTTGGGTTCCGTCACGGGAGGAGGAGGGCTGTAAGGGAAACGTTTGATTTCTGATTTTTGATCATTTTTGGTTGATTTTTTTCTGACATTTTTCTCAGACATTTTTCTCAGACATTTTTCTCGGATTCTTTTTTGATATCTCTTGTGATATCTTTTTGGGCCGGATTTGAGCGAGCTTTAGTCTAATGTCTCGTATATGAGTAGGATATAAATGGTTATAACTCGCTGAAAACGGATAAAAACGGCTTTCTGAAAACACTAGCGGACCCACCGTGGTTGCTAGTACCACATGGAACGTTCAAAAACCATTTTATTCCTGTTTTTGATGATTCAACACCACCCTGTCCATCGACCCATTATCATGTCAGACAAATATGAAACATTCAAACAAGTCAGTCACACATCACGACTAAAATGAGCCCCTGATGACCTCTACAGGCATCATACAATCCCCCTGATGATCTCGTTATCATAATACTGCACATTTGTACAAGATGTTATGAGTTCAAGACTTATAATCCCCTGACCGTTTCTCAAAGTTGGTTCTTTCGAATCGGGAAAGCTGGGTACGGGCAGAAGTACCTCTCAGGCTGTTGACGAGGTTAGGGTATATGATAGTGGCCTCATTTACGGTTGGGATCTTCCATTTCTCGACTTTATCGTCTGCAGCCGTTCCTGGGCAATGTCTCGAACCACAATTGTGATTATGTCAGCAAATATTCCAGATAAAAGCCCCAAAACCAGCAGACGCATTTTGTGGGCCGCTGCAATGCATCTGACACGGTCTGCTTGTGTCTAGAGCGGCGCTAGCGTGGTTTGAGGACGTGTGATAGGTTTGCCAACTAACAAAATCAGCTAAACTTTATCAAAAAAAAAGTGACAGAAATGTGGAGAGAACGTGGTAAAACTCAGTGTTAGGGAGATAAAAGACATAGTGGCTAATGGGAGTCATACCACAGGCACTTGGTGACATTCCCAGCGTACACAATAAATGACTCAGTTGATTGAGACTCAGTTGATTGAGACTCAGTTTATTGACTGCCTCAGTTCAAGAAGAAACTATTAGCACTTTAGTTTGATGCAACTGCTAGGGGAAAAAGAAATGTCATAATTTTGAATCTCTGTACGAGAGGCGTTTGTTCGGAACGGTACAGTGATGTCTATGGCACCGAGCATCTGAGAAGCATTAGAATATCCACAAGTTGTCTCTCCCTCTCTTTCAACTTCCTCACGTTTTCTGTTCTCTCTTTCCATACGATAGACTAATCACCAAGGTTAACCCTGTTGAATGTATCCATGTATCCAGATTGAGCAAGGTTGAAGAGCAACATTGACATGGTGGACAGGGAAAAAGAGACAGAGATTGCTACAGCTTTCTGTAATCGCTCATCTAGCTGTTTAAGACAATCCCACTGTCTCAAAATGCCACGTCACCTTCTTGCAATCTCTCCAATCTGACCAATCTCTCCAAATAATTTCTTACATATTGCGAATTTTTAATTTTTAATTTTTTTCTGTAACAGCCACTCACGGCAAATTACCTTTGTAGACTGAGCACTTGGCATATTGCATATTGCATATTGGGAGGAAATGGGGGGTTACCCGGCCGCATCCCAGACACTCTCTCACTCTCTCTCCCCCCCTCCCAGCGCGCCAACCCAAATTGCCCAAAAGTACGGGGTGCGGTTCTGAGGCAATGCAATGTACAGCGATAGGACAGAGCAAAAAAAAGAGCAGCTGGGACGACGACTATATATGTTCTGGCACACGCTTTTGTGTCACGCCACCACCACGCCCCCCCACGCCACCCCCGCCCGTTTCCGCGCCCCCAAACGACCCCCAGTGGGACACAAAACCACCCACCCTAGCCCTCGCTATCTGCTCCTGTACTAGGGCCTCTCCTCCTAACCTTGTTTGGGGTCTCCGCCGCTTCCATCGCGTCTTCCTCACTCCACCCCGTGCACCGTTCCAGGACCTCCCCACGACACGCCCAGCGCCACCAAAAGCCCCCCGCGTTCAACACACACTACCAGCACGGCCCAAGGACACGTGCACGCAAGGACTCAACTCCAAATGTCACTGTCCATCCCCCTCTCAGCCGCGGGCCCGTCTCTCCCCCCGTCTCCGCCCCAAAACATCTCGCCACTGGCCCGTTCCGACGCCGCCTGCTCGCCCCGGTCCCAGGCCTCCCGCGCCACGTCGCCCGCCTCCGTTTGCCCCAACTCGCCGCCCACCCCGCCGTTCAAAGACCTCGTCTGCGACCCGGACGTTGACATGGCTGACCTCGACCCCAGCGCCAGCAGCAGCGACAATGCCGTCCAGGGAACCGCACCAGGACCCGCCCAGGGAGTGCTGTCGCCGCCCTACGCCAACGCCGCGCTGCCGTCGCCGCCGCTGCGCAAATCCGCCCTGCTCGACTCGGCCAACTGGTCCATCCTCGCGCACTCGCCCCCCGTCATCGGCATAGAGACTCAGACGCTCGTGGATGCCATAGACTTTCACTACTCCACGCCGCTGCCGTCAGTGGAAAAAATGTTTCCCTGGCTGCACGGCCTGCACCCCAACAACGTCAACCAGCGCACGTTTCTGCATCCCAACCGGCGCGTCAACAAGGAGTTCACCACCGAGTTCATCCCCAACAACTCGTCGTTTCCGGTCTCCCAGGGCCCCGGCTCGTCCCTGCCGCTGCCTTCGCACAAAGACGTGCCCGCAGACGTGCGCGGCCTCATCATCGTCAAGGTCAACCGCCGCGAGCGTGCAGCCAGCGCGCCGGTCCAGTACAACGGCTTTGGACACGCAATGCAGGGCGAAACGCTTTCCGAGCCCAAGCACTCGGGGTCCATCATCGGCACCATCTACCTGGAGGACATTCTGGAGGGCGACGCCGAGAAAGACGAGTTTGCAGACAAGTTCAAGTTTCTCGACGCGCCCGAGGGCATCTCACTTCGTAAGTTCCAGATCCAGGTGGCCAAGTGGGCCGTCATCTCGGACATTGTACTGTATGATTCGGCTGACGGCCTTACCCCGCGACTGCTCAGACTGGCGGAAGCGGTGTCGGGTGCCCAGCGCAGATTTGCAGCTGAGAACGACAAACTCAACCAGGTCTACCGTACGTTTGTGTACACAGACCCCATCACGACGCTAGAGCAGGCTGCGCCTCACACTGTCACCATGGCACACAATCTGTCGTCCGAAGAGATCGACGAGCAGCGCCTCAAGAACTGGGACGCCAACCTGCTGTTCCACGAGCGAGTAGAAATCTCCATGATGTCAACAGCCACGCCTATTGCGTGTGACGTCTGGCTAGGCAACACCACTGACTTTGACGCCTACACCACATCACTGGCCAACGCCAAGCAATCCAAGAACCCCAAGAATGGTGAAATCGACTCGTCGGCAGTAAAGGCGCCGGCCAACTGGGTGACCATCATCGACTGCCAGGAGACAGCGCGGCTCGTTCCTCTGGCAGTTCTAGACCAATACATTCGAGAGGCCGAAGCCTGCATTGCTGACCCCACACGGCGTCTGTCGCCGCTGCAGCTAGGATTCCCCTCCTCTGGCTCCATCCCTCTGCAAGCGCTCACCCCAGAGAACGTCTACTCCATCGTCAATGTGTGCAAACTCATCTACCTTCGGTCCAAGTGCACTTATGGTGGCAAGCCCGCCGCTGCACTCGTCTTTTGCAACGATGGATACACGGAGACTTCTCTTCTGGCTCTTATTTTCCTAATGTATGCTACTGGATGCAGAGCTCCCCAGGCATGGCTGGACCTGCACGTGCAGTACAAGCGTCCATTCTTTTGTTTCCCTATCGACGTTACTGTTGGTGCTGCTCTGCAGACGGCTCTTCACAGGTACTCTCCTGCGCTGAACCAACCCCTTTCTTCGGGGGCGGAGTATGCTGGCATGCCCCCCAATCTTTTGTTTCTGTCTGACGAAGAGGCAGACGGAGGACGCCCCGAGGACTCGTGGTTCAGTCATTTTGACGGCTCCGTGCCATCCCGCATTCTCCCTCATTTATATCTCGGCTCGCTGGAGCATGCCGCCAACCACGGCCTCATTCAGAAGCTGGGCATCAAGCGAATCTTGTCTGTTGGCGAGCCAGTTCCCTGGGCCATGGCAGAAGACGCTGACGAGGACGAGAGTATAGACCTTGAGGAAGAAGCGCGCAAGGTAGCGCATGACCCCAATCTCGTGAAGCTGGTGCAGCAGACTCAGCAGCGACGCGAGGCCCGCAAGCACCTGTCCCGTGTGCTTTACGTATCCAACATTCAGGATGACGGCATTGACGAGATCACCGAGTCGCTTGCACAGTGTCTAGACTTTTTAGACGAAGGTTACCGACTGGGCGAGATGACACTGGTCCACTGTCGAGTGGGAGTATCTCGGTCGGCGACCGTTTGCATTGCGGAGGTCATGAAGCGTCTAGGCGTGGGTCTACCACGAGCGTACCTGTTTGTGCGGGTGCGTCGTCTAAACGTGATCATCCAGCCCAACCTGCGGCTCATGTACGAGCTGGTCAAGTGGGAGGAGCGTCACCGAGACATGGGCGAGGGATGGCTGCGGGAGGTTGACTGGCACATTTTGTGTCGGGAGATTGCGAACATGAAC
This sequence comes from Yarrowia alimentaria, assembly GCA_900518985.1. Taxonomy (NCBI): domain Eukaryota; kingdom Fungi; phylum Ascomycota; class Dipodascomycetes; order Dipodascales; genus Yarrowia; species Yarrowia alimentaria. Next base: position 638,434 of record ULGN01000003.1, read on the forward strand.
CGGGTGTACATTCCCGAGTGATTACTAACTAATGTTTTTTGTGTTGATTTTTTGTTTCAGGTATTTCAGGTTGTTTTTTCTTTTGTTTTATTTATAGGGAATGGTTTCTGTATGATTGGGGTGTGGCTACTTCTCCCACAGCGTGTAGATGAACGAGTAGCCCTTTTCTTCCACCAATTGGTCTTTTGCTGGCAGGTCCACAGAGGCTCCCACAAAGTCTCGGAGTCGCTCATAGGGCTGTTTCTGCCACACGGACGTGTCAAATCCGTCGAAATGGGTGTCGCACTCGACATGGCCGTCCGGACAGGTGATTTCCGTTAGCAGCACCGCTCGAGTTCGTTCGTGTTGCAGGGCAGAAGCATACACCTTTGAGCCTCCGATCACAAACACAGTGGAGTTTTCGGGACACTGTTGCAGAGCCTCGTCGAGAGACTTTGCCACCAGAACCTGCTGGGGGGCGTCCGGAAGAGGTCGTGAGGTGAGCACAATGTTGGTTCGGTCGGGCAGAGGTCTGAATCTGGGTGGAATGGAGTCCCATGTGGTTCTGCCCATGATCACCACGGGGTTTGGAGAGCCGGTAGTCACCTGTTTGAAGAACTTCATTTCCTTGGCCAATTTCCAAGGCAGCCCGCCGTTGAGTCCGATTCCGTACTTGGGCACCGTTGCCGCGAGCACCAGGGTTGTTGTGGGAGGCATGGTGTCTGTGAGTTGTGTGAGAGTGAGAGATGCTCTTCAATATTTCATCTTCATTAATTTAGCCGCGACGCGTATCAAACTTTACTTTTTGCCGTCATCAAAAGTATACGTTTAGCGGGATTGAACTCACGACAATTCATTTTTCCAAAACTAACAAGGTTTGTCATGCAGCACACTCACCTCCATCAACACATCTCCAGACAGAACATCACGCACCACATTTCTCCGACGACCAAACCACAATGAACGTGTCCACAAGTACGGTACAGCAGAAGCGAAAGAAGCCCACCACAATCTCGGCGGTGCAGGACGAGGACGCGGCACATCTCAAGCTCGGACCCGAGTTTGATGTCGTGCAGTACACCCACGACGGCTTTGAAACCGCCCTCACAGCTCTGTCCACCTCCGAGGCACGATCCCTCATCAATCACACTCTCAAGAAGCGCAAAAACGACGCGCTGGGCATCGAAAACACCGAGGACGACACCCTGGATGACGAGGAGGAGATCAACGCCAACGAGGTGCTGCGAAAGACCCGCGAATACATGAACATTTTTTCGCGGTTCCGAGAGCAGCAAAAGGTGGCTGCCGTGGCCCAGATTCTGCGTCACCACGATAACGCGGATCTGCATCCGTTTGAGATTGCCCAGCTGGGCACTTTGTCGTGTGACGGAGCCGAGGAGGCCAAGACGCTGATCCCCAGTTTGGCGTCCAAGCGAACCGACGCCCAGCTTCAGGAGCTGCTGGATCTGGTACGAGAGCACGACCGAGAAAACTAGACGGTCAGGTAGAGGTTTATAGGCATAAAAGGATAGATAACGAGCGTTGGGGTGTTTGTCGGGGCTGTTTGGTGCTCTGTGACGCTGTGAATCTGGTTCAGTCTCCAAATGGATTGTAGAAGAGAATCGGAGTCTTCTTGGGTAGATAACATGTTTGAGTGAATGTGAACTTATTTGTTTTGAAGAGGGATCATGAAGCAGGGCATTTTAGTATTTTAACGGACAACTTGTACTGTTGTCTTGAGAATCGAATTCAGAGAAAAGCACAATCATCAGAATCTCTACATTGTTTCTATCTTCTGGATCCAAAGTACATCTGTAGCCCATGTTCATGCTCTTTTCAGTTGGGACCATGGGCTCCACATCAACATTACCCAGCTCATACACGGTATACCACAGTGGATTCAACAGTGCTTCGGATGTTTTCTCGTAGAAGGAGAAAAAAATCAAGAAAATTGCAGAAGAATCTCTACAGGAGTAGTCTGTGGTAACGGCACCAGAGTGACGGAAGCATTCTCACACTTGTAGTTCCGACCTGTTGCACTTAGTCAGCTAGGTTCATACACTAGGCTATGTAGTGTCTCTTAATCAAGGTGAAATGCCCCTATTCTATATAATCAATTTGTGGGGTTTGGCCAGGTTCACATCTTTCCGGGGAATGTATTTAGCGCTCAATTTTGACTACAGGAGTTCGTCAATACATCGGAAGGCTCAGAGGTGCATTACTATGTCTCAAAGAGCCAAATCGGAACCTCCAGACAGCGTTCAGTTGGATAACCTCCGGTGTCGGTTTTTCCGATAATCGGCACTGTTGAGATCTCAGCGGAATTAGTAGCTGAATGAACTTTTCTGAATTTCTACACTATCCTTATATTCTATGCTGTCATTATATTCTATGCTGTCATTATATTCTACGCTGTCCTTGTATCGTCTCCCATAAGGAGGTATACCTGTGACCAAAGGAAGTTTGACGTGATCCACTGGTTGCAGTTGGCTGATGAACGCTGGATAGATGTCGATTGAGAATTCAGGTTGGGAGCGCAATATTGCGAGCTACTTTAAGACAAGTTTGAAAAGATGATAATGTACAGTTACAGGCCCTGACCACGCCAGTGTTTTTTGGTAGGTAATCAGCTCACCATGAGCTGTTATTTTATCCTGATAAATGTGCAGAGTTACTTGATAGAGGCACATTATATATGGAAGTCATTTCAAAAAGTTCCCAGACATTACTGGGTCCAAACTCCTGGCAGTTTCCTGGAATACTGACAGCTCTCCAAAACCAGCTTGGTATCACCAACATGCTCAGCGCTACTGAGCACATAGAAGTTTACTAGAAAACACGATGAGTGGAGTAAAAAGAATGTCATTAGTAAGGATATCATAATTGGTATCAAAGGCCGAGTTACCCTACTTTCTGGCGGGACCCACGTAAAACATGTAAACATCGTTGCTTTTAGCCATAAAAACACGGCAGCCTAGTACGCCTCCACTCATCATCATCAGTTCCAGCTGTGAATCGTCTGAGCCGAGATTGGAGCTGTCTTGATGGGCAAAACAGCACCTCTGGTTCCTCCTCTTCTACCCCTCCACTCTATGGGGCTGCACCTCCAACTGCCTGTTCACGTCTTAGGCCTGTACCGTTTTTCTGGGTTAGATGTGTTGGGGATGGGGTAGAATACAGACTGTAGCAGCTTGTCATAATCGCAGACAATGATCAGAAGTTTGCGGAGATGACGCGAGGCACAGACAAAGTAAGGAAACTGATCAGGAATCCTCACAATGAATGTGCCTCAGCTGTTGAGTAGTCGAACTGTCTCAAAGGGCTCCTTCTGCCAACTCGGGAATACTCACAATAGTAGGATACTAGATTTGTAGGATGTTAGTGGAACAAAGACTGATCCAGGTCGATTCGGCCGTGAGCACAGAGAGGTGACACGATTGAGGGTACAAACGTGCCGGGGGTGGACCGCAATCCGTTATGCTTTTTCAAAAACATGCCAATGATCCGGGATGGACACTGACAAGGGCTCGTGGTGTAGTCTTGCTGGATACCGATCAAAGGGGGACATCGCTGGGTATTTATGTTATTTTGGTTCTTTGTGTGTGGTATATTGGTTGCGCTTTAACTAAAATAAGAGTGTGGACGTACGCATTGGGGACAATTTGACTCATCATGAGGGGGGAGAAGGCAGGAGAGTCACAATCGCCGGGGGATTGTCCACCAGATGCAACCCGGCGACTGCGTAATAGTGACACAATCTCAGCATATTTGGAATCTCGAAGCCCCGCAGTTGGTGCTTTTTTGTGTATCTCTGGCATTCCATCTGTAACTTAGTGACGCATCGCAGGTGTTGATTTTGTGTCTTTAGGAGGTGAGTGTGGGGCCTTGCATGAAGCTTATTGTTGCTGTGGGTGGACCATAAGCTCGTTGGTTAACTCCCATTATCGCTGCCAGCAACGAAGGACGATTTGGGGCCCAAGGCAGTGTCCACACTGTGGAAGTATAGTAATCTACAAGGGCAAGGAATGCTGTGCGACCTAGAAGCGCTACTTTCCCGCAGCTTGAGCACCCTGAGTGTGAAAATTTGGGTGGGTTATTTGCTATTTTTGGTATAGAGCACCTCAGTGGCCACCTGGGAAGAAACGGGCTTGTTGGAGCCGTCTCTAGGGTGATTTACGGCATTTTTGCGGTATATATCCTCTTTGGATAGGGTATTGCGTGTGTATCTGCATTATTTTGGTGTCGAAATTTGCCTTATCGCGGATAGCTGTCCCCCGACTTGATGTTGCCAATGACTCCTGGATGAAGAAGTTCGTCAGCAATGGCTCGCCATCAAGGCTCAGCAACTGAATGCTGGGCAGATTTTGAGCAGCTGTCGGGGATCACGGCCAACAGCGCAACATGGCAGCGGTAATATACCGTACATCTGTACCGTATCTAGCGGTTGTACCACTTTCCATCACCGGGGGGATTCCCCACTCACATCTCATAACAATCATGCATTATCTATGTACCTAGCGACACTGGCCAACCTCGGCCTCCATCTGAGACCATTCCTTCCAGGATCCCAGGTAGACACCGCGGTTCTCGTAGCCACAGTGCTTGCCCTGGTCCTCGGCAATGCGGGCTCGCACGCCCGACTGGCAGTAGAAAACTACATGCGCATCAAGAGGGGGTTTGGGGAAACCCAGAAGCTGCTGAAACTCCTCGGGGGACTTGCACAGAGCAAACGGCTGAGCTCGCAGAGGCATGTTGACGGCGCCAGGGATGAAGCCGGCGGCGTACTCCGAGGGCTCTCGCACGTCCACGAGGATGGTATCTTTGGGGGCCGTTCCGGCGACTAGGGCTTCCGACAGTTGTTTAGTGTCGCTGTAGGAGTACACTTTGGCGCTGGCAGCTGCTACAGACACAAAGTAGGCGACAGGAAAGTAGAGCAAAGTTGAAAGTTTCATGACAGCAGAGGTGGGTGTGTATGTGGATGTTAGCTGGACTGGTTGAGAGGGGTTCGGGTGTAGAGGTGAGGGGGTGACACTGGGGGTGTAATGGTAATAGGAGTATCAAGTGGTAATGATGAGGATGGGTTAGGATTAGAGATGGCTGAGATTATATACTGTACAGCAGGGTGTAGAAAGGAAAGTTGTAATGTACATGCATCCATGCATCCAGCACGTTAATAATGTGTGTTAATTATGTGCACTGTGCACTTGAGAGGTGTGCTTAATAAGTGCAGACAAGATAGACAAGGACGAGGTATGGATCTAGACTTTCTTTTGGGGTTGTATCTGTCATCCGTTTATGTTTCTGGGGGGTTCTGGACCGTTTTTTAAGCAGAAATGGGTCGATTTGTGAGTTGGATTCTGACCATGTTTTAAGAGTGTAGCCTTTATTGCTGTTTCAATTGCCTTATCTGATACCTTTGATGTCTGCTGATCGTTAGTCACCTTAGTTTAGATGCTATTCCTCGAAAGAAAAAGAAAGAAAAGAAGAGAAGTCAGGCGAGTAAATAGTGGACGAATGAGACACTACAGAGACAACAGATGCACACCCGAGAAGCTGAAATTCCGCTGAGTTTGAATATTTTCTCAGAATTGTAAAAATATCAAAATATGTACTTCTGTATCTTAGTACTCGTGCAACTGAATGTCTTACGCCACGTTTTTTATCATGCTAGAAATACAGTTTATGCATTGTTTGTTTGTACCATCAGTTGGAGACGGTAAAGTGAACAGTTTTGACTTGAATTTGATTTTAAAACTAGCGACTTAAACTAGAAGAGTGTATGGTCCATTGTCCATTTGTTCCAAACTTCTAGCTTCTCTATCGCGTCGATTCACTCGCCACCTCCACAGTTCTTGTATGAGAGCAACTGCAGCCTTAACCTTGTATTTGATGGCAAAGGTGGCGGTGTGTGGCGGTGCAGGAGGTGAAGATCCAGATATACAGAAAAGACGAGAAATAAATGATTTCAAATAAAATATAATATATAAACATGAGTGAGGTTCGAGTATTTAGTTAAAAAGAAGAACAGAATAGCAACAGAAGAAAAAAAGTCTTTTTGACAGAACAGCTATATTAGCAGTAGTAGTGTGCCAGTGGTGTTTGCAAGTGAATACACATTAAATTGTTCTAGTTTGGCAAGTTTACTGTATATTTAGTTCCTTGAAAGAAAGAATAAAGCAGTGCGATACTGTGTCTCTGTCCTTATTCGTTAACTTCTAAATGGAGTGATAACATAACAATATTTCTTGGTACTGTAGCACTGGTGAACAGAGATTCAGAGAACAATATAGAGAACAGTATTCTAACAATGTCTCTGATCTGATCTGGTTTACTCATTGCCAAATGCTTTCTCCTCGACCAGAGTGGCTGAACTACTTTGGTTAATGTCACCCAGTTTTTTTATCTGTTTCTTTTCCTTTTTTTTTCCTTGAAACAGTAAAGCAATATTCGCCCGACTCGAAAGCCAGAAACAGCAACGAAAACCAATTGAATCTCACAGTTGAGCCACAATCAAGGCAGATCGTATGCAACACTATCAGATGGCAAAAAAAAATACCATGAGAAAATTCAAAACTCCCCAGGAGCCATGTCTATTTTATCTATAAATGAATGCAGTAGTGGGTATAGAAAATGAGAGTAAAGGTGTTCGAGGAAGCGACGTCGCTAAATGTTCACATGAACTCCATCCTTGATCCACGATTTACCAGAATTTCCCCACCATCTCGGTAAACAACTCATGGGCTCGTAGTCAAAGTTTCGGTAGCCATTTCTCTCGTCAGGGCACGCACATCTTCCAGACTTGAAGCTCTGCTCGTCGCTTGGACATCGGAAAAAGGGCGGATGGTAGTATCCAATGTCGGCAAACTGGTGCACCTGAGTCTTGTCCAGCATGTATCCCACGGCCAGCGAATGCACGGGGGCGTCTCCCCACCGCTCGTAGAAGAAGCCTCCTGCTCGATCCAGCCACTCAAAGTACTCAATGTACTTTTTCGAGCGGAAAAAGTCCATGTTGGCAATTTCGAAATTCGACCAAAAGTGACAGAGATTCCACTCCGCGTGCCATTCGGGCATTAGGTCTCCGAGCCGGTTCACCCGCTTGTCCTTGAGAAAGCCAATGGAAGAGTTGGGATGCACGTACTCTGGATGGACGTCAAAAAAGCCTTGGGTGACTTCTGCGAGGGTTTTGACCGTCTGCGGGTACTCGTACATGGCCATGACAAAGCCGTACTCCTTGTTGTTTTCACGCATGAACGTGAACGGGTCGTACTCCTGGTCGCAAAAGAGCTCCACGTCCGGCTCCACGCGCCAGTAGTACTTGTACTTGAGTAGCGGCTCCATTCGGAAGAAGTATCCCGAGTTGAAGCGGCACATTCGTCTGTACGACAGCGAGTCGCCGTAAATGACTCCCTCCTGCGTGTAGTTCTCGACGGACTCAAACACAAGGTCCCTGTTGATTCCCGGCGTCATCTGCCACGACTCGACAGGCAGCTTGTAGTACTCGGTGGAGCCCGAGGCCATACCCGTGGTGTACTCCTTGAACTCTTCAGTGAACTCGCGGTCGTTGAGAAACACCCAGGGGTACTTGTACTTGCGGTTGAACCGGTCCTCGATGCTTCTCATGGCCAGCACGGCCTCCTTGAGCTCCCGGTTCCGCACCAGCATGACCAAAGTTGCGTTTTCACGGCCGATCTGACGTCTGTCCTTGGAGTCAGCGCCCTCCCAGGGCTGATGTGACAAGTCGTAGACCCACTGGCGTCCCTCGTACGGGTACTCTGCTGATTGAGTCGGTTTGAGCAGACTCAGCGACTCCACTAGCGACAGCACCCCGACGGTCTGGCTGAGCAGCAACAGAAGAATGCCCAGCAAAAGGAGAATGGGGAACAGCAATGGCCACGAGCGTGCTGGTTGGGGCGCTCTCGCTGTCCCCGTCGCTGGCGTGTTCCTTTTCGCTCTTCTTTGGCGTTTTTCCGCCATGATTCGCGTTTTTTTTTTTCGACAAAAAAGTGCTGATCCTCGAACGACGAAAGCCTGCTGTTGAAACATTAATATCTCTATCGCATCGCAGCAGACGTACACGGGAGAAACCTTATTTGGCGAGTAAAAACGAGTGTTTGTGTGTTCGATTATCGATTGTGTCGGTTTTTCGAAGATGTAAAAGACGTGAATATGTGTTTGAGTGGATATTTCGGGTAGTTGTAGGTGGGTGAGTGGTGGGCAGAGTTGCTGGGTTTTCTACCGTACGGTTTAGTTCATTTGGTGAGTGATGGAAGGAACGTTATTGTGTTGTTAAAGGTGACAGTTGACTATTCACGTTCTTTTTTGCTTTTTACATGACGAGCCTCAAAAAAAAATAAAAAAAGAGTACCAACAAAACTCAGCAAAAAACCAGAAAAGCAGCTCTATGATTGACACTGGTGAAATCAGAATCAAATTCTCTACTCAATGCACTTTTCACAATCTCGATCACTGCTCAAATGCTCATTTGATAGTGATGGTTATAACAAATTAGGCTCTTTATTGGTTATAACTTATTGTTCTAGAAATTGCGAAAAAATAATGAAATAAAATAAAAAACAAATTCAAAAATAAAAAAGACCATCAACCGAAAACCACCCAACTACAAACACCCAGCTCGCCCAATAATCACCCTAGAGCCACGAAACCAAGTCTGTTGAACTCGTTGACACTCGGAGAGTCCAGCAACACTCATAAAATTCCCACACAACACCGGAATCACTACCTGACGACGACCCCACCAACACAACAAACTCTCCCAACACACGCTTCACATGCACCTCTTTTAAGCCTCCCACCCCAAGCAACCTTGCTACACCATCGCATTTTCATCTCCAACCAGCAAATGATGATCCCTCGACTTTTTAGGAGGACTCCGGGGCTGATTCCGGGGCTGAAGCACGGCTGCCGGTCCGTGGACGTGCTCAGAGTGGGTGTCACACCCCTTGTGGTGCCCCTGTTTCGCCAGTCTTCAGCTCCGGCTCTTGGCCTCACCTCTTTCCGCCACTTTTCCGTCTCCACCACTAACAACCTCCAAAAGACCACGCTGGCCTTTAAAGAAGAACACAATGACCCCCGCAAGATCAAGAGCAAGCCCACGCTGCAGGACTACATGAAGGTGTCTCCCAGCGACGTGAAAAACAACCCCATCTACAAGTTTGTCTACCTCAGCAGACCCTGGTACCGGTCCATGGGATTCCGGCTGCTGGCCGTCACTGTTGGACTTGCGACCGTGCTCTACCTCTTTTCGGACGGCGCGCACAAAGTCCTGCGTCACACGGGCCACGCAATTGAGCGTATCTGGGTCGTGATTGTGGCCACCTCCCGCTGCGTGTGGGTCTACCGCAAGACGCTCCAGAAGGACTACGCGTCCGAGGAGGAGCGGGCGGCCACGCTGTCCAAGTGCCACAAAAAGGCCGCCGAGATTACGCTCCAGGCGATCCGAAAGAACTCGGGCGTGTACATCAAGCTGGGCCAGCACATTGCGGCTCTGACCTACATCTTCCCCCCGGAGTGGACCGATGCCATGATCCCGCTGCAGGACCAGTGCCCCGAGTCGTCCATGGAGGCTGTGCGCGCCATGATCAAGAAGGACACCGGCAAGCACATTGAGGACCTGTTTCTGGAGTTTGACACGGTGCCCATGGGCGTGGCCTCGCTGGCCCAGGTGCACAAGGCAGTGACGATCGACGGACACGAGGTCGCAGTCAAGGTGCAGCACCCGTCGTTGGCCGAGTTTGTGCCTCTTGACGTTTACATGACCCGTACAATCTTTTCCATTGTTGACCATTTCTTCCCCGACTACCCTCTGTCATGGCTGTCTGACGAGATGCAGCGGTCCATCTTCACGGAGCTGGACTTTACCGAGGAGGCCAACAACGCCGTCAAGACCAAGGAGTACTTCCGTGACACGTACAAGACCACCGCTCTGCGTATCCCCGAGGTTTACTGGTCCAAACGACGAATCCTGGTGATGGAGTTTGTGGGAGGATCTCGACTCGACAACAGAAGCTACATGGACGACAACCACATCAACCGGGACGAGGTCTCTGCGTGTCTTTCGCATGTCTTTGATACCATGATTTTCCGGCCCGGTGCTGGTCTCCATTGCGACCCCCACGGCGGCAATCTTGCCATTAGAGCCCGTGACAACTCTCGGCATGATGGCCACAACTTTGAGATTGTGCTGTACGACCACGGACTGTATCGGTTTGTGCCCACCAACATTCAGCGAGACTATGCCCATTTCTGGCTTGCTCTGATTGACGGTGATGAGGCCGAGATGCGCAAGTACGCTAAGCGTTTTGCCAACATTGACGATGACAAGTTCCCTCTGTTTGCTGCTGCCATCACTGGCCGAGACTTTAAGCATGCTACCTCTGATCTCAAGTCCAAGCGTTCTCGGGCTGAGATTGAGAACATGGTCTCCACCATTGCCAGTGACGGTTTGCTGTCTGACATTATGACTCTGCTTCACTCTGTGCCTCGAGTTGTGCTGCTCATTTTCAAGACGAACGATCTGACACGACATTTGGACGAGACTCTCAACTCTTCTCTTGGTATCGAGCGAACGTTTCTGATTATGGCCACGTACTGTGCCAAGACGGTGCTGGAAGAGCGGCGAGAGAATCTGATCAAGAAGTACTCTCGTCTGGATATTCGACGGTGGTTGGGTGAAGGATTCGCGTGGGCCAGTTACATTCGACGACTGGTTCAGCTTAGAGCGTATGACTTCGGGCTGATGGTCAGCAATCTGTTTGCGTAGGCGTGAGCAGCAGGAGGGAAATGTAGATAGTGATTTATAGTAATTAACAGTTTGATTGACATGTTCTGTTGCCACAGGACATGCAGAAGATTTGTATTTCTGATTCATACCTATGACTCTAGATAAATCTGACATATGACAGATACATAACCAGTAGTACCCCCACGTTGATTTAGCCGCTTGGGATGTTATTTAATAGATATGAAGCTTGGGAGATAACCAAATAAGGTTCGACCCCCATCTTCGTAAGTCCGCTGGTATGCATATATAGTCACGATCTGAGACTGAATCAGCGTCTTCACAATCACATCAATTTGTTCATCTTCAAGGGATCATTAATTGCTGTTTTGCCCAAACATCACTCTTTCCACGCCCACACTCTCTCCATTGCACCATGACAGTAGGACCCGCCGTACCAGACTGGACCCCTCGAGAGCCGTTTTCTCGCGAACAGACCCTCACAGGTTCCCATTGCAAGCTGATTCCACTCACTCTGGACCATACCAACGATCTGTTTGAGGCGTACAAAGACGTGCCTCCTCACCACTGGGACTATCTTCCTATCGACCAGCCCCAGACCCCTGAGGATCTCCGTGGCTACCTCTCGACTCTGGTGGACGGCACCAAGACCCCCTACACGGTGATTGATCTCAAGACGAACAGACCTGTGGGATGCTGCTGCACTTTTCGGGTCGATACACACAACGGCACGATGGAGATTGGCTTCATTGTGTGGAGTCCTCTGATGCAGCAGACGCCCATGTCCACCGAGGCTGTGTTTCTGCAGGCCCAGAACGCCTTCAACAAGGGGTACAGACGCGTGGAGTGGAAGTGTGACGACTGCAACGCTCCGTCCAAAAAGGCTGCTCAGCGGCTGGGATTCCAGTACGAAGGCACGTTTCGCCAGGTCCAGGTGTACAAGGGTCGCAACCGAGACACGGCCTGGTTCTCGATCATTGACAGCGAGTGGCCCGAGCTAGAAAAGTCGTTTGAGCAGTGGCTGGAGGTGTCCAACTTTGGCAGCGACGGCAAGCAGAAAACTGCCCTTCACGATGGCACTTCCAACAGAAAAATTGTTGATTGTTGACGAAATAAAAAGAGAAAATGAAGCTCTTGGTGTGTATCTGTGTGGTGCAGTGTCGTACCGTACCTCAGTTACTCTCTAAAATACTGTTTTCATAGCTTTGGATTGGTTCATCTGGTTGTCATGGGATTAGGTTCGCGATAATGCAGGTGGTTGTATGCGACCAAAATGAGTGTCATATAGCTCGTGTTAGGGATTGTTTTTGAGTGTGTTGCTTGGACTTTTTCGAGTTCAATTAATTTGCCAATCAGTACAACCAATGCGGGGTGCCACTTGTGGCATTCTTGGACAATTTCAAAGTGCTTGAGATTGTTTATGGTGGAGAAGATGAAGAGGAATGTTAAGGGACACGTGCCTTCTTTATAGTGAACAGAATGTTTTTGTGTTGTAATCAAGAGTCACTAGTTTGATCTGAATCATCTGAATCATAATGATAACGAACTAGTAGACTAGAATGCTACCGTTACATTTCATTACCATTCCTCCAATTGAGCTGATATCTATGTTTCCACTCAATCATATGGTCTGACTAAGTATACCTCTGGGCATCATAATTTTGAACTCGTTTGTTCAATTGACCCGGGGCAGGATTGTATCAGGTAGATAAACAGTCTCTGACCACTTTGATATCTTTTATCTTACTTTTTTCTAACATAATCTTTCTATCTTCATAGAAGCTTGTGTCCTTCAAAGAGCCTCCAAAAGATGCTACCAGGGAGTTATTGAATATCTGAAAAGTGCATTCTTGTCAGAATTTGATTTCTAGTACACCCATACCAGTTGTGTCTCCCCCAATTGTTCCAAAGATCAGAGATAGTGTGATGTTGAAAGGCTGAATACATGCAACCAACTTCTGATTAGCTAACACCAATACAGTCTACAAAGATTCGAATTCGAGTCAAGATCCGAGTCTGACATTTGATTCACACATGTTGATTCCATCTTGAAGAAACCAAGTCAATTGGCTACGTACTTACAACTTTGACCTCGCATAATTGCTCTCAGTCTGAATTCTCATGGCTAGCTACGCTATCACCACTACTATACTAGCTTCACATTCATTATCACTATTACATACGCTTGCTCGCGCCACGCTTCCGCATGGGCTCGCATTCGCTATCTTTCGCTGTCATTCCCCTCTAAAACTGGTTGGGAACGGCCTGTCGAGAAGCGTTAAGAGCGTCCTTGATCTCGTCAACAGGGTCGCTGTGGGCAGGGGCCTTGGTGGGAGCAGAAGGGAAAGAGGGCTCGGGGACGGCAACAGGGATGGCAACGGGCACGGGCACGGCAGCAACCTTGATGGGCTCAGAGGGAGTGAAGTCGGCGGCGGGCGCGTTGGAGGCGTGGGCAGCAACGTTGGCAGAGGTGTTGACCTTGGAGTTGGTGGGGACACCGCCGGCGGCAGCAGACACGGGCTTGGAGGTGGACTGGAGCAGGGGGTCGACGGTGGAGGAGGCGTGGGGGTTGACCTTGTTGGCGTCAGCCTCCAGGGGGAAGCCGCCTCGGCTGAGACCGAGCTGCTCGGAGATCTTGTTGATCTGCTCCTTGGCGGTCTTGATGTGGGGGCCGGCGGCCTCGTGGATCTGCTTCTGCACGCAAGCCAGCTCCTGGTGCACCTTGTCGGAGGCGACCTCAATGGTCTGGTCGATGGGCTCCTGGAACTGCAGGTACACGGGGGGCACGGTGAAGGCGATGATGGTGGCGGTGAGGGCGAGCGACCACAGGGAAACCACCTTGGTCACGTGGAAGAGGAGCCAGGCGCCGAGGGCGGCGTGGAAGGACGAGTGCAGGCTCTCGACGTCGAGGTAGCCCTTGACGTGGTCAAAGGCGGCGACAACGTTCTTGCCGAGCGCCTGGGAGAACCGGGTCACGGTGGCCTCAGACAGGGGGATGTACGACGAGGGCTTGTAGTAGGACACGAGGCCGTGCTTCTGGCCGGTGGCCTTGCCGGTGACAAACTCGGTCACGACGCCGAGACCAATGGCGTAGTAGGACACTCGCAGCAGCAGCCGGAAGAGGTTGCCGTACTTGGCGAGGTACAGCAGGCCCAGCAGGGTCACCAGGGACCGGGCCGAGGCAACGGGGTCGATCCACGTGAGCACTCGGGGGAAATTGAGCTTGGATTTGGCCACGACGGGGTGCGTGGGGTGGGTGGCGGCCTCGACGGAGCCGGGTGCGTGGGCCACGGGGGTGGCGGCGGGGTTGAGGCCGTGGGAGGCGACGGGGGCAGACATTGCGGGTGTTTTTTTTTTCAGGGTCAAAAGCGGCTTTTTTGCGTGGCGTTTGGCGGCTGGGGGCGGATGCGGCTGGTTGGGGGTAACTAGGGCGCAGACAGAGACGTTAGCGGGCGGGGGGTTGGCAACAGTTGATGTTGTGTCAAAATAAATGGGGTGCGGTTGTGTGGGACCGGTGCTATCTCTGATGGGAAGTCAAGGCAGAAGATGCGATAAATGAGAAGTAGGTAGCGCAGCAAAGTTTCCGGCCAAAGTTTATTTTTTGAGCAACGATGGGAGGGCTGGAGTGAGGGCATGTGGGAGGGGCGGTTCTGTGTTGCTGCCTGGTAGCCGGGGCGCAATTGGGGGGCGGTGGCAGCTGCGGCAGCGGGGCCTCGTCTTGAGTCGCAGTCTGCCGCCGTTTCGAGCGACATGGGGCCTCTGGGAGTGACGTGGCTTCCGTCCGCCGTTTTTTTTCTTTCACCCAGGCCGCATGTCTATGTTTCCCAGCTGTGCACACTGTGTGCGTTGTTGCAGTACGTTTGTCTGTTTTGACAACCAACCGCAATGTAAGGTTTAGCAATGTTGGCCGAGTGCACACACACACACACACACACACAGGGCGTTGTACAGTGGCTGGGACTGACCTGTCCAGGGCAGAGTGTCCACAACTAAAGGGAGGGGGGGAAGGCTCCCAATGGCACACATATATATACACATGGTGGTGGTGCCCGCATATTATTTGGTCGAGCACAAAACCACACATGGGACAGCCCACGTCTATATATATCCTTCTATGCCCTGTTACCCGGCTGTACCATAACCCCTAGTGGACTATTACTGGTACACTTCTTCTTCGTCAGATAGTCTAGTCACACTTTACTGCCCGAATAAAATGAAGATCATCCGATAGCAAAGTAACAGACAAGAAAGAAAAAAAAAAAAAGGATATCTACAGTGTCGAAAAGATAGCAACTCCGAATTGGGAAAAATGACTGAAATCAGTCTCAATTGCGTTGCTGATCTTTGGTAATCAGACGTTATCAGCAATTTGTGGCTTGAATACACTGCTATAACTAGTTCAATATGGTACAGTTCCGTCACGTGCCCATTGTTCATGTCATGTACGGTAATGGTAATACGGATGGCATATTGAAGTGTGTGAAAGCATTCATTCAAAATCTGCTGTGGCTGTCCCAGACAAAATCTGAAAAGTGCGTTTTGACGATCGCGCTCTGGTGAGTTCAGCGGTGTCACTTGGCCGCTTCTAGTCCCCATATTCACCTCACAATCGTGATCCATCTCGAAGACAAACTTACACATTTTCTTACTTCGCACTTCACACTTCTCACAAGTGCGTATTCGCCACCATTGAACGTTGAGACTGAACTGAAACTATGGTGTGATGCATATCTACAAGACATCTTACAAGACACACACTTGAGTTGGGCTACGGCTTTGATAAACGTCGAAAAAAGCAAATTTATTATTTTCTGACACCGGAATCAGAACCAGCAGATGTTTCTCAGTCCATTGGTATATCCACTCATCTTCTACTGGCACTGTGTGATTCTCGTTTGGTCGGTTTTATTCCTTTTTTTTCTCTTCTTTTAAGCTCGCAAATATTCTGAGCTAAAACAAAATTATCGTCATTTTTTTTTTCGTTCGTCCGTAACCTTTTTTTTCCCCCTCCTCCTATCGTATACCCATTTAACCCAGCGCAATCCCACGGATAGTCACGTGATAGCGCTTTTAGCCGCACCCACGGACTCGTTCGGACGGGCTGATTCAGATTCCGCTTTCAAAAGTCGAAAAGGTCTTTGTTTTGGCTTCGTTCTAGTGCACATCATTTTGGTCCAGTGAGGTTTTGGTAGTCCATATGGGACAGTGAAAAGCACCAATAAAGCGATATATCTTCAGTTTGAAAACACCACATTGTTCGCCACCCTTCAAAGAGGCCTCTGGTGGTCTCAGAAGTTTTCTAGGACCAATTTAAGTGATTTTAGCCCCGCTATCAACAGGCCTTGTTTACAATAATATCCCATAAAATCAGAGTTATATCACGAGCATCCAGGGGTAGGAAAAAAAAGCCATTCAATAGACTGGATGGTCTACCCTTGGAACAAAAAATAGGGATATTGCTGTAGTTAAAAGAAGAGAAAAAGTTGGGCAGATTTGGTGAGAAGAAAATGATCAATAGATGGGCTTTAGTAGGGCAAAAAATGAACATTAACAGTGCCAAAACTGGTAACATAAAACCATATCTCTTTGGAATGTCCTATCCCCATCAAATTCTGAAAAAGTGGCAAAAAGAGACACTGATAAATACGCCACTCGCCACTAATACTCGTGTCAGTCTTCTTATCGCGTGACCAGTTATATTGGCTAATTGAAAGAGCCCCTCGCTAATTTCAGTTGGCGCTAATGCAGTCATGAGATTAGAATATCAGAAAGCTCCACCCAAACGGCACATTAAAAAAAAAGGAACAATCTTAGAAAAACATATCATCACGGTTTAAGATTGCTAGTATGAGTAAGACAATTACTCTCAATATCTCCTTGCGAACAAGATGAACTTTTCAGAACTTTACCAGCAGCCCTACAGCAGTTTTTATACCACTGTATACTGGTTCTATAGTTTCAAGTAAATGTTCAAGTAAATGCTTAACAGAAACCAGTTTGATCATAGATCAGGTTGAACATAATTCAGGATAGATCAATTTGTCAAATACCTTCGAAAAAACGAGCTTCTCAGCAGATAGCTCTCACAAAACAAAAAGATTACAGCACCCAGGATTCTCGTATGGTCTCCCACTACAATACTAACTAGGCTCTCTGGTGCTTGACTATGGCTGATCGGACGGGAAGCCGTATTTTCACCAGGATATGGCCGTAACCAAGATTGCGCCGACCCGGAATTGAACCGGGGGCCCATCGATGGCAACGATGGATTTTACCACTAAACCATCGGCGCATTTCTTGAAAAAGAACCACTGATGGCGGGATAGCTGTGAAATTAATGTCACGTGACCTGCTTAATAAGCACACGAAAAACGGGACCAAATCGAATATTTTGGTAAGCAATAACTACTGGAGCTCTATTTGCACGCAAATAGACCAGTCTTTTGGTCTTTTAAAGCACTGGATCGTCCATTGAGTCGAACCAACGTCCAATGACAGGCTGCATGAGAGCCGCATGATAATTCAATCGTCAGACCAGAGTGTATCTTGACACTGTACGAGACATCATCCCATCTCATTTCAATCGGTCGCAACAAAACCATACCATGTTTCGATCTGTACGACAAGTGAGACAGTTGAGGTCTATTGGGGTACAAATCCGCACGAGTGAGTGTTGAATGGGTTTGATTTGAAACACGAATGGGGGGTGTTATTGGTGGTTTTGGTGGTTTTGGTGGTTTTGTTTTGGTGTGAAATGGGTGGATGGTTTTGTGTGACGTGGCAGTGTGACATGTGTTATGTGTGATGTGTGATGTGCTGTGTGTGTGTGTGTGATGTCACTTTTGAGATCTTGTGAGAATACCTTGTGAGAATACCTTGTGAGACTCTTGGTGCATTCAACCACCAATCCTCAATGAAAACCAGAAACAGATATGACCACAACACGATAATTTCCCAAGATTGCATTCTTCTCGGAATTTCATTCTGAGCACAAAGATACCAGCCACGTCTCAACGAGACCCCAAAACACCCATTTGCCGTGTCTCGTGCCTCACTAACCCAGTCATTGATGTTCGAGTCGCGCAGTTTGTAAAGATTGAAAAGCATCCAAACGCAGACTCGCTCTACTTGGGAACAGTCCAGGTCGGTCCCTCTCCAACCGACACAAAGCAAATCTGCTCGGGTCTGGTGCGGTTTTACTCGCCTGAGGATCTCAAGGACCGAAAAATCGTCATTGTCAACAACCTCAAGCCTGCCAAGCTGCGGGGAGTTGCTTCTGAGGTCATGACACTGTGCTCCGAGGTCGTTGATGGCGACGACATCCAGGTGGATCTGCTGAGCCCTCCCGAAGGCTCTGTCCCAGGCCAAAAGCTCAGATTCGAGGGCCACGAGGAGGAGATTGCTGCGTCAGTCAACCCCAAGAAGTTTGCAAAGCTGTCTGGCCGGCTGAAAACCGACACTGACGGGTTTGTGACTTTGGACGGAAAGCCGTTGCGGGACGAGTCCGGAAACGGAGTTCAGAGTCGTCTCAGAGATGCCCTTGTCAGGTAGCACGAGAAGAGGTGTTTGTATATAGTCGAATGACGTTGGTTGATGTGAACATTGAGAGGGTTTGACACGATATGACGGTCAAGCTTGATCCAAACGAGTCAGCTGGACCAAGGCAATCAAATGAGCAAGATCTGAGAAAGCATATCAGAGAAGCAACTACTGGTTCCATAATACGAGAGCAACTCGGAAAAAAACGTGGGACCAACTGTCTGAATGGACTCTTGGGCTCCTAGAGCTGATAATACAAGCTGGGCTTCGATCTCGCCGTCTCCTTCCCAATCGAACGTGGTTCTTGTAAATTATTTCATTTCCCATTTACCAATTTCCATCGATCTACACCAACCTGAAACGTGACTCAAACTACTGGTCCACATGACTCCGCTAAAGGAAAAATATTGGCACCACGGTATTCAGCAGAAAAATAGGAGTCAAACGATACCATTTAATATCGAATAATACCAATATTACCACCCTTGAATCCGACTCTTTTTTACCATCCAATGTTGGTGTACTTTACAAATGCACTCTAGTATGCCTCTTCTAACTTTGAAGAAGAAACATCACAAGTTTTTGTCTCCAAACGGAACGATGTATGAGACCAGATTTTCCTATTTCAATAAAATGAGTGGTTCTGTCGTATTCAAAATCAAATCACGGACAAGATGCACTCTTCAGAATTCCTATATCCCCTCTACAACGTGTTTCAGACCACCTTTCCGAATCATCTCCGACAAACTAGGCTCAACAGCTGTCTCAGCCGTATCAATAGCTGTTTAGCTCAAGAGATAACCCAAATGAGGATCACAAGATGTTTGAATACGGCTGATCCACATCTGGACTAGTGGCTTGAGACTATTACGCTGTTAATAGTCTCGTATATTACCGTATATTATCGCATACTGATTTGGAAGGAGGTCGGAAGGGGGGGGGGGGTCAGGGCAAAAACGATAATATACCTTCATTTGAAAATTTGAAATGATCATCCTGTTCAGAATTTCCTGCAGATTAAAATGGTGTCATTAGCTAAGCTGCTGGGTCCCTGTAAAGGCCTCAAAATACCCACATGGGTTCCACACTTGTTGTCATGCGCTTCAAACTACTTTTTTTTTTTGAGCCTCATGCCACTGAGAATCTAAGGTTTCGGAAATAAAGTGACGGGATGCAATTGCAAGTCAAAAGAGAAAGAGAAAAAAAAAGTAAAACAAAAAAAAACCCGTCCAAGGTTAGATCCGAACAAATGACGTAATGGCAAGATTCACTCATTTTGGGGAGATCTAGATAGCGGACAAGGAGACTTGAGAGAGGGGTAAATGGGGCTGTACTGGCTCTGGGGCTTTAGGGGCTGGCTTAGGGCCTGAGAATAGCCATAATGACGTTTTACCTGTTTCCAAACGGTTTCAGTACTGGCAGTTTGATCTTCAGGAAGAAAAAACCGTTGGTCACGTGAACAGTTGCTTTTTCCAACCCGCCTCCTAAACATGGCGCTTAGACTCTGATCAGCCGTCGGCTTATCCGTTA
Organism: Yarrowia alimentaria; assembly: GCA_900518985.1. NCBI lineage: Eukaryota > Fungi > Ascomycota > Dipodascomycetes > Dipodascales > Yarrowia > Yarrowia alimentaria. Next base: position 658,241 of record ULGN01000003.1, read on the forward strand.
GCTGTATTCTTTCTCTCTAACTATCAGTCTCTCTCACACACTCACTTCCACCTTCCCCCGTTGTAAAAATATATTATCGCGCTAACGCTAAAATTACCCCAGATCAAAGAGTCGAGAGAGAAATTAGACAGTGCAAATGCGGCACCAAAATGTGGCAAGACACGTGTCGTGGGCTTCCTTTTTTTTTTATTGTCGGGCGTTTTGCGGGGATGGGGACACAAACAGCTCCAACTGTATATATAAAGTGCCGTTTGGCCCCAGTTTCTTTTTTCCTTTCTGCCCAAACACACCCTCTCCCTCTCTCTCTGCCCAACCTCCAACGCACACGTGCGCGTTATGCAAAGTTTGCTTACACTTTGTTAACGGGAAACTTTCTGGGCCTTTTTTTTGGTTTTTTCGGATCAATCTCCTGCACAACCACCACTATACGAAAAATGTCAAATCTGCCGTCCTGGGTGCCCGAGTTCGACCGCGTGTTCAAGAAACAGCAGGGCCCGCTGCTGTTCACGCTCGCCACCGTCGACGCTCACAACCGGCCCAGAGCCCGCACCTGCGTGTCCCGCGGCTGGCTCTTCAACAACAGAAACACAGGCGTGCTGCTCTTCACCACCGATCGACGCATGGACAAGACCGCCCAGCTCGAGGAAAACGACGCCTTTGAGGCCGTCTTCTACTCGGAGGCGCACCACGCCCAGTTCCGAGTCCAGGGCTTTGCGCGGCTGCTGGCCGATGACAAGCTGCCTGCAATGGCCCACGCCCCCGGGTCCACCTACGACGCCATTGGCCAGGTGCTGTACGAAAACAAGCACAAGGACCAGCTGTACCGCACCGTGGACGACGGCAGCTACCCCATCTACGGCCACGGGTCGCCCTGCGGAGTGTCGCCAACCGGATCGCCCAAGCCGGACTTTGAGGCGGTCAAGAGCCGTCTGGGCAACATGAGCGACAGCGAGAGCCAGTCGTCGGACGAGACCGGAGCTACCAGTGCGGGGTCGCTCGTGGCGTCGCCATCGGAGCAGGAGTGGAGCACAGAGTACCACCGGGTGTGGGACACGCTGTCGCCAACCACAAAGTCGTCGTTCCGCAAGCCACAGCCGCGGTCGCTCATGAGCACCGACAAGAAGAAGCAGCTGGACAAGTTTGCGCGGGGCGTTGACGGCGAGCACGAGGATCTCAGCAATTTTGTCGTGGTGCTTTTGTGTCCCAACCGCGTGGACTTTTGCACCGTTGATGGGGCTGGCTACCGCAACATCTTCACCCGTCTCGGTGAGGATGAGTGGCGCGAGCAGGAGGTGTGTCCTTAAAGCTGTGGAGAAGGAGGTTACTAGATTGGGGGACGACACGACATGGTGTCACTGTATATAATGCATAGGATTTGGAGGCTGTCTCCAACAGGTTGGATGTCTAGACATCTCAGCAACTTTTGTTGTACCTTTGTACTGTAGTTGGTGCTGCTCGGTTCGGTATCGCACTCGGTGGCGCACTTTTCAGTGTCACTGGATTGCGGCGCCACCGAGCAATATCTGAGCAATGGTTGTGCTTAATCATCGGTGTTTTGCCCGAGCGGTAGTCATGGCAACACTTGATATCGAGCAATGATTAGTCAGCGGGTGGTGATACGTAGATGTTGGCTGCTTTTTATTATTATTGCCACTTTTGCCACTTTCGCCACTTTGATGGCTACAAACTGCCCCTTACGAATTCCACCTTTTGGATATAACTGATTTAGTCCTGGATCGGATCATACACAGGCCGTTTAGAGAGCATAGTTTTGGGGCAAAAACAAAAAGAAAAAACCGTTGGAGTTGTCAAAAAGTTTACGAGTGTTTTGAGGCCAGTATTCCACCAATAGTTGTCCAATTCGGGTTCCGAGAAGAGGAAACAAACAGTATAGCTCAGTAGATTCGAATAATCAACAAACATCTCAAAACAACGTCCTTTCAGCTCTTCAAAAACGGGTGCAGTTCAACTTCAATATCATGCATGCACCCCATAAAAGGCAGATTTGGCCACAGCATTTTGAGGCGAAATATTGTCATTCACATGGCCTCAAATGGTGTTTTTGAGGAGACTCAAAAGGGGAAATAAGGTCTTGGGGACTGAAAGGCCACGTCACTACTGTTTAAAGTCATTTTTAGAGGCGTTGAAGGGATTTTATGGAGTCTTATTGGTTGACTATTTGGCTGATAACTGTGCAGTAAGTACACGACAAGGGGGTGAATGTACTGTTTCTGACAGTTTCAGTGGTTTATCGAAAAGTCGTCTGTTGGAAAAATGACTGGCACCATTGAGTGTAGAATACCTCTCCGAATCGAATGCACTTTTCAGATTTCTCATACAACTGCTACATCGCTTTTTGGCCCCACTCACTTGGAAAAAAGAGACATGCACCTCCTTCTAGTTGCATCTACTCCTGCTATTTTGACATGCAGGGATAGAGCAACAAAATGTGACATATTCCAATCTCTTACTGTCACTAATTGAGAAGAAACAGGATAGTCATGTTTGTGTCTTTTATACAAGCCTCATCACAATTCCAATCGAGATTCCAACCAAGTTACCATCACTTTACCATCATGATCATCTGTCACCACTATCCCATCCATTAATTTTATTTACTAATTTTTCCATTAATTCATCCATTATTTTTCACCAAACATGCTTATCTCCGTTTAAATCCGACTTCCCCTATTCTCAGCTTGGCATATGATGGTAAAAGTGATATGCTCATATGAATGATAATAGATCTAGAAGACATGTTTGAGAAAGTCATTGAATTCTCAGCTAGTCATCCGTTGATTTCAGTCACTTGATTAGAGCTCTTATCCATGAATGACCTGTTTACTATTCTACTCACATCGAAATAACTCCCCACTATCACTCCCCGCAAATTCCCCGACTCCAGGAGTAACTAATTTCCTGGACCCTACAAAATGAATGTTTATGTATTAATGCAACTAAAGAGCAGTGGTAACCGTCATGGTCTGACAATGCAACAACAAAACAGGGGGCAGGTCAGTACACCACAGCTCCAAACTATCAACGAAATCCAGAGAATCAGCCTCACTCTTATGCGTGCCCATCGAGGGGGCAGGAAGGGTGGAGAAAATCACCACCGTGTCTTCCTTGGTCGAGTGAGTAGCCATCATATCGTTGAGCACAATGTGCTGGGCTCGGGCAGGCAAGTCGTTGAACGAAAGAACATTGGGGTGGGCGGGGTCGTCGCCGTGCTCAAACATGACCGTGTTTCCCTCATCATCCTCGTTATCGTTGACTCGAGTTTTGGGGATAGCCTGAGATGTGAACACAGGCTTGTTGGAGTTGTGACGCTCATGGGAAGACGAGGCCGAAGATGAAAGTCCAGAGGATCGGCCAGAAGAGGAGGCATCATCCTTGGACTTGTCCTTGACTCTGTCTAGCGGCCGAGAGGTGCTAAACAGCGAATTGTGTCGGTGAACAACTGGGGGAGAAGCCACCGACTCTTCATCTTCATCTTCATCCTCCTCCTCATCAATCACTGAAGAGTTCTCGTCATAGTCGGAAAATCCCTCGGAGTCAAAGGTACCTGCCGAAGAAATACTGTTTGCGCGGAGAGAGAAAGAAGCACCCAGATGAGACAAAGACGAAAAGGTGTGCCGTCGCTTATGATCAATAGCAATCACCTTGTGCTCTTCCATCTTGCGAGTGAACGCATAAGGTTTGTTATGTTCTCTAGCCTCCACCAGCTCCCCCCACCAGTCCTGCTCGGACATCTTCGCCTCCACGACAGAGTTGGAGGTGCCCTTGATGATGCACTCATAAGCAGAGTACTCACCAGAGTTGAGACAAAGCACCAACAGCTCCGCCTTGATTCGCAAAGTATCCAGAAGCGTAGATACCCGCTCCCGCTCCTCCTCCACTGCATCTGCAAACTCCACAAACACAATTACTCGCAGAGTGTATCGTTCTTTCCACAGCGGCACCGTTCGCAGAATGGCACCCATCTGAAGAATGAGGGTGTACGTGTCGAAATTGGTGGTCATCGTGGAGTCACCGTTTTCGTCCACAACCTGTGCACTCATCTGGATAGGGTACAGATCAATGTACTTTTGCGTGGTGTGAACATTTTTCCCTGGCAGCTCCATGCCCATAAATCCTCGAGCAATAGCCACGTTGCCCTGCATGGCAATAATGTCTTCGATAATGTTAACCCACTGGGTCACCCGAATGTTGGACTCCTTTCGACAGCTGTCCGTGGGAAGCGCCTCCATGTCAATGGTCTGGGCCTGATGCAGTCCGACCGGGTGCTGGCCAGTTTCCTTGTCGCGAATGGAGCCTAGAATGGTAATGTTGGGTTTCATTCCTCCCAATCCTGAGCCCAAAAACACGTTTCGAGCGCCCCATACCACGTCTGGAGAACAAGCAATCTGTACAAACGCCTTGGCTCCTGTCATGTCTCGCAGCTTGGTCCACGACTGTTGCTGCTTCTTGATCTCCTTGAACGTCTCCTGGAAGTTCTTCGTCACTACCACGTGGCCCAGAATGTAGAGTCCACCCTTTTTCAGATAGTTGCAAAACTTTATGAGCCCCCACGCTGATCGTGGATCGTCCACCAGCAACAAAATCTGAGGTCTCCAGAACTTGACGTGGTCCTGTCGCAGTTTCAGCAAATACTTTCGCACCTGGTGGTATAACAGCGCCTGGGACACGTCACCCCAAGGCTTGGGGGGTGACACGTAGTGGATGAGAATAAAAAGAAATGCCAACAGCACAATGGCAGACACCGAGGCCCATCCATCGGCCACAAACATAGACGCCACACACGAGACAGCTCCGAGAAGCGCTGACGTGGAAGAGAAGTATTTGAAAGACGGACGGAAGTTTGGTGCAGCCGCAATCTTGAGCAGGAAACAAGCGAGGTTAGTCACCACAAACGTCATGAGATAAGCCATGGTGATGAAAGTGGCCAGCTTGTTGAGTGGGAAAAAGAGCGTCAGCTGTGTGAGAATGTAAGTAGCCACTACTGCCGGAATAGGCAGTCCACGGATTTCCACTGCTAGGAAAGACGTGTAGGGTACCAAAGCGTCCTTCGCAATGGCCTGTAGCACATATGCAGCACCAATAACACCCACCATGGCCGAGAACAGCGATGTGGACATTTCGCCAAACAGAATCAGCCACTTGGACATGTTGACAGTCTCAATCACGGAAATGTCGCGGTATAGCAGCGCTCGAGGGATGGACACACCCATACCGAGGATAACGGCAGAGTACAGAATAAACGTCAGGCCGAGACCAGTCAGCGTACCTTTAGGAATGGAGTGTGAGGGCCGCTTGAGGTCGCCAGACATGCTGGCGCCGGCAAAGATGCCTGCTGTGGCAGGAAAGAAGACTCCGAACAGCGATGTGAATGTTTCCAGCTGTCCTGCGGGCAGATCTGAGCCCACGGCACCAGCAGTGAACCTCGGCAACAAGTTGTCGGCAAAAACCTCCCAGCTGGGGCCCGAGTACCAGATGCCGAGCTTTTCGACAAAGAAGGGGCCCACCACAAACACGGACACGGGGACGGAGACTGTGGCGACGATGAGGATCACAAACAGCAGTTTGCCGGCCTGAGCAAATAGCCCCGAGCCGAACATGCATATCGAGGTGCAGAACAGCAGCACTCCTGTAGCGTACACGAACTCGTGCCATCTGCCCTCCGGCAGCGGTCCTCCTGCTGCCTCTCCGAACGACGCCAGGATAGGCTGGCAGAAACCGGCGACGTTGAGGCCGGCGTTGAGCACCTGTCCAAAGAAGAAGACCACGCCGATGGATCCTCCAAACTCCGGACCCAGACTGCGCGAGATCATGTAGTAGGCGCCTCCTCCTCGCACGGTTCCGTTGGTGGCAATGGCGGAGATGGACAGCGTGGTGAGCAGGTCAATGGCGTATGAGAGCAGCAGCAGCAGCACCATTCCGAGAATGCCGACCTGGCCGAGGATGAAGCCGAACCGCAGAAACATGAGGATCGACAACACGTTGAGGGTCGTGGGCATGAACACGCCCGAAAACGTGCCCAGTTTTTTGTCGGCGCCGGGCGCGTCTGGCGGCTTGTCACCGGCCACGTTATTGTGTCGTCTGTAAAAGTCGCCAATGAGACGATCCTCCTCCACCTGGACTGTGCACGGTCTGTTGAGCGTACCGTAAGTGTCTGGGTCGGCGTTTGCGTCTGTGGCTGCTCCTTTCTGGGCGCCCGACCGGTTCAGAGGCGCCGTCTCCCCGCTGTGGTCGCGCACGGGTTTCTGGATATCCCATTTCAGCGACGTCATGGCTGTGTGGGTTGTGGGTGCGGAGGGGTGACAGCTATGTGGGGGAGAGAGAAAGAGGTTGTCGAGGGCGCGAAAGACAAAAGATGTGCGTCAGCGATAACTGATAAGGTTGCATGAGGAGGTGGCGGGGTGGGATTTGGGGGGTGTTTGGGAGAGCTGACAGAAAAGATAAACGGCTGGGGGAGCGCACACCATGCATATATATAGACTTGGGCTGTTTTTGTGTCCCCAGATTCTGTCGAATGCTGTTTTTGACGGACCTCGGGATGGCCTCCTCGGCTAATTAAGTTTCACCATTTTATCTACGGCAAGACTAGCTAAAAGTGCATGTACCTGTACCAACTTTGTTGCTGTTGATTTTGCTGGAGGTTGAATTGGGGCAGATGCTGGGGTTCGATGGAGACGATTGAGATGAGAGGGGCTGGAATGAGCTTGTGGGAATCTGGGGGATTTTTCTTCTTTTTTTTCTGAGATTTTTCCGATTTTTCCGATTTTATTTTTATTTTGCTCGTTATTTTTCAAATTAATTTTTATTTTGAGTATTATTTTTAGGCCACTGCAGCACATGATAACGGGATGGTGTTGTACCTGATAAATGATGATTTATATTGAGAAAATGAAATATTTTTGGTAATTTTCGAATGAGAATTCAATTTCAAGTTCAATGCACTGTTCAGAATTTCAATATCACCACTGCAACGGTATTTAGGCTGGTTCTCTGACCCCTGAGATGGATATGTCAATTGAAGAGTTGAAAGATCCAAAGGATTCAGAGCAGAGCAAATGAAGTCCAGACTATCAACCCCAGGGCTTACCAACTCGGTATCCGATTCTTTCATGTCGCAATTGATGATAATTGAAGTCCGCTTATACCTTCCCGATTAGGAAGGTGTTTACGTAAACCAGATCTAAAGGGGTAGATTATTTCAAGTGAAACTCGTTTTATGGAATTTAGGGAACATCTGAAGAGCACTTTTGGTGACAATTCACAACAGAATGATGACGATATCTTGGATATTCCAATTGACTAATCCATCATGATCTCACATCACCTTCACCTTTAGAATATCAATAATACATTAGCTTGATGGTGAGATTTTTACAATTTTCAGATAGCCATACAACTGAATGACTAATTGTGATTGATTGATCACCAGTGACGTCTTTCAATTTCTGAAAATCCTGCATATGTTTTTTCCCTCTTATTCGATTCCTATCCAACACACCTTTTGTTAAACTAGAAAGACGAATTGATCTAAATAGTTATTACAGAGTGTCACCTAAAGATGGCTGAACTATGGCAAATTGGTTTGAGTGTTCTAATTGGGCTTTTTATCATCAATGTGATGTTGAAGTGCTCAAGTGCTGATTCGAATAACGAGTTCTATAGAACGACGTTATGAATTTCAGAAAGAGGACTTGTATTAGTCAATATTATTATGAATAAAATGATAAATTTATATCTGATAAAGTCATAATCCGGCCATTTGATCGCAATTTGGTTCATGCCTAGAAACAATGAATTGCTGAGAGAGCAGTTATTTATAGGATATTAGTTTCAACAGAACATCTGATGCGTACCCAAAGAAAAAGAAAAAGAAGAAACCACTGCTTTGATGTATCTCAAATAGCTCATAGTTTTCTTGTTGATGGAGTTATACTCTCGAAACAGTTAAACTATAGACACTTTGATGTTACATACTAAATCTTCTAGAAAAGAAATATACAAACTCTGAAGAGTGCATTGTTTCAGAAACGACGGACCGACTACAGTGGTATTTTCAAATCCCTCATATCTTCAATATTGACAGACTTTGATAGTCACACCTATGAGATTAGTTGGACTTGCTGGAAACTGAAAACCGCGAAAAGTTGATTTTTTGTAATTGAAAACTCGTTTTAGTAAGTAATCAACTCAACCGTACGCTATAGGGCTCATGATGAAGTGTTTTTCTTCTTTTGCGAACTGCAAGTTTCATCATGTCTCAAATGATGTTTCAGAAGTTGATGCTTCTCCAAACACTATAACTGGGTGTCTACAAGTCAGTCAATATTTGAGCTACCGAGAAGCAGACTTGAAGGATAGAACTAGAAACTTTTGGCGACTGGTTTACAAGTTGTTTTTTTGTGATATAGCAAGTTCTATCCATGTTGTTAGACTCTGATGGAGTTTCTGTTTCGAGCTTAATTATGATAAGAGGAAAAATAAAATAAAATAAAATAAGATGAAAATGAAATAATCTCCAAATGACAGTTACACTGAGTAAATGAATTATATAGCCAGCTAGGTGGAACAAAACGGATACTAGCAAATAGGGAATTGGATATCTGAGCGAATGCACTTTGTGTAATTTCTGTATTGCATTTCTCTGTTGTTTCAAGGGTATCACTTGAATCATCGAAATTCTTTTCTAAAGTGGTTTTTATCCGTTGTAGAAATTTACAAGTCATTTAGGGGGAATTAGAGAGGTCAATAAGACAGGTCAATAAGACAGGTCAAACGAGGGGTAATGACTGGTCATTCGTGCCATTTATTGGTTGGTGACACGTGGCATTTGGGATGAGTACAAATGATTTCAAGTCAGCTGTCGTGTTTTTAATTGTCACATTTCTACCGTATAAATACGGCGTTTAATTTTGGTTGACTTGACTTGACTTGACTTGACAACTGACCATATTGACTTGACGACTTATCATGACAACTGACCATGACAACTGAACATGACAACTGAACATGCCAAAAAAAAAACAGTGAGTGAGAAGTGACAATTCAAAGGCCTTTTGATTGCCTAGAGAACCATCAACTAGCCAAAAGACCCTCTGACATGGCTCCTGACATGGACTCTGACACAAACTCCAGATGTGTCCTAACACTTCAAACCACAGACTCCCGATTGTCGTAAACACAAACACAAACTCACCCAGATCACCCAGTCGTGCCTTTGTTAGAGCCACCACCGGCGAACTTACCATCAGCCTTCTGTACACCAATGTTGGTGCCAAGCCAATCCATAACCCCTAAACCAACACACCCGACGTAACCAAGCAATAGCAGCCAACAACGCTAGTCAGCTACTCTCGTGCCAGATCCACAAAGAAACACCAGTCCAGTGAGTTATGACGTGGAATTGGACTTAAAACAGTCATTCAGTGGGCAAAGTGATCAACATCTGTCACGACCATCGATCCCTACCAACGTTGCAATATCCATCCATGGACTAGGACATGTTCAAAAATGACCTTCTCTCCGTCGATTCCATTCATCTCACAAGCAAACAACTCTCCATGACACAGCAGCTCTCTGACACTCAACACTGCATCTCTCACATCATTGTATTGCCAACAGTATACCAGCAGTGTACCAGCAGCATACCAATAATACAAAGACGCAATAAAGGACCCGAACTATCCAACGGTCAAGTGTAAAGGCCGACCAACTGGAGTCTTCCACTCAAGTCTTCCACTCTAGAGTAAATCAGCAAGCAGCACCACATCTTTCATAAAGCCGGAACAGAAGCAAACCGAGCAACGACACTAGTCCCATCAGCCACAGTAAGAGTAGACAATAGTACTTGTCGACTTCTTGAGTCGCGTGCAACGGTGACTGCTGTCAAACAAGCTATCATGTAGCAACGCCATTCGACAGTCATCCGTCGTCCGTTGTCAGTCGTCAAACGTCAGCAGTCAAACGTCAGCTCTTATCCACCTATTCCACTCAGTTCTCTCAAGTCTTCAAAGTCGAATCACAATCAGCATCCAGTCGGCGGTCGGTCGTATATGCTCTCTAGATCGTTTGCAATCAATGTCGTTCGAATTGTCGAATTTGCCATGACCCATCAAGCCAAGATCTGCCCAAGCACCATCAGCCATTCAAGTACAGGTGTATCAACTCCAGTCTTCAGTCCATCAGGTGCATCCCATCCATATTGGCCTTGTCGTGAAAAATCGATCATCTAGCCCATGCTCAGGTCGAAAGTCTGTCGTGAAATGAAGAAAACCAGAAAGCACCAGTCATCCACTGGACACGGAAACGACCGTCACTATATACTACAGTCCCTACCACAAGCCTCTCCTGCAACCCCTGGATGCTCACCTCACCTCAACCTCACCTCACCTCACCTCACCCCAGTCCAACCTCAGCTGTTACTCCGGAAGCATATACATGCGTATTTCAAGACTATACGAGCCCGGGCATGTACACTATACGACTATAAAACTAGAGATGCGACACGACCCTACGACAATGATTTGATCTCCGGAGTCGTTGTTTGAACCACCCTTTGGGCAAAACAGGAGCGATGGTTATGACATGCAAGCGGTATCATACAATACCTCGCGACACCATCCAATGTCACACGACCAATAAGACCCGCCCTCCAGCCATCTATACAGTGCCAAGTGGATATCCACTAGACCCTGTACTCGGTTCTATTTTCACGCTAAACGATCTTCAAACTGAAAAAACAGCGTATAGAATGCCGAGTGTCTGGTGACAGCTTTCAGAAGATATTACTGTGTCAAGTGGTACAGCTACAAGGACCCAGAGTGCACCGTTGCAATTGTCAAGACGAGACGAGTCGATTGGTTAAAGCCGTTTTTCAATAGCACCACTGCTGCTTTTTCGACAATTGCTCATTTATAATATTTCCCCAATCTAAAATGGGGAGATGTGAGGGTGACGATGTACTGCAACGGTCCTTTGTAAAATCCGCCACGAGAACATTTCGACAATTTTGAAGAGTGCGACCATCACTAAACTGGACTACGACTACAATGATATCACTGTTGCCCCCATCAACCGTCCATAAATCACACGTATCACTCGATCCGTCTTTGTCTACCACCACCAACCCACTTTATTCCCCATTAATCACCCACAAAGAATCCTCCAAATCTACTTGACCCCCTCGTCACAATCTGTTCATCCACTTTTCGTTAGTCGGGGTTTTTTGTATTTTTTTTGCATTTTTTCGCCCAGTTTTTTTTTTTTCCATAATTTTTTTTTGCTCTCAATTAATAGCGGTCCATGCCTGGAAGGAAACTCGACTTTATCCATCCGATCCGATCCCAACAATCTATGCCCAGCCAAACCTTACTCTTATTTTGAAACGCGCCAGAATCGAGGTGACATAGAACGAATTCTTGGATTATCGACTCGGATTCGCCATTAAACACGCCTCTGTCATCATTTCGGCACCACTTGTGTGTTTGTGGCTCGTCTGTGGCGCGTTTGGCCGCTGTTGACTTGATGCATTAATAAAATCGGATCACCCACATATATTGCCTATATCGACAAAACAGGAAACGAGTGTCTGCACGTAAATAACACAGGGGGGGTGGGAAGGATAGTTGTGGATGTCTTAGCTGGATGAAAGTTTGATTTCATATAGTTGCTTTTTGTCTCACTTTTCAACTTCGCTTTTCGTTTCTTTTTTCTTTTCTTTTTCTATCTCGGTCTATATACTTTTTTTTGGCGAGTGAGGAAAAAGAAACCATCTGCCGTGCATGGACTCGGTGATTGTAACGGCAATAGACTTTTAGCATGTGACTGAGGTGTAGCAAATGAGGCAGGCTAAAAGCTTCAGCTTGCTGGATAAATGGGCTTGTCATGGTACCGTTCTGATGGCACGGCCGAGGGGAGCATTCCAGTGCTCTTAGTTTTGCTGTAGCCCTTCTGGTCGTTCTGTTGTGGTTAGAAACATACCGCTAGACCAATAAAGGAAGATACATCGCGGCTCGTCATACCTAGTAAACTCGCTATCTAAAGCTGAAAATGGATAGTCGCAACAGACAAACGGAAACTGGATGCATTGAAGCCGAGTGGGACCTGGCTTTTGCATTGCTGCTTTGTTCAGAATCTTTTGGCTCGATAGGCGGCTCTTAAGCGACCTTGCAAGCGAGTAAAAGCTTCCTAGGCGCGTGCACTCTCCATGGCACCACTGCCAAGGCTTTTGGACCTTCTGCAAATCCGTGATTGTGTTTATCGCAAAGTCGCCAAGAGGATATTTCGGGAGATAGCATGGAGATTAGGGAAGACCTCCGGGAGTGATTTTTATGCGGAAAGTAATTATTTTTTAATAAATGGACATTACTTAAGAGTAGAGGGGTTCATGTGAAGTTGAACTGTCTTTTCAGAATGTCCATTAGACCCCTTTAGCCTCTTTTACAGCCAGAAGTAGTTGTATTTCGGGGTAAATGACTGCTTACTAAAGAACAGCTTAAATCCACGGAAAAGAGACATAAAGTCTATTATCGTAGTCTGGTCAACCAGGGAAATTCAAGAGTGCGTGCAACATGCACACTTTGGATGTTACTTGGCGTCAAGTAATCCTGACCCTCGCATATGCTTAAGGAGGGGGGTGGATACCACAATTTTCTTATTTCAAGAGCAACAAGCAAACGGAGAAAAGAAGATCGTTGTTCGGGGTTGAAACAATTACATGGGGATTGTTACAGGGGTCTAAAACATGGGCATGTGCTGGTATTTGAACATGTAATGGTTTCCAAAGTCTATGATGAGTCATTGTGAAATCACTGAGGCTGCAAAAACCCGAGTCAAACCTGGAGATTCAAGAAAGACTGTAGTTAAGAGAGCTGTACAAGTTTCAAAACTTCAAAAGCCGTTTTCATCAAGTTATATCTTAACAGGTTTTTTCTTTCGAATTTAGATGGTGTTTATTAAGGTTTTGATTACCTCATCATTCTCACAATGAGCGTATATAGGTCCGTCCAACAGGGACTTGCTGTAGGAAACTTGTAATTTTGAGTAGTGTAGCGAACTATATACGTGATTCCAGAGACATTGCACTTTTCGAAATTCTTCCATGACCTCTGAATCAGTACGTAGACGGGTGTTAGGTCGGTATTCATTCAGCAGCGTACAATTCAGTTGTAGTTTCAATTAGAGACGAGCTGGAAGCTTACAAGTAGTTGTAATCAGCTTGGAGTCGAATTCTAGGAGACTCTTTTTTTTCGAGCATTTTTCAAGTATTTATTTAAATGGTTTAAATTCAATTTAATTTGATTGATATTTAATTTTTTCACCGTTTGGAGTACAGAGTACCTTAAAAACCCTATAAAAGTTGCTAAAAGCGGTTAAAAGCGAAATTCGACTGGTCAAACGGAGCATCAAATATTAAGGTTCAGATTACCTCATCATTTTCATCTCCAAAGAGGGTTCATATTAGTTCGTCTATTAGTGGGTCCACAATGATCAAGCATGCAACTAAGTGTATGTGGACTAGTGGAGCTCAAAAGTCTGCTTGAAATTCATCTGCCTCTCGTTTTAGTCGAGATATGTCAAAAACTATCGTTTCAAGCTTCAAAAACAGCATTCAAAGCACTCACATCACAATTGAACCAGATATAAGTGGATTTATCCATTACTACGGAGATGATCTCTATATCACCCAAAATTCAGACTCCAAATCGCCACCCTGAAAGAGTTATGATCCAAAGTATTTTCATTCATCATCTTGTCATCTCATGTAATAAGGTTTTTAGTACTCTGTACTAAGCAGATACAAGTAGCTATTGCTGCAAAGAAGAATAAATGGCTTCCATTATTTCCATCTATGATTATCTAAAAGACCTATAATAAACAAAGTCGTACCGGGGAGGTTCCATCTAAGCAAATGCACTTTTCAGAATTTCAATAACTGTGCTGTAACAAAAGCTATACTCCAAGCAATAGCTTCACTAGAGTCTTCATTTATAGATGCGGCTCTCAAGCGATCTACTTCAAATACCGTTAAAACACTCATCCCGGTCTCTGTTAGCTTCATACTGCTTTCAGTCGCCTATTTCAACCCCTTTTAAGGGCCTGAAATGACACCAGGAAACCGTATCCTCCAGAAACAGCCCCATCACAACAAATCACGGACGGTTAACGGCCCAAAAACATGTCTCATATTTGTAAACGCCTGATTCAAGCCGTATAGCCTTTTGCAGCTAGTCATTTGAGCGATCACGGCAGTTTTTAGACCGAAAACTTGAGTTAGAGTATAGTCTCCTTTATGGCTCCAAGGGGTGTTGTTCTGGGAGTATTCCAAACTGTCTCTAAATCCACCAGTATATGAGCTATGAGAAAACTAAGACTACCGTTCGACTCAGCGGAAGAATTAAAGAAAGATAATGCTCTCAAATGTTGCATTACGTGGTCACAAAAGAATTTGATCCCGTTCTCATCTCTTGAACTCAGTTGAGGAGAGTGAACTCTACTTGATGGCTCCTAAGGTCAGTCTACAGAGCGCAAAAAGAACAATACAGCGATTATGAAGAGTGCGTTTTGACGAGCAGACGATTACGACTGCAATGGTACCAACAAAAATCCCCAAATGTTCTTCAACATAATTCTGAAGAAACCAGACCTCACACGCTTATTTTGTTTTAGTAATAAATTTTTTTTCGAGAATTTTTTCTTCTCGCAGATGGGTTTACTTTTTTCTTCTTTTCCTTCGATGAAGCCCCACCAAACATACCCCTTCCACGACCGTTGCATTGTTGGCCAGAAACGGCAAAGCGATTTTTTCGATTTTTTTGATTTTTTTTGCGAATTCTAGAAACGAAAAAAATGGGCCCACAAAAAAATTACGCCTGAAGTTGCCATGGTGCAGATAAATCAGTAGAGTTTTAATTCGCAGCAAATGAATATGCTAGATTTAATGGGCTATTAATAGGCCCAATTGTTGGATTTGGGACGAAGCTAGAGCGCTAATAGAACGCGAATAGCGAGGGAAAAGCTGTCACGTGACCTAAACCGACAGCGCAGATTCCGAATCCGTTGTCTTTTGGGCTCTAGCCCGTCTGCCCGTTGTTTTACACCATTCCTCAACTCTCTCATCTCCAACGTCCCCGTTCAAACGCTATTTCCGGGCAACAATAAAAATAATAATAAAAACATGCAAAATAGAAATTCAAAATAAAAATAAAAATAAATTCAAATAAAATAAAATGCAAATAAAGACTTTGAAAAAAGCCTAACTAACGACTTCCACCCTCCTCCCCCCAACGTAAAAAAAAAGCAAGTGGAAACCCTCAGATCGATCCACGGCAAATCAAAGACCGTGATAAAAGGCGTTTTGGGTTACACGGACCGCGCGGCTACGTCTTCCTCTTGTCCGCAGGTTCTCGACGCTCGTTTTGGCGAAAAGCCGGAGTTGAGCCGGGGGGCACATACTGGAAAAGACATATAACTTTGGCCCAAAATATTGGCAAAACCGAAAAGCGACGGAAAATTATCGAAAAAAACAACAAACCAGCGAGGATGAAAAAAAAAATTATACAGCAGCCCGCAAACACAAAGAAACGCAGGGAGGCATGCGAAATGTGGCCGTCTGGACGCGTCAAGCCGGGCCTGCTTGCTCTCAAGCGATTATTATAGCGCTTTTAACGAACGCCATGTGGAGTGGTGGGGCGTTGTGGAAAAAGTCGGAGTACGATCGGACGTAGGGGTGATGAGGGCGACGAAGCGGGTGCAGCAGCCGGAGGCAGCGTCGGAGAAGGGGCTGGTGGTGCTGAATTTGCGACAGCACACCTGCAGAGCGAGTTGCGAATTTCGACGAATGCGAGATTTTGAACAAAAGCTGTAATTGGTATCAAAAGCTGCGTCGTCGAGCAGCGGTTTGAATGGTGCCACAGCTGGAGCTCTGGCGTGGCATTACGGTCCAGTGTCTGGCACTTTTGTTCATCTGCCTGAATAAACTCGTGATTCAACCAGTACAAAATATGCTTAGTCAGCGGTCTACGGGGTCAAAAGTGAGCGATGAAAGTCGTCAGTTTTAGCAAGAATCGTAGATCTCCATCGCCAGTGCCACTACTGAGCGCCAAGCAGTGCCCCTCCTACCCCCATGACCAGAGCTTCTATGAATAACCCACGTACGACTCATTGGTAGAGTTGCATGGTCTCATAATCTGGTGTAGACATTATGGGGGGTGGACGGGGGGGGTTCAACTCGGCGATTGTCGGTGCAATGACGTTGCAACAACGTGCAAAAGACGCAGCTGGCGCGGAAGAACACAATGCACTCTTGCAAATTGCATTAGCGCGGTCTAGTCACCCCGATATCGGTGTTTGCGCTTGAAATAAAAAAGTGCCTGCCCTTCTACCGCTGCCTGCTAATTAGAGTCACGTAATGCACGGCGGTCTACTTAAAAGGCCCTTTAAACTGTAATACCAGCTATTGTTATGCGTTTCACGGAACCATATCCACCTATGGGCCGTGTAGGTAGGATGTGTCCAACAGTGGGTTGGTAGGGTCCATTTGAGGAGGGGTTACAGCTGCGATGCAGGGATTCTGAAGAGTGCAATCTGCTCAGCGGGACTCCAGGAACAAGCTGCTTTTTGAACCATCTCAACAGCTCCTCTAGTTGGCAAGTTGTGGACCATACACACTCTTCTCCCTATGTCTCCACCCCTCTATACAGATCTGCAACCAGTTCCCGGGTATATTTAACAATTGATAACTGCAGCGCGGAAAAAAAAGCAAGAGCAGCAATGAACGTGGAATGAGCAAATTAGTCAGTCTTTGTAGTTGGCAACTGGGCCCTGTTGATTTTTGATTTTTTTTCATTTAGTTCTCTCCGTCACATGCGCACTTTTTTGCACCATCTAAATGTAACACTAGTTTTTCCGATATTACAAAATTACGGTCAGAATCAGATCTTCATTGGGAGTTGCCTGTTTTGCCCATTTGGGTCTTTCTGGAAAAGCTCCGGGAGTCGGAGAGGCAGAAGAGAGCGTCTACGAAGCGGTTGCAAGCTCGTTATCTTGGTTTGTTTTCCGTTTTTTTTTTTTTTACCCTTTCTTTTTTCTCCCCTTCTTTTTTTTGCTACTCTTGGTTTCTTTTTCCTCCTCTACCAAGACCCCCCCCCCCTCTTAGTTTTGTTACATGCCTCGACAAAATTAGTTGCTTTTTTGGGCCAAAAACCACAAAAACTACGGGGGGACCCTTGCTTTTTGGAAACTAGAGTTTAGTTGGGCAAATGCAAGTAGAGTTTGCGGGAGGCCTACGGAGGGTTAGAGTGACAATAGACGGAAAGCAGAGAAGGTGGTCTTAAAAAGCGAATAAAAACGACAAAAAGCGGGAAGAGGCGCCAATCGACCAAATAGAGCCGTCTACACACGTCCAGAGGCTCCACGCAGAGTCTATGTGGGAGCTTGCTATGTTGATCGGTGCCATGATGTCATAAGTGTTGGAGCAGGCGTCACTCAATGTTTTTTATTGGATTGGGGCTCGAACAGGTGGGTTGATGGTTTGAGACGTTAGTAGGCTGTTGTTGTTGATCGGGGCGAGCAGTTAGCGAGCTCTTTCTGCGATTGTCGGGCCTATGCCGGGTTTTCTGAACTGTAGAGTGGTTCGATTAGTCTGTAGAGGGCACTTTTACGCATTCAGCTGGTCTTTTGTGGGTTGATTCTGATGATTTGGAGGGATTAATACAAGATTCTCTTTTCAGAGTTGTTGAGTAAAGTCGTTGAGAGATCTAGTGTAGAAGTTGTTCTGAAGACATCTTGATGACTGGAGATATCTAACACTTTGGAAAGTCCTGTTGCGACTTGAGGGACACTGTTTTGATCAGAAGAAAGATTGGAGTCGAAAGGCGATGTCGGTGTTTCAATCGACGCAGTATTGGTTGTTTGAGAGTGTAGCTGTACCATGACATGTCCAGGTGCTGGGATAGATGTTGAAGTAGTATTTGTTGTACAATAAGGAGCCCTTGAGTGAATGATCCCAGTGTGCTAAAGTGTTGAACTGACCAACTGCACGCCTTAGAATATCTTCTTTGCGTCCTAATTCTCTCTATTTTTCCTTTTGGAATAACTTCACTTACACTCTCTCCTGCAAGATCAAATGAAAGAACCACACTACAACAAGTGTTCATGGACAGATTCTGACAGTTGAAGCTCGAATTCCAATTAAAACAGCAATTTCAAAACAGATGCACTCTTCAGATTTCTTCCAGACCCCACCCAGAAAAACATGCACCCCTCCCTCCACTCACTCTTCAAGCCCTCAATATTCTGCAGCATTCAAAAGACAGTCTGAGAAAGAAAAGAAAAAAAACAGGCGGCACAAAAAGCAACCCGTTGTCGGGACCCCGCCGCCAAGGTCACGCTGCTGTCCTGATCCATCGCCAAGTGTCCAAATTTCTCAGAAATCAAAAACACTCCTGCCCGCTGACATCCCCTCTCATGCACGACTCCTAAAAGAGAAGTCGGAATAATATTATCTGTCTCTTATTGGACAGAACCAACCGGGTAACCCCAGTAAGGAAGAAATACCCTAATTACAAACACCCACACAACTCTTTCTCTTGACCATCTCTTTCTCATGCCAATTTTTTTTGTCTGCACCTCATCAGCCATCTGCCACAAGTCGCACGTATCACAGTACCCCAACAACTAGTGATCACCAGCATTGCAGAAAGATGCAGCAGAAACAAGCAGCCCGAAAGAGAGGCAGATACAAAGACGACCAAGAAGCCGCCCGTCCGTGCTCACAAGCCTTGTGGCAGATTCCGTGCATTTTGACACCATCTGGCGCCATCGCGTGAGTATCACATACAGCCTTACACTACACCGCTCCTCATCCAGATGACAGAATCTGTGTAATGGACCTGCATAAAATGAACATGAGTCACACACATGACTCTAGCGACATGCGTAGGCAGAAAACACGTTCAATGCAGCTATTATAGAAACTAAGAGTCTGCTCGATGGGAGAGGGCAATGACCCCCACCGTCGCTTGTACAAAAGAAGATCACCCCCAAATCTCCCAGAGCCTTGCTTCTTGGTCAATCACAAGCCTAGCGTCCTATGAAGATATTCACTGTGGACTGGTAATCTCCCAACAGACGCACCAGAAACCCTATTTACATACCTTGTAAAACCCTATTAGTACGTGTCAAAAAAAAGAAAGCGAAAGGGCAAAGGGCAAAATGAAATTGAAAAAGAAAATGACAAAAAAGAAAAAGGGTAAAAAAGGAAAAAGGGAAAAATAAATGACACCCATCAGACACTATGTACAGAATCCAACTAAGGGAAATTGACATCTATGCACTACACCAAAAAACCATCACCACCAAATATATATCACCGAAAGTACTCTACCAGTTCAGCGCTCAGCTGTAGTAATAAAAAAACATGCAATAAATAAACGTAATGCCCTTTCCTCCGTCTCCCTCCTTCAATTTTTGCTGCACGAGTCCCATTTGGTTTGCGCGCGTGCAACTGTGGACAGCAAAAACTCCTTCCAGTAAAATCAAATGTTGGCAAATGACCACGACGATACGCTAGCGACGAGCAACAGCAACTGCGACACTTCTCAACCTCAAACCCACAACCAACCAAAACCATCCACGACGAAGCAAACCGACCAAAACAGATGTACGCTATGATGTGTGTGTGTGTGTGTGTGTGTGTGTGTGTGTGTATGACTGAATTTATGTGAGTGACCAAACAGTGTGAGCTGGGCAGATTGTGAAGGCTGTGGTGATGGTTCCAGATGCTGTCGAAGTTATCCGAGTCGTCTTCAAGTTGTCAAGGTCGATGTTGTCGCCAGAGTTCCCATACTTGTGCCATTGTCGGTCCTGTATCTCGCAGACGTTCCTCCCCCTATCGTTCGCTTGTGAGCTTCTGGGCACTTCTCTACTGCTCTCGAGCCTTGGCCAGCTCGTTCTGGAGATATTGAACATAGTCAGCGGTGACTTGGAGGATCCCAGCCTTAGAGGTGAGTGTGGCCAGCTCGTCAAGAGAGTAGGGGCAGCCCGTGGGGTCCGTGGCGGGATGGCCGGTGCCGGTCTGTGTGGTGGTGGTTACGCGCTCATAAACCGCGTACTCCTCCAGCTCCTGCTTGATGGATGCCTGGGTTTCGGGTGACCGGGCGTCCTCGTCTTCCACCAGCGTGTACCACGGAACCAGGGACTTTAGTCGCAGCAGGCCCAGGTTGATGGCGGACCGGTACTTGCGCTCAATCTGGTTGTGGACCAACTTCTGGTGGGCGGTGAGCGTCTTCTTTTTGTACACGCGCTTGGGCTTGTCGGATTTGGCCGAGAAGGAGGACGAGTAGGCCATTTCCTCGGGCTCGGGGGCGCGCGGCGACGTGGACGGCGATCGGGAGCCCCGCGGCGGCTGCACGGTGGGCGACACGTTGCACGAGTCGGACGTGGAGGGCACGTTGGCGTTGTGGGCGTTGGCGTTGGCCGAGGTGGGCACGGGCTTGTTAGAGAGGCCACGTGGACCGCCGGCCTGGGCCACGTCCTTGTCCTTGTGATAGCCGTAGCGGTAGTCCTCCGTGTACAGCGGGTAGTCCGGCAGGAAGGGCGGCGTGGGCGCGCTGCTGTTGTGGTTGCGCAGGTTCATTTCCACCGAGTGACGGGGCGTGGTGACAGCAGCGGTGCCGGGGGTGGAAATGGTGGACTCCTCCGTCGGCGGCGACAGAAACAGCGACGACACCAGATGAGGGGTGCCCAGCTGCGCGACGTACGAGCCCATCATCTGGTCGGGGTGCTGAAAGCTGTTTGCGTGGTAGGCGGCCGCGTTGTTGGCTGCGTTTGTGGATGTGTTTGTGTGGTGGGTCGCACCTCGATACGGCTGAGCCAGCAGCGAATTCTGGCTGTCGGGGGCCATGTGGTGATGCAGCGACGAGAGAGGCATTTGGGCAGCGTGTGGGTCGGAGCGGTCGTCTAAATAGTCCCCTTGTCGGTGTTGGTTGTACATTGTGATTTTGTCTGGAAAAAAACGAGCTCCTGTGATATATATATAAGATAATTGATAGCGGAGCATGGGGAACAAAGGCCCGCTTACAGACAAAGAAACGCTTTGACAAGGCAAGCTCCACACAAGGGACTGCATAGATGCTGCGCCCGATCCGCAAACAGCCCATCATATGTAGAACTTAGAGGTTGAGCCTATTCCCAACTGGGTGGCATATCAGGTGTCACGCCGCAAACGCCGACGCAATAGGCTTTTAGGGATTATCGAGTGAGCAAAGGTTATAGAACAAGAGAAAAAGCAAAACCTCGTCGAGAAAAAAAGAAATGACCACAGTTGCTGAAAGACAATGGAAAACAAAGATATCCTAGCAATTGCACCTTGTGCGCCCTTCCTAGTACCCACAGCAACGTCGCCCAGCTCTCAAACCGTCTCAAACAGGCCCGGATCGGCCACAAATTCACATTGTCAAACTACACCCTGCTTACCGCCCACATAGTTTCATATACAAGCCACGGGAAATGAATATGCATGCAAAAGCCTATTTTGCACACTGTAGACTCACAATCCAACTGTATAGCAACCCGTACTGCAGCAAAGAAATACGCCCCACAATTACTACCATGCATAAGTGCTCCGGAACACTTGGATAATGAAAAGCCAGAGCGTTAATAGACGTATTTCAATTATCCGGATAAGGTCCGGGGATTAAGGTTTAGACGTGGAGCTTAGGACAAAAATCTAGGTTGTGGAGGGAGCAAATAGTCTTCATGGAAGTTTAGAATGATGGGCATGCAGAGCTCATGCATGTGGGTCCGATGTGCGTGTCTCGTTTGGAGTCTATGCATGTGGACGGTCGCCTGTAACCTTATTTCGTAGAAGTCTCATGGAAGGGCCATTTCGGGTCATGTGATTTACTCGGTTCCATTGCCGGGGGAGTTGGGGGTAGGTGTCGACGACATTGCGAGGACACGAGGCGGGGGTAGCTGGCGAAGTCACGTGAGCATGGGCACGTGAGCTGGACACGTGACCTTCTCAGCCTCCCCCGCCCGCCCCGCGCCCCGTCCCGTGCGCGCCATTCCCGTGACATGTCACGTGACTGCTGCAGTGCTGCCGTTGGGTGGCGGTGGCTGAGGGGGCCAGAGTTGCTCAGGCCTGAGCACTTTGGTGTTTCATTTATTTCTTTATTTCTTCATTTTAATTTATTAATTTATTTGGGAGAAAAAAAACGAAGAAAAAAGTCTTGGCGATCGGTTTGTACTCCCTTTGGATCTGGTACAGTTGGCACGAAAACTCAGCGGTGGCTATATTATCGAGGTCATTATTAGAGCATTGCCGTCAATATTTATTAACTGAACTTGTTGCCTTCATACACTGAATTACAAGGCCGTTGTCGTGGGGTCGTTAGATTGAATATTACGAGAAATAGGCCGTTTCAAGATGCAAAAGTGGTATCACTAGAATGAGCGAGTCGCAGGCATTGCTGTGTCCAGGTCTGGGCGGTCTTGGGATTTTGTTGGGATTTCTTCCATATTTCTTCTGGAATTTTCCATATATTATTTATTTATAATTTAAACATTTCGATCGGAAAAAATGCAGATAAAATAGAGAGAAATGCGAACTCTCCGAGAGCTGAGTAGAAAGCTCCGCAATGGGGCCAGGGCGTATTGGCAGTGATTTTGGGCCAATTTGGAGTTCACTGGGTTTTTGTTTCTGTCTTTGCCTTAGTTTTGTGACCAGAAAAAGATGTAGGAACTCCATAAAGAAATTGAGAGTACAAAATGATTCGTATGCTCCCCGGCTATCTGTGACACATATCAGGACGTTTCCAGCTTCATTATTCGCCATTTCAGACGCAGATGCACTTCCCATGACCATTTTCATTTCGCTTTCCATCTCGGAAATAAGGTTTCGCGACTACCCCACGACACCGTCCTTGTCACCGGAATACGTCCCTGGAGATGCCCATTTCCAGTTTCGACGGCTCCGCCACCCGCCTCGTATCGACGACCGTTGCGGTGCATTGTGCCCCACGTTTTTGGGCTATTTTTGGCTCTGTTTGCGGCCTTGTCTGACGTTTCGGCAATACCGGAGTTAAGCCTCTGTCTAACGCCACGGACTTTGGGCTATCACCGAACAGTTACGCGACTCGTGTAACCCACCGTGACTCATTTTATCCTCCAAGAGCCATTGGTACATGCGGTGGCCAAGGCATTCCCCTCTTTGGACTTGCTGCTGACGAGGTTGCATGTAGACATGAAAAAGTCCCAATTTTGGAGTAAATTTGTGGTCCCATTTTTCTGGACGGCGAAAGCAACGGGGACTCTGTGGTGACCACATCGGGCTTGTGGTGACCACCTGGGGCGTGTGGTGGCTACATGGGGTGTGTGATGGCCATGACAGCAGTCTTGTTACTTGGGACGCACAGTTACGGCTGCTATGGATTTTGGCGATAAGGGTCTTTTTTTTCGAAAAGCCGTGGTCAGAGAGATGACCAAACCGTTGTCGTGGGTGTTGCAGAGTGTTTGTGACTAGTTCAACGGCCGTGTAGTCATGTGGCGAGTATTGTCGTGGTCTTGTTGTCTCGTGATTGGGCAACTTTACCTGTGCCTAGACTGTGTCCAGACTACGTTTAACGTGTCTTCTTGACCATCAGTTTGCCACCTTTGTCACGACACAGTGTGTGAAAGCGACCGTTGAGTGTGCAGCGGTACAAGACTGCCAGCGAGTCCAGTGAGTGCTGGTGAGTATCTGGTGAGAATGAGAAGGAGGACGGACTAGTTGCGGAGGGTGTGTGATGGGACAACACGATGGTTGTGATGGGCTCTTAGTGATAGTCAGTGACATGAGACACTTTAGAACCTCTCTGACGGTGTTGGCAAGCTGCGACGGGTTGCTCATGGTGCCGTGGCGTTGCCGTTAGAACTGTCGTGGTAGTCACGCGACTGTTGTAATGGTGACTACTGTGGTGCTGTTTGTGGTCTAGACACATATAGAGTCGTCACACTTGCGGTTGCCGTACTGTTCCATTCTCACACCTGTTTGTAAGATCCACATCGACGCTATTCGCCCCTTGCTCAACGCGACCATCACACAACCTACTACACGTTTTCAGACGTGATAGTGACACCATTGCAAATCCCAAGAGTGTGTTTTGTTCGCCATCGCATTACGACAAGACTGCTGCTTTCTCCGTCTTTTCGAATACTCTTGTCGTTCTGTTGTGACCTAAACGTGTGCACGCCTCTGTGTCACAGCCGGACACCTGGCCCGAAAAACGCTGCACCACCACTGGAAAAAATCCAAAGAGTGCATCCTGCTCCAAATTGCCTTCCAATCATTATGGTGCAAACAGAAAGTGTCTATCTCTTTGGGCTGAAATTCCAGAGTATCTTGGGTAGCGTCTCCAGTTGGTCATCTGTAGTTGAAGTTTACTTGTTTGCAAATCTCACAGCTCAACTAACCTTGTTTTTTATTTAGCCTGAAAACAACACAGACACAAATGGTCTAAAACTGCTCCGATCGAGTCCATATTTGGACATATGACTTGTATGAATGCCCCATATCCCGTGGTCAACTCGAAAATATCATGTCGCCCTTGCTACCCATTCAAGTCCTGACTCAGGTTTTCTCTCCAAATTTCCTATGTGGCAAATAAGGTTTGTTCTCCCAACTGACATAAACCTTGTCGCCACAACAAGCCCCATGTAGCTGTTACAAGACATGTGGGGGCTGAAGAATTGTGGCGGTGATTTTTGACACATCTGAGACTTCATTTCTTGTTCGAATCGCATTTCAAGTCAAACGCACTTTTCAGAATCGCCTCAAAGTGTCTGCAGCTACTTTTACAGGGACCTCCTGTCTGGGTCTCACTTGACCACTGTAACCTTGTAATTACTACATTGGACCTGTGGTGGTAACTACGGACATTTTGCAATTGTCGCGGAAAGTGTCTCGATTCCGATTATGACTAAACCAGCGTCATCGCCCCATCGCCAGCTGTATGTCCGTCCCCCTCCCTTCTTCGTAGCCCCGCAACTCGTCTAAATAATCCACATTCTATAAATAACGACATTCCACTGTACATGGAGCCATCAACAGTGAATACGAGACACTCTGGGTTCCCCCACTCTGTTAGAAGGGTTGTTTTCTTGTTTTATTACTTGTTTCTACAGGTGTCAAAAATGTGTCAAATGTGGATATGTCAAACTTTTTTTCATTCCACCCGAAAAACGTAATCTTTCGTGGATTCTGATCTAGTAATGCGATTGCAATGATTCAACAACCAGTAGATGATATAACATCCCCCTATTACGCGCTATTTTTCAAATCGTTATTAGCACCGGTATTGGCGATTCTGACCCCCCAACATGTCACATTATACATGAAATCATAAATCAAGTGACAGGATGAAAGGGGTAATGACAAGTAGTTAGACCAACGGTTATTGGGTCCTGAAATTCTGTCAACGACAGTATCAATACAGTGACGTAAATATACAGGTTATGACAGCTTTATACAGGTTATGATGGTTTTAAAAAGGAAAATCAGATTATGATCTCACCTGATTACTAATACTACCGCCTTCTTTCCCCCGTATTTAATGGAAACTCTATCTGGAAGAGTGTACATTTGACCTGTCAGATTTCATGTGCACGAACAAACAACGTGAATTAGGTTAGTTGGGGGGGGGGGGGGGGGGTAATGATATAACGTTTGTACAGATTTGGATGAGCTGATATACATGGTGGTATAAGTAGTGTTTTATTGGTTCATATTATTCAAAATTTGATTGTACCATTGAAATCAGCTCCTCTGGGGCTATCGAATGGTATTGGTCACGTGATGATAGTATCGATATTCGCCGCTATATATTTCCCCTCTATTTGAATGCATCAGACCTAAAAAGGAGTCG
This sequence comes from Yarrowia alimentaria, assembly GCA_900518985.1. Lineage (NCBI taxonomy): Eukaryota > Fungi > Ascomycota > Dipodascomycetes > Dipodascales > Yarrowia > Yarrowia alimentaria. Next base: position 684,157 of record ULGN01000003.1, read on the forward strand.
TGCATGAAGTCACATACATGGATGTAGATACGTCTTTTGGAGCGATAAAGACAGATAATGAAAGACGGCGTAAAGAGGATAGAACAAGAAAAGTAGGTGATTGGTGTCAGGCTGGTGCCTTTTCAGTATAGATTAGTGTAGGCTTTGTTTTTTATAAAAATAAAAAAATTCTTTTGAATTCTCTGTTTCGATCCATGTTCTCGTCTAAAATCAACTGCAGACGAGTTGGCAGAGATTGGAAAGGTTCCAGTGATGGTTAGACGCTTCTAGTATTCACCTGTTTGGTTTTCACCTCAATTGCTGCTCATTTCGCAATCTTGTACTGGAACCAATCCTACTCTGGACTTGTTCAAAACAGGGGAAAAAGACAGAAAACGGAAAACGGAAAAAGGAAATAATAATATAATAAATAATAATAATAATAATAATAATAATAAGCAAAAAACTAGTCCGTATACTGACCGTTTCCATCTTGATCCAGTTGCGCGCAATATCTCTTATTTTAATATCGGTTAAATTCTTGTTTTTTTTTTTTTACTTTGCTCAACTAGGACTGTATCATACTGTATGGGACTAGCATGTCATCCTGATACTGAAAAAGCGGCCAATGAGAAAATTGAAACTGTCACGTAAATTTAGAGATACGTGACATCAGTTCTATTTGAATTGGTTCGTTTTGAATGGAATATCACTAAGCGTTTTGTTGTTTGAAAAACGGAAAAGAAAGAGAAAAAAAAGTGACCAAAAAAACAAGGTTTGCATTTTAGGAACAAGATTACAAGGTTCGTTTTGGTCATTAAGAGCAACTTTTTTTTTTACGTAATTCAAGGTTTGCAAGTATGAAGGGGCATATGAAGTGGGGCGTCGTTTAGAGCAGGGAGAGAGTGTCGGCAGCGAAAAACGCGAGTTTGCGAGATACGTGAATTTTAGCCACACCATCACTATCACGTGACAGTGCTGGTTTGAATCACGTGACTAGATGTGTAAAAGCGGTTCTGCATGTGATTTCAGCAGCTCTCTGTTTTCTGCTCTCCCTATCTACTCTGTACATGTCCCGAACTCGCCTAACTTTGTTAATCTCAGTAGGTTTGAAACGAACCTTATTTTGGCCTGAAATATTTGAATACAAATTTGGAAAATGAGGAAAATATGAAAATCAAATAAATTACAAAAGAATACGTTCAGATACGAGCGGTTACGGCGACTGGCCTTGAACTGGTTGTGATGCGTGCTGAGATGAGAATCTCGTAAGCTCTGTGAATAGTCATGAACTCAGGAGTGACTCGCCAATTCTCGATTCTTTCAATTAACTCGATTCACACACACTCGATTCCGATTGCAGCATATTCGTTTTTACCATGGTATTAGATTTACAGATATCAAGTCGTTCCTAAGTCTATCAAATCAAGAGTATTTTTGGAGTCTTGACATACGTATTTTCCAGTTGAAATCGCCAAACCCGAACTTGTACAAATTCCACAAGTGGCGTCTGGTTCGTCTCTCAATTCCAATCTTATTGCTTCTAATTATGGCTCTATTGGATAACTGCATCCTCAGATACTTGTTTTTCGTTAGGAGTGGTTCTAGAGACAGTGTTGTAACGTTTAAACATGACTCTGAGGGTTGTTGGGATATCTGAAAATTGCGTTGGGCTCTAAATCCATTGGTTATTTTGATTCTGCTGCTTTTGAGTGTCTAGTTGGTTCCGATGAATCTGCACTTCTGGTGATCTGAAAGTACCAAGTTGCTGTCTTATAAATATACCTGAACAAGATTGTGTTTCATTTTGTCAATTCTGACCCTTTCAACAGACTAACACGTCAATTGAGATTCGAATGATACCTTTCACTTGGCTGTTGCACATTTACTTCTGCTGTTAAACCTAGTTGATAAAAAGTCGAATTTAAGGAGCAGTCCTCAGAACATGTCACAGACCTGGTACGACAAATCTGAAAAGTGCGTGTGACTCCATATACAACTCCCATCACCCTGGTACCTTTCATTTGCAATTTCCTCAATTCAAACTTTTCACAGACCGTACCTATGGAACATGTCTTTATTGAAAACAGCAAAAGTTTCACTTTAGAGAGAAGTCCAAAAGGGCACCTATTTTCGAATTGCATACCATTCCACAGTGTAGTCTACACCCTAACTCAACCAACCCATAAATATCGATCGAATATTTTTCTTTTTTGTCTTTTTTTTTCTACAAACATTTACCGCCAAAATCCATTCAATAGCACTCTCCTTGTGCTCCCAACCAACGCCCCATTTGTTCCATCATCGCAAGGCTCGTATTCACTGAGTTATACCCCAACAAAGATTAGTTATGCCTTTTTTCATAGCTACACGGTTTATAATACTGTAAAAAAACGCTGCAGATACGCTATGGCTAATCGGCAGACTAAGCAAGCTTCAATACGATCAACTACCCCTCATTCGGCGTGATGCATATCTTTATACTGAATAATGGCTCCCCTGCCTATAAATGTCTTGTTATGATAGAGCAGAAGCATGATGAATTCTGGAACGACATCCAGACGTCCAACAAGAAATCTGAAGAGGCCATTTTTGAAAAAACTCCGTCATTTACATAGTGGCCAAAAATCGCGCTCATCAGATTTTTCGACAAGTCCATAGACCCGTTTGTTCGCCTGACGATTTTGACCCTTAGACTTTAAACGGCGGCTAAAGAGAGAGAAAAAAAAAAAAAACGAACCCTCGATTTAAACACATGTGTATCAAAGGATCCAAATCATTTCTTTAGACGCGCTAGTTGGCAATGTTTCGGATGTGATAGGTTTCCACTGTAATGCGTCGTTATCACTTGTCCAGAAGAATCACAACATTTAAAACGTGACCATTGTCTTCAGATTTCAATTTCAAACCCGATGCACTCTTTGGAATTCTTGTAAAGACTACGTAGCGGTCTCCAGAGGCATCTGAAAATAGGTATGTGTTTTTTGTCGTGGTTTCGATTCACGCGACACATGGTACTCGACCTGTCAAATGCACATGCAGGTGGGAACTGCTTAAATGGGTTACATGCTGCACCGTTGAGAGCTTTTAGGGTTAGGGTAGTTGGCATAAAGTGGAGCGAATTCCGACGCACCTTAATTCTCGGAGATTTATTCGCTCTTCACTGGATGATGATCATTGGTGAGTTGTTGGCTTCCACGGTGTCACTGTCACCACTGAATCCACTTGTCCCCGTTTCTTTTTTCAAAATAATGATTGGGCAAGAATCTCGCATTTCAGCCGCCAAAGCCCTCACACACCCAACAGAGTCTAATCCTGATCCAGACGCAAAAATCACAATCCCCAGTGCAATTGTCGCTGTTATCTACCCTGTGCACCTGTTTCGTGTACCGGGATAATCCCCCAATCTGCCCCGTTCCAGTCGTCCAACTGCAGACACAATTGGACCACTCTACCAAAAGATACGGCCGATTTCACGCCCCGTCTACAACTACCTTTTTGGGACGGTGTAGGATCAGGGTGATTTTGGGAAATGCCATCTCAGTGACGCCTTGTAGATGTAAAACGACATCGCTCGCGTTCACACAGACTCCCACGTCCTTTGCAACGCCACAAATCAAATGCTGGAAGTGAAGTCTCATGGTGTGTCTCAGAACGAGCAAGGCCCGATTTTGAGACTAGATGACACAATGCAACGGCTTCGACACTATTGGCAACGTTTGCACGGCTCTTGGCCCCCGCCAAGCGTTTTTGTGCGTCTTTAGCATGCCTGGAGCTCGCTTTACGCTCCAATGTTAATGCCTCACTTGCCCGTAAGTCTTGTTGAGCGATCTTCCACCGCCTCCGGCGCTTAGCCACAGTCTGGAAGCTCTTTGGAGAGCCTTATCAGCCACAGGGGAGGACGTGAGGCTTGTTTGTGGCACGTATAAAAGTTACAAGCCTGCACATTCGGTCTTCTTAGTTTGGGTCGTCTTTGAAGACATGGCTAGAGTTCCTGTAGCGCGATTTCAGATCTAGAGCCAGCAGCGTGTTCTCCAAGTGTCGGGCCATCCACCGAATGTACTTTCTCGTCTCCAGTCTCGGTTCTCAAAGTGGTGTCGTGGCTCCCTGGCTCCTTCCGTTTGCTTAGTAACTGTAAATTGACGACTCGGGGATTTAGCAATAATAAGCATGCGAGACAAGCCGATCGCTGTGCACTGGAGACTCCCTGCAGAGATGGGCTTTTGTTGGTTTTGTTTTTTTTCTCATAAAAAGTAATTTGCAACTGTTTTTGTTTTTTGGGGTGATATCTTTTTCTTTTTTTGGTATGAGTTTTTTGACTTTTCGGAGCAACGTTATTTTAATAATTGATTTATTTTCTTTTTCTTTTTCTTTTTTCCCTCCTTTTTTCTCTTTTTTTTACCTTCACAGGATAGTGGCATTCTGCAACTCTAATGTCCGGTAAAAAGCAGTACATGTCGAAGTCTCTTCTGGGAGTCTCAAGGGCGCGACCTCAACAAAATGGAGAGCATTTGGTATCATTATCTCCGGTAAATGGCACATTTCCTGCGCGATGCACTTTTCAGAATTCTGTTGGCGTCCAAACTGCGCTCCACAGGTCCCCACTAGCGCTCAACATCCACTTCAAGCGTGTCTCAGCTAACGAGGACTTGCTTCTTCCCACTCTATTTGAGCTCCAGGCGCAAATCCTCCGACAATATTTAGTCTATTGTCTGTATTCGTCTTTTCACTTTCACAGCCCTGTTGGTTGCTTTTTTTCGGCAGTTGATATTGTGATTATGCAGATCTTGAATATGACAGATGTGGTGGTTGCCAAAGTGTGCGCGACGAAGATTAATCGTGCAATGTGATTAAAGTGGATCTGAAGGGTTCATTACGTCTGGCAAGAGATTGTGATCCGAATGGTACCGGTGAAGCAGACACTTACCCTTTTTTTCAGCTCTGTAGCGTGTCTTGATCGCTCTGTAGTGTGTCTTGATCGAGACACCATCTGTGGAGAACTCGTGGAGTCTATTCTTGAGGCTCTGCAACTTTGATCCTCCTTCTAGTATGTTATGGTAACATTTCAGGAAATCTGAAGAGTGCTGACCACTTGTAATTAGCAGCTGGGTGCAGTTATAATACTCACTCATCCGTGTTCCTGCTCAATGGCACTTTTCCTTCCATCAATTCTCCCTCAAACTTTACTCTCTCTTTACTTATGCATCTGGCGGCTATTTGGAGCCTAATTTCCGGACGGAATTTGTGGCAGCAATTTCTGGAGATGCAATAATATCGGTCAAACTGAAGAGAAAAACAGTTGCTTAAACAAAGTAACAATGATATGATTGCCCATTGTCTTGAGAGTTCTTCTCGGCATTTGGAGGTAGTCTCTCTTTTTTATCTTTTTTATCCTTTTTTTTTGTTGTTTTTCGTTACCCATACAAGTACCAATCTAACTGCCAACCCAATGGTAGATCAAAAGATGCCCAAAAGACGCCCAAATGAGAGTCACAAGTCGAAAAATTGCTTTTCTGAAGACTAACTACTATGTGATTGCCAAGACAATCCTGAACCATTGTAGTTATGCGGAACTGAGAGTTGGCTTGTTTGAAGCTTGTACGGTCCGTACTTGTCGAAATGACGTTGATAGCAATTACTGCAATGATGTGGGCCCGTATGTAAGCCCGTATGTGGAGCCACGCTGGCGTGCATTATGTCACTGTGATGATAGTTCATAGGTGTTTTGGAGTGGGGTCCGGGGGTATCAACTGGAAGATGTTGGCCAGTTTCAGGGCTGTGGACATTCTGAGAAGTGCATCTTCATTGCAAGGCGATTCTCGTTTTGATGGTGGTGTCTGGACGTTAATTGGGGTTCTGAGATACCGGGTTCTCAGAAACAGTTCATTTATCAAAATACTCAATTGAGTCCCAAGATTGGCATTCCTCAGTAGAATGAGACGGTGATTGGACAGTGGGACGATAATTGGCCGATTAGAGACAATATTGGACAATACTGGGCGACAGTTGATTGATATTCAATGTTGCTCTTTGGGATTATTGCTGGTAAAGTGGTTGTCCAAACGAGCCGTCTTTTGAACGCCGCGCAGCCTGAAAATGAACTAGGGTCTGGCTAGTGTCTGTAAGGAGCACGTGAAGAGGGTGCTGTTTTTGATGCGGTTGCCATCTCGAACGTCAATGCCAGCCAGTTACAATCGCTCCAATTACGCTGTTTCACGATTCCGCGTAAATCCCGCCCGTTTGGACTCATTCCCCCGACTGTCTCACCCAACAAAAGCGAGCTTTACATGTTTTACATGCACAAGTGTAACGAAGCATGTAACTTTGTTACAGCGAGATGGTAACTCTGGGAAGGGTCTGGGCGGGTCTCACGCTAGTTGCTGTGGACGCGCCGAGTGTCGCGGAACGTGCTGGAACGTCGTGGAACGTCGTGGAATGTTGTGGAATGTTTTGGAACGACTTGGAATCGTTTTTCCGTCTCGTTACTGGTGCACTCAAGAATGAATCAGTAACAAGGTCACAAATGGGAATACAGTCTTAACTACTATGCGTGCTATGTATGGTTTGGTCTGTTTTTTTAGGTGCTGGGAATTTGACCAGTCAGATAGGGGAGAGGACTGACACCAAGCGCTGAATATTGCTCTGGTAGTGCGGGGGACTACGCCACTGTGATCTCGGAGCTGTTGCGGTCACGACAGTGTGCTTGTTTTTATTATTGCGTATATGTGGCGTGGTTGGGCTTTTTTCAAAATGCCAAGCCTGCACGTTATCGGGTAGCAGTGGTGTGACTGCTAGTTCAGGGTGGCATTGGCCTTCCGAAGTGTTTCTGAGTGGGTCAGTAAGTGGAGACTGACTGCTATAACTGGCAGAACCACTGTCTGCCTTTTGACGGCTGGTTGACGACTGATGATTGGCGACTGATGATTGACGACTGATGATTGACGACTGATGATTGACTACTGACGACTGACGACTGGCTTAACGACTGAATGACTCACATATCATGGCAACGTTTGAAACGACAGCAGCGACTACTCTCCTCTTCAAACAACGACACTGTTCCGAGCTTTGGAGACGAGCTGGAATTGCCCATCTGAGCCCTGAGTGAGTACTAATATGGAATGTTCTAAGAGGCATTGCTCGTCGAGACGTTTTGATGAGATAGAACAGTCATTAGGAAGCGTCTTGTGACAGGTCTGGACTGGATATATTGATATCGTCCGTGTGACAGTCCTAGGGCTGGCTGGTTCACATCACCAAAGAGACGGTAAGAAGGGTAGCAAGAGTGGCTAGTACTTTCACTCAAAAAAGACAAGTCACGGCATCAGTTTGGCGACAGCATTGTCTCTTTGAGAGATGTCCAGTCTCGCGAGTTCATACGTATCGTGGGCTTGTCGTAAACAGTCTTGTTCGCTTTGCCAATGAGGTGGAAGACTGTTGTTCGAGAAGTGATGAAATGAATTTCAAGAACCAGACCAGTGACGGATTGAGTGAACCGTGCAGTATCGTTCTGTATTGTGTGGCTCTAGTAGTTCGGAGATCTCCCACCACAACTGTAACACTGCAGTTTCAGGAGTATCTCTGAATTGGCTAGAGGTAAGTGCTGTACATTATTGATAAGCGTAACAGGTAAATACCAACTAAAATCCCACACCATGACAATCTACGTAGAGCTCTTTGTTTACAATTTGAATAAAGCCCCTTTTTCTTATTTATTTTTTATCACATTTTTTTTATCGTCACCCTCGCCAGTAAATCTCAATTTTGACCATCCTTTTTTAAGGTTTTACTTACCTCATCATTTTAGCACTGCGTAGAGGTCCGTATAACGGTGGGTAAAGGTAGAATACTGGCAGTTTTGAGAGGTTTATAAGATTAATTGTATCATTCAGAGTTAAATGCACTTTTCCGAATTCTCTCAGGTCGTCTGGATCGTTTTTTATAGTGTTGGAGGTGCAGTGCTATGAAGACAGTTGTCCAGTTAACAGGTAAAACCAATCTTTGCGACGTTATAGGGGCTTGTAAGTATTATCAACGTGCTTGTAGTTGGTATTTGAGGGTTTCTATCCTCCTTTTTTTCTTTTTACTGTTACAATTGAATCAACTAATGATTTGTATTTTATTTTATTTCATTTTATTTTTTTATTCATTATTGAGATCACATGATACCTTAACCCCGCTTAAAACCGCTTAATACCTACCTGTAGCTTCCAATAGTCCTTTTTAGCAGTTCCAAAATACCTAAAATATCCTTAAAAGTGGTTCAAGCCGATAAAAGCGACAAAAGCCGACAAAAGCTGGTCAGATTTCCAAAGTAGGCTTATGTAATCAGGATTTCAGTACATATTTTTTCCTCTTTACTTGTCTCTATCCAGAGCTTTATAGCTTCAGATAAAAAGGACTCAGTTGTACTGTACAGAGTACTCAATCCTAACATTGAACATTTCACGCCTCCAGAAGTTAGAATATGATCAAAATGATACTAAACACGTACTTGAAAAGTCTTAGATATTCTCACTTTACCGACCTCCTTTGAACAGCTACATTAAACTATCTACAACATGCTACAATCTGTAAAGGGTAGCTATGACTATTCTGAAAAATAGATTCACTTACTAATCCTCTTCTCTATTCATCAATACCATTAATTGGTTTCTCGGCCTTTTACTGGAATTTTTATTCTCCAACTTCCCTCTTGAAAAATGACGTCATGGAAGACTTCTAATTCCTTTTTAATTATTTGTCTTTATTTTCATTTCCTGACAACAATAATCGCCCCGTAAAGCCGTTTACTCAACAAGAAAAAAAATCCAGTTCATGACCCTCCTCTACACCGTCATAAATTTCTTTTATGGGCTAGTTACTAGTCTCGTATAATTGAATATTTATTATTTATTATTGTATTTTATTGCTCTCGAAAAAAAAGAAATAAGAATAAAAAAAGCATGCCCCATCGGATCACGGAACGAGTCCACCCGAAGGGGTGTCCGATGGGAAGGTAGTGGATGTCGCATTGGTGAGGCTAAAAGAGGAGCTATATACATGTTACTAGTACTTTCTTGTAGTGGACAACGGTGGCATCACAATGCACTCTTCAGATTTCTCAGAACATGTCTGTAACTTCTTTTTTTTTTTGCAATGACTAACAACTCCATCGCCTAACTGAAGCCGATACGGCCATGGGCATCTGCATCTGCAGTCAACCGCGCTACTTAGATTAAGGTTTTGGCTAGGCGATTACGGTTCATGTCGTAGATTAAGGTTTAACAGACTCCAACGCTTATTTTTTATTTTTGTTCTGCAACACACCAAAAGATAGACTTTGGCCTCATGTCGATCCACCCCCCACCGGTATTTGGCCTGACCCCCACAGAATACGGCTCGAATTAGATTTGTAAATTTGCTCACTGAATGATGATAAACGGGAAATTCACTTATCTGGAATGTCTCGAATGCGGCCACGGTGACTTGCTGGGCGAAGTTTGGAGAGCACAAGGGAACCTCTCGAGACGCATTGTGGGTAGATACGAAGTAGTTTTTGGTAATGTAGCTGTGTCAAGAGATGTGGAATCCCATTTCACGCCGAATGCGCTTTTCAGAATTTCGATTGTGTCTCTGGGAGGCGGTTAAAGTGAATGGACGTAGTGTGATTGTTGAGTGATAACTGGATGAATAAAGAGAGGTTCTGGACAAGGGCAGATGGTGGCACTTAGTGTGGAGCTAGATTCAAGGTGGAGGATGTCATTTGGTTATCGTTCGATTATATTCAGATCGGGTTTTGGCCCTAGAAGTATTACCAAGTGATAATTTGGAGATAGTCCATGTGACTTGTATTGAGACCAACAGATAGCTTTATTCTGGTACCGATGCACTCGAAATCCCTTTTGTAAGCGAATGCACTTTTCAGAATATCTTCAACGTTTCTGTGACAGATTTCCGCTGAGTATTTTGGGTACTTGGGGAGACACATGTAGTAATGCTAAAAACACGAATAGCTGGGTTGTATACACTTAAGCACTACCAGTAGATGCAGAATTTCATTTGACGTATGCAACACTCTTTGGAATCCTCAGTAAGTCATTCCCAGTGCCATTACAACTCATTATACGTTTCTGAGATTATGTTCAGTGCATAGTTGATGGCTGAATAAGCAGTGGTGAGGTTTCTGTGTGAACAAGTATTCAACAGTGTGTTTAACTGATGAGTGATTCAGGTTTTTATACGCCGTGTGTCAAGAGGATAATGGTGCATAGAAGGAAAAGAAATTCGAGCAGAAAATTTGTTACAACTGCACATGTTGACAAATATTGACACGGTAAGGATGTAGCCAGTGTGCGAATCACCACTTTGATTGTGGACATATGGGTGTTTTTTGCTTTGTTTTTTACCATTCTGCTGTTTTTCTTTCACAACTCATTCATCACTTCTAATCAGGTTCATGATAAAATCTGGAACAGTGACAGATTTTGATTCATTTTCCACTGACAACGTATTCAGAACTTGACTCAACTAAAGTCGCAATTTCCAAACGAATGCACTCTTCAGATCACCTCGACCTTCCCTGTGGGACTGTCAATGACGTTGTTAAACGGCACTACATCTGACAATGAAACAAGTGGTGTTGCCCGCAGTAGACGGTCAATGGCAAATCTGAAAATGGGTGAGCATATCGGCAACTGAATCACAGCTCTAATGGCATCAGGTTGTGATATGGAATGAGGCCAGGGATAAATAATCAGGTTGTGACGTCGGAAAATAAGATAGTCAGGCTGTGAGATCATGGATAGAGTAAAACAGTAGTCATGATGCAGTACTCCTCTTATCTTGCCTCAAATATAACCCAGTGATGTGCCTGTCATGTGCTTGTCGTATTGTACAACACCGTCCAAGTAATCATGGGATATCATGAGGGATCACTGTAGGAGAGGAGGCACAATCTCTGACGGTAGCAAATGCTAGAGTGGCCGGTGTGGTTTTGCAAGGCCTGGTCATACAGCATCTAGAAGCCCTATAACAGTATCACTAGTTCGAAACAATCCCATTCCTGATACAAGATCCCAACTCAAGTTTGGTCCAAACATGGAACAGTTCAAACAAGCCAGGTACCTCCCACTTGAAGCTGAGGGGACAGGATATGGAAGGTTTACTTCTAAACACGTTGTGGAAATAGTTGAGAATGTCATTAGTACGGATATCATAATCGGTATCATTTGGTGAGTTACCCTACCTTCTGGCGGGACCCACGTAAAACATGTGAACATGTTGCTTTTGCCATAAAAACACGGCAGCCTAGTACGCCTCCACTCATCATCATCAGTTCCAGCTGTGAATCGTCTGAGCAGAGATTGGAGCTGCTTGATGGGCAAGACAGCACCTCTCGGATCCTCCACTTCTACCCCTCCACTCTAGGGGCTGCACCTCCAACTGCCTGTTCACGTCGTAGGCCTGTACCGTTAATCTGGGTTAGATGTGTTGGGGATGGGGTAGAGTACAGACTGTAGCAGCTTGTCATAATCGCAGACAATGATCAGAAGTTTGCGAAGATGACGCGAGGCACAGACAAAGTAAGGAAACTGATCAGGAATCCTCACAATGAATGTGTCTCAGCTGTTGAGTAGTCGAACTGTCACTTGAGGCACCTTCTGCCAACTCGGAAATACTCACAATAGTAAGATACTAGATCTGTGGGATGTTAGTGGGGAAAAAACTGATCCAGGTCGACTCAGCCGTGAGCGCAGAGAGTTGACACGATTGTGGGTACAATTGTGCCGGGGGTAGACCGCAGTCAGTTAATGTTGATTCAAAAACATGGCAATGATCTGTGGAGGACACTGACAAGGGCTCGTGGTGTAGTCTTGCTGGATACCGATCAAAGGGGGATATCGCTGGGTATTTATGTTATTTTGGTTCTTTGTGTGTGGTATATTGGTTGCGCTTAAACTAGAATAAACGTGTGGAAGCATGCCTCTATTTGGGGACAACCTGACACGTCTGGAAGAGGTTAGGTGGGGCGGTAGTGACATAGATTTTTTCCCTCAGAAGCAATTCCTGAAAACTGTGTAGGTAACACGTTCTCATACATCTGGCTTCTCGCAGTTTCACAGCTGGTACTTCTTTTCTCTCTCGCATTCCATGTCTACGTGATGATTCACATGTGTGGGTGTTGTAGATGAAGGGGAGTTGCATGCATGCACATGTGAGGGTACTGGAAGCATAAGGATGGAAACGTATCCCTGGTTCGGCCACATGCACTCTGTCACATCCGAGTCTCACCTGCAGATTTCTAGACAAGCCGCTTTCTGGGCCCAGACAGCAACAGTAATATCGACGTTTTTGCAGACCCAAATTCCAAATCAACCTCATCGAGAAAGATGCCATTTGATAGCCAAATTTCCATCATTTCCGATGGCAGCTGTTGCGTTTTTTCAGTCATGGCATCCTATGACACCTTCCACTGACATGAGGAAATGACCACTCACTAATTGAAACAGGTGGTGGACAGGCATTATCAGAATGTTCTTCATTGCACATCCCAGAATCGTTCAGTGGACTTGTTCAATGACAACGACCACAGTTGAACACATCCTTGCCGTTGCGGCCAATCGTAATGGCCCAACACTCATCGATGAAACACTGCTCTTGCCGGTCGGAAATGGCCGCAAACAATAACCTGCCAGAAAGATACCCTGCGATGGTTTTGTCTGGTCTCAGCAACATGGGAGTTTGGTAGGAACACTCCGAACAAGTTTCCAGATCAAAAAAAAAAGAAACCCCAGGTGCTGGGGTACCCCAGATACCTTGTGGGACCTCTGCTCTGAACCGCCTCGGACATGTCGTCGCGGCCACAAACGGCATTAAGGACACGTGGCAGATTCTTGTTCTGGCTCCGAGACAGCAAAAGGTCCACCCACAGACGCACAAAGCAGTCGTCAACACCCAAGTACAGGTAGCCGTTGTGTTCGTACAAGTCGAGCGACACGGGGTAGTGGCTGCCGGGAACCTCGTAGACCAGCTGGAGCTGTTTGTTGGCGTGATCCACGTAGTAGATTTCTCCGGCATCGTTGTCGCCGTAGTCGTCAATTGAGTCGCTCAAGTACTTGAACACAAAAGTGCCGTTTGCTGTTTGCTGCATATCGGACCATTTCAGGGAGAAGAAGAACGCGTTTCCCAGGTCCAACTCCCCATTGTGGCCGTACTGTAAAAGAGCGAGGTTGCTTTTTTTGTCTGCAAAAAGCACCTGTTTCCGGTTCTTGTGCAGCATGACTTGCATCTTCAGCGTTTCAGATACAGCTTTAAGAAGATCGGGATCCAACTCACCTGGCCGCCGCTCCGACCAGCCCTCTTCTCGGTAGGTGCACTGCAATGTTTTCATATCAACAAACAGTTCCCCTTCAAACTCGTTCTCCAGCGCCTCGAAGTTTGTATTCATCTGGAGACGGATCGTGCAGTCGTCAAACAACGGCTCAAAGTCCTGTGGAAGAATATCCACGACAGTGCGGTCCAGAATTTTCATACGGCTCTCTCTGGCTTCTCCGGCAGCCTCAAGTGCCCTAGTCAGTCGTGCGTCAGACGAGGTACCGTCATTTGCCACTCTCACCATCTCGTTTCGGCAGATGATCATCTTGGCCGCTTCACCAAGGGACTGCTCATCGAGAGATAGCCATGGCACTCGTTCTGCGATTTGAATTTCTAGAGTGTCCGAGCAGGCTATGAGATCTCGCATCTGAACGCACGTGTCTCTCAGGTTGACGATTGTTTCGAGGCTACATTTTTCGAAATAATGAGCAGCCAGAGTTCGTTGGCCAAGTGCATGTTGGGTGGTGAGAGGTGAAGCGATTATGCGGGGTGAACTTTAAGCGAAGAAAGAATTACTAGGAGAAGAAAATAACTGAAATAAAGACGATTCAGTACGGCTGTATAGCCACTGTGTGATACTGTTCATCAGCCAGTCGACTTCACTTGTATTTCCAGTATTGCCGCAACGATTCTGCCTTCAAGAAGTGTTGAAATGAGCACTGTATGTCTGTTCAGCAGAGTTACCACTTTGACAACTCAAGCCAATGAATAAACGTGCTGTGAGATTCTTTTTACAGCCGTTGCTCTCAGAATCAGATTTTGAGGAGAATGCACTCTTTTGATTTCCAGAATGTTGGCATATCGAGCTTCGAAAACTGTGCGCCACGAATCCTCGGTCCGTTTAACGGAAGATGAGAAATCCAAGAGTGCCAGTTTTTATCTATTCAATTTGTCATCTAAATAATACCAGACACAAGCCTCATTCTTCCAATCAGTCTTCATCCATCCGGTGCCCGCCTCTCAAACATGCTGCACCTGTCTCTAAACCTACCACCTCGCTAAAACGCGTCACAGTGGCCCGAATCGATCGTGGAAAACTGCATCCACATTATTCAGTGTGTCGCATTCTCGCTATTATTTTCAAATACCCACCAATCCCCAACCAAAACTTCCACTTTCACCCTCCTCCCCCCTTTGCGTTTAAGCTTTTCTCCCCTCTTATTTAAGGTTCACCAGCCACTGCCTGTGAGTGGCTGACGCCACCGTGGCCCGCACAACTTTAAACTTTTCATTCACGTGACCTGCCCTCAGCAAAGTTTGGAAGCGTCCCAGCCAAAGATAATTTCACCACACCACCCTGCACCACTGCAATCCGCGCCTCGAGAAATGGGCCGAATACGACTTCCGTTTGTGCCGCTGCCGCAGTCCGCGGTGACGCAAACGCACGTCAAGACCTCCGACGGACTCGGCCGTCTGTGGCGCAATCACAAGGATGACAAGGTCGCTGAAACCGCATCCAAGCTCGGCTTCCCCAGCCGTCCAGCCCGTCACGAGCCCAGCGCCATTGCTAATCTCGGTTTTGTACCCTCCCCTTCAGGCCATGTGATCCCCCCGCCTGGCCCACCACAGGGCATGAGTCAGAGCCGGCGATCTGGCAGCGAGGTGGATTTGTGGCACCAGTTCCAGACGCTGGTCCAGCAGGGCGATGCGCTCCGGGCCTGTGCTGTTTGGAAACAGAGCATGGAGGGCCTGGGAGGCCACGTCACAAGTGATGGTGACAATATTGGGAGGATTGAGCCTAATGACTCCAGGGACAACCGCACTCCACAGTCTGCTGCACCCGACGGGTCAGATGGAGCGCCTGATTTGGCCGCAGACTGTGATGCCAAATCAACCACAAGCACCCTCTCTCCTCCTGACCACCACAAGGCCACAGTCAAGCTGCTCAACATGCTGATATCCCACGACGCGACACACAACTCTACATTGGCGTACAACACGGCCACCCATCTCATCAACAACAACTACGAGTCGGCGTCAATCTACGCGCCGCCGATTTTCCGCGTCTGTGTCGCTCTTTTCCAGAACGCCAGCTACGCCCAGGTCGTCACTCTGTGGCGCAACTACGTCGCCCAGGGCTGCCTGGTGGGCACACGAACCACCGACTACCACAAGTTTGTGGCTGTGGTGGCTCCTGCATTCATTCTCAGCGAGTTCGAGTCGCGCGGATCGCGTGAAGGAGCGGCTGCTGACCTGTACGAGCTGCTGGGACCCCAGGCTCCGGTGCTGCCAGTGCAAAAGATTGGCAAAATGCTCCGCAAACTGGGATCACCTCCGCAAGTCACACAGGTGGTGCTGCCCAAATACATCTTCTTTGCCGACATGGCAAAGGTGCTCAAAAAGAGCTCCAACCTTGACCGCCAAATCAACATTGCCGTCTCGTGCGGATCGGCCCACCAGCTAGGCTACTGGTTCAACGTTGCCAAACGATCGCGAGACACTCTGTCGGTGGCCTCGTGCCGCAACTTTCTCCAGGGCTACGTGACGCTCAAAAACCCCGTCGGCGCCTTTAGCGTGTGGGAGTATATGGAGCGTCACAACTTGAGCGTGTCGCGAGACTGCTGGGAGGCTCTGCTCAAGGCTGCATCTCTCGTGACCACGTCCCAGAGCCAGTACTTCACACAAGCCTGGGATGGCATGATTCTGGCCGGGTATCCGCCGTCGCCCTCGTCGTATGCCTCCAAGTTTGAGTGGCTGCGAAAGAACCGCATGTTCATGTCAGCCGACCAGCTGTTTGGAGATATCGTCGACGCCAAGTCTTATTCTCAAGACGGACTGCCCGAGCTGACCCAGGAGATTTTCCAGTCGTACATCCAGTGTCTGCTGCAAAAGAAGCGATTCGAGGAGGCTGAACAGCTGGTGCAGCTGCTGACGCCGAGGGAGGGACTGTCTGTGACGTCGTCACTGGCAAAGGCCTTTGTCGAGATTTATCTCAAGCAAAAGCTGGTTGACAAGATCCCACCGTGGCTCACAAAGATGGAGCACGATGGTCTGTTCACGACGCCAGAGACGTTTGCGCTGCTGGTGGCCTACAACGTCATGTACATTACGGAGGTGGCGCCTGAACGGCCGCTGTTCCCCGTGCTTAAGCAGATTTACTCGCAAATGGAAGCCCAGAAAATCCCGCTTAGTCAGCAGGTTTTCGGACGACTGGTGGCTGAAAACTACCGCGTTTGTCCCCAGACTCCAGGTGCCCGAGCAATTTTTGACTCCATGGTTCGTTTGGAGATTGTCCCCTCCACGGAGGTTGTCATGGCAGTTCTACGAGGCGAATGTTCCAAGCGGGGAGACGTTCTTCTAGGCCAGGAGCTGCTGCATTCGATGCAGGCTCAGAAGGGAGTGCAGAAGCTCGAGTACTGGAACTATCTGATTCGCGCACTGCTCAAGCAGGGCTTTTACTCGGAGACGCTGCAGTCAGTGGACCGAATGAGAGCCCTTGGTATGCGTCTATCTGCCCAGACGTATACTCTATTGCTGGAGGGTCTTCCTGAGGAGTACTCTGAGCAGAAGCAGGCGGTATTGGACGAGATGGACGGAGTCAAAGAGCCTGCAAAGACCTACATGATGACCGATAGGTTGAAAAAGGTGGTGCGAGAGTTGAAGAGCGAGGGAGTGGAGGTTGGAGGGCTGTTGGGAAGTGAGGCTCCAGTGAGGTGGAGATGAAGGCAAGCCGACGAATGATACTGACCCCCATCCAGGTCATGGGCTAGACTGACCAGTTTATGGACGATTCACAGTCCATGACTCATTATTGCATTGTATATAGTTGAATGATTACTGTAAATCTCTATTTTTTAAACTACGTTCACAGTCATCCGTTTTTATGTTGGTCGAATTGAGCATGTATGTTGAATTAAACAATTTTGAAGGTTTTCGTGAACCAGAATTCTGTGAGTATCTGCTCTAGAGACTAATGAGGAGCACCACATTTCTATCACATATATCAGATCGAAACGTGTCTTCAAAACATGTTTTTGCGAGAAAAGTGTTTTTCTCCCCTGTTTTCTTCTCTATCAGTTTCTCTACTCTGCTATGGCGATGTAAACTGCTCAGAGGACCACGAGACAGTCCCCTTGAATGTCCGTTCTTCCCTTTCTACGCCCAGTGCGGTTGTAACCGGACACTGCCACCATACAGACATCGTCACTCTCAATAAATCATCTATTTACATGCTCCACACTGTCACTTGGCTACTTTTCGCCCATGGCCTTGGTCCAGGTCTGGGATCCCCACCTGCTGACTCGATCGTAGACGCTTCCAGCCGAGTCCAGAGCCGGACGCACGTCCAGCACAAACGTAGGGGTGTCCTCGCCCTCGTCGGGGCCGGCATAGTAGTCAATCACGTACCGCACCTCTTGCCAAACAGTATCGGTCTCGGTGGGGGCAGGAACCACGGCCCGCAGCACGGTCCAGTCGTGTCTGTCAAAGGGAGGAGCAGAGCCAAAGGTTTCCGGGAAGATCTTGCCCAGAGTCTGGAAGATCTGGGCTCGGGGAGACATGTCGTTGGGCCGACCAGTGAACTTTTGCAGTCGCGGCTCCACGTCGGTCTTGTCCGAGTACTTTTTCTCCCACTCGAGAATCTCCACCCACGCGCCCTCGTTGAGGAAGTTGTGCACGTCCACCATGGACTCGACCGCGTCCTCGGGGATCTCGCCGCCGCCCTTTCGCAGCATGGCGTTGTACATTTGCTGCGGCGACGGGTACTCCCACAGACTGGTGCCGTGGCCCTTGCCCTTGGGGATGGAGCTCATGGTTCGCTCCAGGGGCAGGTCGACCGTCTGGCCGGGAGCCCGCTGGCTGGACAGGTCGGGCATGTTGTTGAGCGGGTTCAGCTTGTTGTTGTTGGCGTCGGGGCCGCTGGGCTTGGCCCACGAGAACCACGACGACCGCTGCGAGTGGTCCACGGGGCACTTTGAGCTCTCCTCAGCGGCACCGGTGGCGGCCGTGGCTGCAGCCTTTTTCTCAAACTGCTTGGAAAACTTGCTGTGGTCGATGGGGCACTGCGAAATGTCTCCCTTGGGGTGGCCCATGGGAGGGCCCGGCAGCTGGTTGTCTTTAGGTGTTTCCTGCGTTAGTATTGTGTTTTGTGGCGTTGCATGCAGTGCAGTGCAGCGCGGTGGGGGGTGGCGATAGGCTCACCCGGAGCAGCGTTACCGGACCCATGTCACTTGTGTCCTTGGGGAAGATCACCACTTGACACACAAGCGGGTAAATCGGGCTCCAGAGACACGACAAGAGCCGGAAAAGTCTCGATATGGAGCCCCTGGACACCAGCGACGCCTGAGACGCCCGAAATCGCCTTTACTCACACTCCAAAACCAACCCATGTTGTGTTATCGTGTTATCGTGAAGCTAAGTTGGGGTGGTGGTAAAAATAAAAGAGACGGGAGACACTGTGCATATACGGCCCTTGCCCTGAAACTGGGTGGGGAGGAGAAGATGGATTTGGGGGTGTCTTGGGCAGACTATGGCAACAAAAATTGCACAGTTGCAATTAGCAGAGCTGGGGCTTTCTAGCGGTGCTACTCCTGTTTCCCCAGCAGCATTATTTCTCCAAAACAGCCACCGCCCTCTCAGCCACTCATATCTTTCCTTATATAATCCAGTCTTTGATTTCTCCCAAAAAAGACCTCCAAAAATCTAAAAAAAAAAAAAAAAGTTCCAGAAATAAAGTTTTTCGTCCGTGCGTCATGTGAGCAATTAAGCCGTTGAAAGTTAGCTAATCAGAGATGGCACCAGCAACCAGGGACACCAACCCGATGAATATACGTGCTGGAGCGACAATACCTCAAGGAGCGCATTGGTGGGACCCGTGGCAAAAGATTGCAGCTTTCCGTTTCATGCTGGGACGCAATTTGCAGGTTTTAGGGAGCGAAAACGGCATCGAAAAGACTGATTTCGAGATAACCAACTCGGGAAAAGGCTGGAAACAGAAAACAAGTCGGAGCCTGGGTTAATACGACTGTTGCGCTGCCTTTGCACTCTTCAGATTTCTCTCAACGTCTTTGGCAAAATTTTGAGACACTTTCCACTGCCCAGACGCCCCTTGCTGCGCAACTGCGACTGGAAATCAATCTGTGGTGTGGTATGTTGATAGGCTGAAGAAAGAGAGGGACGAGTCGCAGAACCTGTCTTTTTGCCGAAAAAGGCAGCCGGAAACTGACTCAAGTCGCCCAAGTCGCCCCCGGACGTGCAATGGCAGATGTCGCAAACACATTACCCTCAGGACATGTTTCTGCGCATTTTGCTACCATTTGGGGGGCTGTAGAGTGTGCTGTCACGTTCTCAAAGACTGGAGTTTGGATAGGCGATTATCGTCATTAGGTTTGCAGTTCTCGTCAGAATGTCCAGCGTGTCAAGACACGAATACTCGAGCTGGAAATTAATCAAGCGGCTCGTTGAAAAGCCGCAACATCACTGATTCCAATGATACCAGCGACTCACCAGTAGCTCCTCTCAAGCCAGACTTTTAGTTCACACGGCGGTAATCAGCTGATAATAACTCGTCCCTATCTACTCCACCAATACTCTTCCAAAACAGGGTCAGAGAGCATCATGCGAATCAGCTCGCTCACGAGATTCCGAACATGTCACTTATTTCTCCAAATTACAAATATCCAGGAAAACAAATGCGCCCCACACCCTGCCCAACCTTGGAGTCAACTAGCTCAGACCTTTATCTCTGCTGTCCATGTTTCACCCGCCCAATTCCCCTCAACTCCACAAATATTCACAATGACGACACTCGAAGTTATGGAACGGCTTGATGAGCTTGAGAAGACGATGATAGAGCGATTCGACCGTTTAGCGAAAACCTCGATGAACACACAAAGTCCACAGGAAGATTCTTCAGACTTGTCTTTAAACGGAGTTGTCTGGATGGCAGGTAGCAGCTCGTTTTTCATGTACTACCTGGGAGTGTCCGCTTTCATAAGCGGCATAAGCGGCATTGAAAGTCACAAGCCAGGTTTTGCAGCTGCTGGAGTGCTTCTGGCAATTGAATTGGGTCTCATGGTCGTGATTTTCGCCTGGGGAGCAACTTCAAAGCTGCAAAACGCCCGTAAACGGGCAATGGTCATGTTTGTGAGCTCGACAACATGCTGGGAGGTCGCCAGAGCATGGGTGTGTCCTGCTATGCAGTCTTCGATGGCCACCTGGGCCCCTTTCACTGTCGCGTTTGTGGTGACCATAATTACTCTCGACTACATGACGGCCAAACCGGCTGAACCGACTACCGAGATGAAGCTACCAGTTGCTTTTGGTGATAAAAGAAATCTATAGCGTAAATATTGGAGATTGTGAGAAAGAGTAGAGAGGCTTGAGTGAGACAATGGTATGGGCCACGAGTTTGCGAGAACAAGGGGCTCTAGAACCGAACAAAATCCACCGCTGTACTCGGAAACCGATTGCTGACAGGGCTGACTGCTCAGAACCACCAGCCACCACGCAATATTCAGGCCCAATTGGTCTCCTCTGGCTTCGTCGTCGCAGACCAATGTCGAACCCCCTAAGGCAATACTGGCTTTTTAGATCGAGTTCAAACTGAGTAGCCCGCCAAATAGCCACCCGCACTCCATCCTGACGCCGCCAAACCGCCCCCAATGCGCACTTTTCTCAACTAACCCGTCGTCTCCAGCTGCTCTCCACTGGCGACACTTTAGGTTTCCCGCTCCCCCAACTAACTTTGGTTACCCCAAACCATACCCCAAATTACCCTACCATGCAGGCCAAAACACCGTTGCCGAGAGTGCTGGGACAGCGCGAGACACGTCCATCAGAACCCCTCCACCCACCACACGCGAACAGTCAGCCGCACACCAGTCACAAACCGCCCGCCACACAATGTCCGTCCAGCTGCAGTCGCCCTACTCGGGGTCGCTGAAGGACGCCATTCAAGACCTGGTGGTTCGATTCATCATCAACGTGCCCACAGAAGACCTGGAGTCGGTCGAGGTGAGTATTGCGGGGGATTTTTTTTGCGGGGATTGTGCCATGTGTCTTTTCGGCTCCCGTTCCACGCAGCCGTTGCGATTGTCGGACTTTATGTGCGAACACAATCACGAACGCTCAACGTGGCGTTTGATGTGCAGTTGCTCAGGCAGTTGCTCAGGCAGTCGTGGAGCAGAGTGAGTTGGAGACACAAACGCAGAGCGACGTCCAGCGCCACTCACTGCCGCTTGTCCCAACGCCCCAATACCCCGCATCGCGCGCGCCAGCCACCACCAGCAACTAACACAGCGAACATTCTTTCAAATCGAAGAAGCACAATGGTACTACGAAGACTTTGTCAGAGAACTCAACCCCAAGCTGCCGTCGCTGAAAATTCCGAAATTCGCCCAACACATTTACGAGTACTGCCCCATGCTGTGGAACATCAAGGACATCAAGGGCTCCGTCAAACGGTTCCGAGAGTACAAGCTCGCCATCCCCGTGTGCGGCGCCATCATCATGAACCAGAAAATGAACAAGATCCTGCTGGTCCAGGCCTACGACGGAAACTCATGGGGCTTTCCTCGAGGAAAGATTGGCAAGGACGAGACCAAGGAGGAATGCGCCGTCAGAGAGGTCCAGGAGGAGATTGGATTCGACATCTCGCCATACATGAAGAAGGACAAGTACGTGGACGTGCGCATGAAGGGCAAGGACTTTCGACTGTACCTGGTGCGCGGAGTGCCCAACGACACTGTGTTTGAGACACAGACCCGAAAGGAAATCTCGAAAATCGAGTGGCGCGATCTCAAGACCATGCCCGGTTACGCCAGACACAAAACCCCGGGCTTCAACCACTTTATGGTCACTCCTTTTGTCCCCGGCCTGCTAAAATTCATTGCCGAAGAGAAGGGACTCACAACCAAGGACTACGACGACTCGGCGGCAGAGTATGCTGCTCCAACGGCTGCAGCAGAAGCAGCAGCGCCGCTAGAGGCAGCATCAGATGCAGCTACCCCTGCCATTGCCCCCGCCCCCGCACCTCCTTTCCCCGAGCTCATGCCAGAGGCTCACTTCAACATGCCTCCCATGCCCAACATCCCACCCGCAGCCCTGCCCCCAGGGTTCCCTGCACACCTCGCTGGCCCCGGATTCCACCCAGGAGCGTTCCCTCCTCCCCCAGGCTTTGGATACCCCGGTCCCCCTGGCCCTCCCGGCCCCTTTGGACCCGGAAACTTCCCAGGAGCAGTGCCTCCGTGGATGCTGCCCCCGGACGCGGCCTTTGGAGGCCCCCAGGGCATGCCTGCGCCTGGCGTGGTGCCGTTTTCGCAGTTCCAGCAGATGCCGCAGTTCCAACAGTTCCAGGAGGAGCTGCAGGAGGAGATCCCCGCGGAGCTGTCCAAGGAGGACGTGCAGAACATCGAGAAGGAGCCCCCAATCATTGCCGAGGTCTCTGGACCTCCCCGGCCTCCTCTTCCCTCGCAGTTGCTGCTTGAGGGTGCTCTTAGAGCCCGAAAGAGAGACACTTCCAACGCGCACAGCTTGCTGAGCGCTCTCCACGGAGCTCCTAAGGACAAGTCGACTGGCTCAAGCTCTGGCTCTGGCTCTAGGGCTGGAGGATCGCCCGGCCAGTCTCTCATGGCGTTGCTGAACAATCCTGGCAGTGCTCCTCGGCCTGCTCCGGTGACCGAGTCCAAAAAGTCTGCCTCCAGCAACCTCCTTGCTCTTCTCAACACTCAGCCCAAGGAGGAAAAGCCCAAGAGCAAACCTAGCGACAATTTGTTGGCGCTTTTGAAGCCCAAGGGTGCCGCTGGCCCGACGTCAGGAGATGTGATCGATAAAGAAACCGACAAGCCTCAAAAGATTGACATCAGTGCTGCCGTGGCCAGCCAGGAACAGCAAAGGCAGGAACAGGGACAAGGCCACAGCCAGAAGCTACTGGGCCTGCTCAACAAGACGGGTTCTTCTTCCGTGTCTCCTTCCGTGAACATTCCTGTGACCTCTGCGCATGCCTCGCATACCCCTACTACTCACCCAGCTGCCTCTCCATCCGTCGCGTCTCCCTCAGTGGTAAGCACCATTTCCCAGGTCCCCTCCGAGGTGGATATGTTGCGTCTCATGAGCCCTCCTGGTGCCACTCCCCAAGTTGGAACCCCTCTGACCCAGCCTCAGCCTATTTCCGAGGCCGAACTGGTGGCCTCTCTAACGTCCCAGATTGGCACCCCTGTTCCCCTCACCGAGGGCGATCTGATCAGGTCACTACAGAGTCAGAGCGCCACTCAGCTGCAAGCCCAGCTTGAAAAGGTTGAAGATGAGCAGCAGCAGCAGCAAGAGCAGCAGCAAGAGCAGCAGCGGCATCTAAACCAGCATCAACACCAGCACCAACATCAGCACCAACACCAACACCAGCACCAGCACCAGCACCAGCACCAGCACCAGCAACACACACTTAGACAGGAGCAGCACCACCATCATCACCACCAGCAAGACGGCGCTCTTCGATGGGAGCAGCTGAAGGGGCTCAACAACTCGCTCAAGTTCTCCACTGATTCGGAGCCAGCCTCAGAGTATGTCTCGGAAGCCGAAAGTGTGCCTCAGGTGCTGCCTCCTCGACCCGTCCACTCTGCTCCCCCCAAACCCTTTACAGTTTTGTCCGAGGCCGATTTGATTCGGTCTTTGCAGCGAATGGACGAGACTGAAAACGAGTCAGCGGCTGAACCTATTGAGACAACAAAGCCCATCACCGAGGCCGATCTTATCAAGCATCTCAAGGCCCAAAAGTTGAGTGAAGAGGAGGAATCATACACAACCGACTACAGCGAGAGTGCTTCCACTGCTGCAGTCACTGCTGGCGCAAGTGCCGCCACTGCAACCCCTGTGAAATCCGGTGGTCTCGACGCTGAGCTTTTGGCTCTGCTTAGACCCAAGTCTGAAAAGAGCTCTCGGTCAGCTTCTGTCACCCAAGATTCCGAACTTATGAATCTTCTTAAACCCAAGGAAGAGTGGAGACCCGAGCGAGGCGCAGGTGCTGGAAAGGCTGTCGGAAAGGCCGGTGGAAAGGCCAAATCCAAGAGCAAGGGTTCCAAAACCACCACTGCCCAGGCATCCTCCATTCCCGACAATGATCCCAATGAATTGATGGGGCTGCTGAAGGGTGGCGACAGCATCAAGGCCAAAAATGCCAAGGATGATGGTTCCAATGAGCTGTTGGGAATGCTGCGAGGCAAGAGATCTGCTACTCCCTCTAGAGCTCCCTCTGTTTCTGCTTCTACTACTCACTCTGCCGCTCCCTCTGCTTCTGGAACCCCCAAACTACCTGCCGCAGATTCCTACACCTCCACTTCGTCCACCGAACTAATGGGCATGTTGGAGGGCCACGGCGCGCAACCCGAGAATAATGGATCTACCGAGCTGCTGGGTATGCTCAAGGGGGGCCAGGCTTCTACCCAGGCATCTGCACAGAACTCTGGCTCCAGTGAGCTGCTCGGTATGCTCAAGGGCGGCGATTCTATCAAGTCCAGCCAATCGGCCCAGTCTGGATCCAACCAGCTGCTGAGCATGCTTCGAGGCAACACTGAGGCGGCCCAGTCTGGGTCACATTCAGGATCCGCTCAGTCTGGATCAGGAGAGCTGCTGAGCATGCTCAAGGGAAACCAGGCCAACACTGCCGAGCAGTCCGGTCACGCTCCTTCTTCTCACTCCAACCAACTGCTTGGAATGCTAAATGGATCTGACCAGTCTCAGCGTTCGCCCAGCTTGCCTGCCGACCCGGCCATTGTTCAGTCGTCGAAATCGACCAGCAAGGCCTCTGACAACTTGTTGTCGCTGTTGAACCGACGGCCTTCGGATGATGGCACTGGACAATCTAGTCAGGAACCTTCCAAGCAGGGAGGTTTTTTTGGGCTGTTTAAGAGCTAGTTTATAGGAGTGTTTTATATATGTTGATGGGAATGTGTGTTGTGAGTTCACAGTAGGACTGATCTGATTGATATTGATCAAGTTTATTGGAATACGTGTTCAGTACTCTGTACTCTGTAGTGAGGAATGAAGGATTGAAACAGCTTGAATGCTTGGGGATGAAGAGTTATAGTATAGTATGTCGACAAGTTTCTGAGCACGGAAGCTGGTTTTTAAACAAGTGCACTTACATATCTGCAGCGTACAGATCAAAGTGTGTACAGTGTTTGTGCTGAAGAGGTGTTGCTGTTGAGCTCAAGTGGCTCAAGTAGAGCAAAAGTGTCATACAGCTCGAGAGATGGTTGGGGATGACTAACAAGTGATGGATCTGTGGCTCTGATGACCTACCGAACATGCCACGATGGTGGTGGCTTCTGTGTCATGGTCATAAATTGGAGCAGCAGAAGCCTCTTGAACTTGATGGTATCGCTAAAACACACCCTGGGTGTGACATGACTATGGGTATCTGGGGAATGAGTGGTGCTTCTGTTGGTAGTGCTTGCGTTGATACGGTGATATGATGACACATACAAAGTGATACTCAGAAGATGTGTTTAAGTGTCGGTTTAGAAGAAGAAACATCTGAACCCCCAACTGACTATATATAAGCAGATAAACTTCTGACTCGTCAACTTCTGACTCGTCAAATGTGGAAGAGGTGGATTTTGCTTAGTCAGCAAAACGCATTTCACCGACAAGACATTTCAGACACTCTCTATGATGTATTGTAGGCTCTTAAACAACAGCTGGTGGTAATTTGGTTGGTTTTGTTCCTATATTCATGCTGTAGTGCACCTTCTCAATAGTGTGCAAGATGATGTAAGAAACATTTACTTTAACTTGCTGAATATTCCAGTTTTGGAGATTCTGTAAAGCGGGTCATATCTGAGACGCTCTACTCATTCATTTTGTACTATTTGAACTCCATTTCTAGCTGGTTGTGAAACTACAACTGGACCCATTACTTCTACACAAGACATGTCTATATGAACAAAACTCTCTGGAAGACTCCATGAAAAGAATGAAAAGAATCCAAATAGTGCATTCGTTTTATTTTTCTGCGTTCATTATGATTATCTTTTTGAAATAAAAAAATTGCAAGTTTTTCGGTAACGACATTACTGCACAAGACTAGCCCTAGAGCAGTGTCCAACTACTGCCCTAACTCGTCCAGCAGTATGTTTATGCAAAATCTGAAAGGTGCATTCACTTTAAAACGGTAAAATTAGTATACTTTCACTTTTGAAGCTATCAATACATCTCTCAGACATGCTGTAATTGACTCATTCTCTATTCGGGTCATTTATACTGTTGGCAGCTCCAACGTCCCCAATATCAACAATATCTGAATTTTGAAAAGTAGGTTCGCTTTGAAATGCTCTATTTGACAGAGATAACTTTTTGAAACTCTTCCATTAGGCTTGTTGGTAATCATTAAAAATAACTGTGTAATGTATAGGGTATGCATCAGCCTATAACCAGACGTCTTCTTATGTCAGCCAATATTGGTCCAATCGTAAATCTGAAAAGTGCATTCACTTTAAAATGGAAATATAGTCCATGTTGCATTTTCAAAATGTCCAAATTTTCCCTTTTCGTCTCTCAAATCCCTCTAGACCCTATTCCACGTCAAGTCAATTTACCCCACCTAAACTAGCGCTAATATCCGGGTCAGATACACGGACTTGCAGTTAACGCCAAGCCAGATCCAACTAGAGTATTTCCAGAATCTCTAGATTGCTTGGCAAATTTGTCGTGCTACCAATAGACATCATTTTACAGAAAAGGCTTGATAAACGATCGAATACAAAGGGGAATTGGTAGCAAAAGCCACAGCTGGCATGAAAACTCGATTCTCTACAACATGGACCTATGTCCACCTCATTCATGGCTTTGCTCGCCTACATAGAGGCCACCCCATTTCGGCCCCTCACTTCAATTGTTGTCATGACGTCTTTTCCATGGATCAAAAAACATTTCCAAGCTCCCACGTGGTGTTTAGGTGGGCTAGATACTAGCAGATTTTTAGTGGAATTTTTAGCGTCCCTTTAGCGTGCTTGGTAGCGTGCAGATAAAGCATCGCTGAATTACGAGGGAAGCAGAGCTGTGGAAGGCTGTAGAAAAGCTATAGACATTATTGAAAGAGCAAAATGTGCGGAAATTTCCATAAAACACTGTGGGCCTGTTGCTGTTTTTGTAGCTCTTGTATTCGCCAACTAAACCTCCAATCAACTTCGAAACCTACACTACATTAAAACTCAGCTTATCCGCGGCTCAACAAGGCTAAAGTGTCAACAAAGATGAGCAGAGGCAATATCCAGCTCAGACGCGCCTCTGCAGCGGCTTGAAAATTTCATATCTCTCCATTTATGCCGTGTTGTCGTAGCTCAAACTTGTCGCGTGGGTGCATAGAAGCTGGTTTGCTCTAATTAGCCTCTGGCACCAGCTAGCGCCCCTCAGAAGCTCCGCACTAGTCAAACGGTCGTCGCTGGCGTTCTCAGAAGTTCGTTGGCTTGTCTGCGGCAGTTTTAAGGCTGAAAACTAGTGGCCGGCGAGTGCATTGGCCGTCTTGGCCCTTAACTCCTGCCACAGACGAGTTTCAGAGTCGGCAGCAACACCGGGGGAATGAGCGGGGTTAGATTACCGCCGTGAAAACTGATTTAGAGCCCCAAAGTGCCCACAAGTCCGATTTCAGGACCAGTTCCACGTGCGGTGTAACTGCGTTCGTAATATGCGGTTAAAAGACGCAATATCGGAGCTGCAGTAAAACCGAAAGCAGCATTGTGTTTGGACGCGTCAGGTGGACCCAGGAGTATCTCCTGCTAGGCCGTAGCACGTGCTCTCGTGGTGACAAGAGGCAAAAGATGTAAAGTTCAAAAAACGGTCTCTGACAAGAAGCCGGCAAGCTGGACTCTTTTTGGAACCGTGTGCTCGTAGCCGCAGGTGGATAGAGTGCCGTGGACCTGAGCACAAAGCTCCAGCCGTATCGAGGTGCGGTTTTGATACGGTTATCGGGAACGTTACTGGTGAGTGGCTACAGAGGGATGCGGAGGGGTAGAAGATAAGCCGGTGACGCTTTTGGATGAAAGGGAGTGCGGAGAATGCGGTGATAGTTTTGGATTGGGGATATTGTAAGTTCTTGGCAATGTTTTGAGAAATATAGTGATTCAGAACGTTTGGCACGGCTATGAAGGGATCGGCTTTACTCCGTTTTCACATTTGAGGTCACAGAAATGACACTGAAGCAATGAGAAATTCCGTGTATCACTTTCGTAGTATTTCTATTGATATTGACTGTTTTAGAGCAACTGGATCTGAAATCCAAGTGGTGAAGAAGAATCGTGAACTGGAAGCAAACTTTATTTTAGGAGGTGGAGATGGTAAAAAGACAGAGTCTCCTCTAACAACCGATGTGAGCCTTTTGTGGAAATTCTAAAGAGTGCATTATTCTCAAAATCTTTGAATTAACCTCATTAGACTTTTAACCACTTTACAACCCTACAAAGAAGCCCATTTTATAGGGACCTATACGCAACTGATGGTAGATGAGGTAAGCAGAACCTTAAAATGAGATAGTCAAATTTCGGAACAGAAAAGTGGCTAGCAAATAAGCAGATAGCAAAACTATTTTAGTTGGACAAATTTGAAATTGGAAACTGCGAAACAACGCGAAACAACGCGAAAGAAATCTTTACGCACAATATGCACTTTTCAGAATTCCCCTATCAGCTCTGTATCTTATTCAACTATCCAGTAAGAAACCACTCCTCATACTCTACGTATCTCTTTAGTAATTTGTGCAATCAAGTCACAAGTAGTCACACTCTACTCTGCCAACTCCCAGCTCTCTTCAGATACAATCTTGTCCAGATTAATCGCCTAAATGTGCAGTTGGAGACACATGGAGAATGATTACATAAACATGTACATCACCTTCTCAGTGACTCAAAAAGGACTCTAAATCGTTGCAACTACCACAGCGTCTCACTAGTACCTCCCCCTGCCGAATGCACTCTTCAGAATCTTCTTATCTTCTTCGGATCACTCGTTACGCCGCTCCTGTTGCAATCTTGTCACAACCCTCCAACCCCTCCAACCAGACGACCAAATGAAAATCCCAAGAGTGCGTTTTCTTTTTTGACGTGGCCCCATTCCGGCCGTACCTCTGACTCCTCTCCAACGCCTCTGTCCGTGCCGCTATCATCACTTCTTTGTGTGTCACAAAGCCGGCCCACCTTGGCAAGCCCAATGCACCCCTTGAGCGGGAGATGCTCAGGGTCCGACCGAAACAAGTCTGCGGGCCACGCGTCTTATGGTTTGTAGGACGATTGCGTGCCGTTTGGGCTTGCTTTTGGGCCCGCTGAAACGCACGGAGAAAAAGCAACATGGATTCTGTGACAGAGGCCCGAAGCGGGATTTTGAAACAGCAACGGCTAGAGCTTGTTTGGATGCATCTGGTGAAACAAAGACCGTCTTGATTGGATGGATATTCAGGGATTTTTGGAAGGTCAACTTTGGGGGCTTAAACTTTGATACCAGAAATAGCTCGGCCTTGGATAGGACACTCGAGAACGATAGCAACGAGTTGGAGAGATTTTGAAGAGTACGTTTTGCTCGTCGCAGATCGGTGGATCTGCCGGTACAGCTTTAACACCCCCAAATGTTCTCCTCATCGTACTAGACTCTCCCTTGTGATGATCCTAACGCCTGCCCTGTAGTGCTCGAGAACCGCCTAAACATTCTTTTTGACGCCCTGGGTCACACGAGGATGGGTCTAGGGAGCAGGGGTGGGTGTGTGCATGGTTCTGGGATGGTTTCAGCAGAGTTGTGGAAATATTTGGATTTGCAGGAAGCTGGAGGAGTGTACATCTTTTTCTGCAAGCAACAGATTTCTTTTTTGAAAATTCGAACGGATTCGCCGTAACGACATCCATCATCTAGCCGCTTCTCCACCCCATATATCTCGTATTCATCTCTCCAAAGAGTGCACAAAATTCGCATAAAGTTATGGTCTTATCTAGTTGCTTTTTTGTTAGAAAGCCTAAGTAGACCAAGTAATCTGGTTAGGCTTCTGCTGAACTTTAGTTGACATGGCCCCATAACCACTGCAGGAGGTTGATCAGTGGGGACGAAGAGATATGGCGGAGTTTGCTTGCGTGGAGACTATTGTAGACACAGCTGGAGAGTGTGACAAAATCATCTGGTCAATTGAACGAGTTCCAAGCGAGTTACCCGGCAGTGTTACCGCGGAAACGGACCTCAGTTACCCGGCCGTCATCCACAATCACACTACCGTTTTCACTCATAACCTGTGCTTTTTACTTCTCCAATCAACTCCCCCGTTGTTCATGTGCCTCCCCCACGCTACCAGCTTCCGCTAGCTCTGTCACCAAACTCTGACTACTCTCTCCAAACTTTGGACAGAACTTTGTTCAACGATAACTCAATAACGCGGCGGATTGGAGATAAATGAACGCTACAGGAAGACGAAGAACACGCAGTAGATTCCAGAACAATCTTGTTTTCTTCTTTTGGACGTATTTTGCCTGAAATATGGGCTGTTAAAGGTTATGAAAAACTTTGAACCACGATATCTGAGAAAGAGGGCACGGTGCAGGGGTGGAGAACATCTAGATGAAGGGCCGAAAGAGGTAGTGATGTGATAGTAGTGGTTAGAGGTTCATTGGTGCTATATTAGGGGCTCCTCAAAAGTGAATTAGATTATGAGTATGTTGGAGATTGAATATTTATTGGCGGGGGTAATGAAATTTCTGAAACGTGTGTTATGTTTATTGAATCAAGGAGGGCGATTTGGTCAAGGTTGGGTGACCCTACTGGTTATATTGGTGTAGTTATGGGTGTATATATTTGGGTTGAGGAGCTAGGGGTAGAGGAGTTAAAAGGGGACTGTGGGAATAATGAGCACAGATAAGAGAATTTCGCTAAAGCGAGTCTGTAGATAATGATGAGTGGAGTAAAACAGTTTTTTTCATTTGTTCATAACTCTTCTTGGAGTGCGACTAGAGAGAGTGCTTGTTTGGATGGCAGGATAAGTTTTTGAAGTCGATTGATAGAGTAGAATTATGAGGTTTTTTTCTGCTATAAGAGAGGGCAGTTTCAATATAACTGGGCAAATCACAGACTGATTGTGTAAGAGGTGGCTTTTTGAATAATTGCGTATGGTGGAGGCTATTGAACACGATTCAACAGGGCTCTGGATGGTTAATAAGAAGCCCGAAGAGTGCATTAGATTTCAAATGACGAGTTGATTACTGGTAAATGAAGTTTTCTGAGTGTTTCTAATGTATTTGTCTAGTTATGAAGTATCATCAATTTCAAGACCTTGGAACATTCCTCTGAATATTCTAATAAAATTGTTAGAAATAAGGACTTTTGACTTTTATTTTTTTCCCATTTCGTTGAGCCAGATTCACTTTTCAGATTCTTAATTATTCACATTCCACGTCGTTTACAGATGATATCACTTGGTGTGTATATATTTTCGATTTTGGTCATCTGTAATTAAGGTTCGTATTACCTAATCAATTTTGACCCAAGAATAGGTCCACACAAAAGTAGTAATAGGAGGGATATTAGAGAATGTAAGAGTTGTGATCAATAATTAACGTGATTATAAGTTGATTGCACTTTTTAGAATCTCAACAGTATTAATATAGCACTGTTGTTCAAGAAACAGCTTATAACTGCTCCAGAATAGCTACTACAAGTATATACTTTGTACCATCCCTACTGCCTCATCATTTTCAAACAGATGCACTCTTTGGATTTCCGTCAAGCTTGCTGAATCGCATTTTACATGCCTTTTCTCAAAAATCACCAAATCTTTTTCCCCAACCTTAATTCCCCCAAGATGAAACCGGGCGGTTTGGGGCTGTAGCAGATTCAGCCTCAACCAAAACAATGTATATATATGTTAATTTTCCCAATATTAAATCACAAAAAATCAACAAAAAATTGAAAAAAATGAGTTTCTGCGATGCCTTCTTCCTTCTTCTGCTTGTGTCTTTCGTGAGAAGTTACATGGTTCTAAAATACAGAAAATACAGAAATCTGATTCAGACGGAGGTTATTGATAGAATGGATTTTGATAATCTTTGAAAAATCAAAATAAAATACTTGCAAAATAGCTAGCTAAAAACGAAAACCTGAGAGTGTATAGATTGATGCTTTTGTAATACTGCTTCGATTTCTATTTTATTAAGCAAGTATTCATGTTTCAAATGTGGTGTTTTAGTAAAACTGAGATTAGGATCATGTAGAGGGTTGAATAGGTAAAGGGATTATTTATGGACATTTCAAAGAGACAGTTTGGATCAAATTCACTCTCTGATCCGAAATCCGTTGTATTTTCTCTATTTGAAGAAACATCCATTGAGTAAAAGTGGAGTACATCTTCAATGGTAGAGTTTAATGTGGCTACGGCTATTGGAGATTTGAAAAAACGAAAAAATCTGATAGAATGTTTAGACAGCAGTATACATATTCAATTAAATGTCCTTTTCAAGCCGTTTTTTTAACCAAAAACTTGCGCCTCTTTTTGACACCTTTAAACGATCCACTATTGACATGTGTCAGACTCCAGTGGAGACCGTTACATTTGCAAGTGGGGGATGATTAAAGAACTTTTGAGTCATTTAAACATGAATCTGAAGAGCAAAATCGGTTGCATTTTGAACAAAGACCAGATATCTGTTGAGAATCTCTCCGTAACTCGTATATTCATAGATCTAGACTCTTGCTAATGAAGTTGATAAACTTTTTCTGGCTGCTTCACATTATGCATAGACAATGATAAGAGGGTCCCTATTAATTTTTTCTGGAGCCGTTTATCGAAAATCCAAAGAGTGCATTTGGTTTTGATTTTGACTCCGATGAGCAATCTGGTTGTGTTTTATCCATACCTCTTTTGGTCGTTCATTTACAGCTCATGCACGAAGTTTTCAATAATGAGCATCATCAATACAGTTGCCCGAGATATCTTTTTATCAGAGCTATTTGTTGAGATTCCAAGGAGTGCATTTTGTTGAGATAATAACGCTCATTTTATCTCTGCTAAAATCTTCTTCTTGGCTCTTATTTTCATCTGTTGAAATGATATATTCATGTCGAGACCTACAAACCCTCTCTCATCACTAACCTCCCTCTAGAAACATATACAGGCCATTAACGGGAAATCCTAAGAATACATTCGGTTCCATTTTTGACGCGCTCTTCAAATCAAAACCCCTCGTTCTAATAGCTCTGATATTCACGGATTCATCGGCTACTTTTTCTTTTTGCTCTATAGATAATTACTCCACAATAAAGATCATGTATGGAAAATCCAAGAAAGCAGCCCTGATCTGCTTCAGACTCTAATCTCGAATCCGGCATAACTCGTGTCGTTATCTCCGTTTTCCATTGAGTAAATGGCAATTTATGGCTTTACACCCGGCCGTAAAACATCACCATAACAATGACCCGCA
This sequence comes from Yarrowia alimentaria, assembly GCA_900518985.1. Classification (NCBI taxonomy): domain Eukaryota; kingdom Fungi; phylum Ascomycota; class Dipodascomycetes; order Dipodascales; genus Yarrowia; species Yarrowia alimentaria. Next base: position 717,864 of record ULGN01000003.1, read on the forward strand.
CGGCTTTTATCGATATTTCAAAGAGTGCATTAGCTCCGAAATCGCGAGCCAAATCGAGCTGCACAACTCCCAACCCCATAGCTCGCTTGCCCAGTGTATTATAGACCCCCCACGCCAAGCACCCCCCATACCTACTTGGACCGCCACTTGGTCCTGGCCAACCGTATAACTGGAAATCCAAGAACGGAAGTGGAGTCCGAATTGGCCACTAAACAAGCTCCGCTTTTCGGAAATCCCGAAATACCAACGCCCGCCATTTGAAAGGCCCAGAACCCGCAATAGGCTTGCTATCGCTCCAAAACCACCGCCACCGTCGTCCCCGGCCCGTCCTACCCCCCTCGGCCACTTCCAGAGTCCGTTCCATGCATATTCAACGTAGGGGAAGCCGTCAAAGAATTGCTTTTTGGAAACCGTCAAAGCTCGCGAAAGAAGCGACTAGCTGCGCAGGTGTTCATATGCATTAGATGCGCGTCGTCGTGCTGATTACGGCCGTGCTAACGCCATGTCCTGAAGATTGCTGTGTCGAGAGTTACAGTTGCCTGATGCCGTGTGACAATGCGGCTGTGGTGGCGGGCCATCAAACAGCCAGTTTGAGAGCAATCGACGAGTTAGTTGGATCATGTGATAGCCAAAGATGTCGCCTACCTGTGAGACTTATACCCGACCCAGCAACTCTCCAATTGCGTCCTCCAAAGATGATCCAGATTTCTCGTCTAAAATTCTTAAATTTCAGAATAAGGTTTCGTTAACGTTTTGGTGGGCTGGTTGGGATGTGAAAACAGAATCATGAACTGTGCTTCAAACCGCCGACCAGACGTTTTTGTGAGCTGAAAATCGGGCTATTTGCTAATATCACCCGAGCAAGTGTTTTCGTCAAAAAAACGTGTCAAAAAACCGACTTTTGGAAATCTCAATATTGGTATCCATGGATACAAATTGGATTGTTCAAAAAGGTTATTTAGGGTTTGGTTCATATTGGACTGAAAATCTTTCACTCTGTCTAAAATTCGTGCCAGTGAATTGATCGCAAATCTGAAGAGTGCAAAAGAGGCCCAGTGCTGCCATTAGTAAGCTTGACAACCCCCGAATTCAAAATATATCTATCCAGCAAATTAATCCAATGATCAACCTCAAAACATAACGTTTCACCCTTGCAGAATGATCCTGCAGATCCGTCAGATAGCTTAATTCCGTTTTAAGTGGTACCCTAACCTTATTCCCAATTTGGAATTAATTAATGCACATCCAATGAGGCCAATGTGGGGTGACCTATCGACGACATAGTTTAAAGTGTTTCAGAATTTATCGTTGATTTGTTTTTGCAAAATAAATACAGAGAAATATATATAAAATGTTTATTGTATTTCTGAAAGCATAGCTGGATTCTCCAAAAATCTAGTGTTCTGGTGATGCTATTTTTGAGAGTTTCTATTGGTTCAACACGGTTATGACCGAACCACGGTTATCTATTTTAACACTGAAAAATATTATCGCCAAATATTATTTTGATGCACGGAACCTCACCGATTGGGAATAATACAATGGTTGTTGTGACAATTAAAACCACTTGGATTGCCTATTTGGTCCAGGCAAGACAGGTCATGTTGATCAGGGGGGGTGGCAGCAGTGGCAGCAGTGGATGGAGGCGGCGGCAGCGACTAGAGGCAGGCCCGCATGGAGGCGGATGGAAGCAAGCTGTCGCCAGGGGCACAAGCGGCTTCCAAATTAGCGGACGCTCAGAGACCACAATATTCACATTGTCTGGCTGCAGCTTCTGTAACGGCTGCCTCTCGTGCTGCTGCTGCCGCCGCTCTTTCCGCCACTCCTCCTACCACTCCCCCCTGCTGCCAGATCTGCTGTAAATCTGCCAGACGGTCACTGCTCCTGTAACAGCTGCACCAACCGCATCTTGCAGCGCCGCATCTGCATCTGCGTCCGCCTCTTTGCTCCTGCTCCTGCTCTGCCTCCGCTCCTGCCCCTACCTCCGCTTCTGAACCTTAATTTACAAACCCTGTTTCCCCCAAACCTCGGGGCTAGTAGGTGGGCAAATGGGCTAACCAAAACACGCTGTAGCGCGCCACGCGAGCTGCGTATATTGGCAGCGTAGGTTTCTGGGTGTGCGCGAGCAGTTAGCGTTGCAATTGGGCGTTTGAGCTTTTGCGGAAGACCCAGGCTAGTTGGGGTGACGCTGGGTACGCCAGCCTGCTGCTGAGATCATGACGCATCTGCTGGAGGCTGAACGGAACCGATTGAGCCACCGTACCAAAAGTTATGGCCACTGCTCTGCCAGCCTCTTGCTTCCAGACGCTGCAGATGCATTAGTTGGGCCTTAAAATTATAGTTGAAGTTTGGGCCAAAGTTAGTTGGGAGTTTAGTTGGAGCAGTTGGACATCAAGGGGAAGTCGTAATTCGCGCTGTAGACGTGTGGAAGGAGAGGAAGTTTGTTTGAGAGGTCGGGAGGCATGTCGGACTAGGTTTGTTTGTTTTCGCTTAGTCAGCGTCAGTTTTTCGTTTCCAAAAGATGGAGTTGGGATATTCAAGAGTGGCAATAAGTAGGAGGGGAACACTTGGAGTGGTAACAATCGATTGCAGAAAGTTTCGTGAGTATGATATAGGTATTGATAGAGTAGGGGGTGATTTAGCATGAAATATTAGTAGATCTGAATATTTCTTGAGCCAGAGATCTATTGTAAAAAGGAGGACAAGTTAAATGGATTCTCTTTGTAGTTTCGAGTCGAATGAGTAGTTGAAATGTACCTTTTGAAAAAAAATTGGTTACTTTATATGGGGTGTAGTATTTTAACCATGGTGCAGTTTGCATCAAGCTATGGGTCAACCAAAGTCCATTTTGAGGTGTCCATAAATCGGGGTACGAGGGATTTTAGAAAGCAGACTCTGGATGAGAGCTTTATTGTGACAGCATGAAATCATTTCCCAAATTTCAAATCAATTAACTACCCCCTGTGGGTCATAAATCTTTGTTGAAAATTTCACATTTTGCTTAGTCAGCACATGGAAATGCTGTTTTCGGAATATTTCTAAGCTGGAACCTATATATTGCAGCCAAAGGAGTATAAATCAGCTATTAGACTTGGAATTGGGACATTTTCTCTATCTTCATGAGGGGTCCTTATACCGAATCAATATACATCTACTAATACCCGCAATTTCCACCTAAAAACTCCAGGTTTCTGGCAGAGGCAGTTAACCGTCCCTGACACTCTCCCAACAAACTTTCAAGATTCAGATCCGCCCATGGCAGTTTTTTCCGTTATAATAGATGTTTAAAATGTTGGTTTTGGTCACAACTCGATGAAAACTAAAGCTACAGTGGTTTTGAAAAGATGGCTCTAATTAGCTTAGTACTATCTATATATTTCGTCTATTCATTAATACTCAAAACAATCGGAAAAAACTCCAAGTTTGAATCAAAAAAATCGACTGAATTTATGAAAACCTTATTTTCAAACCGAAAATTAAGGTTCAATATGTTGCCAGACAACATGGTGTTTATTGGGGTATCTAGAATATAGTCGGATAAAACGGGTTTGTCTTTGTTTAAGTGAGGTTCTATTTGTGTCATTTGATTCAGCGACTTAGTGGCTCCTAAGATCGGGTTTCAGATTCGTTTTCGCTTCAGTATTCGTTGAAATATGTGGCATTTTCCGTTTTAAAAATACTGATTTGGTATTTACCTATTATTAAGAAGCCCGAATTTGTTTCTGAAAAGTGCATTTTGTTCATCTGATTCTTCTCTTTCTGATGATATTTTCCACATCCTTTAAATATCTTTCGATGATTGCTTTCTCGCTGGATCATTCAGGCCACGTTTTCTTGTCGCTTTTGTACCCCAACCTCAAAAAAAAATACTTTTGCCCAACACTTTTTTTGCAGCAATTTTTCGACTCTAAAATCTTGGCCAAACGTTCATCCCAACGCAAGCAACGCCGTGCAGTTTTCTAAAACAAAAATAGACCCATATTACGAGCTTTGCGAGCGTTTTTCGCAGCGGCTAAATTCAATCAACTAAAACACGGCCCTCGGACGATTCCAAGACTCACAATGCCATTTCACATGCTTGCCCACGATCTGGACCCTCTACTAACCCCGTTTCCAGAGCCGTAGTACTAATAATTCGTTGTTTTAGACGGCTCGAAACTTTGAACAAATTCGCAATCGACGATAACACCGTCAGAACAACAGCCGCGGCCAATCTGAGACAACCATTGTGCCCAGACGGCCTCTAGCTTGACCTGGATATGCTGTAATGTCTTGTCAAGAGCTCGGTGAAAACTTTTGACCCCTGTGTGCTAGCCCAGGATTTAGTCTCCCAATGAGTTGGGGAGAGGAGATCTCATAACTCAGGAACTGGTAGTGTGACGGCTTGGCTAGCGGCGTCGATGGGTTTGCACGAGCGGGCTGAGCACAATGGCGCTGTTTTTATTGGCTCAATGTGCGATTTGCGGTCTCTGAGGCTCGGTTACCGAGTGCATGTAGTGCGGTGCATATGGGGCCTGAAACAGAGTCAGTGTCGGTGCTGTGGGCAAGCAAAGCATACCAGCGCCACCCCCAGCGCAATGTGACTCTGAGGCAATGTGGTATTGCCTCGCCAGCCCTTATCTTCCGTTCTCAAATCGCAATTTCCTTTTTTTTCACTAGAACTCCCGTGCCACCCTAGCCCACACAACTCTAGACTGTCCAGCGGCGAGCCGAGCGCTTCCCGACCATGCCCACACTTTCACTTTGGTCACTGGACTAGCAGCAGACGAGCTATGGGTGTGACGTGGTGGCAGTCGTGGGGAGAGGGGTACCGCCGCCTGTGGAGGAGCTGGAGAGATTTCAAGACAACCGCTGTGTTCTCCAGGCCCTTGCAAGTCCAACTGTGCTGCTCCCGTGTCTGTAGATCACGTGTGTGTGGTTCTGCTGCCAGCCGACCCTGTCCCCAAAACAACACCCTATAGCTGCCGAAAATATTTGAGCTATAGGTGATCCAAGACCACCGGCCGATGCGGCTCACTCCATAGTTTCCGCCTATCCACTCGTTTGCGTCGCTGCTATTCCCACGAAAGAGTTTGGGGCGGTTTCCACACCCCGTCCCCCACCACATGACGCTGTACACGGTCAAAAGAGCTCCGAAAACAAATCTGAGACCGGATTCAGACCCGTCCCGTGTCCGTGCATCGCTGGAGCCCGTTACATTGCCTGATATACGGCCATTTCACCCGATTTCGGCCATAGCCCAAACTCCGAAACGATGCACAAATACCCGTCTCTTAAGTCCGGATTGGCCCCAGCTAGACCTCCTTGTTGCAACACCACACACACACGCTGTAGCCTCCTGGCTAACGATTCTCACTTTGTTTGCCGGTTTAGTGTGTCTAACGTTGGGTGACACAACCCCTGTGGTTACCCAAAGCGGAAAGAAACCCTAGCCCCGGAGGGCGATTATTCCCCACAGCCAGCCCCGATTTACGGTTTCTTGTTTCTTTAGCGTTTTAGTCTTTTTTCCTCTTTTTTTATTTTTTTCGACTCTCTTATTGCTTTTGCTTTTTTTTTCGTGGCTCACAAACTTTGGCAAAGTGTAATTTTCGGTCCGCCGAAAACCAATGTGTTGTCATAGTGACCGGTTTGCTACGACGACGGCAAACCGGTGCAACGGTCGACTTTTTGCTGGCGTTTGGTAGCTGCAGGCGCGAAGACTCTAACGGTGCAAACTCCGGCCAAATCGCCCGTCAGGAAGCGGCTTAGCTGAGGTCCGAAAAAATATCACCGGAAACGTTGTGTGATTAAGGTTTGGGGTGGAGGAGTAGGGGGGACGAAAAGCGGTGGGGCTTCAGGGGCGATTTGGAGGTGTTGGGGGCGGATAAGTGTCGAAGTAGCTGGATATTCGGGGTCGTGGAGGCCGGGGCTTTGTAGGGGTTCTTGTCGCTTTTCGATTTGCCGCTGTTTCGGGGCAGATCCGCCCGGCGCCCCTTTGCTCACAACGTCACTCTGGTGCATATCCATGCCGCCCTTCTCTGGCTCTTGCCTCGCTCTGCCTGTGCCTCTCTTTTTTGCGCTTGGTGTGTGTCGCTTTCACTTTTGCACCTTTTGCACCACCCGCCCAGATTAAACTCCGCGTGCATCCGCCCTTGCCAGCAGCTCCTTTTTATACCTGCAAGCGTCCCATTTTCCCAGGGTGATTTCCTTACGAGATTGGCATTTGGTCCATTCTTTCATCTCGGCCTTTTTCGACTTTCATTACCGCCTCGTGTTGACCACGACTGACACCTTGCATTTGCATCAATGGCCTGGAGCTGTGAGTATTCTTTTTATCGTGTTTCGTTGGTAGTGTGGTGGGTTTGTTGCACAGACAGACGGGGACATGGGTGAGGTTATGTGAGCAGCTTAGACGAGCTCATAGGGCGGGAAGCTTGTGGGACGGAGCTCGTGGGAGATGAGAGGGCTGGGTGGATAGGAAGAGCGGTTGGGAAATACACAGTGTGCAGAATTAGGTGCGGTAACGTGTCCTGTACAGTGTGGTCATGGCCTGACTGAGGTTGAGCCAGGTTAGGCTATGCAAAATGGCCTTTTGTGGTTTGGCATGGTCGGGCTGAGGGACATGTCACCATGTCACCGCGGACCTGGTCACATCCTACCTGTCGTATCTACCTGTCTCCCTCTCGTCTTCGTTCTTCTCGCCTTCCTGTCATCCACCCCATCCTGCTGCCCCCTAATCGTCTCATGTGCACATGCACAGGCCCCAAATGATCTGGCCATGTGTGGCGGTGGCTGGGCTGACAATGTGGTGCGGTTAGTGGCGGCCATATTACCGGCGTCTGTCTGGCTGTCACCGAGTCTGTCATGCCTGCCTGTCTACACAGGCCTTGTCGTGGTAGCCGTCTCCCGCCGTCCGTCAACATGCACCTCCCTGACTCCCACCTCGGCTGCTTGTGCTTCCCACCCTGAGCTTGTGCTTCTGCCACAGCTGCGTCACCCACCGTGGTAGACACATGGTGGACAACAATGCAGTGCATGTGGTAGGCACGGGTGCACCGGACTTTTCCCAGCGGCTGATGAGACGAAATTTTGACAGTGCCTCAGAGGTTACAGTGCACGGACCCTGCTCTCTGCGACACCACTGTTTGTGCTCAACTGTTATTGCCGGATAACTGTTACTGTCGGACACACCCGCACCCGTCGCACAGCTGTCACTGTCCCCATCTTGCCGCAACCGGTACGTCCTGTCGCCGTCTCGCACTACCACAGTCGTCACCAACTGCCCCTTCCCCTTCACGGCCCTACTAACACAGATTGCTAAACAACATGTTCATGACACCATCCCAAACCACAATGCAGACTCTGTCGGAGTTTGCAGACCGACACGCCTTCCACTCAGCATCAGACTCAATCTCGCTCTACCACTCCATCCCTCCCGCCCAGCGACCACCACAAGCGACCCTCAAGCTGCGCGAAAGAGCGCTCTCGGCCGACAACGAACACGAGTACGCCGACGACATGATCGCGCACATGCACCTTCTCGAAAAAACATACAGCTGCGACACGGAAATGATGCGCCAACAGCCCAACGTGACCCTGGCGCACCGCCGAGACGCCCTCGAAGACCTCGTCAACAGCCACCGGTACTTTGACCTCTCGTCCGAGACGCTGTTCACCGCTGTGGCCCTGCTCGACCGCTACACCAGCAAATGCATCATCATCGAGGGCTACTACCCGCTGGTGGCGCTGTCCGCTCTTTGGATCTCCGCCAAGTACGTGGAGCGCAAGGTGGCAGTGCCCACGCTCGATCAGCTACACAAGCTGCAGCCGGCCTACTCCAAGCGTGAGTACCTCCAGATGGAGGGCTACATGCTCAACGTGCTCGAGTGGTCTGTTTCCGCACCCACGTCCGACGCCTTCCTGGACATGTTCATCGGCACCACGGACCCTGTCTTTGACGACAAGTTCCGAACGATCCGCATGTTTGGCCTCTACCTGTGCGAGTGTGCGCTGTTCAACGAGCAGCTGATTGACGCCCGCAAGTCGTCGGTCGCTATGGCCGCTCAGCTGCTTGCCATGTACTACACCCACGGCATTCCCGACTACCCCGTGTCACCCCGGCCGGACGTCAACTTCATCATCAACCAGCTCGAGACGCAAGCCGTGCCTCCGTGCATCCAGGCCAAGTATGCCTCCACCAAGTTTGAGTTCATGCGCAACGCCATTGGCCGTGGCCAGACCCCAGACCCGGAGGACAGCATGATGACTCCCCCCGTGACCCCCGAGCGCAACAAGCGGTACGGGTACCACGAGGGCCAGGGCCCCGCCAGCGGGCAGGAGGTGTTTCAGCAGGGTGCTCAGCAGCAGCACTCTCAGCAGCACTCTCAGCAGCACTCTCAGCAGCAACAACACCCCCAGCATCAGCACACGCAACACCCTCAGCATCAGCAGCAGCAGCAGCAGCAGCAGCAGCAGTACGACTACAATTTCCAGGGCAACAACTACTACGAGCCTGCTCAGCATCATCACTTTGAGAATTACTACTAGCATATATTTATTGCATGAGCCGACACAACGGCAAAAAACGAGAAAAAAACCCAACATTACATTTAACAAATACAAATACACATTATCATTTATCACGGGAGAACGAGTATGACGGTAAAAAGAACCGAAAAAAAATTAGAAAAAAAAGAAAAAAAAACTGGTGGCACGAGAGCCGGGCTTTTATTATTATATTATGACATTCATGGCTATATTTAGATAAGTGGGCTGTCCGGGAGTACGGACCGTTGTATAAGACAAGAGCAATTCTTAGAACTCTTGGAGAGAAAGAAAAAAAGAAAAAAAAACCCCCCGTCGGAAGTGTGGATCGGGACTATTTCTGAATTGGGATTGGTTGGACGAGATTATGTGGGGGGGTCATTTGGGTCAAATGGGTCAAAAATGGGTCAGCAACAGCATGGACTTGGCACGATAGAGTGTGAGAGAGGGGTGAGCAGTTTCACATGACTGTACGGAACACAAGGCGTACAGTACAAGGACTACCGCATGCCGCATACTGTTGCTTTCTGTCGGCTATGTTGGAGGCTGTAAACGGCAGTAAGTGACAAGAGAGAGAGAGGATTGGAAGGAAGTTTTTCTTTTTGTTTTTCTAGGAAAAACATTCAGCTGATTAGTTGATGGTGAAATTACATGTGTGGTGTGGTGTGGAGGTTGTTCGGAGGTGGGTCGGAAGTGGAAATATGGAACTGTCTGAACTGTGTGGTTGTGGACTTGTAAGTTGAGGGTACACCTATACATGCCTCACAATGCCCCACCAAACAATGCCTCACCAGACACACCAAGGACAATAACACTAATAACTGCAGTGACAATAACATCATTGCCCCCGCTAAAGACAACAACATGTCTGCCACATGAACACTGTATACGGTGCGCTGTTTTGCTGCCACTGCGGCTATTGCTTGCGGTATGTCTGTACTGTCATTGCTGTCACTGCACACTGCCCTGTCAAGCGGAAGTGTGCAGTGACAGTGCTTCTGAGAATGCAGAGTTGGAGGTGACTGAGTCTGTGTCGGTTCTCATTTTACGGACTTCTGTCTTTCGTTGCTTTTACTGTGTTCGATTTCCTTCTTTTCTGGCCCTTACAACGTTCCGTTTCGAGTTGTACCTCATCTTCTTTTTTTTTTTCATTCATACAGTCTATGAAAGCATACAGCATTACAGCATACATTAGCAATTCAACCTGCACATTGCAAACCACCGAAAGTTTCGTAAAACACCGGGAATCGGCCGTCAAAACACGCTCACTACACCCGTAGCACCACCAAACCGCCATCCAAACACTTCAACAGCTCCTTTTCACCCCCAAAATCTACACCCCCAGATTGACTCAGCATTGAGTTTTCCACTTGAGTCACTTCTGCAAGGTGAAGATGAGATGAACCTTAATTCACAGACCTACTTTACTTCAGGGTAACCTATGTCGTCTCGTTTACTAAATGACGTCATCAACACATGTCTCTCAACACCACTCTCAAACCCACATGTAAACGCATCCAGGGGTCGTATAAAGCAGTCCTCCACAAACATCTCCCCCCGCGGATCATTTTGCACTCTTACGATTTCTCGATCCATGCACTTTTTTTTTCTTCCTTTTTTCTAATTTTTTTCCCTGCACCCGCCTCTTTTTGATCGTCAGACATTGTGAAAAAACTCGTGTAAAATCGCATGAGGCCAGATATACGGGTTTAAGCGAGGTTAGGTTTTTTTTGCCCGCACACTAAACACCCGATAACTGGACAATCAAAAAGAGCTACAAAGACGCAAATGGTACCATTGTGACCGCTTGAGCTCCATGATCCCAAAAATGCCACCTGAGTCTCCGTGGAACCACTATTCGTCTCTGTTTAGGCCCCTGCTCCGCCCACCCCCCGCGAATCAAAGGCAAAACAATGCCACCGATCTGCAGGGATTACAAGCAAATCTTTGGAAACAAAAGCAAGTCCTCGTGCACGAGCGAATGGCTCAGAAGAGGGGACGGGGAACGAGAAGCGCTGGATGTACGTCTGGATCGGCCTTTTGGCTGAAGTGAACAGGCGTAAAATTTGTCACACGAGTTTTGCGGATCTTCATGGACCCCAAACGTCAATCGCACGGAGTCTCAGAGTTCCGTGAATGCCGATTGGTGTGTCTTTGGACGACTGAGTTATCTGTTTGACGGATCATTGGCTGGATAGAAGAACGGGTCTTTGGGTGGAACTAGAGAGATATGAAGCAATTTCTGAAGAGTGCAATCGCGCTAAAATCAAATTTGGAATCGAACGGCACCAGTCGGAAGCCGATTGCGCCACTTTCGAGAGATCTACAGTGCACTGTTGAGCGGACTTGTTGAGCTCATAACCTGAGGTTTCTTAGAGTTTGCAAGACACCAAACGCTGAAAGGGCCGGCTACTGGATGTACAAGGGGCGCAAAAGGTGGCTTGAGCTTGATTCTGGAGTATACCGGAGATGGCGGGAATAATGGCTTCTTTCGTTTTGTTACTGGAGCTCTCTAAGCGTACGCAACGGGTACCTCTTCATTGTAATCGAACATCTTCTTGGATTTCCCACTACTACAGATGAGTTATCGCAAATCCGAAAAAGCCGTTCGATTCAGCATATCTATTTTAGCCAGAATCCGTGCTCAATACGCTTCCAAGATGATCCTAATCCCGATCTGGTTACCGTTCCTGAACCTAGAGTGAAAGTGTCTTTGGCGAGACTTGTTTGATTGTAGAATGTCTCATTCAAGGAGCTACAAGCGGGAATGTCTTTGTAGAAGTCTTATATGAGAGAATAGAACTGGCACAAAGCTGGTAAGATTCCAAGTCGAGTGCTTTTTCCCAAAATCTCGTGACTTGAAAATTGAAGAAACGAAGGTGTATCTCTTTGAATTGAGGTCCGAATTCAGTTGAGACATTGTATTCGATTCAAAGTGAGAATTAGAACTAAATTATAAAAAATATGAGACTTCAACTGACCGATTTACGAAACTAGGAGATGTGTGTTTCACTTCAACCAAACATACATCTAGTATAAAAGATGCTGTGGTGTAGATATAAAAAATTGAAAGAGTGCAAATCACTTCAGATTTGACTCTCTATACACTGATAAAAGTTGTGTGTGTTTAGCTGCTCTGAAAGAGCATTTCTGCTCGGACCATACTGTACTGTCTCAATACAATGTGACTATTTAAAAGGGATAAAGGTATGTTAGTAACACCATCCGATGAAGAAAACGATTCTGAAACAAATGCACTCTTTCGATCTAATTCAAGTTTGTTGAATGTATGGTTTAAACTGCTGATTAAGAAAGTGCTCTTGTCTCAGTGTTGTCGATATAAGTGATGAAGGAGTTCCGATAAAAGAATTCTGAAGAGTGCATTTTTTGCTTCTAAATTTGATTTTACATCTTGTTATGTTGCTGTTATACCAATATTCTATCTGCTTAGTCATATCAGCGGTGTAGTTTCAACACCTTTAGTACCAGACCTTCCCCGAGTTGACATCTCTAAAAGAAAAAGAGAGAGGGTTGTATGACTTCTGAATGGTGCATCTTGTGCAAAATGAGACTACAATTACAATGATATAGGTCTTGTCGGTTTCAAACCTCTCAAAAATTGTGTAGAGTGAGTTTGTCTGGAGATGAGGGTCCATGACATGTTTTTGCCTGTAAACCACTGGACAGATAGTCTATAGATAAGTAACTGGCACCAAAATAATCACAAGTGGATACTGAATACTTGCTCTATTTCAAATTTGTGGTTGATTTTTTATTGATTTTTTATTGATATTTTTGAGATATATAATTTAGTTTAGTTTAATTTAATTTTGCTAGCTTCCAATTTCAGCTCCACCACATTTCTGAAAAATCACCTTTTCGGGCTTTTTTCAAGAAATGATCATAATTTTAATCCTCCAAAACACCCCAAATACCGTTAAAATCCGTTAAAAGCGACCAAAAACGATCAAAGCCACACTGGCCATTATTTCTTACCTGAAATTTTGACCATCTTTTTTTAAGCTTTCGCTTACCTCATCAACTATCCACTGCGTATAGGTCCATACAAAAACGGACTTGAAAGCCGATAATGAAGTATTTGAAATATGAAACTAACTAATCACGTAATTTGGAGCCGCATGCACTTTTCAGAATTCACACAACTCCTCCACAGCTGTTTTTAGTCGTTTCACATCGATTGTCACCTCATTTCATTTAAGAACTTGTCTTATTATTTTGTCGATTATTAAATCCATTCGGTTTTATTTGCACTCATTTAATTCAATGTAATACTCCAGGGTAAGAATGTCTCTTTAATTATTTTGGCTATAATTGAGGCAGATAATTGAGGCAGAAAGTTGGGGCTATATCTGCTACACAGACATCTAACCTTTCTTCCTCGTCTTCATCACTTTCTTCTCTTCTTAATCACTTTTTGCTTTTCTTTTGTAACATGCCAGACGTAAAAGCCACCCAGAGACAGAGCGTGTCTGTGAAATGCCCCTCCATCGCGTGTCCGTGTCGCCACTGCTGCCACTACTACAACTGCCACAATTACGATACCGACACAAAGCCGCCCGAAAGAAGCGACACAGAACCGATTTTGAACACGTATCCCGGAACAAACGATCCCATCGACAGCTGCTTTTCCGATCTCTTTTACGACCCCTTTGACTCGCCCTCGACCGACGCAAACAACTACGGACTGAGATACAATTCGCGATACGAGACGTACGACAGCTACGTGGAGCTGCTTTTGAGGCGGACCGAGAGGAAAATCGAGGCCCTTGCCAGAGAGAGTGGGGCGAATAGTGAGTTTGAGTCTTTTCAAAGTAGCGATAGTGAAGCTCACAAAGTCGAATCTGTGCCTTTAAGAAGTGTACCTCTCAGTGTACGAGCCGAACCCAAAAAATATGAATCCAAGCATTTTCCGAGGTTTCGAGATCACAAGAAGTTTGAAACGGAGGCTTTAACGAGTGTTCCAGTTGCGCCCAAACAATCGCAGAACTCCAGTCAACTCAATTGGAAACATTTCAACGGTGATGGAGAGGATTTTTGAACAAGAAAAAACAACCAAAACAACATGCGAAGCGATGCGAGACTCTCGTATCAGGGAGTACCATTTGAGGGGCAATTCGACACCATCCTATGATATCAGTTAAAGAGATGGACAAAAAATGATGAGTACATCTTGTGGCATTTTGATTAACAGGAAAAAGGTGTCTGTTGAGAAGGAGCGGCGGTGAAAAACGGACTCTTCATACATTTCTGAGGGTTTTGTTGGAGTTGAAAGAGGTGAAACAACGATGATATTTTGTTATATCAAGTCAGAGGTTGGGCTTGGGAGTTTAGTCACCTTTTGCTGCTGTTCTCTTCGAAGTGTGAGTATATTCTGATTTGCGTCTTTCCGTCTTCTCCCAAGTGAACAGTTCGAGCTGAAACGATCTTCACATATCTTCACTATTATAGTGTCTGTCGCGATACTGTCGGTTATAATCGCATTCGAGTTTTTTGAAAATCAAACGGATCACCATTTTCAATTTTCTCACATAATTGCCTTCATCATATTTGGGACTAGCTATGCGACTTTTTTGGAGCCATCGGAATAATATGGTGAAACTGAACTAGATGGTATCTCCAGATTTCATCTAGACCTTCTAAACAATCAGTACTGTCACGACAATTTCTCATTCGACATTCAATCAGCTACGACATGTCTTGTTTGAAAAAGAACCAAACGCAGAATACAATCAAGAAGTCGATGGTACCACGGTACTATACGTTGGTATGCTCAATTCTATGTTTCTCAGTGTCGTCTAATGACTTGTTTAGGCTTACCAAAGCTATCATGGCCCATCCAAAAAACGCTACAGTTGAGCTAGAGGAAATCAGACAGGGGCATTCTTTTGGAAATTCAACCACTCGTCTGTTTGTACCACTTTCAAAAATACCGTCTTGGTATATCTGTTGACACTGTTGGCAGTTGAGGTTATGCTTCGTTACTCACTAAAGACGAGGTCCTATGGAAATGAGATCTAGTCACTTTTCAGAGATTCTTAAGACTGCATTCGTTTGAGAATTTCACTACGAACTCAACAGTACAGGTCTCTACTTTGTTGAGAGCATATTCAGACACATGACTGTAGCCACTCCATATACACCACACATCCCAAAGTTACCTTATAGTAAAAAAACATAGCACTTTACACTCTCCTTCTTAACCACTACTTTTACGCACCTAAATGATTTTTACGTACAACAAAGAATCAAAACCAAAAACACCATGAACATACGACCACTGGGGTGCCATCGAGTTACACCTTCGAAAGAGATGACTTGAAAGAGGAATTGGTCAACCAACCACATGACCCATGTGGTACCCAATTCCAACTTATGTCTTACTAAGGTCATGTATTCTTGAGTGCAAAGTCTGTGACTGCCACAACCGCAACCAAAGCACTATGACTGCTTCCCGACATGAGTCTGAGGAGTCCGTTAACATATGCCACCATACTCCGTTTTCACATTTCTCTTATTAACAAACAGATTACATCACTTCTAACGTCAGCTACCAGGTGGATTACAATGACGTATCTGGCGTACCTCCTCCTTCTTTGGTCGTCACCACCGTCACCGGGTCACTACGCCAGAGGGCTCCGACTGGCAATGTTTCACAACTATTTCACAACCGGCTCTGAATCGCAGATCGAAAAAGTGCGTTCGGCTCAAAATCAAATTTCACACACAGTGGAACCACTCAAGTGTCTTCATCCCCACCAAACAGTCCACTATGAGTGCGGTTACACAATCCCCTACACCACTTCTGTCATGCACCTTCTTCACACCTCCCAACCGAGTCTCACGATGTCACAGACCTAACTGAGATAATGTTAATTAGGTCATAACCTGTGACTAGGCCAACCTCTCAGCGACGCATTATCAGTACATAAACAGCCTGCAAAGCATACGGATATACTGCTCGCATCTTAACACTCTACTCAGCCCCCCCTTAGTCTCCCCTCAACGCTCCTCAACGCTCCTCAACAGCCAACAGCCTCTTTCCTCTCATTGGCCACACATAGAGTTGTCTCATCGCCGAATGCATGATGCGTATACGACGTCTTCATTTCGGTTCCGGGTGCATGAAGCAGCCGGGGTAGGGGTTCCCTCTTCCCAAGATAGTCTACGTCTGGTGGTGAGTGTTTGGTATAAGGTTAGGGCCGTACAGGGTAATTGCTGACGACGTTGTCCACAATCGGCTAAACTCGACACTGGGCCTTACCATACCTCCTTGAAACGTCTCTGAACTTTTCAGACTACTTCATTCGTTTTGAAACAGCTGAAACCGGCCTCTTGTGATAGCCCAAAAAATAACTGGTGGCTCGCTCCAAAATTCGCCACTATACAGTGTAGCACATTTTGTCAAGACAGATGATATTTAACCTTTGCCCTTTAGCGTCAAGGTTAAAGTACTGTTTTTGGGGTCTGCATCACAAATAGGGTTTTGGAGATTGGTTACCCGGCCTCAGATCCATGTCTCATGAGTCAAAGCATGAGTAGAAGAAACTATAATGTATTTTACCCCCCCATTGTCTTCTCACAAGGTGATTGGTGAATATATGTTGATGTCACACACATTGATAGCATACATATTGATATGTGCTCATAATCTGACGTTCATATTTGGGATGGTAAAGTCTATTTGAAACAGCTATCCTACTGGCATGCCTCTCCACAAGATGCTGAAAAATTTCATAGACTAGACTAAAAAGACGAAATCATGGCCTTAGCCTGGAGACCATTATAGTGCCGTTTGATAAACTCACTTCGGTGCTAAAAAAGAGCTTTTTTGAGCTTTTTTGAGCGTTTTAGAGCTAGTACAACGTACTACTGGGTGGCTACATTTCCGACCATGCAGCATGACACCGGAATGGGACTATAACTTGGCGAGTATGAACGATGGCAAAGTGGAGAAAAAATTAGCACAATTTGGAGGTGGTATGGAATCGAGTGCAGCTGAGACACGGTCGTTATCTCGATTGATGGCTGTGCGGTTGTGGTGATTGCTGAATTCGCAAACCGAAGGAAGACAACTCTCTGGTTAAGAGTAAGGTTTTGGGCAAATAAGGTTTTTACGTTTCTGCGGTTACATGGATGGCATTTTTATAACACGAAAAAGATACCAAATAGATAGCGTTACTAGATACGGGCTGGGGGGTTGGAATACGGAAGCATGGCGCTGATTGGAATCTTAGTGGGGAAAAATCGATGTTTGCGGTTTTGCATCTGTGGCTTCGCGAAAGTTGGGTTTTATCGAAATCTGAAAAGAGATTTACAATCGGGACAAGATTTAGAGTCGGATAGTTTGGTTTTGGAGCTGTTCTGGTGGCAACTGGACATTTTTTTCAGACAAGCAGATGCGGTGCCATGTATCAGCTGTTTCGGCATGTATCAGAATTGGGGGCAGCATGATCACGTGACTATCACGTCATTCTACAGCTCGATGCACTGTATCTACATTGTTCGATATGTAATGCAAGGATAATATGACTGTGCATGACTGCGAGTGGCACAAGACATGAGGTGACGATCGAGACGGGCTGTTTTGCGGGTTTCGCCCGGTTTATCAGTGAATTTGTGTAGATGTTGATTTTGGAGTGTCAATGGCGGTTTCAAATCTCTTTTAGCACCATTATCCGTTCAGTAAAGACCAAAAATATTTTTTTTCAGTTGTCTTTCGATTTGGAGGCGCAGCACTTGGCTCTATAAGTAGTTATAGTTAGGTTCGATAGGCGTCCACAACCTAAGGCGTCTTGGGTGCATGAGGTGGGGGGTGCCGTTTGACAGCGATAAAATAATTGCGAAAAAAATGAAATGAATTAACTAAAATAAATGAATTGAAAGAAATAAAATGAAATAAAAAGAAATTCATAAAATCCACAATTTTTTCGACAATTCAGCAGCTGATACAATTGCTTCTCAGCTTGTTCGGAATGCGCATTTCCAACAAATAGATGCATTATTAGTGTAAATACAAATATCTGAAAATCCCATGTTCAGTATTTTGACCATCTGTTTTTAAGGTTCGTGTGACCTCATAGCAAGGGTTTGGCTGGATTTTGCAAATTGAGAGATGTGGACAAATGAAGCAGTTTGTTGGATTTCTCCCCTCTCCACGATCTCAGCACAGTTTTTAAAATTCCCATATTGTCTCTATATCTGGTTCAATGACAGAAATAAGATTTATCGTGTCGCCACTTTGATGGCACCAATTGTTAGTGGTAAAGCAGCAATAAAACGAGCTCTAGATGAGTAACAAAGATCTAATAATCGGTAATGGCATAATTCCGAGTCCGTTAACATATCTCCGTTTCAAAAATCGCCATAGCACATCTGTAGCCAAAGTTACTCTACAGCCCCAATGCTATCTCTATTCTTGGCAAGTAGGCCCGTACCTGTAGCTAATCTTGGAGTTTCGGTTAAAACACGACCATGCCCATTTTTTTTAAACTACACGGTACCATTCGAAAGCTCCCGTGATTTGGACGCCAGTCTCCTCATGCAGATTGTGGACTACCCTGCTGTATCTCCAGTTATCCCACTCCCTGAGTATAAAACAACATCCCCACACTCCAAATACCCCCATCCTACCCTGAACATGCTAGTTCAAATCGTCATGTGAGCATCCAGGGTTTCATTTTGCCACCGTCATATTCCCCGCATTGCTCTAGTTTTGTTTGCACAATGTTTCCGTGGCTCTTTTAGGAGATCCAGGAACGGCTCGAAAAGAGAGTCTTCTCTTGGACAGATATGATATCCAATTAACACGGCGAATACGCACGCAATGACTAAGCGACAGCTACCAAGACAATTGGCGGGACTGGCGGACTCTGTTCCCACTTTCTCCACCCCAACCAGACCTAAACTCAACGCTCCACATGTCTCCGTCGTAATTCCAGCGATTTATCATAGCTGCAATTGCGGTCTAAATTCCTGGCAGACCCAATATAGCCAATATCCGCAGGGTAAGGCGACTAGAGCGGACTGCTAGCGCGGTTTTAGCTCCCATGGAC
Source organism: Yarrowia alimentaria (assembly GCA_900518985.1). Taxonomy (NCBI): domain Eukaryota; kingdom Fungi; phylum Ascomycota; class Dipodascomycetes; order Dipodascales; genus Yarrowia; species Yarrowia alimentaria. The sequence goes on from ULGN01000003.1 coordinate 736,460, forward strand.
TTTTAGACCATTCTAGGCCATTAGTTATTTCGCTAGAAATTCAGCTAGTTGTGGGTTAACGGTCGCATTGCATGAGTGACTGCGAGTTGGCGGAAAAGGACGCCAATTTGGGCCAAGTCGGGGCTTTTGAGTGGAAGATTTTTCAGCGGTCACGTGATAAATGCCAGCCGCGGTTTGTTTCTATACTCTTGCGTTTTGAGCTACTAGATTGCGTCGTATGGTGCAGTTACATTAATAAATGTTTTTGCTATAGGTTTTGAAAGACGAGTTTATTTCGGAGAGACGAGAGAAGCGGTTTGGAAGCGATTGGAAAAAATTCCCAATTAATCGAATAAAATAGATACTGGAAATTTTCAACTTCAGCTAGATTCCCAGAAATTCACTAGACGTTAGGGTGCTCTTAAACACTCATCATCGGCCCAACAGCTGTGATTATTGGGTCTTTTCATTTTCTGCCATTTTGGTGACTCTTTTTTTTAGCATCAAGATCACTCTATTATAGGGCGACTACTCGTCCAATGAGCAATCTTCTTTGTCCGAAGAAACATCCAGACTCCAGGAAGATCGGGGTAGTCTCAGATTTCAGATATCTGGGGTTTCCACATGCCTATGGGTGAGACGAAAAAAGGCACGTGTGGCTTACAATCCTATTGATGCAGCCAGTAAATAAGGTTTGGAGTCTGGATTTGTTGCCACCAAACAGTGCAGCCGCTGTAAAGCAGTTATCTGGACACTTTTTCGAATTTCTGAAAACACTTTCGTGCTGAGAATCAAAATTGGAACTGAACTGTCTCTTCAGAATGTCGAAAATCCCACATTTTAACCATACAACATCTGTCTACCACCTCTTGACACTAGACTCTCGGTTCGGTTCCTGGTTGCGCATGTTTTTAAAATAAGTTTTTTTTTTAATTGTGAAAAAAAATGATTTTGGGAAAAATAACGTTTGAGACCAGAGTTCGGTTCTCAACTGTTGCATCCCAGGTGAGAGCCGTTCAAAGAGCTGAAACGGAGAGCTACAGACCAGCTGAAATTGGCAATCGGCTGGCAGCAGCTCTGCAATCATGTGACAATTTCCTGATTTCCATTTCCGTTCGTTTTCCGTCTTTTGGAGCGTTTCCTCTCCCCCACATTTAGCTGCACTCTCGGTTCGCTAATTTTACGACGAAGAAAAAGTGAAAAAAAAATGAAACAATCGAAAAAAGATGGGAAAAAAAATGAAAAAAAAAACTCTGATGGTTCGGGAGTCCTTCCAATAGAGTTACAGGTGGGTACACAGGGTGGGCGGCACGTGCTGGGGGTGGTTAAAGGCAGAAAATGTCAGTGTGGGTGTGCTGACTAAGCAAACCACATTTTTGTCCATGTGTGTCAGGTGAAGATTTTGAGGCAAAATTGGTTTGCAATCGTGAGTCAGTGAAAATTATTTTTCATTTTGGGCCTTTTTTCTATTTTCAATCATTATTTTTTGTGTATTTTTTATATTTTGTATTTTGTATTTACCCGTCGATTTCAATTTGTTCGACTTTTCCGACTTTTTCGACTTTTTCAATTTTTTCAATTTTGGACCTTTCAAATAAGGTTTGTTTTTCCGCAGTCTCTTTCTGCGTCTCTGGTGGAACCCTAAAAATAAACTCAGTTCTGTTATCGGATAGGCACTAACCAGTGAGAGGCGGACAAGTATAGGTGGCCGCAACTTTTGCTGCAGCCACGCAATTGGTGAAGTTCCAGCGGTGTTGAGCTCGCACGGTTCAGGGCGTCAGCATGCAGCTCTCTGATTGGTCACAGCCCGTCTAAAACCTGCTTTTCCAGAGCGCTACATTTGTGCCTCACGCAACTACTCCCCAAACCTTAATGTGGACTGAAAAATACACACGGGTAAGTTTGGGACGTCTGAGGGGAACAGAGTGTGGCCAGCCACGTGGTGGGGGACTTTTCTTTGGAAATAGCAGCTCGATGGCTCTGGAACTTAGTCAGCGTGCAGCCCGCGTTTGTGGCAGCATTCTGGTCAATTTCCAGCTCTCCAAACCCCCGTCTACCCCCAGTTCCAGCCCCCTCAAGAAACGCCCCTCGTGTAACGTTAACTTGGCTCTGGAAGCGACCCGTCTTGTTTGTAGTTTATGCGTCGTGCGCTTTCCCAAAACGTCGACATTTGCAGGACAAAGAAAACTGAAATGTCTCATCACCGCGCTATATCTATGTAGATAGTCCTGAGGTTTGATTTTCGATTTTGCAATCGTTCGGTCGGTCAAAAACACACATTTGTTCTGCGCTCGACTTTACGACAGACCGGTCAATTACTTTCGCCGCGCACAGCTCAATTCCCGGCCATCAGCAGCTCTTCGAAACGAAACCGTCTTTTTTTTCTCAGTACTGCTCGCTCACCCATCACACTACCATTGTCAGTTACAGCTACAGCTACCACAAAACCAACCACAAACCCAACCACAAAACCCACCACCACCTCTCTCTCTCCCACGCCCGCCATGCTGGACCCAATCTCGCAGGCGTGCATTGACGTGCTCAACCAGACCAACGGCCTGACGGTCAAACAGATGATCCACTCCATCGAGTCGCACTTCCCGTCCGTGGACCTCTCGCCCAACCCCAGCATTCTCGTGGCCGCACGAATCAACTCGTACATCCGGCGCCTGGAGCTGGGCCAGCTGGAGCTGGAGTCCACGTTTGTGCAGAAAAAGCTGTCGGACAACCACCCCAAGCGCATGATCTACACCATCATCGACCGGCCGGAGCCGGCGGAAATCGAACGTGAGCGCAAGGAGCGCGAGAAGGAAAAGGAGCGCAAGCGCCAGCGCTCCGAGCGGTCCTCCGAGCGCCCAGAGCGGGCCGACCGCGACTCCAAGCGCGCCCGATCCGACTCCTCTCGCCGGGACTCGGACGCCGCCTCGTCCGCCTCGTCCGCCTCGGAGCCCTCGTCGCCGGCAGCCACGGCGTTTTCGCAGATTGTCAACGAGCCGTCGCCCGTGTACATGGCGTCGTCGCCGCAGCGGCTGTCGTTCCACCGCGACTCGGACGACGATCTGTCGGACATTGACGACTCGGACGACGAGGAGCACGGCGTGGAGGTGACTTCCACGGCGGCCACAACGCCCACGGCCGAGGCCATTGACCACGACATGGACCTCAAGACGCCGCGGACCCACACCCGGGGCCTGGACCAGACGCTGGCGCCCGCTAAGGACGATCTGTCGGCCCAGACGGACATTTTCACCGCGGATCTGTCGCTGGACATCACCAAGCTCTTCAATCCGTACTACGACACGGTCAAGGAGGCTCCCATCTCGCCCCCGGACGCGCTGGGCTGGGTCAACGACGAGGAAGATGTCGGCTGTCCCGAGCAGCTGTCCCTGGGCGACCTCGAGGAAATGTTCCAAGTGAGATAGACACTAACGGGGCTGCACCACTACACTTTTTGGACAGCCCTCCCTACTATTTATTACATGTATTTTTTTTATTTATCACCTTGGGCGAAGGACACACAGACTGGCTGCACAGCGCGGACCAACTATCAACCTGGAAGACCTGTCAACCGCTGCCATTTCCTCATATTTTCTTTTGGTAGCTTTTTTTTTCCTCTCCCACTGACGTTGACGTTGTTGGGTCCGGCGATTATGCTTTTTGCGGCCACTTCCATCTTGAAACCTTATTTACCGTTCCTTATCGGGGTTGGCAAAGAACATGGATTTTTTAGAGTTTGGGATGTCTCAATCGGGGCAAATGAAATGTGACCTGTCAAGGGCCTACGGATGGGCCGAGTGGTACCATCTTGAAAAGTTTTCTTTTGGGCAAATCGTTGATTTGGCAGTACCGTTACATTCCTCTGGCCGCTGCGAGCACGAATCACAACTCGGTTTTTCGCCAGCACGTCTGCAGCGTCTTTTGGACCCTCTTCACTCTCTCGATTGCTATCTCTCTTTTCTTGGCTGACGTCATGTGACATGAACATCACCCGCCAGTTTCATTCCCCTTTTATCGGCCCATCTGAGCGTCCGTCACATGACGTATACCGACTCGACCTGCCCACACGGCAGTGCCAAAATGAAAAAAACAGAAAAAAACGTTATGGAGCCGTTCCTTGGGTCTACTCTTACCCGCTTAAGTAATGTGGGGTAAAGGTTATGACAATGGAATGGGACTAGACTGGTCAGAAGCTATACGAGAGAGTGGTTATACGAGAGACTAGTTGAGAGACGACTTTTTCAAAAGCGGCATTTCGAATGGCATAGGTGGCACCACTAAACTCGTGAAAAGATTCTGGATAAGACGCACTTTTCCGATTTTCAATATTGTCGTTTTAGGAGACAAGTGTTCAATGTTGATCGTTGGGTTCATGTGAATTAGGGCTAATAGGTGATTTATAGGAAATCTGAAGAGTGCATTCGTCTTAAAATCCTTCAGCAATCTCAATGGTACCAAACAATTAGCGTTTATTACTCTAGATAATGTGTTGGTGAGTAGTAGTTGAGGTAGTGATTCTCGGGCTTCATTGAGCTGCACCACGTAACGAGTTATCCAGAGGAGCTACAAGAAATCTGAAAAGTGCATTCGCCTCGAAACGACAGCAATACCCAGACTCTGTCGTTTTTTTGCAAGAAAATAAGCCCGAATTTCGCTTCTTGGTGGCCAACTTGATGTGACAATTCGATGAGGTAAGCAGAACCTTAAATCCGATTTTGCACCTCATTCACAATAAATTACGAGACATGAATCGCACAGTTTATTGGTACCATTGTACTCGCACCAGTCTCAAGAGCAGTTTCCCCTTTTCAGATTTTTAATTCATTCACTTTTCACATTTTACATTTTTTGGTGCACAGTCGAGATGTCGGGTTTCAGCAAAAGTCTTTCAATCAGACCATCTCCAGTCATGAGGCAACTATGTAACCGGCTCTGATGTCTGTATTTGATCGCTAGAAATGGATATTTTCTCCCGATATTATCATCCTATGAGGCCGTTGGTATGTTAAGGTTATGACTGAATGTAGAATTTCAAGAGGGGTTTTTTGGCGTAAAAAGTATCTGTTTTGGAGTTTTTGAAAAACGAAATGAGTTGAGCAGAGAATTTCGGTTTGAATGGTACCACTTGGGTGTCTGTATCTTTAATTTGGAGAGTTTTGAGGAGGTGTTGAGAGAGTGCTGATATGAAACATTCAGACAGAAAAGAGTTAGAATATCAGGAAGAATTAAATGGTGTTGATTTGGGGAAATACAATGGCTGTAATAAAGTGGTTTTTGGCTATTTTATTTTATTTTATTTTATTTTATTTTATTTTATTTGGCTATTTTTTAATTTTTTCTAAACCATTTTTTCGCGGCTAAAATCTCTTGAAACAGGTTAAACATGGGCTGCTCTCTTTTTTACACAGCTCCCGATCAAATCATTCATTTCTTGTGCAATTCACACATCTAATCGCTACAGAAATCTGATTGCGGTCAAAGTGGTTGAGGATGCCGCATCAAACTGAATTGGATCGGCCAATATAACACATGTACTCAGATTAAAGTAACAGTTGATTTCAAAATCGCATTTACAGACGAATGCACTCTTTGGATTTTTGATACCGTCAAAATTGAGCAGTTTAGAAGAGTCATAATTGCAACTACAGAGAGACACTCAATCAAGATGAGTATATCGACATTTGAAACTGAACAACTCCTTGGAAAGAGATACCAAGTTGAAAACAGGATTATTTCACTCCTCGTTACCATTGATTGCTTGCAAGAAACTACTGAGCGTTTGATTCGGTCTCTGAATGACTATTCAAGTCATTTCTGTAATCTGATTTGAAGTGATAGAAGCAGATATCGCTATAATCCAAAGTCCAAACTCGATTTGAACAATACCAAATGAAAAAAGACGTTTCTACAATTCCATCAATATCAATCATGTGCTGTTTTTGACACTCAACTCTTGGATATGACTAGAGGTGAAATTGGACATTTCTTGAAGAAGAGAAAATCGGATTTGAAGAGAAAAATCGGATTTGAAGAGAAGACTACTTATGATCGATTAGGACGATTCAGTGGCTCAATGATCAACTGATGATTTACAATAATTTCCATCTGATTTTAGTACACCAACTGCTGATGATCCAAGAGTTTTTTATTGATTTTTCAAGCAGAAAACTTGCCCAAGCAATTCACACTTTTGAGAGAACCAGAAAACACAGCAGTGAAACAGAAGCACCTTTTTCGAACCAAAGTTGAAGAGAAAGAAAAGACAAAGAAAAGAGAAGAGAAGAAACTTGATCCCGATTGTAGTAGCAGACAAGTTTGCTCATTGAGTCGATTCTTTGAACAAATAGTTTTAGAACTCACCCATATGTGATTCATGATATCATTCCAGTGGAACTACAGTACAGAGTACACTACAGTACTCACGTCTATATTGAACAGTCACTTGAAGGGTTAAACGCTACTGCAGTAACATTGATTCACTGAGATCATTAATTGAAACAAGATCATGCTGCCATAATTCAAAAGCTGAAAACAGTAGCAATTCAAAAACTGAATAGCACACTCAGTTCTGGGTCATTGTCTGATTATAACGGTACAAACATGTGTATCGACTCTTTGGACTTGTTCATTTTTCGAACATCTTTTCTCAGAAAAAATAAAATAAAAAATTGCCAACCATCAAATTATACAGTCTTATTTATTAGTCTTCTAATGTTGAATTTAATAATGAATTCAATAAGACGAGTAATAAATGATTTTAAATAAATAAATTAATTAATTTAAATAAATAAATGAAATGTTGAATTCAATATCCAGTTGGATGATTACGCAATATCCTAAATCACTCATGAGTCATCTATGGTACATTCAGATGTCTGCAGTGTAGGAGCTACCTACTGACTCAATCTCTTCTGTTGAACAGCTCAATACACACCCTCCTCCTCTCTGGAGCGTGTACTACAGTACTTCCGGAACCTGGTGGTCCCTAAAGTGGGTTGTGAGTGGTTAGTTGAACTATACATGTGACAATACTATGTGATTCTCCACAATAACGTATTCTGTTTAACTTGTCTCTACTAAGACGAGCAATAGATGATTTTTAATAAATAAATTAAAATACGATTTTAAATAAAATAAATAATAATAGAAATGAAATAAAATCAAAGTGATATAGAGATCCACTCGAGTAAACTGCTTGAATTGTTAGCTATTTCAGGGAATCCAACAAAAAATAAATACAATCATTGAAGTTCAATGCCGCTACCGTGTGTTACAACTACCTCAAAAGAAAACCACTCAAAAACAATTAATTGACTAATATAACTAAAAAATGTCCTTCAATGTAGAGTCGCCAACTCGCTGCTCGCAGACTAATGCACTCCATTGGTCTTTTGGTCAACCAGCTCACGCAAAAGAGTGTTGGTGGAGTTCATCTCGCCGGCCAGAGTCTCGAGATTGAAGGCAATGCTGGACAGCTGGGCCACAATCTGGGCGCTGGGGTCCGTGGGGATGTCGTTTTCGTCCTCCTCCTCAATGTACCAGTCGCTGGCAGTGGTGTAGGCCTCTGCAATCTTGGGCCAGAGCTCGCCGTGAAGCTCTCGGAAACGCGGTCCGGTAGGGTGGGGGCTCCAGATCTTGTACGTTCCCTTGGGGTTGAGCGCGTGGCAGTCGGCCTTGAGACACTCGCGCTCGAGCGACGACAGACAGTCGTAGTTGGAGTTCCAGTTGGAGTACTTGTACACTTCCACGGGGCACGCGGCCTTTTTGGATCCGCTAATGTGCAGGTTGATTCTGAAAGTTGCGCTCATGGTTGTGGTGGTGGTGGTGGTAGGATAGTAGCTGACGGTGGAGAGCTGAAGTGCTTGCAGTGATGCCAGATAAAAAAGGTGTTCTGAAGGACTTGCACTAAATATAAGTCACACCATCAGAGAGCCTAACGCAAAAGTCACAGGGTCAGGTGAACAAGGGGGTGGCAAAGTAGGTTGAGGGGAACAAGAAACGAGCCTTCCTTTTGGCGGTCACTCTAGGCTTTTGGGTCTGACGCTCAGGTGCGATTCTGGGCCGAGTTGGTTTTGGTCTCTCCAGAGTGGTAGGTTGGGGGTTTTTCAGAGACGTCCCTTTTTTTCCGTGGAAACTGGTAATTTCTCAGATTTGACACCAGATTTGAAATCGTCACGTCTTGGGGAATCCATTGGTGGTGAGCAAATCGCAATTTGACCGCTATTCGCCCCGTTGGACCGACATGTCGAGGTGGAGCCACTTCCTGAAACATGTCCGCTGATTGCAGAAATTAGTCTTCTGACGCGATGCCTAACCAAAAAGTGTCCGTCTCTTCAGCAGCGACCAAAATCGCCAATTTCGGAGATACGGCCGTTTCAACCGCACCGTTGCACGCGCAGTCACGTGGCGATCAAAACGGTACCCGCCAAGTCTGCTTTTGGGGCTAGACGCAAATTTCAAGGCGTGCTTTTTTTTGTCGGCCCTAACGTGCTGTGGGGTAAGCTTGTTTTGAAACTTGGCACCGCAAAAGTCTTGGCTTTTCGAGGGGCTGGGGGTCGGAGATTTGGGCCAGGAGACGCGCTAGCTCTCGGCTACCCAGTGAGACGCTTTAATTTCCCGTAGCAGGCGTATTCGGTCTTTCAGAGGGTCTCAATCAAAGTCAGTTGATTGGGGGGAAGATTAAAACTGAGGATCTCCAGACCAGTGAATATTTCCAGCAAAAACGATTGTACGGGAGATTGGACACCAGGAGCACCTGCACATGACACCCAGGCTCCTTTTCCCAGAGTTTCAGATCTCTCAGAGCTCTCAAACACCCATTTGTCGCCGTGACCAAAATTGTATTCAGCCTAAAGTGTGGGGGAACTCAATGAGTTAGCTCTGAAACAAGAGGGTCGCTCTAAAGAGGCCAATTTCCGGCTTATTACAAATCTGAAAATGCAGCAGTAATGAGAATCGATTTTTGCACTCAGTGGTACTTCACGGGGTCTGGTAGCGCCTGTATTCGTGACGTTATTGTGCTTCAAAGAAAGCACATGACCTCTTTCTCTAGCTGAACCTTGTGGGTATTCACCACCTCCTGGGCCGTTTTTTTATTTTCCTTATTTGAACGAGATTTGGGTGTCAAAAGTGGTATCATTGAAATGATAATCTCATTTTAAAAAAGATGCACTTTTCAGATTTTGAAAATACCTACCACAACTGTTTTTAGGACTCATAACTGAAAATAACATGTCATAATGAGCCGTACAGGGTTCGTATGGTCTATGTGTGTATAAAACACGCTATATTTTATACACTACAAGAAATCTGAAGAGTGAATGTTGTTCGGAATTGAATTTCAAGTAATGTGGTACCTCTTGATACCTCTTTTCTTTCCTTTTTACTGTTTCATGAGGCATTCAAAATGTACTGTAGAAGGGTAGCTCGATGAGACGTTCAAGGAGGTTTGGAAGAAATCTGAAAAGAGCATTCTTCTTGATTTTTCCCAATTAGTCGGTTTTTGTTTTGAGAGGTGTGAAAATGTGATCTTTGTGTGGTTTTTAAGTGACCGTATTCGTCTGCTTAGTCATCGAAACGTTTTAAGGATTAATTAAATTAAATTAAATTAAATTAAATTAAATTAAATTAAAAATAAAAATAAAATAGCTATAAAAATAAAATAATAAAGACCAATAAAGAATTAATTTCAACTCTAGTTTATTCATATCAAAACAACTCATTGTATCGGACCAATAAAACACTCTAGAGACTTGTAAACAACTCCATTACACTCATGCTGTCATTCTGAGTAAAATGCACTCTTCAGAATATCGATATTCCTACCCCATGTCTCTAGAAATTGAACCACATCCATTCATAACCCCGACTATCATTTTAAAGTACAATCCAGACAGTATAGACATGAATAAAGGGTATTATTAAAAATTAAAAATTAATATATCTGTAAAGATGTTAGTAAGGAGCGATTTGAAGGGTATTCAGCTTTTGATGATTGTTTTTTTTTTTTTTAGTTTTTGTTGTTCTTTCTTCTTTTCCGTCTCGTGCCTAAATAATGATGCAACACTGACGAGATTCAACACCAGGCCCGAGAAGAGAAGCCCGGGTGGCAACTTCGAAAACATCATCGACGCCTTCGCCAGTCAAGGCCGAGCACTCCAGATACCGCTTGGCGCCTATGCGGGTGGCCATGGCCTGGCCCTGTTGCGGGGTGACGCACTGTTCTTTTTCGCGCAAATCTTTCTTCAGTCCAATCAGCAGAACAGGCACTCCGGGACATCGTTCCTTCACTTCCTTGATCCACTTGACCTCCACGTTGTCCAGCGAGTCTGGCACGTTGACTGCGTATCCAATGAGGATTGCGTGGGCGTCAGCATAGGCCAACGGTCTCAGTCTTTCGTATTCTTCCTGTCCTCTGAGTTAGTCGTGTAATTGGGTTGTACTGGGTTGTAACTGGGTTGATAATAGAGCTGATAATGAAGATCAAGAAATAATGAAAATCGGGACTCGGAAATCATGAAAATCGTGATCTTGGAAAGAAATCGTGAAAATCAAAAAAGTCCAGAAATCAAAAAAATCGCGATTGCACACTCAAGGATCAACCATCAAAATCACAATTCAACCTAGACAGATCAAGATGATCATTCAGTCTGATTGAAAAAAAGCCGCCCTCCAAACTCACGCTGTATCCCATAATGCTAAAGCCACTGATTTTCCGTCTACTCGACAATCGGCCACGTAGTTGTCAAACACTGTTGGTAGCTGTGTTAGTGGGGCGAACACATCATTGAGAAGTTGTCGTAGAGTCGACTTTCAAATTGTTGTAAGTAGACAAAACAAACGAGAAATCGTCGCAAGTCGACAAAATAACGAATCAAATCGTCTTCAAGTCGAGTAAATCATGTCGCATTGTCGTTTGTTGTACTCACGTATTTCTGGGTTAGTAAGAGAAGAGTAGTGTTGCAATGTTACCTGATCACCATTACAGCAATATTAGTATCGCCATCATAATTGCGTGCCGCACTTGCCCGTAACTTCACAGCATCACTCACCGAAGGAAAAGACCCCATTGTGAAAACACACAAAAGCGAGGTTTTGCCACATGCTCCATCGCCGACAATGACGACTTTTCTGAGTTAGTATGTTGTTTGTGTTGTTGCCAGTTCTGGGGCCAGTTCTGGGTCCCACATTCTGGTCCAAAGCCCTGGAGATGGGTGCTGGCACGGCTGATGGAAGCACGGCTGAGGCAGCGGACATGAGGCAGAGATGCTGGCAAGAGAGGTAAGAGAGACCCTGGGAATGGCGTGTCATTGTGGAGCACGACAAGGCACAACAGAGACACAGAAACGGGTCTTCTGGCGGCTCTTGAACCCACCACACACCCCATGAAGCCCCAACACACCACAACAGAACGACACATCAGAGAACCCACTCAAAAGCCACTCAAAAGCCACACAAAAGCCACGCTGGCGCCAATGAGCAGGTCACTCTAACTCTACCTCCTCTCACTGTGTTTGTGTCGTTCTTTATCAACCAACCACACATCTTTCGTGGCACCTTTGACACCCCTTACAGCCCCTTTGTGAGGTATCTTCAGCAGCAACTGCAGCCGCAAATAGCCCCGCTGCTCAGAATTGCAACCGCCAGCTGTCCCCACGACACTCCTCTTGTCATCCAATCATTGCCGTACTCACCGTTTTATGGGCTGTGCCATTCCGTTGGATGGGTGCAGCTAGAGTTCAGTGACGCGTGTAATCTTACTAAGTCATAATCTGTGGGGTGGGGGAGAATCGAAAAGTGCAACAAGAGAGCAAAAGAGCATAATCTGCTCAAACAACAACATGGTACTTCTTACCACTTGATTCAGCTCAAAATGTTTCTCAGAACCTGCAAAAGCCAGTCCTTTCTTAAACACTCATAACCTGTGTAAACAATAAGGTTTATGCCTCAAAGGCGCACCCCACCAAAGGTCACGAGACGCCTTTGCAGAGACATATCAGAGTAAAAGTCTCTGTTACAGGTGTCACACAAAGAAACCAACTATAGCATGACACTCAGAACAGCTCCATACACCCCCTGAGGGCTTTTCACGCTCTTTAACCCACTCCCTCACTAACTCATAACCTGATGAAAGGTGGCAAATTAGCTCCGCTGGAATCCGCCCAAATCAGTCACTACGGTTACCGCATCCGCGTGGACTGGTCCCGAAAACGAGCGTCACGTGACCGAAACCTTAGTTTCGAAATCCACCATCAAAGTCAAAATTCTGATAATACGGTAAGCACCACTATTCACAGCGCGAGAGATCACGGATTACCACGTCCTGCAGATGGAGAAGGCGATATATTCCAAGGACGGCAAGAGGGTCATCAACCTCAAGCCGCGCGAGACGTTCAAAACGGAAAATGTGCAGTTTGAGTGGGACACAGAAACTCCTTCGGCGAGTACCGGTTCAGGAGGAGGCACAAAGAAGAAAAAGAAGAAGAAGCGGTCGGTTCAGGGCGGCCAGCAGCAGGTCATCATTGACAACATTGCTTTGGACGAGCAGAGCATTGTTTACGGGGTCATGGAGGCCAAGAGAAGGGCTGACAGGATGCGTGTTGGGGCCGACAGAGGGGGGGTGGTGCCAGGTGTGTCTGGAGGCCCGCGCAACTTTGGCGGCAGCGGCAACAACGGCTCTGCGGTGGACGAGCGCGCGCGCATCAAGCAGTTCTGGCTGTCGCTGGGCGAGGAGCAGCGCCGCTCGCTGGTCAAGGTGGAGAAGGAGGCGGTTCTGAGCAAAATGAAACAGCAGCAGCGCAACACATGCAACTGCGCGGTTTGCGGCCGCAAGCGGGTCGCCATTGAGCAGGAGCTGGAGTCGCTGTACTCGGCCTACTTCCACGAGCTCGAGAGTCTGTCCGACGCGCAGGAGATGCCCATCCTGCCGCTGCCCAGCCTGAGTTTCTTCAAAAACGACGACGGACTGCGACGGGAGCACGACACGACCGCGGACGGCACGGACGGCGTCGCCGAAGTCACCGCAGCCACGCGACAGCTCTCGCTGGCCCAGAACCCCGCCCTGGTCAGCGTGGGCAAGGTGGCCGAGACTGAGGAGGAGGGGGACACTGAGGAGGACGAGATTGGGGAGCATGTCTACGGTGCAGGAGGCGCCTCTCGAGCCTCCAACGGCAATGCATCTACGGTCGCCGCAGCTTCCGCAGCCTCCACATCGGCCCCTCCGACGGCGCCAGTACCGCCGGTTCCGGTTCCGGGATCGCTGCTGACAGTCGCGGACGATCTGCTGACTAATGACGGCAAAAAGTTCATTGAGATGATGGAGCAACTGGCAGACAAACGGGCAGCACGCGGCGAGGAAAGCGCGGATGAGGAATACGACGACGACGAGCAGTATGAGGACTACGAGGACGACGATGAATATGACGAATACGACGAGTACGACGACAACGACGACGACTACGAGGACTACGATGACCACGAGGGCGGCAACCTGTCCGACGCCCAGCGCATGGAGGAGGGACGTCGAATGTTTCAAATATTTGCTGCCCGGATGTTCGAGCAGCGGGTTCTGCATGCGTACAGGGAGTCTCAAGCCGCCAAGCGACAGGCCGAGCTGCTCAAGGAGCTGGAGGAGGAGGAGCAGCGTGAATTGGAGCGCAAGAAGCGCGACGACGAGCGCCGAGAACGAAAAAAGGAAAAGAAACGAGCTCTCAAGGCCATCAAAGACGAAGAGAAGCGTCGTGTAGAGCAGGAACGGGCTGAACAACAACGGATTGAGGCTGAGGCAGCCGAGAAGATCCGTCTGGAGGAAGAAGCCAAGCGGTTGGAGCGAGAGAAGGAAAAAGAGGCTCGCAAGGCAGCAAATGAAGCCAGACAAAAGGCTCGACTTGCCGAGCAGGAAAGGCTGGCCAGAGAGAAGGAGGAGCAGCGAATGGCCAGAATCAGAGAAAAGGAAGCCAAAATCAAGAGAGACAAGGAGGCCGAGGAGGCCAGAAAGGAGGCCGAGGTGGCCAGAATAAGGGAGGAGAGAATCAGGGAGGAGATGGAGAAGGAGGCCGAAGCTAGAGCAGCTGAAGCCAAGGCTGAGGAGGAGAGAATAAAGGAAGAGCAGGCTAAGGCAGCCGAGGAGGAGAGGGTTAGGGAAGAGGAGAGGTTGAGGGAGAAGATGAGAGAGGAGCTGAGGCTAAAGGAAGAGCTGAAGCTGAGGGAGGAGGCAGAACAGGCTAGGGTTCAGGCCATAGCTGAGGCTGAAGCAAGGGCTGCTGAGGTCAGGGCCGCTGAAGCGCGAGCCGCCGAAGCCAGAGCTGAGTCTAGAAATACGCCATCTCCCGGTCCTGGCGGAATCAACAACGCCAGTAATGCCAAATCTTTACTGAACGCATTGTTGCGACCTGCTCAGCCTGGTCAGGCCGTCAGTGATCACGGAATGTCATCTACCTATTCTCCCAGCCCTGTCCACGGTCATATCGGTGCTGTTGGTGGTGTCGGTGCCGTTGGTGGAGGACACACTCCATCCAGCGGAACCCCTCTATCAGCCAGCCCTCTCCCTTCCAATCACAATAATCACATGGGCCACGGTCTGAGTCCACGTGTCTCTACACCTCCAATGATTCCCATTTCGCCCCCTACAGCGCCTGTTTTGCCTGCTACACAACCAACCACGCGATTTGATCCCTGGAACTCGTCATACTCTGGGATCATGGGCCAGCCGCTTAGTCAGCCGTTTTCTTCGCCAGCGCGATCCATCTGGGGCTCGGTGGGCGAAGTTCCCGGCCACGTGATTCGACAAGCGGCTCTGGACGCCTACGAGGAGCTACACAAGAGCGGCAAGGTTGATCCCAGCGGATTTGCAAATTCGCGCGCTCTACAGAGTTGCGCTCAAAAGTATGCTCAGGGCCAGTCTTTTGGGGTGTCTGAGTTGTTCAAGGCCTGCGAATCGTGTTTCGATATTTGTGGAAGTCTGATGAAGCCCAGAGGGGGCTTGTAGGTGCCGTTTCGGGCATGCTACGTTATTTAATGCTCTGCTAATGATAATGAATTTATGTGTGGAGTTGGTGTTGCTGTAGTTGGGCCGGAGTCTCTCTGCGACTGCCGTAAAAGCCGGCCTTGTAGACAATCAACAAGTTTCCACCAGTGAAGTTGATTTGGACATCATCTGAGCGCCAGACGTGTTATTTCTTCTTTTGGAAATTTGCTTTCAAAGTTTGGATTTATCTGATGTAGGCTCAGGTGTATGGTGGCACAGTAAGTGGTTGATTTTTGTCGGAAAACGACCTTTGAATGGGGTAATAGGTAGAGTGAGAGTGTGTGACTGTGTATCAGCTGTTGCTATCTCGATCGGAGCATTATTGGCCGAGAAAATTTGATTCTGTGACGTTTCTTTTTTTTCTTTTTACATTCAAAAATCATGCCAAGTGCTTCACCTGCAGGTACCCAATGTGGTCTATATAGAGATACCAATATCAGTTATATACGCACTGTACGTGGCTCGAATTGGAAACATTCACGGTACCAACAACCTGATTCGGACAAGGTGTTTTTTGCCGTTTAACTGCAGTTTTTACTTCCCAGATACGGCGTATTGATAATCAGTTGAGTGAGTTGTGTTTTAAGAGTATTGGGTATATTGAGACAGCTTGAAAGTGGTTTTACAAACGGTTTTTTCCAGTCAGAATGGTGATATCTTTGTGACCATGCTCCAGAGATTGTGGAGAGTGTACAGTCGCCCTAATGATGCAGTTATCGTCTTTTGTTCATTTCTCAAATATTTTCACATTTCTTCTCTCACTCATACTGTATCCAGTTGAGGCAAACGCATCTGCATCTTATCACCTTGTCTCAACTCTATACTCTTCTTCCTTGCACTCACCCCAACTATCCATATGAGACAAGTTCGGAACGCAAAAGATACCACCGCAAACAGTACGACACAGATGATACCACCGCAGTCGCCCGAAAGCAGCAGGTGAAGCAGCCCCTCCAGCCGCCTCCATTCGACTGGCGACGTTTCCACAAACTACATAAACCATGTCGTGCCCCCTCATGGTTCTCTAGATCCAAGATCCCCCACCGACCCAACACCACTACAATGAAGTTCTCTGTTGCCGCCCTCACTCTCGTCGCCGCCCTCGGCCTTGCCGCCCCCGCCCGGGACTACAACGACGACTACGACTACGACTACGACGTCCGTGGTGTCGACCAGTCCAACTACCAGTGGCCCCAGTCCGACTACATGTACCAGATG
This sequence comes from Yarrowia alimentaria, assembly GCA_900518985.1. Taxonomy (NCBI): domain Eukaryota; kingdom Fungi; phylum Ascomycota; class Dipodascomycetes; order Dipodascales; genus Yarrowia; species Yarrowia alimentaria. Next base: position 752,679 of record ULGN01000003.1, read on the forward strand.
CAGGCTCAGCGAGGCTGGGACCAGCGAAACCTGGACATGCGAACCGACGGCCGAAACCTGTACTTTGGCCAGGGCGACTACCAGAACGTCAACGGCACCCCTCTGCGGTCCGTCAACATGTTTGTCGACGTCAAGGGCGACATCAACGTGGTCCACAACCGCGACGACTCGTCTGACACGTCCAGCTGGAACGACCGGTACAACAACCGATACGTTGGCGTTGACAACGGCCGACTGGCCCTGTCTGACCGACGATCCAACGCTGTCGGTCTGCAGCGATACGCCGACAACCGAGTCTCCTGGAGACAGAACAACGGCCAGCAGCAGTTCCAGGCCTGTCCCGTTGACCAGTCCGGCCGAGCTTACGACATTTCCAACGACCAGCGATCCTCCGATCACCTCTACCAGGTGTTCACTGGCCAGCAGCCTTGCGCCAACCCCATTGCTGTTACCCTCAACGGTAACCGAATGAACGGCCGATCCCGGTACCAGAACTCCCAGTTCCGTGTGATGGACAACCAGCAGTTCCGAGACTCCCGAGTTGTCAACAACGACGGCCGACTGATGCTCATTGACGGTCGAAACAGCAACTACAACAACTACGACCAGTTCCGGGGCCAGCTCTCTTACCGAGGCCAGCTCGTCGACCACCAGGGCCGATTTGTCCAGCTCGGAAACCAGGCTTCCATGCGATTCACGGACCGAAACCAGGTCCGACAGGGTCTCACTGGCTTCAACTACCGAGACAACCGTCTGACTTACCAGAACCAGGGCTTCATTGCCTGCCAGGTTGAGAACGGCATGTGGGAGCTGCGACCTACTGGTGCTGAGGGTGCTGCTGCCGCCTGTAACAACGCTCAGTACGTCCAGATCTCCATGGAGCCTCTTAACTAAGTGTGACTTGGGTTCTTTTTTTTTTTTTTTACAAAATACCAAAAAAATAGTTGATTAATACATTGATTGATTAAAACTTTATAGTACCGTAGCAGTAGTGACATTTCTCTCTCGCTTTTTTGGTCCTATTATGTCTAGAAAGGTCAATTGCTGTAAAACTCCTCTTCACTCATAACCTGATTATGTAATCAATGTTTTCATACATGGCAAAAAAGTGATTTCTGGCAGGATCGAACTGCCGACGTTCTGCGTGTTAAGCAGATGCCATGACCGACTAGACCAAGAAACCGGATATGACAATTCAATGCTGGGGTATAGACTGGATGTGAATTTTGAGTCTCAAATTTTTTTGAGGAGCCTATTTGGAGAGTAGTTAGAGGTACCATTAGATTCTCCGTGAAAATCTGATTCTATTGATGCTCTTCTTATAGCTCTAGCAGTGATATTGAATGAGATAGTGAGGTTCATTCTTAGTTTTGGGGAGCTGGAACCAATGGTATAACTCCATGAATACTGGAGTTTTTGACATTAAAACTTGTTCACTCTAATCTTTAGCTTGTTATTGGCTATACCTGCTCTTGGAAATTTTCAAAGTGATCATATTCCGTCTTACAAGTCTGTCAATAATGATGTCCTGTATGACTTTACCAGGAACACCATAACGTTCAATATAACAGATCAAACTAGTGCATTCTTCTGGTAATGGTATTATGGATTCAAATATACAATATCTAGTATCTTCAAGTCACACCCATAGCTATAAATACAGCTATTTATCTTATAGTGGTGAAAGCCTTACCGCGTACCTACCCCTTGGGGTAAGAGAGGCAAGTTTACGAGCTACAACCGTTTTTATTATACCATTTTGATCAGAAAAGTTTGGTAATTATTCCAGTTTGGTTCAATCGTCTGTATTTCAACTACTCGTGGATTGAGCACTGTTTCAATACTGTTAGTCTACACACCTCCTAATGTTACAATATCTCACTTTTTTCCAGTCTCCAAAATGAATCTGAAGAGTACATTTCAGTCTAGTAGAGCTTCTAATTGCAATTGTCAAGTTTGTTTTCCTATTAATGAACTAACCATCGTATTATCCTCCTCTATTACATTGCTGTATCATCTTGTACGCTAGAAATGTAACTCCCGTTCCAGATAAGCCACGATAATTTTTAAAAAAATCAGCCTTCTCCAAATGATTCACTGATTATGATAGCACCACTTGTTTGTCCGTAGTTGTGAAATTGGCAAATATGCAGTTCGGACGGCAATTAAGGTATTCCCGTATATTAAAATATTTCTGGCAAAAAAACTGCACCAATGCGGCCACTACCACTATCGGTCTCCACTCTACTGCACAGACGCATTTCACTGCATTTCGTTTTTCATTTAACACGACTTTGCAATGTAGGGCATTAGGTTGCTACCCCTTGATTAGTCAGCTGGGAGCAAATGTCGGTTTTAAGGTTTGGCGTAAAACGTCAGACTTTTGACCTGTCTTTTCTTTCTTTCTCTTCTTTCAGGGCCTTGTCAACTAAAAAAAAGCCGTGCAGACAGTGCTCCGCGGACGTCTGTTTCAAAAGTGGAATTTTGGCCGCGTGTAGTAAGAACGACTTTGCGGTCACGTGGGAGCATAGCCCAGCACACATAGCTCTCGTTTAGACCTGCCACATGTGCCCCACGATGGCTGCTTTCCTTGGCCAAGCCAAGAAATTTAACCGGGACGACCTTGCAACGCAAAGCAAACCTTATTTCCAATGTATGTGCTGTTCAAAAGCCTACAAGTCGCTCAGACTGTTTACTGTTATCGATAATATTTCGTCTGGAATTATAGTCATCGAGTCCAAACTCTGGCCCAGCATTCTCCGCACTTTGGTCTTTCTGATTTGCGACTCTGCGCGCGCCCAACTCGAGTATTCGGCAGAAAATCAAAAATTTCGCGGTTTTTGCATGTGCTCTTTTTTTTCTTTTTGTCCGCCCTTTTGCTGGCTATCACAACCCCACTGCTGAAACCGCCAAAGTCGACGTTTTTGGACGGCAGGGGCGCAAAAACAGCCGGCATCTGTCTGCGGACGTCACCGACTTGGATCTCCACAGGTGGAGACGTCATAGGGGCCCACCTGTCAAATATACGTCAGCGGCCTTATTCACCAAATTTTAGGAGGAACACGGATAGTTGCGTCTGTACTTTTCAACCTTAAAAGATATTGCTCAACGTGGACCAATGATACCCGCGTGTGCGACGCACATGTTTTTTACGCGATCTGACGTGTCAGCCGGACCTGTCGAACAAGTTCCTGATCGGGTCTTGAGAGACCGCATCTCTATTACACTGTTATTGTCCTTTTATGGGCGGTATAAAAGGTCCCACGTGACTGGAGAGCTACCGAAACCTTATTTTGTCTATTTTTGGCGGAACAAGAGGTCTGGAACAAGGGGGTGTGATGTAGACAGGCGCGATTCGGATAAAAAAAAATTAAAATAGAAAGAAAAAAAAAAAAGAAAAAAAAAAATACGATCGGAGGGAGATGGGAAGATGACACTAGTGGATGCGCAAAATTGCCAAGGGAAATATGGGTGTATAGGGTACCGTAGAGGAAGACAGGGTGGCATTAGCGGGGTCGTGGAACGTCTTTTTTTTTAGTCGGCAACGGTTAAAGAGGGACGTTGTGGTCTAAAAGAAGGAAAAAGGAGGGCAGCTTTGAAAAGGGCAGTTTGGTCAGTATATTTTTACCAGGTTCTATTTTTTTCGCTTTTGCAGCGCTTTCACGTTTTTTTTTTTTTTTTTTGGTGCCTATTTCGCCTTTTCTTAAACTTCTAAATTTGGTTGGTATGTGCCCTTGACACTGCCTCCCGAGGCTAAATGTGAAACGCGACGTGAGGGCTGGGGTCGGTGTAGAGAGCGCCTCAGACGGGCTACGGCGATTCTGAAGAGTGCGTTTTGGAGAGCGCGTCGTCGGCAGTGCGCTGTCCAATTTTCAGCGCCATCAAGCCCCCACAGCCCGCCCCAGACCCCCCCTCCCAGGACGCCTTGTCACTCTTCCCAAACTTGTTTCCGCGTTAAAGTTGCTGGCCCAGACGTCGCAGAAACACCACCCAGTCCCTTCTTTCCTACACACACACTTCTCACAGCCAGCAATGCGAAATCTCACGGGCGAGGCTGAAAACCCCTTTGACCAGCAGTCGTACCAGTCGTCGGACGAGCGGTCGCACGGCTCCGGCGACTTTCTGTACCCGGGCGAAGGTGGCGACGAAAAGTCGGAGCAGTCGTACGACTACCACGACAGCAGAGACAACATCAACCAGGTCAGCAGCGGCACGGAGCACCTCATGCCGCAGGTGCCGTCGCGGTCCACAAAGCCGTACTTTGACCACGACGCGGCGTCGTCCCGGCAACATCTGGTGGACCGATCGTCCAGCAGCGGCTCGCTGGCAGGCATGGGCAACATGACGCCCACGGGCTTTGACCGCTACCCGGACCGCATTTCCAGCGTCAACGTGCCGCGCTCCGCATCTGTGTCCGAGGTGGGCTCCATCTCCGAGGCCGGCGAAAACCCGTTCGTGGTGAACGCCGACTTCTCGCCGTTTGGAGGCTACCCGGCGTCGTCCTTCCCGCTGCACATTGACGAAAAGGAGCAGGACGACTATCTGCACAACCCGGACCCGGTGCTGGACCAGGAAATGGACAAGCGCTGCCAGTGCCACAAGATGGACCGCCGCGGCATCTCGTCGCTGATTGCGTTCATCCTGCTGGTCGGCGGCCTGGTGGTCATCTTCATCGTGCTGCCCATTCTCACCTACTCGGGCGTCACCGAGTCCGTGGCCCACCCCGTGGTGCACAAGGAGGTCGAGGTGCTGTCGGCGTACCAGTTCCCGCAGCTGTCGTTCCGAAAACAGCTCGTGGACCCGGACACGCCGCAGTCGGCCATGACGCACACCGCGGACGACAACTCCAAGTGGGAGCTGGTCTTCTCCGACGAGTTCAACATGGAGGGCCGAACCTTCTACCCCAACGACGACCCCTACTGGACCGGCGTGGACATCCACTACGCCGCCACCAAGGATCTGGAGTGGTACGATCCCGACGCCGTCACCACCGAAAACGGAACCCTGGTGCTCACTCTGGACGCCTTCAAGTCGCACGACATGTACTACCGTTCGGGCATGGTTCAGTCGTGGAACAAGCTCTGCTTCACCCAGGGCTACATTGAGATTTCCGCCTCTCTCCCCGGCCAGGGCCGAACCCCCGGTCTCTGGCCCGGTCTCTGGACCATGGGCAACCTGGGCCGTCCGGGCTATCTCTCCACCACCGACGGAGTGTGGCCCTATGGCTACAACGAGTGCGATGCTGGTATCACCCCCAACCAGTCGTCCACCGACGGTATCTCTTACCTGCCCGGCCAGCGACTCAACAGCTGTACGTGCAAGAACGAGGACCATCCCAACCCCGGAACCGGCCGAGGAGCTCCCGAAATCGATGCCCTGGAAGGCTCCGTTGGCCCCAAGCTAGGTGTGGCTTCCCAGTCGCTCCAGGTTGCGCCCTTTGACATTTGGTACATTCCCGACTACAACTTCATTGAGATCTACAACTCGTCCGTCACCTCCATGAACACGTACGCCGGCGGAATGTTCCAGCAGGCCATTTCCGGTATCACCACGCTCAACAACGACTGGTACGATGTCCCCAGTATTGACGGACAGGATCCCAGCGAGCTGACCTACCAGACGTTTGGATTCGAGTACCTCAACGGCGACGACGATGGATACATCAAGTGGTTCGTGGGCCAGGACCCCACTTTCAACCTCCATGGATACGCTCTGGGCCCCAACGGTAACGTTGGACGTCGAGACATTTCCAAGGAGCCCATGACCATTATCATGAACCTGGGTCTGTCCAACTCCTGGACCTACATCGACTGGCCTGCTCTCAATTTCCCCTCCAAGATGCGAATTGACTATGTCAGAGTGTACCAGCCCTCTGGAGCCAATTCGGTGACGTGTGATCCCCAGGATTACCCTACTTACGACTACATTGAGAAGCACAAGAACGCCTACGAGAACGCAAACTTGACGCTTTGGACGGATGCGGGGTACAACTTCCCTCAGAATACCTTGATGCATGGGTGTAGCTAGAGAGGTAGCTACGAATGAGATCTAGGCAATGGGAGGCGCGAAATTGCTAGAAAGGCTAGTGGCGAGTTGCATGGGCAACTGCCCAGCGAGATGGCTGCATATTGCTATCACGATCTGGCTTGGTTAAGATACCAGAGGAGGAACAACAGGCAAAAAGAAGAGGGACAAATCACACGGGGTGATATCATGAGTCACTATATTGGCTCCTTTTTATAGAGTACACTAAGCATTAACAGTTATTTTCAGTATCGTAGGCAAACAACGCAGGTAAACTGGTGGGAATAAATGCGAGCAACACTGTTTTATTCGAAATGATATGTTGAATTGATTGCATTTTTCAGAATTTAAACATCTGCCATTTTCACTTTGTAAAATTTTGATGGTCAGTTTTCCAAGTTGAGAAGAAATTATTGGAGTGAGTTCGTATTTGACAATTAAAACTGATACCAAGCTCAGGTACAGAGTAGTAATTGCCCTTTGGTTTCATTCAAATTACTTCGTTTTTTATTGCATTCAAGCAGTTTAGGTACCTCGTTTTCCCTCTGAAATTAATTTCAATCTGACGACACCATTATATACATTCTAAACTAATGAATCGGTTTGTGGGTACTAGTCAACTCCTTGAATCTCCTCCTTGTTCTTAAATCTCCATAACTCTCTCGTAGCATCCTCCAAGTCATCTTTTATTTTCCTGGTCACGTGACACTGATCTCTCTACAAATGGCTTCAGCCAAGTTGAAATCCCAATATTCGGTTTCTTGGTCTAGTCGGTCATGGCATCTGCTTAACACGCAGAACGTCGGCAGTTCGATCCTGCCAGAAATCACTTTTTTACTTAATCGCGGCATAAACTCTTGTTGATCGTCAGTTCAGCGGCTAAGTAAATTCTAAAAATCACTTTAGCCACGCGTTTTTTTTGGATTATGATCGACACTTGAGCTGTAAAAAAGAACGCAGGAGAACTACGACTTTTTCAGAGAGAAATAATTTGATTCAGTTTGGATTTTCTTGGTTTTCGGTATTTTGCTTGATTGTTCTCTCTGATTATTGCTTGGTTTTAGCTTGGTCTTTTTTACGTTATTTAGCACATGATTTTTTGATCTTTTTTGACCTTTTTTTTGAATTGGTTTTTTATTTCTCGAAAATTGGTAACTTAAATGGTCTTGCTTGATCTGGATCAACAACGGATAGGAGAGTGCTAAGGAGATTTCGAAAAGAGCATTGTTCTCGGGAAACGATTCTGAATACAGCGGTACTGGTTATATTGGTATTTGGAAGCTCAGTGGCTCAACAATGGGGTATTGTTGAAGAGCACAAGAAACAGTAAGAGCGGTAAGACTTTATGGTAAGATCTAGGAAGTGTACTGTCTCAGAGTGTCTTCTGACGGATACTTGTGGGTGTCTTCTTGTGAATCTTCTTGTGAATCTTCTTGTAGATCTTCTAATAAATCTTCTAGTGGATGTTATCAGATGAATGTCTACTGATGAACCCCCCTGGTGATAGTCAGATTGTAGATCGGACCAAGTGGGCCAAAAATCAGTTTTTTTGACTCAACCGTCGTCTTTTGGTTCAAAGATACATCTTCCTTTTGTCGTGAAACTGTGCTACTTCCATTGACACATCTCTCCTCATTGTTTTTAAACAGTTTACCGTTGATATATGGGTCTACAATTGGCCAGCCATGGTTTTTGAATTACAATGAAAATGACACTGAAAGTGATATCATTGGATTGAGAATCAAATTCCAGATCGAACGCACTCTTCAGAATGTCGATAACTTGGCTAATTTGTTCAATTTCTTGAATTATATGGCTCTTTGGAGCGTGGGTGTTGAGTGTACTGTAATGGTGACTGTCAAACCGTTTTTAGAACATGTGAGAGGTACTTTGAATGAGAATTGAATTTTGAAACAAACGCACTCTTCGGAATTATGGTATCTAATTGTGTAATCTCACTTGAATTGTGTATAGTTGTGAGATGATGGGTGGAGCTCAGTGAAGTGAATTTCACCTTTCAATCCAAGCTATACTGGGTCAATGGAAAATCTGAAGAGTGCATTCAAAATATAATGAGAATTAAGATGGTTTTATCTCCTTAAAGCTTTCGTTTTTCTATACCAAGTTGAAAAAGGTGACAACCAAAATGAGCAATGGAATGATCCAGTAAGGGAACAAGACGGTTACCATTGGAAGAAACGTTTCCAAATGAAACTAAAGCTATATAAAATGGCATAATCAGCAGGTTTTACAAGAATAACCCCTCTTAAAACCCGCTCTAATCAGCTTTTGAAGACTCCTGGCAACTGCGTCTTCAAATCATGTCAAGACAATTTGGAAGCCTCACAGGGATGTTATGGAGATTCTGAAAAGTGCATCACTTTCTAAATTTCAACTCAATTCGAACGATACTACTCACACCCGTATTGAGGCTCTAAGGAGTAGTCCAGGAACTCATGTCTGGTGACTCCAATAGAAGCACGCAGAAACGGTTTCTCAACGCTATGAATGGTAATTTGAGATTCTGAAAAGTGCGATCTGTTCAGAATTTGATTCCAAGTAGCTCTGCACCAAAATATCTCTGAAGAAACGGTGGACTTAAAAACTACCTGCTGACTGTATCGACACCTTCTAATCAAGTGAGACTCTTGTATATGAAGTTCCAAAGATTCTGTGGAAATTCTAAAGAGTGCATTCTGCTCAGAATAACGACTTTAGTCAAACGCTCACCCCACAAAACTCTTATTTCCACTTTCAAGCCCGACTTCATGGAACACCCACAGACTACCATACTGCTTATGTAAGCATACAAAGTTTCAGAGCAACACTTGTCTGAACTCGTTACGGTGGCGAAAGTGGAAAAGAAAGGAAAAAAACCACAAAATAACGTCACGTGACCATGTAGACCGTTCCCACGACAGTGCCAACGTCGTTTTCAGCTCCCACACTGTCCACCAATCACCTTCCGTATGTCTGCTCTGACCCAGCTCATGCACCCCGATCCTCCCAACGGCTTTTGGTGGTGATTTATAACAAATAACCTGCATACGGTTTAGAATTGCCCAACTTGCACTTACACTTGCACTTACTCCAAAAAGAAAAGAAAAAATGATCAGAACAGCACGAATTTTGCAGCTGGCGACCCGAGCTGCGCGACCCAGCCTCCAGACCCGCTCTCTGATGCACCTGGCAGCCAAGCGGCCCGCTCTCGTGGCCCCGGCTCTCCCACGACAACACCACAGAAACATGTTCATCCAGACAGCATCCACACCCAACGAGGACGCGCTCAAGTTCCTGCCGTCGGTGCAGATCCTGCCTGAGGGCCACACGGTGGAGTTCACCAGCGGACGTGAGGCGCACTCGTCGCCGCTGGCCAAAAAGCTGTTTGGCGTCGACGGCGTGCGGTCGGTCATGTTTGGCTCGGACTTTATCACGGTGGAAAAGGCCCAGGACACGGTGTGGACGACGCTCAAGCCCGAGGTGTTTTCCATCCTCACGGAGCACATCACCGCCGGCGCACCCATCGTCATGGAGGGTACCACTGCCGCCGAGGACACAGCGCCTTCCGCAGACGACAGCGAGGTCGTGTCCATGATCAAGGAGCTCATCGAGACCCGGATCCGGCCGGCGATCCAGGAGGACGGTGGCGACATTCAGTTCCGCGGCTTTTCCGAGGAGACTGGCGTGGTGCACCTCAAGCTGCTGGGTGCCTGTCGATCGTGCGACTCTTCGGCCGTGACTCTCAAGAACGGTATCGAGAGCATGCTCATGCACTACGTGGAGGAGGTGACCGGCGTGGAGCAGTTCCTGGACCCCGAGGACCGTGTGTCCCTCGAGGAGTTTGAGAAGCTGGAGAAGAAGCTGGCTGCCCAGAAGGGCGAGGAGGTTCCTCCTTCTCTGTAGAGTGTCCCTCCCCCACCCCCCAGAGGCGAGAAGAAAGAAAGAAAGAAGATAGAACAGTGTATAGAACACGGAGTGTGTTGATGAATTGATGTTTGATTATGAGCATGTGGCGAGAGCTAAGAAAGACACGGAGTGTGGTTTCGAGAGCTCATGAGGATCACTGAGAGAACGCCTCCTCCAGATGGAGAGATGAGAAGCTGTTGTAGTGGACAGGACTGTATGTTCTTGGGGCAGTCTGAGGATATCAGTAGTAAACTGTGGGCCTTTATGAGTACAGTACGTAGACATATTCATGCATAAATCTGATTCAGATATCCATCACCAAACAACATCGAAAAAGACGTAATTTTCTTGTCATTTGAAATCTGAATAGCTCGTTGTATTCATAATCTCTTCTGATTGCGGTCCCGTCACTGGTTTTGAAATAGCACAGGTATTCGTGAACTGATTTCTGTATGTCTTAGCACAGGTATTCGTGAACTGATTTCTGTATGTCTTCTAACATCAAAAAATAATAAAGGCAGAAAAGTCAGCTAAGGCTTACTGCACCCCAAAAATCACAATACTGAACTCGAAAGGAAGGTGTCGTTTCGACAACGATATCTATATCCATCTTAAAGCCCCGGTATCTAGCCTCGCTGAAGAGGAGGCAAAAAATTGGACGACACCGGAATCGAACCGGGGACCTCGCGCATGCTAAGCGCATGTGATAACCAACTACACCAGACGCCCTGATATTGAAAAATCAGGTTTTTGGAATTATCAGAATTCACAAATTAGATAACTCCGCGAAAATCCTCTAATTGAGGCATTGAGTAATATTAGAAGTGCTATTGAGCGTCATTAAATACATTTGTGCAGTTTTCAAGTCCCTTACCAAGCTTTATTAGCTTCCAATTGGTTTTTGAAGCGAGTCAAAATTTTGAGAAAAATGATACTTCATTTTCAAAAGCCAGACTTGACAGATAATCGAATAAAAGTTGTTTCATAGATTATATCATATCCAATTTTTGTCTCTACTATCACTTTTGCAATGTTTCCGTATAATTCTGCTCGCAAATGTCAGAATCAAAATATTGAAAATGCATGTTTGGAATCAGGCTGCGAGATTTCCAACTGTATTAAAGATATAAATAGTACATTCGATAATTAAAGTCTCCTGAGTACGTACTGTTGTTGTTCAGGTTTGTTTCTACAGTAGCTCTATTTTTCGCAAAATTGTTTCAAAATACATTCATCTGCTTCCAAGAATCACAGGTAACCCGATATCAAAAACCACATAAATGAGACAATGACAATCTGAAATGAGCAGTATATATCCTTTTGTGGGTGAATTCAACGCCATGATGCTGTTTAAAAAAAGAAGATATAAGGAGAGCAAAAAAAATGGACGACACCGGAATCGAACCGGGGACCTCGCGCATGCTAAGCGCATGTGATAACCAACTACACCAGACGCCCAATTTCCAAAATTTTGAGATATGGCTTGGTGCAACTTAAAATCTAGGGTTAGGGGCGATTTCCCAATTGGGAAATCGTATTTCAGAGGTTTCAATTGAAGATAGATATCTCAGGTTACAGAAATGATAAATATTAGGTGAAGAAAGCAATCGTGAACTTGACCTCTGAGTAACAAGTCCGAACTTTGTAATTCGTATTATAGTCAATAATCTGCTTAGTATAGTCACTTCTTGCTGTTCGAGATGACGAATAGTGATATAATGAGAGAAATGGGGTAGAACAGGTTTTCTAAACCATTACGAGGTATATTAACGGCTACTAATATCACCCTGATCCATTTTCCCGATTATATTATCTATAATGAAGTTGGAATCATCATGTCTAGGGTACTGCTTTGACTTGACCATTACTCGGTCAGTATTGATTCAAATTGATTAAAACTCGTTACATTGGTACTGGTAAAGTGCTAACTATATCATGCCCATATCTCATATCTTTGACATGAATACAAAAGAATTTGCCAAAAAGCTGCTTCATGGAAAAAACCCAGTTTCCTTGAAACTCACCCAAGAACTCAGAAAAAAGCTTCACTTCAATATTTTTACCTGACGAACATGTCCCAGCTAGTTTGTCAAACTAAACACCCACTATTTTCTGCATTGACAGTTTTTGATTACATAAGCACTGTAGGGTAACTATTGTTAAAGTGATGCAATCGTATTGAAACTAACACTATAAGCTTCGCCACTTTTAGATTTGCACTATCAATCACTCTCTTTGCCTTCAAGGCGTCACAATCTAGTGAAAAAATAGATCTCAATTTTCAAGTCACGTGACATGTACATCCTGTTAGAGGCAGCCTTTTTTGAGTTTTTTGTATAACTGGCAATTTGTCCGAGTGGTTTAAGGAGTTTGACTTGAATTACAGTTCAGTTATCAAATGCGGTTTCCGCGCGTAGGTTCGAGTCCTGCAATTGTCGCCATTTCTTTTTGCCAAAACTTCTAATTGAAGTGCTTCTTTTTTGGTTTACTTCCAGCAATCCTCTAGAAGTTGGTTTCGCTGTTCGTTCGTGTTCTTTTTATCGGAGTTGCATGTTAGAGAATCTCGTTGATCACTGCTAGCTGGTCTCTACTATCAACTTATACCAGATCTACATATTTCCCCTCTAAAATAATTTTTAATTTATATATGGAGATTCTGAAGACAGTATTCTGTTTAAACAGAGGCCTAGAATAATATTGCAGTGCTTTTTTCCTTTCAAACTCGCTGAATCTCACATATCACAATTCCACGTGCTGTCTAGGTGTTGAATGTAATATCCGGTTGGATGATTACACGATGTACTAAATCACCTGAGTGATCTATGGTACATCAGATGTCCGCAGTGTAGGGAGCTACCTACTGACTTGATCTCTTCTGTTGAACAGCTCAGTACACACCCTCCTCCTCTTTGGTGTGTACTACTACCGGAACCGGCTGGTCCCTAAAGTGGGTTGTAAGTGGTTAATTAAACTATTCATGTGACAATACTATTTGTGATTCTCAACACTAGGAGAGTTGCAAGACGTTGTGGTCTCAAATATCACTGAGAATTCCTGCTTTTGGGAAACTACCGTCACAACTAAACTCTTGGTTCAATTTCGGATCGATTGTGTGTCTTTTTTTTAATACTGCGAATTGATTACATCAAGCCCCGGTGAAAAGCACTGAAGATGATATATAGATATTTTGAGCAGTGGGTTTCACTCATACTCTAGCTCCACGTTGATCTGGCAACTCTTTCGTTTCTTATTTCACCTGGAGCATTTTTTTCAAGGAATGTATTTTCTCAGTCTTTTAGTTGTGGTGATATAAATAAATTTGACATAAATAATAATCATTAAATAAAAAATAAAAAATAAAATAACACAAAAGAATAACGCATAAAATTATACGAATGAAACACTTCATCACGCCTCAATTGGCCCCATTGTACGCCCCACCATACCCCGCTTATTGCCCCACTACACACCTATATAAACATCAAAAATTCTTTCCGAATTTCTTTTTTAATTACTCTCTTTTCTCAACAATTATACAACATGGTCGATGCTTACTACTACTGCAAAGCCTCTGATACAACCGTTAGTGGAGCCAATCTTAAGGAACACGAAAAAACATGTTCCGGACCCCATGAATTCGTAACTCATCTGTGGTAAATGCCATATTATTTTCTGGACATAAAAAATTAAATTTTGTCGTAATTGACACTCACCATCGTAGTCGTGGCTGTCTACCATCATCTCCAAACTGCGTAAACTCAACTCAAATGCTCATTATACTCAACTTTTACTTGGACTCATTCAAATACTCCTTGTAAGCATCATGGGCCTGTTGGATGCGTTTGTTGAGCAATTGCTCGTCCTCCAGCCACGACAAAATGTCCGAATTGTCGTGCTGCAGCATCAGGCCCGTCACGTGTGCTGTAACATCGGCGTTCTTGCCAACTGACGAATGTCGCTGAACAATGGGATACAGCGTTTCACCCACAATCTCCTTGGCAGCCTGGGGAGTCGCTGCGGCTGCAACGGATGCAGCAATGTTTCCGTATGGCTGCAGAAGCGGCTGTCGCTTTTTGAACTTGCCATTTCGTGCGGCCCCAGCGGCAGTAGACCCAGATCCGGAGCCAGATCCGGAGTTAGGAGAGCTGCTTACTCCTCCTGCTGGTTGCCTCCCACCGTTTCCACCAGCATGTGCGAGCGGCACCATTACTGGAACCATGACATGTCCAGGGTGATGCAGGGGCATAGGCATACCAGGAATCTGCTGCATCTGCTGCACCTGCTGCATTTGCTGCACTGGCATCATGTGTTGTTGCTGCTGTTGCATCTGCATCTGTTGCTGCTGCTGAAGCATTTGTTGCTGTTGCATCTGGAACCTCTTTCCGAGAGCGTAGGGTGCGCTCTGGGGGTCCTTTTTGTGGGCAATGGCCACCTGAAGCACCTGGCCCTCGATTGTGCGGTTGTGCATCTCGGCGATGGCGTTAGAGGCGTGGTCCGGGTCTCGGAAACACACGAAACCAAAGCCCTTGGACTGGCCCAGCTGATCCAGCATGATGCGCACCGACGTGATTTCGCCAAACTTTGAGAAATACGCCCTCAGCCGCTCGTTGTTGATGCAGGGGTTGAGGTTGGTGATGTACAGGTTGGTGCCACGGGCGTTGCGCAGCCGCTCAATCCGGTTGGTCTCGTACGCTCGCTTGAGCTCGGCCTGTCGCTCCTGTTTGCTTTGGGCCCGTGCCACTGCCAGCGTGCTGCCGAGGAAGTCGCTCCCGTCCAGTGTTTCCACCGCGGCCACCGCGGCCTCGTGCTCGCCAAAGTTGACGAATCCAAAGCCCTTGGCCTGTCCGTCCTCATCCAGCGGCAGAAGCAGCGACGTGACGGCTCCGTGCGCGCCAAACAGCGCCAGAAGCGCGGCCTCGTCCGTGTGCGGCGCCAGTCCCCGCACAAACAGATTTGTGTAGGCAACCCGGGTGTCTCTCAGCGGCGACACGTCCAGGTCTGCGGGTTGGTCTGCGAGCGCACGGGCAGCGTCCTCGGGCGAGGGGAAGGCGGCCATGTACGAGCCGGGGCCCTTGGGCTGCAACGCCACGTGACCGTACGGCTGCAGCGACGCCAGGGTGGCGGCAGGAAGCGCGCCGTCGCGAAGGTCGCGCACAAACAGGGTGCGTGCGGGGTCTGTGGGCACATGGGCGGGTTCTGGGGCGGCCAGGGCGCAGGCCACGGGGAGGCCCTGGACGTGTGGGGGCTCGCGGGCAAACGTTTCGTGGGCGAGCAGCGCGTGGTCAGGGTTGTAGTAGGTGACGTAGGCGTGGCCCAGGGGGGTTCTCAGCAGTGGGTCGCGTGGGATTTTGATGACTTTGAGCGGGCCGTGCTGTTTGAACACCTCAAAGAGGTCTGCCTCGGATGTCGTGGCCGGGAGGTTGGACACGTGTATGGAGGACATGGTGGGCTTTTGTTGGCTTGTGGTTGTGGGGGGCGTTTTGTGGAGTTTGTGGCTGCTGGCCTTTGGGCTAGTGGTAGCGAGGCGGTCGTGCGTAGCGGTCGTGCGTGGCTGTGTGTCTGCGTCCAATTGTCGCACAGTCTTGTCTGCTGCCTGCTGCCTGATATCTGGCTGTTAAACGGGGTGACTAGCGTGTTGTGACAAAAGCCCTGTTATGCGAAAATGGCCCTGTCGAAGTCGAGAGTGTCGAGGTCGGAGTCAATGTGCCGAGTGTCGTGGTGCCTCCAATCGCTGGTCGGCCAGGAGGAAATACGGGATTAAAAAAAAAGAAAGAAAATGAAACACAAGCAGTCACACACACACACTGCGCAGTTAGGTGCAATACGTACTAGGCACTAGGTACATACGTAGAGTATAGAGTCTCACGTGCCGTGCATGCACACCCACTATAGGCAGGGCAAGTCTGAGCAACTACGGGTCGCTTTTTCTCGACGGCCACGCGTACTACGGGCATGCCGAGTGGTGATGCTTGCTCTCCTGGGCTGCGGCTGTCTGTTGGTGCTTTTATATGTTCTGTACCACACTCCATTCGGTTTCTGGTAGACTCCACGCTGTCCCCCTCTCCTCCCCCCCTTGCCCTTGTCGTACTATGGCCTTGACCTTGCACGAAATTAGGTAGGGTAAGTGGGAAACGTAATTCGCCCCGGGTGAAACCGTTCTGTTAGAGAAAGGAAAAAAAATGAAAAATAAAATTGTTCGAAAAGTTGAAAAATAAAAATTCAAAAATTCAAAAACCCCATTATCACGATGAAACATGGTTTCTGCGATGAAACAGCACGTTTGCAACCAAACACCTCGTCTTGTTGTGCAGTATGTCCTTCCAAAATGTTCCTTGACGTTCCATCACTTCTTAGCAGTGGAAGTGACCAGACCCTTCCCCTCAACCTTGAATACGTGCAAGCTATTTAGCATGCACAGTGTAAGGACTGTCAGGTTATGAGTATACAGAGAGTTGTGATATCCGGAGGATAATAACATACTAGGGGTAAAATAACCTGGTAAAGCAGCGAGAGCTCCTTTAACTTGTTTACTAGCCAAGGGTCATAACCTGAACCCCGATCACGTGACGACCATATCAAGAATAAGCATTGGTCATAACCTGACACAATCATAACCTGTAAATTTGACCGAATCATGGTGATCACGTGATACGAAAATCATTGCACTTTGTAAATTTAGGCCCACCAATCTCAAGTGAAAGGGCGCTGGCTTTTTTTTTCTTAGTTGGTTTTGCAATACACGCCCCAGTGTGCTCAGCTGTCACAGGTTGTCTGCTCCCAGACATTGGGTATACTCAGGCATCTGTCCAGAGATAGAATGAAAAATCCAAAGAGTAGATCCTGATTGGAATACAAGGCAGTCGTTTTGGCATACCCTCAACCCTGCTGTGGCATGGTTTGGCCGACTTTATGATCTCGTGCCAGCCTCCTCCAGGAGTCAAGTTGAGATTGGTGGAAGATCAGTGAGTATCAGCGAGAGAGCCAGCACGCTACCCATCAGATGCACTTTTCGGGACCCCCAAGTCATTCAACTCCAAAGGAACTGTTGAATACCCATCCAATCGTCTCCAGACCAATATTGTTCGAATCAGCTCACGTTTACACTCACATTGACACCCTCATAGACATTCATATTGACAACCAATAACTTCCAATTTATTGTGACCGACTCTTCCGATCCTGCGGTAATGGCGTGATCCAAGATTATTTGGCACTATTGGAGAGCCTTCCCACAAAAATAATCAGAGGAATATCTGTCGCACTAACGGTTGTTGTTGCAAGAAGAATGTAGCACCATCGACATAGCTGAGATGCGACCGCTGCATACAGTTATAGGGATCGAGTTCCATATACTTCAAAGAGATGTCTCTTGCCTTTTCGAGATGTATTGATGATAAAGTTATGCCTCCATCACCAAGATTTCTGTTTCCCACTGAGTATCAACTCTTGTCTGAAGACTATACGCTGCGATAGACGCCCGTTAAAAGCTGAATCTAGCGACAAACAACCTTAACCCGTTCTACCTTCATTCAGCTCCGGCTCTCTGGTTCTCATTCACTTTCCACGGAATTATAGGTCGTCAAACCTCAACGGTGTCTATCCTCGAGATTACCAAAGTAAAGACGAGGAAACCCTGTTGCCCATTGTACTGCAAGAGACCCCTTACCAATGCATGCAATGTGGTCAAACGTCAACGGCTTCATTGACTGGGGAATCGGCTCTCTTTTTGAATCAGCTATATGTGGATATATCGGAGTTTTCGGAGTTTTCGGAGATAAGCTGTCGGGCCCCTTCCAGAGGTAGAACTTGGCCAGATATGGGAGAATGGCACTTGGAGATGAGCGAAGTAGCCGACAAACGTTCTTTCTTTCGGATTAAGGGGTTGGGATATGGACGTTATAGCGCCCAAAGAGGATTATTCCACTGATAGAAAAGAATTGCTGATGGTAGTAAGGAAGTACTGTAGTGGAGAGTGGCTGGTTCCATGGCAATGAATTTATGAATAAATTCTATGAGGAGAGCACTCTTTTCACTACACAATACTCAAGGCAGTATCTTAGATGACTCTGTAAAGGGTTACTGGATGTTCCTAAAGTTTACTTGAAGACTCAATGTGGGAAATAGTTGATTAGTATGGATATCGAAATTGGTATCATTGGGTGAGTTACCCTACCTTCTGGCGGGACCCACGTAAAACATGTGAACATGTTGCTTTTGCCATAAAAACACGGCAGCCTAGTACGCCTCCACTCATCATCATCAGTTCCAGCTGTGAATCGTCTGAGCAGAGATTGGAGCTGTCTTGATGGGCAAGACAGCACCTCTGGATCCTCCACTTCTACCCCTCCTCTCTAGGGGCTGCACCTCCAACTGCC
Organism: Yarrowia alimentaria; assembly: GCA_900518985.1. NCBI lineage: Eukaryota > Fungi > Ascomycota > Dipodascomycetes > Dipodascales > Yarrowia > Yarrowia alimentaria. The sequence goes on from ULGN01000003.1 coordinate 770,984, forward strand.
TGTTCACGTCGTAGGCCTGTTCCGTTAATCTGGGTTAGATGTGTTGGGGATGGGGTTGAGTAGAGACTGTAGCAGCTTGTCATAATCGCAGACAATGATCAGAAGTTTGCGGAGATGACGCGAGACACAGACAAAGTAAGGAAACTGATCAGGAATCCTCACAATGGATGTGTCTCAGCTGTTGAGTAGTCGAACTGTCACTTGAGGCACCTTCTGCCAACTCGGAAATACTCACAATAGTAAGATACTAGATCTGTGGGATGTTAGTGGGAAAAAGACTGACCCAGGTCGACTCAGCCGTGAGCACAGAGAGTTGACACAATTGTGGGTACAAACGTGCCGGGGGTGGACCGCAATCCGTTATGCTTTTTCAAAAACATGCCAATGATCCGTGGAGGACACTGACAAGGGCTCGTGGTGTAGTCTTGCTGGATACCGATCAAAGGGGGATATCGTTGGGTATTTATGTTATTTTGGTTCTTTGTGTGTGGTATATTGGTTGCGTCTAAACTAAAATAAGAGTGTGGAAGAACGCATTGGGGATAATTGACTCGTCTGGAGGGGGTTTGGTGAGGTGGTAGGAACAGTGACAATCGTCGGAGGATTGTCCACAGTAGCAACCGGGTGACTTTCAATAGTAACACGTTATCAGCATATCTGGTATCTCTAGGCTCAACAGCTGTCACCTTTTGTGTCTGGTATCCCGCGTCTATCTGGGTGACGCAATGCGTGTGTTGATTTTATGTCTTTAGGAGGTGAGCGTCGCCTTGCATGAAGCTTATTGTGGCAGTGGGGTATAGGTGTGCAAGAAGCTAGTGGCACAGAATGACATTGATTGACATGACCACAGAAATCAAATCATTGATCAGAATGTGCTCTTCATACATCACAAGTTTTTTGACTTGGGAATTATGGACACGATATATGAGTAACGGTATTGCTTCTGACACATCGAATGCAGACCTAACATATATTGGTAAATGTGGAATAATAAAAGTCATCTGTCAGACAGAAACACCTTGGAGGCATCTCTCTGAATCAGCTGTATCGCAAGCTACAGAAGATTTGAAAACAGCATTAGTCTCATGGAATCATTTTGCATCTAGTGGCACTCATGGCGATACAGTGTCTCAGTTTTCTTTGCTCTCATTACACAGTCTTACTACAACACTACAAGGCGCCGTTATGCACACAGCTGTACGACTCTTTATGCTTTTGTTCAGCTCTTTCAACTCTTTCTGCTCTTACTGTGCGTCGCACTTTTTTTCATATCGAGTTAGTAACAGGAGAACAGCTCATGGCTCACGAGAAGTGTCTCAACGAGTACAGTCCACGCTACATCCTTGAATCTGAGACAGTGGGATGGGGGTAAGACAGGTTGATATTATTCAAATGCGGTGTGGTTTTTGTAAATCCATTTTCTATTTAATTTTCTTCTTCAAAGTCAGTTAACATGACAAATTTATATCTTCTTCATTTTATTGAATCAATTTGGAATTAAACTAAATTAAATTAAAACAGTAAATTAATTTTAATTTTAATTTAATAGTATTTTTTTTCCATTCAATTCCTTGAATGTTACTCGTTTACACGACATCTCTCAGCTCATCAAATAATTCACTAAAACAAATTGTGGGACGATAAAAAGAACAGGAATACGACCATGATCATTCGAGATGATCAAAAATCTGCTAATAGCAGGAGTTGGCGATTTATGCGATTATCTCAACCAGCAGTAGCGCAATCTGAAATCTTGATTCACAAAAATGCTCACGAGAAGACAAGGAAAATGCTCCTTTTTGAAGATCAAAAAAGCCACTAAAACTACACATTTGAATGCCATCATACGATGTCCTCTATCCGTGGCTGCCTCCTCCGATAGTCATGTGATCAACCTGGTACATTAGTGGGAACCTTGATTATTTAGAGTGGCTGCTTAATAAATGAGAACAATAGGGATGCCATTAATGGGCTCAGTAGGCGAGCTATAGGCTGTAAAAAGCAAACAGAGGCAAGGCCCACGTGCGCAGTATAATACGCCAGGTTTCTGAAGTGATTAGGTAAGCATAAGACTGCTGAAGGACGATTTAGAATTTGACAGAATTTTGTTTTTCCAGTAAAAGCCGTTGGAGACTAATGGCGACCTAGCAAGCTAGAGGTGACAGTAGTTGCTAGCCAAGAGCTCCATTTTTGACCAGTTTCAGAACAATCAAGACCGTTCAGATGCCTCTAAAAGACCCAATGGGGTAATGCAAAGGGGTCCGGTAAAAATTTACAGTTCTTATTGAAAACCGGTGAAAATCGAATCACGTGACAAGCCCACACTCTGCGACTGCCCCATAATAATATCCACGTCTCAGTACCCCTCCAACACGTTTTTTATCGACTTTGACGATATTATCACCTGCATTAGCTGAATGAAAATATATAAATTATAAGGTTTAACCATTACGTCACCCAACCTTCTTTCAGATACTCATCACCTGCTCTGACCATCTTCTCCTGAAAATCCGCAATATTCGCATTACCGCATGTTACAGCAGCGCGTTCGATTCAGCCGTCTCATCCAACCCCAACGCCCTTTTTGAATTCAAACCTACGCCCTCCCCCAGCCAGTTGGCCCCCACAGATGCACATGCCCCCCATGTTCATTCCAGCAACAGTCAAAGACTGCGTCTCCTGCCTCCAGTGAACGTGTCTGTCTCTCTGTCCCCCGTCGCCAGATGGAGGCAGTGCATCCTGCATCCTGCCTCCCGTGCAGCTTTCATTTCGCACTAACAAACTTCGCTAGGGCTGCAGCGCACATACAAACACCTACCTAAAGGGGCTTCTCCCCTGCTCAAAGGGTCAACAAGGGCCGTCGGAATCCGGAATTTGCAAGGTTCCTGTGCCCAAGGTTCTTGGCAAGGTTCCGCCAGCCAGACAGGCTCTTGGCAGGTGTTTGCTAAGGTTATCTTGTCTTGGCAGCACCTATAGTTGGCTCGACAGGGCCAAGCAAGGGGGTCCTCTCAGGATTGTCCGAATCGGTCCTAAAGCCATGCTGGTGATCTCCAGACGATCCATCGTCGTTTGGCCCAAATGGCCTGTTCTGTAGCTGCTTTGGTCTTGTTTCGACAGGGTCTTGTTTGGTTGAGCAAAAAGAGGAAAAAAGAAATGAAACGGTTGCTGTAGAGGGCAAAGACAGCCAAGCTGGCGACCGTGATCATGCGTTTTTTAATTATCGCAACCACAGTATGGTTTTTTCTGGCGTCTCGATTTCGGTTGCTTTCACGACAAGGCGAGAGGAACACCGAGTAGAAGGCCAGATAAAAGAGATGTGGCAAGTTCAAGTAAAGCAAAAGACTCGTTGAAAGTCGATCAACAAAACGCACTATTCAGAAAATCAATTGATCGACAAATAAAATATTTACAGCAGCAGCCAATTTCTCGACTCGTTTTCGGCTTGCGTTCTCGTGATAAAAAAAACATCCGGGATCGAAAAACAAAAACAAAAACGAAAAAAAGAATGAATAAAAAAATAGCAATAAATCAGGACTTATGCCGACGAGTTAGTGTCTATCCACGGCCTCACATTGCTATAGCAATGGGGTGCATTGGTGTCGAACTAATGAGATGAAATGAATTTTTCAAGCTGACAGATTCTAGGACCATTTCAGAAATTTAAATTATCACCGAAGAAAAAAAGGAGGATCGTTAGGAACGTGTAAATCTACTGAAACATGGAGATTCCAACTCATATCTCGATGATACAGGATTGACAGGGGTCGCATATGGTTGAGGCCTTGAAAACCGTTTTTCGAAAAGTCATAAAATGAAGAAGATGGCAAAAAAACAAAAACAAAAAACAAAAAACAAAAACACAAGACAACAAAAGCTCCAGGTCTCAAATCCACTAAACAACAAGGTATTAATAGAACGATTGATGTTTTTCTTTTATCAAAATCGTCTTCTAGAATCTCCTACAATTGCTCAATTGGTCTGCAACAAACACCAGTCGCTATGGAATCACTCAACGAGTCCACTGGTGTTTTCGGTGTCTACCAAGTTACCCAGTCTGTCGAGTTAGGAGACGATCTAGATATCTAGCCACAAAGGGCTTTGTCTACCCCTGACAAAATTATTGGCGACAGGCATGAGGACATAAGCCAAAACCGGGGCACCCAAAACGGCCCATAACTCAAGCAATAAGTGGACTAAAACGACGCCAAGACCACCGGAAGAATGGTGCTTTCAAGGGGAACATGGTGGAAACATGGACTACTCCACAGCGTGGATATAGCCGCGACAACAGCTCAAAACCACCAAAAAAACCCACATAAACTTTGCAGCACCCAACCCCGGCCCCTGCAAGTCATGCAGAAATTGTAACAAAGTCCGAGACCCAAAAATTTACATGTTTCATGTGCAATCGTCAAAGTAGGCTTTTCTTCGCATCTGATGGAGATGGAATAAGAAAAAGGGAAGAATATGGCTTGTAAAACGCCAAACGCCAAATGGCCACGTTTTTCCGACATGCACAATAACCTGTCACATCTGTACATCTTAGCATGAATAATGAACAGATCTACAGATTGTCGGCTGTGTTTGAGCTTGTTTCTGCAACAGGTCTAGTTGGCAGCAGGGTAACTAGGAAAGTGTCCGATACACAGAACGCCACCCAAATTCTCCCAATTACATGGCGATCGATAACTCAACTACGGGTCACCGATACGGCCCACCACACATCCACACTACTTAGTGGATGGAAAAAAACCCCCACAAGACCGAGACAACTAGACCCCCACCAAAACCGTTGGTCCCGTTACTAGCGTAGCACGTTGTTCCCGTCTGCAACGTGCAACGTGCAAACCCCCCTGTCAACGGAGACTCAGAGCCTGGGCTAGGGTTGCAGGGGGGGTAGACAGAGAGAGTTGAAAAGCAGTAGCGTTGAGGATTGAGAGTTGAGTGAGACGCGGTACGGTTCGTGTCTGGGACCTGGCGGGCTGATAGCGGGAGACATGGGGGTGGAGGTGTAACTGTGCCACCCAAGTAACCAAGGAACCTTGATGTCTCCGTCACCTGATGGTGATGTCAGCATTAGGGTGCAGTCATCCCCACTCCCTCCACCCAAAGCACAAGCCGTTGTGCCAGTGTTACTGTCTGACCCTTGCCTACCCGCTGTCTCGCTAGCCGCCAACGTTACATTGGACGTGTGTTGAAAACGCTCGTTTAGCGCCCTCGCTGATCACATTGTGTTGTGGATCAGCAGTCGCTCAGGTCCGCTGGTCGCTGGTCGCTCAGGTCCGTGTCTGCAGGGCGTCGATCAGGCGCGTTGCGTTCCCAGGAGAGGAGCAGGGGATCCAGCACGCGTTTTGTCGATCGACGACGATCCCAGTCTGGCTGCATGGGTTTGCTTTTTTGAATGTGAAAGAAGTGCCGGACCGAGCGTAGCTGGCGGCGCTGTTGGGCATGGTTGTCCACCAGCGGACGGAGGTTGGGTGGTGGTGAACTGCAACTAAGCGAGCGTTGGCGAATAAGACGGTTGTGCATGAGCGCCAATATGGGAGAGCGACAAAGATGCCCACCGAGAGCGGCGCGCGGGGTTGCGATGTGCTGCTCGATGGTCGCAGAGGTGACACATCAGATAACACACGCCTCATCTGACGGACCCTGACTGGCAGGATTACCCATCTCTCCTGTCGTATCTAGTCGCCACTCTGTCACTCATAGGTAAATCACGGTTCTTTTGCTCTTAGCCTTCCCTTACATCCAGCACTGCCAGGTGCCTGCGCCGTCCCCGCCAAAGTTTTTTCTTTGCTTCGCTAGTTGCAGGCTAATGCGTGGCTAAGTGACATTTACGGCGTGACGGGCGGCATGGAACCAGGGGCGAAAAAGAAAGCAGCAGAGGTTATGCGCGGGCAACGGCATGTGAATGGGGGGGGGTCTGGAGGTTGGAAGGGCCATGCCTGCGCAGGGCTTGTCACCTGTGGCTCTGGGGGGATGTTTGCGGTGCGCAGAGGGCCCAAAGACGAGGGTCAAAGGATGGGGAAGACAAAAAGCAAATTAAGCCAAACAAGCAAAAGGCAAAAAAAAAAAGCACAAAAAACAACAATGGGCGAACGAGAGGGAAGAGAGAAGAGAGAAGCAAAAGGAAAAAAAAAAAACGTATATAAACCCTATGAGGCAAAAGGCTAAAATTCCATTGCTCAGAATAAACTTAGACCTCCAGGCTCCCAAAAAGACTGCATGAGCTCCGCACATCTTGCTGCGTTAACAGCACCCTGCACGAAGCCCCCACGCAGCAAGCTAAAGATAATAAGTGCTCTTTTGGAACGAAAGAAGAGCGATTGTCACATTGTAGTGATAGACATGGGGGATGTGCATTGTTCTGTCCATGGATGGATCAGGGTGATCAGCTATCTACATTCCGGATGTCGATCGGGCGTGAGGTGGGTGAGAGTTTTCAGAACAGAGGCCATCGTTCTGGGGTGGTTTTGTTTTGTTCCAGCGTCGTAGATTGTTTGAGAAGAAACATGAATTCGCTATGTCAGCGACGACTAGTCTACCAGCTCTGACACCCGCTCTGAAGCCAACTGAATCCGCCTGACACTCCCCTCAGTCTCAGTGCCACAACTATAGCACCCCCTCCGGCTCGCTTTGGTGGATGTTCCACGGATGCCCCAAAGAAGCACTGGCTCAATCACCTCACCTAACCTACGTGCACCCACACCCCTGCAACATTGTTCCTGACCGTCATAGCCGACGCTCCTTGCCGCTGTCGTAACTTTTCTTCTTGTTCTGATGTGGCCGCGATTGTCATGCACGCAGCAGCTGCTGGGCCAGCCTACCCCAACGGGTCTCAGCAAAAAACGTCCCGGTGGTGCCACAAACAAGCGGAAAAGTGCGTTTTGACGAGCGTCAAGTGGTGAGTCCAGCGGCGCCGCCAAAAGCCCCGAAATCGACACCCAGTAGCCCAGTACAGACAGACGCGCAGACCCAGACCGCGGAGTCTAATCTAGACGAATCAGAGACATTTGGCAACGTAAAAACCGCTGCAAAGCAGACACAAGAAATCCAGAAAGTGCATCTTGTTCGCAGAATGATTCCAAGTGCAACAGTGCCAACAACATACCACAAAATCCGCCCCCAACCCCCCCAAAATCAAGCCAAACATTACACTTCCGCGACTGTAGGTGCTAGGGCGGTACCTGTTTCTCTCGCTTTGCTTTTTGAAAAAAGTTTTAGTTTGGGGGCCGCCAGCTTTTCGTTTTCATCCGCTTAAGCTCCTGTCCTGCGCCAGGGCTTCCAGTGCAGCCCAAGCGGAAGAACCAGGAGCGGTTCTGTGGACTGGATTCCGTCGCCTCCATTGGCTTTGTGTACTGAAGATCGCGACGATCCCAAGTCTATTTCGGCGGCAAGTGGTGCCATTCCGGGTCTTGGAGGGCGAGTGAGTGGGTGAGTGGGTGAACGAGGGGAGCTGTGAGGGTGGGGAACCGCGGATTGGTGTTTGGGCGGCCAAGGGATCCCTGTACTGTTTTGCAAACCATGTCGACTGCAGGCAAGGTAATATTCCAGCACCAGCCAACCACAGACTCCGCCCAATATTATAGACCCTACATGGGCCTACATTGCCCTACATTGCCCCTACAGCAGGCCCTGCCTCCCAGATCCACCCTGGGGCCTCTGGGTCGCCCCTGTCGCCCCTGGGGTCCTAACCCTGGCTTTACAAATCTACGGCCGCTCAAACTCCAACTTTGCCATTCCTCATGCAGGACGTTCAGGATCGCCAGGATTTGCTCTTCCTCTTTTCGGCTCGGTTCCTGATCAACGAATGTGATTGACCGATGCACGGTCGTGGATGTAGGAGGTGAATGTAGGGGCAGGGTGTGCTGTCTGGGCCTGGTTCTGTGTGCGGTGTCTGAGCGGATTCAAAAGCAGTCTTATTTCAGACACAAAACCAAATGCTCGAGAGCCACAAACGCCACCGGCGAGTTGCTCCCCCGCTGCCTTTGTTGCTGGCTGCTCCGCGACCCCTCAGGTCTTGCAAATATTCCTTCTCCTGCAGAAAAACGATCGGCGTTGTAATGTTCAGGGCAGGGTTGGCCTGAATTGATGTATTTCTATGTGCGGTTCTTCGAAAGGGTGTGGCGATACGAGTTTGGCGGCTCCGAGGAGTGCAAACAGCCAGACGGCGGTTTGAAAACGCCCTTTTGGGACAATCTATAGCCGTCGAGGCCAGGCCCCAGGGAAACCCATAGGACAGCTATTGGGCTATAGCGGCCCCGAAACAGCAAGTGTCGCTGCCGATCCGCGAATCCGCCAATCTGCCGATCCGCCAATCCGCACATTCACCCGTTTGGGCTATCAGACATTCACGTGAGGAGGCAGCCAGGGCACCCGACACAGCGAAGCCAAGCGACGCAACAGAGGAGAGACACCAGACTCTGGACTACTCTGTAGACTAGACTAGCTCGCCACAGGCCGCTCCAGCTGGATCCAGCCGCGGACCCGTCCCGAACTTTGAGCCGGAACACCCAGCTCCGGATACTCCAGAAACCCGTGGCGCACGTAAAACGCCAGAGCTCGCCGGTTCTGCTTGAACACGGTCAGCAGCACGGGCTTGTTGCTGCGCGCAGCCTCGTCCACCACCACCTGCATCAGCTGCGAGCCCAGCCCCCGGCCCTGATGCTCACGAGACACCTGCATCTCGTACAGGTACACCACGTCGCGGCCGTCTTCCTGAGAGTGCATGAAGCTGACAAACGCCGCCACGGCTCCGGGCGAGTCTGAAGAGCCCGCGGAGTAGTAGACAAGCTCGGGGTCCGCCATTTCCGCCTTTTTCAACTTGGCATTCCAGCCCATGCCAGAAGCCTCGTACAGGGACTTCATGTTTTTGCGCACCAAAACGTACAGCGCGGTGGAATGGGTCGCGAAATCGCAGATTTCAGCCATGGTATCACGTGGGTTCAAGAAGTGGAAGTGTTTTTTTTTTTCGATTTTTTTGCGATTTCTGCTTTTTGGATTTCCAAAGGTCGATAGAATTCGCTTTTCTCTTTTCTGTTATTTTTTTTCAGCTGCTTCCATGCCTTTTAGGGTTGATGTGGTTAGGGCAGACAACATCCCAAATAGGCTTTTATCAACTTTGCAATTGGCTTTGCAGTAGGCTTTGGAACAAGGTTGCAGGTATCAAAGGTTTGAGTAAAGTTTAGCGAGTCAGGTTAGGCTTTTGTTGCGCGAATTGGTGGGCCATGGATATGCGAGGTGTCACGGAGGCTGCACTGGCAGAGGCTGGGGAAGCGGGAGCAGAAGCAGCCCCATGGACAAAATCTGCGTCTGCATCCGCCGCATCCGCTGCCCCCGCTGCCTCCGCCGCCTCTGCTTCCGCCACCTCTACGCGGCAGACATGCGCCCGCTCCCCCCACTAGGCAACCCCTGGACCATGCATGGTTGCGCAACAAAGACGTGCGTTCGCCAAAAGACTAAAGCTACGAACAAAGACCCCGGCGCCAACAAAGCGACTCACTTTCAGGTACCGCTCCAGGGTCTACAAGACATATAAGACGGCCGTCCCCAGACGTATATCCGGCATCAACCCTCCTCCAATGCTCGCCCTGCAAGACCGACAGCCCTACTACGCCGCCACGGCCCAGCAGCCGCGATCCGACTACTCGTACAACCTGCTTCCCAAGGACCGAGAAGCTGCTCCCCCCGCTGCCTCCGCCGCTCCCGCCGCGCCCATGCCCCACCAGCACCCCAACGAGTACTCGCAGAGCGAAAACTACTACTACACCAGCCGCAGCAAGTCGCTCAACTCCTCGGCGCCGTCCACCAACCACTCCAGCCCCAGCCACTCGCAGGTCAACACCTCGCCGTCGCTGCCGTCCATCTACGACCCCAACGGTCCCGCCGGCGCCCACTACTACCCCCCCGCCGCACATGCCTCTGCTCCCGTGTCTGTAGCTGCCTCTGCCGGTCCCTCTGCCGCCACTTCCGCGCCCATGTCTCCCACGCGACTTCCCATGCCCGTGCGAAACTCGCCCCCGCAGTACGTGCAGTCGCCCGGCGCCACCCCCAACCCGTACTCGGTGGGCCAGCAGTCGCAGCTTCTGAGCCAGCCGTTCAACCTGCAGCAGCAGCAGCAGCAACAGCAGATGCAGCTCCAGCAGCTCCAGCTCCAGCAGCAGCAGCAGCAGCAGATCCAGATGCTCCAGCAGCAGCAGCAGTACCCCAACCAGTACTACAACCAGCAGTACCAGCAGATGCCTCAGATGAACATGATGCAGCAGCTCCCCTACGGCCAGCAGATGCACCCCCACTCGCACCTCATGACCTCCTTCTCCTCCAAGCGTCAGTTCCGCACCCTCAAGAAGCACGTGTGCACCGTCTGCGGCAAGCGCTTCACCCGGCCCTCGTCGCTACAGACCCACACCTACTCCCACACTGGCGAAAAGCCCTTCCGCTGCGAGTTTAGCGGCTGTGGACGTCAGTTCAGCGTGGTCAGCAACCTGCGACGGCACCAGAAGATTCACTCCCCTCGGGAGTGATGGCCTCTTGCTCCGTGGCACCCTTTGCATTTATTTATTTTGTACAGTAATAACTAACTAATTTACCTTGTGTCTTGTATTTTTCCGTTTCCGCGCCGCATCTGCCTCTGCCTCTGCCACCGCCTCTGCCACCGCCTCCGCTTCTGCCTCTGCCTCTGCCGCCGCTAATCCCCCGCTCATCGCCCCACCGACGATCGCACTAACGCACGGCTTTAGCGTGTGCTAATGCAGAGCGCAGAGATGCCGACCATGGCGCGACTGTCGTAGTGCAATCCTGCATGCTGTCGCTGTGCATGTCTCTGTTTCTGCGTCTGTCTCATTCTCAGTCTCTGCATCTGCCTCCTGCCTCCTGCCTCCGCGTCTGCCTCTGCCACACGCCCCGTGCATCCCCGCCATTAATCCGGACTTGACGGACTTAACAACCTAAAAACCTGCGTCTCGCTAAGTGGATCGGCACAGAAAACGGTAATCTTCGTACCGAGACAGATCTTCCTCGATCGACAAATAGCCCCATGGAGTCGTCCCCACGGCCAGAAAATACCACATACACACAAGATTTCTGCCATGCAAAAATCCCATTTATCGAGGCCCATTTCGGTCGTTTCTTTTCGCAATCACATGCGCAGAACTAAGCTTTTCTAAAATTAGCTCGCTTGGCACAAGCACATGGACCGAAGAGGAACCATGAAAACAGTTGCATGGGGGGGATGGGTTTTATTGCATGGGATGAGTTTATTGAATTTTATTTGGGGCCATTTGTGTGGGAATTTTGGGGCTGAAAATTTGAAGCTGAAGCTTTGGAAACATGAAAATTTGTAGACTTTATTTTGGAAAAAAATATCGACGAAAAGTGGAAAAAGAAATCTTCTCGCTGACACACTCCCCAGACTGGCTCCTCCGTCGCATCGAAAATCCTCCTGAATATCATCTGTCAAACATGCGTCTCAAACAAGCGGTACATGTGTCATGTTTGGCTAAATAATATTTTCGCTCTTCGGCTAAAAAACAAAGACGTTACAACGGTCGAGTTGGTCGAGTTGGGTCAAATTGACGGGTCCAATTGACGGGTCCAACTGATGGGTCGAGTTGACAGGTCACACATGTCTCCTTGATTCCAGATAGCTCTGGATTGTTAAGTAAGATGGTACAGCTGTGAAGAATGGACCGAAACGGTTCGTCTCAGAATCCAAGCGCGAGCATTTTGCACTCGTTGGATTTCCCATATCTGAGCAGTAGCATTCTACAGACCCAAGTGGAGACGATACTGAGCAACTGGAAACGAAACTATACAGCTAGAAACAAAACTGTACAGCTAAAAGACGAGAGCAACCTGGTTCGCGCAAATAGTTTGGGACTTGTTTGATTTCCCTAGAGCAACATCCAGGGGCTTCCTCTTCTCCACATTTATCGCACACAGATATACTTTGACGCGACAAGATGTACACGTCGATCGTCACATGGACGAGGGGTCCCAGGGACCGATACGAGCTGTCAATCGAGACGCGAATCGCCGTTGGATCGGACACAAAACGCCACCGCAGGTTTTTTTTCTCTTTTGGCAAACTACAAACCACAAACTGCAAATGAATGTGCGGATATTAGAGCAAAGATCTCATCCCGTGGAGAGACAATTAGCCGCCGAAGAACAAAGAATATGCATCGGTCCCAGTTGGGGCTGAGTTGGTCGGATGGGGCTGGACAAGACCGCCAATAATGATGCCACCGACATACAGAGCACGGCAACGCGCCCCCTACGGCTCCGCAAACACGCTTGTCTTTTCAATTTTCTTTTCCGTCCGGAGTTTGCCCCCCTTCTCTCGTTTCTCCCCCCGTTTCACATTGGCTGCCTCATGTCAGACCACAACAAGTTGGATATTATCTGGCTAGTCCTGGGGGCAAAAAAAAGTCAGTCGATGAAAAAGAACTTTTTCTTGTGGAAATGAAATGAGACAATACGAAAACCGGCTATACGGGGCCAGTGTCACATTCGTGGAGCTCGCTCCATGACGATATAGGGGGTCGTTTTTTTTTGGCTGCACGATTTTTGAATGAGCGTTAGATCGCCATTTAAGGTTCCAAGATCTCGAGCAATCTGTCCATCTGGTTGTAAAACGGTATCCAAGCCAGATACACACGTGGTTCAGTATATGAAATCATTCTGATGGAGTTCACGAGTTCGGTCGCTTTTTTGAAATCGCTATCGTATAGCTGGATCCAGAGTTATGGTGTTTTTTCGATTTTTCAACATCTGATTTCGCCTGCAGAGATTGCATACTACAGAATACTGTACGAAATCGCATCTTGTCGTATGCGAAGTAAGCGAGATTTGGCTGCAGTTGTGTGTCTATCAATAGTTCTAGTTTTTTTTTTCGATATTATATTTTTCACTGAAGTTCGTTTTTTTTTTTTTGTTTTTGTTTCCATTCTTTTTTTTTCTAGTTACAAAGTTTACGGAAATAGGGGGCGAATCACACCGAAACCATGTAGACACATTAATCAGAAATGCTTTTGTACGTTTGAGGTTCAACCGTCTGTGGTGACAGTTCCGGGTGGTTTTCTTTTTTCCCGATTTTTTCTGGTTTTTCATCGTCAAAATGAAGTCACCAGTTCTTTTTTCATCCCCCTGTTTTAATATCCTAAGAGCTCATAGTCGAGTTATTGACAAACAGATAAAAGCCATTTGGAGAGTTTGCAATAGAAACAAAGAGTGTCAGGATATCCGTCCCAGTTGCCAATAGTGGGTCTTTGGAAGAATCTCAGTTGGGTATGAGCAGGACAAGTTAGAAGAGCCAAATCGAGAGAAATCACTTTTTCCAGCGAATTTCAACGGTTTTAACGGGTTTCACGATTTCAACGGTTTTCGCAATTTCAGCGATCAACGATTCACATCTCTTTTCAGCGGTGGATAACAGCAATTTTCAACTCTTCAAAAACCCACTCTTGGTCACAAACCAGCTCAACGCTCATTTGTCGAGTGGCACGAACGGCAGTCGGTTACCCACTAGAGATATCGAAATTCTGAAAAGTGCATTTTGTGCAGAATCCGACGACAAATCCAACAGTGCCAAACACCTCTCCCTCAGCTCTTCATCGCTTTTTGTCGTGGCGAGAAAACAAAAAAAAACAAGGTTGACCCCCGTCATTGCAGAGATAAGCGAACCCCCCCTGTCAATCGGTGCATCACGTGTAGGCAGCAGCTCTATGCGACTTTCACTTTGGCAGCAAAACAGAAAACGGTGACGTGGCAACAAAACCATGAGGATACGTGTCCTTAAGGCTCACGAGCAGCCAAACCAACACACACAAACAGCCGCCAGTCCCGTCCTCCCTTGGTTCTCGCACAAAACCACTCCGCAGATCGACAGGATCGACAAATGACGCCCGTCTAACCGAAATGCCGATCACGTCGATCTGCCGCTACCGGCCATTGTTTCCACTTGCCCCACTGTGCGTCCTGGTACGTTTTCCAGGCCGTTAAAAGCGCTAAAAGCGGCGGAACAAGCAAACACAAAAGCAAAAAGTGGAACGCCAAACGTCATTTTTTTCCTTGAGTTTTCTTGTTTTTCCAACTCTAGCGCCGCAAACGTTTTTCCCTCAGACTTTGCGGGCAAGCGGCTTCGTGGGGGCTCTTCGTCTCCATCTTTGTCTTTTCTTTGTCTCCTGGGAAAGGTGGCCAATAGCAGCTTTCTCAAGTGCATGGTTGCCTTGTCCTGTGGAGAGAACCCCCTGTACATACATATACTGCTAAATGCACATCACAGGATATGGGTGGAGGTTGGAATCGCCTGCAGCTGTTGACTTGACTGGTCAAATCAGTTTCCGCAACTACAAGTCTCGCTACAGACATTGTTGGAAATGAGAACAAAAATTAATTTTTGAAAATGGGAGAAAAAAAATAAAATGCCCACCCTGCGTTTATACTGTAAGTGGACCAGCCCAACGGTGGTCGTAAAATAAAGCTGGCAACCGCTGGGGTGATTTATCAATGTTGGTTGGAGTCAAGCTTGCTCTAGCTAAACGTTCTTCTTTGAATATTGCTGTGTGTTTTTTCCTTAATCTCAAGGGCTAAAGAGCGCTAAAGCGGTCTAAACGGAAAACAAACTGTACCAGTGCATTCAGCAGAAGTGTACAATCACGGACGTACCAGCAAAGTCTTCAAAAGTGCCCTTTTGCCAGAGTTGTGTGGCGTTATTTCATCCAGCAATTGACCTTCTGGAGGATAGTTTCTGTGGGGCATAAAACATGCAATCAAAAGTCAAACACTAGGAAAGTGCACCAAGCCTGGGCTCCCGAACGAGATGTGTTATTGGGAAAACTTTTGTGAGTGCTTCATTCCGAGAGATTTCGACTCCAAAACGAGATCCAGAGCCGATATTCGAATTCTGAGAAGACCAACACACTCGCAGCGTCTCAATTACCCAGATTCTCATCTTGATTCTCACTTTGATTACCTGTAGAAGCCCGTGTCTTGACTCCAAACAGAACCAACATGCAAAATCAAGCTTATTCAGCATACTTCCCGCAACCATAATTACAGCATTTGTCGTACCTACCTATCTATACATTTGGCTATGGGGAAGTCGGTTTAGATTCAATAAACTCTTCAATTTGATAGAAACGCACTTTTCCGAATTACTGTTGGAATGTTGATTCTTGAGATACTCAGTTGATAGATTAAACCCAGTTATGCGAGGTATAGCTGGATTGAGAGAGATTAATCAGATAACACGGGCTTGTAGTCGTTTTTCAGATTGCCAAGTGTATAGAGTACCATATCATATCATATCATATGGTACCGTACCTTACCCTAGTCTTTGGAAATGTCCAAATGTCAAAAAGAGGTCACATTTTGTTCACTCAAGAATCAAGCCACAGTTTATCAGATACCACTGTATTCAGCAGTTCTTTTTCTATTACAAGTCACTTCGAGACTGATGGCACTCCAAATTTTGGTTTGCTGTCGAGTTACAAATCCTTTAGTCATGAGGGTTCAGCTGATGTTTTTTGAAACTTTGAGCGACCCTAACACCACCAAAATAAGTGATGTCGTCGATCAAAGACCATCATTGCAATCACCGTTCGCTTGTGAACAGAACCAAGCCAATCTCATGCGGTTTCTTCTAGAATCGTTCACATGAACACATCTCGACCCTAGAGTGTGATAAAAACGCTGGCAATGAAAATGAGAAAAATCTGAAAAGTGCTGCTTGTTCAGATTTAGATGGTGAGTGCAACGGTAGTGCTTTTGTCTCCCCAGAAGCGTTAGTAGAGTCTCAAAGTTGAGTCAGACTTTTATCTCAAAGGTTACTCCTACTGACGCAAAATCGACGCTATCAGACATTGGGAAAGACGGCTGTGCTCAGAATGCAACGCTAACCACTCCATCACTTCTTTCCTAGCCACAGATCCAATGCTCGCAAGTACCACGTGGTCGTCAGTATGCATGTTTTGTTATATGATTCAATATGCCGATAAGAGGTCACCAAACCAAATGCCAATATGCGAGTGCATGTCAGGCAATCTTCTCCACCGTGTCTGTACACAATCTCCTCCACCGTGTCAGTACGTGCAGTCAGCACACGATCCACCTCCTACTCAACATATGCTGGAGGAATGGAAACGTCGGGAGCATCGGCATCGTACTCGGGAAGCCCCTCCTCGGAGGCACCGCCCTGGACCCCGCCCTGAACGCCTCTCTGCACCCGTTCTCGAAACTCCGTGTGCTTTGTGGCCAGCAGCTTGTGGAACTCAATGGCGCCTCCCTGCCGGAAGAACAGCGACGCCTTCCACGTGGTGCCGTCGCGGCTGTGGCCCGGAACCATGTGCAGCCCGCCCGACGACCGCGGAATCGCCACAAACTCCACCTCCACGGAGTTGGGACCCAGCCACGGCTGCACCAGCCGCACCTTGAGAATGTTGGTCATGGGCACGTTGAGGCTGCGAAATGGCGCACCATCGAGCTTAAACGCCACCGCAGCAGGAAGTGGCGATTCTTTTTGTGTCTCAAAAACCACCCTGGCACCGTTGATGAGCAGATTTCCAACAGCATCAATTCTGACCCGACTTCGGTCGTCGTGCGGTTTCGACGTTTCCTCAAGCACAATCTGGACGTCGTTTCCGCACCTCTGTAACTCTCCCGTGTGGTTATTCAGCGACATGTCTTGTGTGGTCGATGCGACAATGCTTTCGTAGTCCTGGTCGAGATTTTTCTGTCGTGTGGATGGTTGCTGAATGTGATGTGTGGTAAAGTGGCGAGTCACGTGATGATTATGCCCCATGAACCTTATTTAGCTACATGTGCAGATTTTGAAAAAAAAATTGAAAGAAGAGAAAAATCGAGAAAAAACAACAACCTTTTCTTAGACCAGCGAATATTCACTTGTACTCCATATATTTGGTAACGAAGCTGGACTCTATCCACTGCTCTTACTGCTTCCACATCTACAGTCAATTTCAACCAGTCTGACAAAAATGCTGCCTCAAAGTCACGTGCACAACCTTACCCCTATTTTTGCACACCCTTCCCACCACTCCCCAACCCAATATCCAACTGCTCCTGCCATTGGTGCCACTATAACCGTCTCGTTTTTCTTGTTCCAACAAGTCCAACATTGCCTCTGTTGCGCTTGCCGCTTTTGTGGCGAGTTTCGTATTATCTCCACTTTCAAGTCACGTGCAAAGCTTACTCTAGTTTGGCTATGCGGTCACATTTTTCTGCGGCCCACGCCAAAGTCACCACCCGGGCCAATCGGCCGGCGGCGGCGCAACGAGCAGGTTTTTCTCGTTCGAACGAGTGCAATAACGCCCCATGTTTGGCGGAGCCACCTATCTCAGAGCCCACATTCGTCACATGACCCGAACGCTAACTCTAAAAAATTTTATGCATGAAGAAAAAAAAATATTCCAACAAGCTTCCCACACACAGTATCACCACCCAGTCTTCAAGAAAAAATGCAGCTGACCTGGAAGGATATTCCAGCGATTCCCACTCAGAATGAGTTTCTGGACATTGTGCTGAACCGCACCCAGCGAAAGACGCCCACGGTGATCCGTGCCGGCTTCAAAATCTCCCGAATTCGAGCCTTTTACATGCGAAAGGTCCGTTTCACCGCCGACGGTTTTGTCGAAAAGTTGGCGGAGATTGGCACTTCGTTCCCCAACATTAACGAGATCCACCCGTTCCACAGAGACCTGCTTGACACTCTGTACGAGAAGAACCATTACAAGGTGTCTCTGGCGTCTTTGGCCCGAGCCAAGACCCTCATTGACCAGGTTTCTCGAGACTACGTTCGACTTCTCAAGTTTGGCCAGTCGCTTTTCCAGTGCAAGCAGCTCAAGCGGGCCGCGCTCGGCCGAATGGCCACGATCATGAAGCGGCTCAAGGACCCCCTCGTCTACCTCGAGCAGGTGCGGCAGCATCTGGGCCGTCTGCCGTCCATCGACCCCAACACGCGAACGCTGCTCATCTGCGGCTACCCGAACGTGGGCAAGTCGTCGTTCCTCAAGAGCGTGACGCGGGCCGAGGTCGAGGTGCAGCCGTACGCGTTCACCACCAAGTCGCTGTTTGTCGGCCACTTTGACTACAAGTACCTGCGGTTCCAGGCGATTGACACCCCCGGAATTCTGGACCGCCCCACCGAGGAGATGAACAACATTGAGATGCAGTCCATCTACGCCATTGCGCACATCCGGTCGTGCGTGCTGTACTTTATGGACGTGTCCGAGCAGTGCGGCTTTTCCGTGGCCGAGCAGGTCAAGCTGTTCCACTCCATCAAGCCGCTGTTTGCCAACAAGTCCGTCATTGTCGTCATCAACAAGATTGACGTCAAGAAGCCCGAGGACCTCGACGAGGAGAACCAGGAGCTGCTGCGCGGAATTGCCGCCCAGCCCGACGTGGAGATCATGCAGCTGTCGTGCCACGCCGAGGAGGGTCTCATGGAGGTCCGAAACCGCGCCTGCGAAAAGCTGCTGGCCGCGCGAGTCGAGCAGAAGCTGCGCCACGTCAAGGGCGGCGCGTCCTCGGACCTGCTCAACCAGGTGCACATTGCCCAGCCCGTCAAGCGCGACGCCATTGAGCGGCCCTCGGCCATCCCCGAGGCGGTGCAGTTCCTGACCAAGTACGACAAGAACGACCCCGCCCGGCGCAAGCTCGCGCGCGACTACCAGGACGAGAACGGCGGCGCCGGCGTGTTTGCCATCGACATGTCCAAGGACTACCTGCTGGAGGAGGAGGAGTGGAAGAAGGACATCATGCCCGAGCTGCTCAACGGCCGCAACGTCTACGACTTTATCGACCCCGAGATTTCCGCCAAGCTGCAGGCGCTGGAGGACGAGGAGGAGAAGCTGGAGGCCGAGGGCTTCTACGACTCGGACGAGGAGATTCCCGACGACGAGGCCGAGGACATTCACGAGCAGGCCCAGTGGCTGCGCAACAAGATCAAGATGATGCGAAACACAGCGCGGTCCAAGAAGTCGCTGAAAAACAAGGCGTCCATCCCCCGAACCAAGACCAAGAAGACGCTGGGCGACATGGAGGACCATCTCGAGCGGGTCGGCTTCGACTCCTCCAAGGTGGTTGACCGGGCCGTGACTCTGGCCAACGAAAAGGCCAGCAACAACATCTCCGGCCACGACACGTTCCTCGCCGAGGCCGTGTCCACCCAGGAAATGTCGCTGATGCCCATTGGCCAGCCCAACCGACGAGACGACGGTGTGGTGACCACGGTGCGGTCCAAGGCCGACCGAATGGCCAAGCACTCGCAGCGAAAGGGCAACATGAACGCCCGACGAGGTGAGGCCGACAGACACATTGCCGAGACCAAGCCCAAGCATCTGTTCAGCGGAAAGCATTCCATTGGATCTAACGACTGGAGATAGACGGGTGGCGGTAGCAGCATAGAGAGAGGAGGTCATAAGAGCCTGTGGACAGCGCAGTGCAAACTAGTGTGGATTTATAAAAAGGTATTATTAGACAGATTGAGTGGGTGTGTAGGTGGGTATGGGGTTGATTGTAGGTGTAAGGGATTGAGATGTTTATATAGTGTTTACTTGAGTTGGCTGTCAGTAACCAACGGAGTTGTCTGGGTTTATAGCGTTTACTTCAGTCAACAGCTGGTTCATGTCTTTTGGTTCATGTCTTTTTGAACAAGTTTTAAAGATGGACCGATGACCATGGCTCAGGTCCAAACCGGGGAAAAACACGATATCAACGGATTTGAAGGTGGCAGACTGTTGATCAGAGCATTTCGTGAATGTTGCACTTTTAAAAATGGCCAGAATGCTTCTGTAGAGTCTCAAAACATGACAAATTCGGGGAGGAATTTGGATATGAATTATGACGAAATAAGGACATGAGTTACGGTATGGATTAAGGACGTCCAAAAGGACTTTAAAAAAGACATGAAAAAGACACCAAAAAAGGGACATAAAATAGGACTCTAAAAAAGGACTTGAACAGACATCAAATCAAATGAATGATTAGTAACAAAAAACGAGTAATAAATTATTAAACGAGCAATAAATAAAAAATAATGGAACTTCAAAATAGCACTTCAAATAGGACATCAAAAACGACTTCAAAAAAACACTATTGAAAAGGACATAAAAAAAGACATTAAAAAAGGACACGAAACACGATCTGACAAATACAAACAAAAACCCCATCCAAAGTGATATCAAAACTCGTGTTAGATCTATGGAGCTGTGATTATTCGCTTAATTTCATTGCTCTTGTTCTAGTTCTACAGTAGTTCTAGTTCACAGTTCACTCTATACAAGGTCAATCCAAATGTCACAACATGACTAATACAAAAATCGAAACTGAATAAAAAACGACACCAAACTAATCTCAATCTAATCAAAACAGACTTGAAACCACTCCAGTTCTTTCCAATCCTCCACTCATCCACTTTTCGCCTCATTTATGAGCTCATCTGCAGTACATTGATCGACATTATGCATATGCACCTCCTAATCTACGCGCCCTCGTGCTCGCTCATAATCATACACCTTGACCTATGCAACCTATAGTCCTTTTTTTTCCTACCAGCCGTCCAGCAGTTGGCCATCTCTTCACCTCTTCCTGTCAGGCAACCACGGCCCGGAAATCATCGACAGTCCCCGAAATGGCCCACCGAGCTCCCCGCACCAGCCCCGAGTCAGACAGATCCAGGTGCATCAGCGAGTTGTTCTCGTTGACAAGACGCGACACAGAGTCTCGCTTCACCCACATGAGCTTCCGCAGCTTGAGAACGTGCAAATCTCGCAGCTGAAGCATGGCCACCACTAGATCAGATGGAGACACGGGGACAATCTCATCGGGCTTCCACGTGTAGAGCTTGGGCACATCAGAGACAAACAATAGACCCGAAGCGGCGGTAGGCAGATACGACGTAGATCCAGCCACAGCGTAGTCCTCGGCTAGAGGCAGAAACGAAATGTCAATGTCCGTGAGGTTCTTGCATGCGGCAACCACGTGGATCAAGTGACCCACAGGCACGTCCTTGGACGTCGAGTACTGTCTGAGGAAGGGAGACGACAGCGGATGCGCAGTGGAATAGGGAACCTTTGGCCGGACCAAAGGATTTGTCTGTTTTCTGAATGCCTCCAAAACTTCCTCAGAAGCCTGGTACAGCTTGTTTTTCTTGTAGAAGGAGAGCCACAATCGAGACTCTCTGATTGCCGTGGTTACCGATCTCCGCTTCTTTGGTGGGGGCTGGGTTTGAGACGCTGTTGAGCTAGACGAGGTTCTGGAGCACGACAGGGAAGAAGAAGAGGTGGTCGAGTGTTTGGTGAGTCGTTTAAACTGTCGGGAATACAGAGGGTCTCCTCTTAGCTTCCAGTCTCTCCATCCCGCCAAAACAGCATCGTCCTCGATCGGTTCGTTTTCAAAAACTGCCGAGTCGTCCTGCTCAGACTCAAACCCAGGCCGGATCGTGCTGAGATCGAGCTTCTGTACGTACGAGGCAAGTTCATCGTTGTGGGATACCTGTGTGACAAACTGGGCGAATCGGTAGGTGGACGAAAAGAAGGGCTCCTTGTACAGCTGTCGCACGGCAGTGCTGTACATGTTTTTGTTGACGTAGAGACACATGGTCACGTCTCTCTGATCCAGGTGGCCGATAATTTTGTGCATGATTTCGTGGGGTAGCGAGTTGATGTCTTTGTGGGGCTGGACGTTGAGGTGGTGGGTCGATCTGAAGATGCGTCTGACCGAGGCCAGCGAAGAGCCTCTGGAGCCTCCAATCTTTCGGCGCATGGACCGGGAGCCCCGAGACGGCTCGAACGGTAACAGCAGCGATCTGTACTTGTAGGGTTGCTGCTGCTGCTGTTTGGACGTGGGCCTGACGGTGGACACGGTGGACCGGGTGACGCCGGACTTTATGGAGTAGTGGGCGCTGTGGGTGCCCTCAAAGTCGCTAAACGGTGTGTGTACGTCCTGGTGCGGGTGGCTGGCGCAGGTCAGGCCTCTGTTCAGTGCGCTGTCGCTGTACAGTTCCAGCTCTTCTGGCTCGCTTTCGGACTCTTCGTGGAGCATGAACGAGCTTGCGCTGGTGTCGGACGTTTGTTCTGTGTCGACCGTGTCTCTGCTTTCCACGACGGACAGCGAGGAGAAGGAGGAGATGGACTCCATGAGCGAGTCTTCCCTGGAGGAGGCGGTAGAGGCCCTGGAGGACACGGACATGACGGGAGCCAGCGTGAGTTTGTGCTGCTGCTTGAAGTGGAGGCCGTTGGAGCGCTGCGAGATGGCCTGCGGACTGAGACGCTTCTTTTGTACAAACATGTGGCGAGCAAGGAAAAAACAACAGGCAGAGTGTGGTGACAAAAGCGTGGTCGAAAAAAAGTTTCGATAGCGTCGATAAGGTGGGGGACCAGGCGGGGACAAGGAGGGGGGCTTCGTTAGTTGCTGTGGGCTGCTTGTCTGTGGCGAGGGGAGGACGAGAGGAGTCGCTGGAGGGTCTCAGGTGGACGAGGTCTTGTTCGTTTTCGCGACCCAAAACCAGACACACGCCATGGCATATATACTACATGGGGCTGGGAATCAATATATGCACGGTCATGCCGAAGCTGCACACCACTCCGAAGCTAAGTGACGTGTAGGTGTGGGGCAGTGTTTGTGTTTGTGTGCATGGCACCACCAGCCGTGGGTTGTTGGTCCTGTCATGTGGCTGTTATCTTGAAGTGGCGGGCGGGCTGGCGTGTCAGCTACCCTTGGTGGGGGCCGCCGTTTTGTCTCATACCATCATCTTTTTCGTATCTTGATAACATAACCGTTTCATTGCTGTTTTTTTTTTGTTAGTTTTTTTTTGTTTTTGTTTTAGCTGTGAAGTGAAAAAGGAAGAGAACCAAGGCAAGCTTTCCCCGCTGGTTGGGAGGATGGTAAAAATGAAAAATAAAGCGATAAAAAGCGATAAAAAGCGACAGGCGATTCTGGGAAAAAAAAAAGATTAATCTTTGGCGCCTCTCAGAGCGATAGTGCCACACGATAGCGCCATGCGATAGTGCCACGGAAATTGGCCCAACCGCGCCAGAAGCGGCTACACTAGTTCGGTAACGGGGGCCCAACCAACAGCCACAGACCCGCAGACCCGCACGGAGCGATTCCGGAGGAGGAGGTTTTTGCTAACCACACAGGGTTGGTGACAATAGCATTGAGGGCCAAAGTCTGGTGGAGCTAGAGTTTGCAGATAGCAAGCCGCAGCGACCACAGACGGGGATCCAGCTGCCCGCAAGAGCAAGCAAACACAAAGATTGGCTCTGTTATCGCACAATGTTATTGTGGTGGGCGGTCGTGGAGTCTGTCATGGGTTGCTGCGAGCGAGCAGTGGTTTTGTGTCCCAAACGTCTGGTCGCAGAAGAGCAAGCAATCCAGCAAGACAAGTGTGCGTTTTGTCGCTCTCGCTCATGTGCGCTATCGTTATGGTTCACAACATGGGAAAATGCGTCCAGGCACGTGTAGCGGCACACGGCGCACGCACTGCGGACAAGCAAAACAGACAAGAAACAACAAGCGTGGATGGAGAGAACAAGAGACGGAGAGACAAGAGGAAAACCTGGGAACTCAGGCCAAAGTTTTAAACGGCCAAATAAGGGGGTATTAGAGTCCGATAAACGACCGAAAACGAACGAAAACGATCGAAAACGAACGAAAGCGACCGCAGAACGGGCCTCCTCCACGAGCTCTGCAATCTGCCCTGGTGCTCTCCACAAGCCCTTCATTTACAGTCTACAATACAGTCTACTGCACTGCATTCACGCCTGAGCGCTAAAAAAAGGAGCGAGTCGAAAATTGGTCCAAAACCGGTCCAAAATCGACCCAAAAAGCGAGCTACGGAAAAACGGACACCTGTCTTGCCATTGGAATGATCTGAGCAACACGCCGACACCCTCAGATCGCCAATTTCCGCGACTTTGCGCCCCATGGGACCGCCCAAAAACCTGCCAATTAAACTCTACCTCCACACCCAAACTCAACCGAAATTAACCCTCGTATTATTTCCCCTCTTGCCGTATCTCCAAAGCCTTGGCCGAACCGCGGATCTTAGTCATCGACACGAACCGGTCTAAAACGCCGAGTACAACCGCTGTGTGGCTTCTGGAGCCACCAGGAGATCCACAGAGGCCCACAGAACGGTCTGGTCTTTTCAAATTCGCCATAACCCTACAGTGGCACGATTTAGAGCCCCTCACATTCTCGAGTCGTACGACCAACGTTATGTCTATTGATATGGCATGCAGCCAGCCGAGGAAATGAGGCGCTCAAGTCGGTGGAAAGCGCAGCAACGTTTAATCTGAGACGACTAGCGCAATCAGCGACGCTTTTTGAGCCAGATAGGCCGTCTTGGGCTTCTGCCACGTTCCTGGAAAGTGTCTTTTGGCCCTCCCACATCCATCCACTCATCAAGCTTCCGGACTGCACTAGTTTGGCCTTGACTGGACTAGACCGACTCTTAACTCAACCGTGAATAATCATGTGTCAGAGCCAGCCGGGGTGTTGGACGGTGGTCAGGTGAGATTGCACAGAGATTTCACAGTGAATGAGTGTCGTCAAACTGCCGCGTCAAAAAAACGATTAGTAATCAATGTTTTGTCGTCGAGATTGCAGGGTGCCGTTTTCTCCAGTGCAGGTCCAGAACACGACAAAAGACATCCTTCTCGCTCTGAGACATGTTTCCTATTCAAGACCGACCCGAGGAAGACACTGTAGAGTACCGCGCCAACTGGCATCTGGGTTTGCGAAATTTGTTTGAAAATTGAGCTCTCTCAGCTTTCTGCCGTCGTTTCTTTTTCTCTGCTTTTTTTACATTGAATTTCGAATGAAATAATATTTTAAAATTGTTTTAAAACTAATTTAAAATTTCACACAGGCACCAGATGCCTGAGGGAAAAGTCAAGGCATAAAGCATATGAAATAGGATCTGTAACAGATTGAAGACTGAAGTATCGGTATTTTTAGACTGAGAACATGATTCTGAGCAGAACGCACTCTTGAGATTTTCTATACTGTTCCCCTGGAATCTTTTATATGTTGTTAAGTCGTTAGTGAACAGGTTATGAGTGATTTTTGAGATATGATATTTTTTCAAAAATACCACTATTATCAGAATGAGGATTTGGTTTCAGTGATTTTTTTTCAAATATTTATTCTCTTTTTTTTTATTTCGATTTTCCAATGTTTTTTTAATCTTCATCTACACGATGCTATTGGCTAGTCCCGAACAGCACACCAAAAACGACTGTAAAAGACGAATATACGAGATCTGACAGTACCAATAGACGCAGAATTGAATTTCAAATACGAATCACTTTTCAACTTCTTGATATCTCTGAAGTTCAGGATTTTATATGGACTATAGATGAACAGCTTTAGCTCAGTTTAGTTGATGCAATTTTTAAAAAGAGAATTAAAAAGAAAAATAAAAAATCGATGAAAAAAGACAAGAAAAGCATGAATAGCCCAATTTGAATAGAAGAACAATCATCAAGCGAATGCTCAATACAGAGCAGGGTACGTACAGACAGTACGTTCAATATCCAAATAGCTGAATAATCGGTACATACGTACAAATCTCAATCTCCAATTAGATGTATTTATGTTTTATTATTATTATCATTTTTTTTTTTTTGAAATTCTTTGAAATTCAGAAATATCCTTCTTCTTCAAGAACCTTTCTGTTCATGTTTACAACCACTAAAACCACCGTAAAACGACCATTTTTCTGGCGTCATCACCAATTCACCACTTTTGAGTCAACCACCAAACCGTTTTCGCGTCCAAAAACACTGCTAATTGCGTTAGTCTAACATCCCTCATCGCTGAGAGTAACCCCCTAAAAAACTCTGTTTTTGGTGAAAAAAAAGGATAAAAAAAGAGCCCTCTATACTCCTCCAAAACAGCTCCAAAACAAATCCAAAACCACTCCAAAACCACTCCAAAACCGCCGCTCACAATCAACCAAACCGAAACACTCCCACACCTCCCTCCACTCTTGGAAGAAAAAAAAAAACCCGCTGAAAAAGTCGCTCCTTCCCCACACTAGTTAAAGTTATCACGTGCGGCAAATATGCCTACACCTGCAGCGCCCAACCAGAAGGCTCTCTCAACTTTGCATGTTGTTTGTGATACTTGTGGGCGTCCTGAGCGGGTGGGCGGCTGCTGCCAGCACCGCAGCGGGGTCGTCCGTCGCGCTCTACGGCCTGACGCCGCTCTGCCCGGTCTGTCCCGCGATTCTCGAGCGTTTCGACCGCCTTGAAACGGACCCTCCGACCGAAACTGAGACGCCCAGCTGTGACATGACTGTGACGGCCGCTGCGCCGCCGAAAACGCCGTCAACGGCGCTGGAGATGCTGGGCAAGGTGCTGGTCCGCCACAGAAACAAGAAAAGGTTTGCGTCTGCGGCGGTGCTGCAGCAAACGGTGCCGGTCCCCACGGCGCCCTCGGACGCGGACGTCAAGCCGCTGGACGCAGACATGAGCCTGCCGCTGCTCGCGCACTTTCCGATTCGCGCGGTGCACGTGCGCCTGGCGCGGCTCCTGATGCAGGCGTACTTTCCCGCACACTTGTGCCACAACGAGACCCAGCTGAGAGCCGGCGGCAAAGTCAGCATGGGCTCGGTCGGAGTCACGGGGCAGGTGCGCGACTGGACGTACGAGCAGATTATGGACTCAAAGTCGGCGCCGTACCACCCGTCGTGGCCGCTGCTGATGCACTACAAGAGCTGGGGCGAGTGCAGACACGCGGCGGAACGGGCCAAGACAATCACCGAGGGCGTGTGGAAGCTGTACTCGTTTGAGTACGACGGCCAGACGCCTCCGGAGGCGGTCTGCATGTACAGCCAGTCGCACGGATCCTGGCACGAGCAGGTTGTCGTGGGCTACAATTCCATCAAGGTGGAGACTCTGAACTGCACCCTGGGGGTGTCTTGAGGGCGGACAACGGGTGGATCTAGATTAGACGATATACTAACTATTTATTTTTGACGTGTGTCTGACAGTGTCTGGCAGGAGTTATCTGACAGGAGGTGCAATGGCTTGGAGTGTCTAGACATCATGTCTTAGGGGTGTCTAGAAATGTCTGGATGTCATTTCATAGGGATACAGTAAATGAGACAAGCAATGAAACAAGCAATGAGACAAGTAACGGGCAAAGGAGCTACTAATGAAGGCAGCAAACACTGGCTACACGGATTGAATGAGTTGAGTGACATCCGGTCAATTGGTTTGATTTCTTTCCTTTTTATTCACTCAATAGAATGGTGCTCTTGTCCTTTACATTCGATATGGCTACCAGAATTTTTGTGGAAGTGAATATCCAGGAAAAGATAGCATTCGTGACGGGAAGTAGAATGTTACAGTCAAGCAGACCCACAATCCCTACTTGTCGTTTGTGATCTCAATGTACATTCAACCCATTGACTTGTCCTTCTGTTCTTTTTTTTCTCGTTTCATCTTTCTAGGAAATTCTCGTATCGGCAGAAAGTAGAATAGAAATTGGTTGACTGTCTCTGCAACACTCGAGTGGGATATCAGTCTTCAGCCAATTTGTTATAACACAACAGTAGCTGCCAAAGATGGAACTTGGTCGACAACGGTTTTTCCTTTTCCTTTTTTTGACCATCTTAAATTAAGGTTCAGCTTACCTCATCGTTTTAGCCCCCTTTGAAGGTCCTATCAAAGTTGGCAAAAGATGAGATTATGAAATGATTGACACCAATTCCTGATAGAGCTCGCTGTTCTGAACAACATGGACTTTTAAGATCTTCCAAATTCCCACCACAACCCCTCCTATTCCGCTTCACTCGTTTTTGGATTTTTATTTTATTTTTCATCTTTTGAAGCTGTTCTCAGATCCTTAAAAGCGGCTAAAAGCGGTTAAAAGCGGTTAAACCCGAGACATTTGAGGGTTTGCAATATTATTATTGTTTTCTTCAAATTTGGAATACCTTAAAAACCTTTAAAAGCGGTTAAAAGCGACTAAAAGCGGTCAAAGCCGAAACTGACTGGTCTTGTCAGAAATCAAAAAAAACTTGACCATCTTTTATTAAGGTTCGGCTTACCTCTTCACTTGTCTACTGCGTATAGGTCCATACAAATCAGCGTAGAGGTAGGATATCAAACAGTTTAGATGTTGCATCTGATTAAATGGTGGATTTTGAAACTGATGCACTTTTCAAAAAAGCTCTAGCTCGTCTGGAAGGCTCTTTTTAGATCAATCATATTGAACTCACATTTGTCTCCAACCAGGACCCGTTAAAAACTAGTAGAGATCAGATTGACTAATATAAACAGTGGTATTCAATCAATAATATCATTACTAATTTGATGCCCTTTTCAGATTTTCTATATTGCCAGTATTATCAAATCGTTATGCTGATGTGAGCAAGGTGCTGGGTTCCCAGGGGAAGAACAATGTCTCTAAAAATGGACCTGGTTTAAATATGAAATTTCTGAAGAGTGACTTGGTTTTAAAATTCTAATTCACGTCGAATGATACTATATATGTCTAAATTAATGCTATGAATGTACAAAATGTCGAATGGTATTTTCAGGTTGATAGTTTTGCTTGATGAGGCTAATGTCTTGAAACAGAGCTCACAGCTTACGTCCCACTAAAACGAGCTACAAATGAGCTACAAACAAGAAACAAGCACTAGTATACTTCAAAACGCATTATATACCGATTGTACTCTTCAAAAACCATCTAATAGACTAACTGTGTCCTGTAACTGCCTTACTGTCAAGACCTGCGATGAGTTCAAACGGGACTTGCTGGAACTCGTCCAGTGAGCAATTTCAAGCAAACAACTTGTACCAATGAGTTTGAACACATTCTTGAGTTCATAATCGACCTTTTTTTCCTTTTAACAACTCCCCAAACTCATATTACAGTGGTTGGTTCACTGCTCTTGGAGGGTTCATAATTACGCTTTATTATCTAATCATATATATAAAACACACCAGCAAGAATCGAACCAAGTGAACTACATACACACCAAAGTCTAAAACTTCAAATGGTTCTGAAAGAGTGCTTTTCATATTTTCGGGACTGAGGCCAGGGCAAGAAAAGTGACCCCGGCTCAGAAGACGCAGCGACGGACAAATAGCCGCAAAACCGCGACGCCCGAGTAGAAAACAAAGATTCCAACAAATCTGCGGAAAAAGCGGCGCCACCCAGGTACTTATATACTTCTTTTCCCCTCCAGTAGTCCAGGTCTCGCACCCTAACCCTAATGAAAAACAAGATGCACACCACTCTCACTCACAGCTCCAGAGACACCACATCTGCTACTTCAAAACAGCAACACCCCACGGTCTCGAATCATCCGCACGTGGCTTCCATTCACTCAGTCATGTCGTCGCCGGAAAGTAATGCCGACGCAGACCAAGTCAGGGTGAAGTCGGACGATGAGATTGACATGAACGAAGACGGCGAGGGAGACGATACAAACCGCACAGAGGGCAATGATTTGGACGATTCCAGCGAGGAAGAGGACGACGACGACGAGGAGGAGATCGCAAGAGTGAGTACGGGCCAGGCGCGCCGATGGATTGGGCGCCGCTGGATGAGATCAGTCGATGCGAAAGCGTGGTTATGCACACACTGTCTCTTTCCGGAGGCATGACATGAGCCATGTGGTGATACGTGTCAAAGTCCACAGCTAACACAGGTACGACAGGGATTCATTGTCGACGACGACGAGGAGGACGAGGAGGACAAGCCCCAGCGCCGCAAGCTCAAGAAACGGCGGCGAGTGATTCCCGACGACGGAGAAGACAAGCCCGCAGGCACCCCCCAGGAAAACGACCATCTGGACGAGGACGATTTGGATCTGCTCATGGAAAACACTGGTGCCCCGCGGGAGCGCCACTTTAAGCGTCTCAAGCGCGCGGGCGAGGACGACTCGACGTCCGAGCGACGAGAAAAGGGTCTCGCCGACATGTTCTCCGACGAGGACGACGAGGGCGAGGTGACGCGGCCGTCCGAGGTCGGAGTCGCTCGAAACGAGTTTGACGACTTCATCGAGGACGACGAGTTCAGCGAGGACGACGTGGCGCCCACCAGAGGCCGGCCCGTGTCCAAGCGGGACTCCAGCCGCGCCGGCACCGCTGCCCCCGCCGGCTTCTCCAAGGACGTGGGCATTGACGACGACAAGCTCAACGAAATCTACGAGGTCTTTGGAGACGGCGAGGAGTACGGCTGGGCCCTGGACGCCGAGGACGACCGCGAGCGAGCCGCGCAGGAGTACGGCGACGAGGCCGAGGGTCGCGCCGGAGGCCCCGAGCTGCGAGACGTGTTCGAGCCGTCCGAGCTGCGAGACCGGCTGCTGACCGACGAGGACAACGACATCCGAGCCAAGGACGAGCCCGAGCGGTTCCAGCTGCTGCGCCAGTCCATCGACAAGTATGACCTCAGCGACGACGACTTTGCCCGCGAGTGCACGTGGGTGGCCGACCGGCTGCTCAAGCTGCCCCGGGGCTCGGTGGTGCCCAAGTCGCTGGACGCGCAGTTCCGCACCGCGGTGGCCAAGGTGGTTGAGTTTGTGGCCAAGGAGAACCTGGAGGTGCCGTTCATCTGGCACCACCGCCGGGACTTTCTGACCCACGTTTCAAAGCAGGAAAAGCCCGCCAAGGTGGTGGCCAAGGTGGAGGACGACGAGTACGAGCCCACGCTGGAGCAGCCGCCCGCCGCCACCGAGGACGAAACCGCGGAGGCCGTCAAGGAGTACGAATACGTGACGGTGCAGCTGCTGAGTCTGGACGACCTGTGGCTGATCCTGCAGCTGGATCTGGACTACCACGGCATTGTGGAGAAGCAGCAGCAGCTGGCGCGTCTGCGCACACAGGCTGGCGTCAGCGGCACCGCTGCCATCTTCCTGGACGACTACACATCCGACGCCTCGGCCACGTCTCTGCAGGACACTCAGGACGCCATTGAGTACGTGCAGTTCCGGTACTCTGCCGAGCTGGGCGACCTGCAGAGCTCGGGCACCTCCAAGCGGCACTCTCGGTACGCACGGTACGACCGAATCCGGGCCTCCAAGCTGTACAACCTGGTGCAGCAGTTTGGCCTGTCTTCCGAGGACTTTGCCGAGAACCTGGAGACGTCTACGAGTTCGCGTCTGCACTACACCGAGGACAATGCACTGGCTCCCACCGAGCTGGCCAAGGAGTTCCTCAACGACTCGTCGCTGGTGCTGTCCGACGCTGCCTCGGCCCTGGAGTCTGCCACCCAGATGATGGCCATGGATATTGCGTTTGACCCGCGAGTGCGACGATACGTGCGCCAGGCGTTTGCCCGAAGCGCCGTGATCGACGTGCGGGCCTCAGACGCCGGCTCAGCCCAGATCGACGAGGCCCACCCCGCCTACGAGTTCAAGTACGCGCGAAACCTGGCGTTCGACGACCTGCGACACAAGCCCAAGCTCTATCTGCGCATGCTGGAGGCCGAGGCCAAGGGCCTGGTGACTGTGCGCGTGACCTACCCCGGCTTCAAGACCAAATTCATCGACCAGCTGCTGTACAAGCTGCAGTCTGACGGTGTCTCTGACATTGCCAGCCAGTGGAACAACGTGCGACGGTCGGTGATTCGAGTTGCGATGAAGAACCTGGTCCCCATGGTGACCCGGTCCATCAAGGAGGAGCTGCGAAACGACTGCGAGCGACAGCTGTTTTTCGAGCTGCGGTCTGTTTTCGCCAAGAAGCTCGACCAGGCGCCCTTCAAGCCCCGTGGCTACGAAAAGGGCACCGTCCCGCGAGTCCTGGCGCTTTCCGCTGGCCAGGCAGATTTCCGACGAGACGCTGTGGTCGGAGTCTTTGTCGACGAAGAGGGACGGGTGGCCGAGCGAGCCAAGCTCGGCGCCCCCCAGACCCAGGAGTTCTCCAACGCGCTTGCGGAGATGGTCAAGCGCCGAACTCCGGATCTGATTGCGTTCTCGGGCCAGACAGTGCAGTCTAACCGGCTCAAGAGCGTGATTGAGGAGGCGGTCAAGACGCACGGACTGGAGGCCGAGGGCGAGCCGCTGGAGGTTCGGTGGGTGCAGGACGAGGTGGCTTGTCTGTTCCGAAACTCTGCTGCTGCCCTGGTGGAGCTGGCCGACTCTCCGTCGCTGGAGCGATACTGCGTGGCTCTGGCCCGCTACGTGCAGTCCCCGCTGCTCGAGTACCTGTCTCTGGGCCGCGAAATCAAGGCCATCCCCATGGTGGACTTCCAGAACCTCATTTCCGAGGACCGCTTCTTCGAGGCCATTGACTCGACGCTGGTGGACTTTGTCAACCTGGTTGGCGTGGACATCAACGAAGCGATCCGAGACGCATACGTGGCTCGCATGTTGCCGTACATTGCCGGCCTGGGTCCCCGAAAGGCCTCTGGTCTGACCCACAAGATTCAGTCCCGAGGCTACCTGGGCACGCGGCTGGATCTCATCACCGAGAAGCTGTGCGGTAAAAACGTGTTCATGAACGTGGCGTCGTTCCTGCGGCTTCCTTACGACAAGCGGTCCGTCCGCCACGAGGAGACGGAGCTGCTGGACGCCACGCGAATCCACATTGAGGACTACGAGCTGGCGAAAAAGATGGCTGCCGACGCGCTGGAGCTGGACGAGGAGGATCTGCTCGAGTTTGAGAGCGAGGGCGGCGTGATTGCGCAGCTGATGAAGGAGGGCGCGGAGAAGCTCAACGAGCTGATTCTGGAGGAGTACGCTGACGAGCTGGAGCAAAAGCTCGGTAAGAAGAAGCGGTACACGCTGGAGATGATTCGGCGCGAGCTCATCACCCACTACGAGGAGCTGCGACAGCCGCTGCACGTGCTGACCGATCTGGAGGTGTTCACCATGCTCACCGGCGAGACCGCTAGCTCTCTCCACGTGGGCTCCATTGTTGCCGTTCAGATCCGAAAGCTCAGCGACAAGTTTCTGGCAGTGCGGCTGTCGTGCGGCATCCAAGGCAACGTGACCCAGGACCGCATCACGGACCAGGCCGGCGCCCATCCCTCGGCCATTTACCACCAGGGCCAGACGATCCGGGCCGTTGTCATGGAGATTTCTTACTCACAGTTTTCCTCTGAGCTGTCATGTCTCACCCGAGATGTGCACGATGCTCAGCGCAAGGCCCGCCAGATTAACCGGGTACACGACCAGTGGGACTTTCAGGCCGAGGAGGCAGACAAGTCGGCCCAGGAGGTTCGGCGGGAGGTGGAGCAGCGAAAGACGCGTGTCATCAAGCATCCTCTGTTCAAGCTGTTTTCCGGCTCTGACGCTGAAAAGTTCCTGAGCTCGCTGCCTCGCGGTGAGCTGGTGATTCGACCCAGTTCACGGGGAACAGACCACATTGCGGTCACATGGAAGGTCGGAGACGGCATCTACCAGCACATTGACGTGGTGGAGCTGGGCAAGGAGAACGAGTACGCGCTGGGCAAGACGCTGATGATTGGCACGTCCAAGTACTCGGATCTCGACGAGCTGATTGTCATGCACGTCAAGAGCATGGCTCGCAAGGTCGAGGAGCTGTGCCACTCGGACAAGTATTCGCCAGACTCCATTGCCGAGACGGAGCAGACGCTTGACTCGTATCTGCGAGGCCACAAGCGGGCCGTCTACCGGTTTGTGCTGTCGACGAAAAAGGCCGGCTACTTCCATCTGCTGGTCAAGACGGACCAAAACAGCCCCATGCTGGACTGGCCAGTCAAGGTGATTCCTGGCGGCTATCTGCTTGGAGGCGAAAAGTATCCCGACGTGATGAAGCTGTGCAACGGTTTCAAGACGCTGTTCAAGTCCAAGACTCAGGGACATCGGTGATGGGTTGGATGTATATTAATGTTATGTGTTTATAAGAGATGGGGTTGTAGTTGGTATCCGATAACTGAAAATCTGGAGATTTAAGTGAATGTTTGTCGTAATTTTACCATCTTAAATTAAGGTTTCACTTACCTCATCAGATTTCCCCTGCGTGGAGGTCCATACAAAAGGGGGTTAATATGGTGTAATGGCATATTTTAGTGGCTAGTATTATTATATGGGAGGTTTTGTGTCGAGTGCACTTTTCAGATTTCTCGTTGGCCTTTTCCATCAGCCTGTATAGGTAGATGCAATTTCTTTTTTTTCCCCTGAATCATTTTTTTTCTAATTTTAAATTCTCTCAAATTAGGTTCCAATTAGTATCACATTTCATATGGTTCATAAATCTTGCTGGCCAAACGGCTGAAAATGACCAAATTTACTGTTGGACCAGATTACCATTGTCATTAGAAGTAGAATGCACTTTTCAGAATCTCTATAGCTCACTCAGAACGTCCAGAAAGAGCCGTGTAGAGTTGGGTGCACTATAGCTGTTCATATACAAACAAAAGAGTGCTGAGAGAGCGATGCAGAAAAGTGACTAGTACCGTTGAGATGAGCTCGTCATTCGGGATCCAACGGACTTTTCAGAATTTCAGAATTGTCATTTTTTGATTTGATCCGATTGCAGTTGTCTGTCCATAGGTTTCACTTCAGGTGGTCAACCATCTGATCACTGTATGAATACCGTCATTCGAGAAGTTCAACAAACACGCTACTCCAGATGATCTAGCTATTCGCTAAAGTTACCAACTGCCCACTCCTCCGCTCCAACCATGATGAGATCGAAAACCGGATCTTTGATATCGTAGTACGAGTCCCAGTCGGTGGGAAACTTGAGGGCCAGCTGCCGCTTGATTTCAGCATACGCGGCCGCAGCCAGAGGATGGGAACGCAGATAGTCGCGGCACAGCAAGGCGTACCGCTGGTTGAACTTGCCAAACTCCCGGACATGCAGATTGGAGGCCCGGTTGACGTTGGTGAAAAACAGCTTTTGCAGCTGGTCGTCGGGAACGGTCTTTCCGGGCGGACAGTGGTCGACCTTGGCCGTTTGACTCACCCGGTAGCCTACGGACGCCATTTGGGCCACGTCCACGTCTCGCAGCGATCGCACGCTCATCTGAATGTCTATAATGTTTTTGGCGGGCAGGTTGGGCACCGAAGTCGATCCAATGTGGTCTATTGCGGCACCCGTGGGCGCTACCGAGGCGATCTGGGCCCTGAGCAGCTCAAACTCGTGAGGCCAGTGCGGGTCTGGGTCGCAGATTTCAATCTTTTCGGCTTTTTTGATTATATCGGCGTTTGCAGCGAACATGGACATGACGTTTTATCGATACCGATGGAAAGCTGGCAAGACGCTGGTTACGGCGGTGGCGTCGAAATGCGCGTGGCGTGGTTGTGGAGGGGGTTGCGGGGCACATGTGGTGAGGAGGCGAATTAGCGTTAGTTGAAGAAAAACCTTGATGACTAACTATTCTGCACACTTTTACTTAGGCTTTCATATGGTGTGAGCGAGCTGAGATGGAAGTCCTTGGCAAGAAGACGAGGCGAGAGCTCTCTCAAAAAAAAAAGCAAAAGTAAAAAAAAAAAAAAAAAACTAGCAGAAAAGAAAAAGAAAAGCGCGTGGAAAAAGATGCGGCTGAAGAAAGCGGGCCAATGTCGCTCCAACGCGAGCATGCGCGTGCCCAGAAAGGTGCTGCTGACCGAGCGGACATCTAATTGGCCGTTTTTTTTTTCTTTTCTCCCACTTACCCTGTGCTAGCACGTGCCGAATACAGATCCCGACAAGGGCGGTCCAGCTCGCGCGGCAGAGCAGCAATCGGTTAGCGGGCCGGGATATAGGGCAATAGCGGACGTAGGAG
Organism: Yarrowia alimentaria; assembly: GCA_900518985.1. Lineage (NCBI taxonomy): Eukaryota > Fungi > Ascomycota > Dipodascomycetes > Dipodascales > Yarrowia > Yarrowia alimentaria. The sequence goes on from ULGN01000003.1 coordinate 806,699, forward strand.
ACGGCTGGCGGAGATTCAGAGCGATTGGAGCAGCGGAAGACGTCCAAATACCGCCGTTGTTGGCCACATGTCGGCTGCGAGAAATGCGAGTTTCAGCATAATCTTAAGCGAAGAGAGATGGAGCTGAGGTGAGAGACAGCTGGGGGTCAACTCGGCTGGTTTGGGCGCAATTTCGGATTTTGCAGCAGTTGTGGCCACGACGCCGCCGGTGCCAGCCGCCCACGGCCGTTTCCCGCCCCCTGGCCGCCCGCAACACGGCCAAATTGCACGTTCTGGTTTCCTCTCCTGGGGCTGAAAGAGGTTCCTCCCAACATTTTACATTTCAACTCTAAAAAAAAAAAATTCCGTCTGGTCAATAAAGACGCGGAAGAAAGCGACCCCGGCTCTTGCACACTACCACACAACTATGCCGTCCAAGTCTTTCACCCCCGGCCTGACCGGCGACAACCCCCGCGACCGCCCCAACTCGTACCAGGTCGGCAAGGGCTTTTCGCCCGCCCAGACCCCCGACCTGACCCCCGTGTCCTCCACCACCTCCATGGCTTCGCTGGAGCGGGCCGTCAACGAAATCGACAGCTCCATCGCCCCGTTTGTGGAGGCCCTCAAGAACGCCACGTCACTCGTGGAGGTCAAGGAGGGCGTCGCCGCCATTGTCGAGCTGGTGACGACCTCGCAGCAGGCGGCCGAGCTCCAGCTGGTGGCCAGCATCTCTGCGCTGGCCAAGCACAAAAAGAACGCCTTTGCCCGCGAGGGCTCCGTGGCGCTCGTTTCCGCCGTGGCCAAGAAGTTTGGCTCCGAGCCCCACACCTCCATCGAGGGCTATCTCGTGGAGTCGCTCAGCGTGCCCCTGGAGCTGCTGACCGACAAGGAGAACTCGGTCAAGCGAGCCGCCCAGGCCGCCATTGACGCCGTGTGCGGCGCCGTGCCCGAGGAGGGCCGCGCCTCCATTCTCATCGACAAGCTGTTCTCGTTCCTGGACTCCAACGCCAAGTGGCAGTCCAAGGTCGGCGCGCTCAAGCTGATCCAGCGAATCATCGAGCTCTGTCCCGCCGACGTGATCGAGCTGCAGTTCCTCACCGGCGTGCCCACGCTGACCAACTGCATGCACGACTTCAAGCCCGAGCTCGCCAACGAGGGCAAGAAGACGCTGACGCAGCTGGCCGGCGTGCTGGACAACCAGGACGTGTCGCCACGAATCGAGCTCATCATCGACACGCTGGCGGACCCCAAGAAGGTGCCTGCCTGCGTCAAGGCGCTGTCCATGGTCACCTTTGTCGCCGAGGTCACCGCCCCCGCGCTGTCGCTGCTCGTGCCCATCATGATGCGGTCGCTCAACCAGACGTCGTCGTCCCAGGAGCAGCTGCGGCAGTCCGTCATTGTCGTGGAGAACCTGACCCGGCTCGTGCACGACGCCCGGGAGATCAAGCCCTTCATCGACACCCTGCTGCCCCCCGTGCAGAAGGTGTTCCAGAACGCTGCGCTGCCCGAGGTGCGAGACCTGGCCGAGAAGGCCCTCAAGGTCATCACCGACGCCAAGGACGAGGAGAACCGAGCCCAGAAGGTGGTTTCCGCCGAGGAGATGGAGATCCGAATCACCGAGTGCGGCGGCCAGTCCATCCCCCCCGTCGAGCAGACCTACGCTGCCACCCTCATCGCCACCAACATTTCCGTGCGAGAGTGGAAGCGTCTGGACGCCAACTTTGCCGCCTACCTGCCCACCCTCAACCAGACCAAGCTCAAGGAGAACATCTACGACCGGTACCAGGAGCTCTTCCAGGAGGGTCCCGCCGAGGACACTTCTGCCGAGGGCATTGAGATTGTCAACGCCGACTTTTCGCTCGCCTACGGTGGCCGAATGCTGCTCAACAAGACCAAGCTGAGACTGTTCAAGGGCCGACGGTACGGTCTCTGCGGCCGAAACGGAGCCGGAAAGTCCACGCTCATGCGATCCATCGCCAACGGCAAGCTCGAGGGTTTCCCCGACAAGGCCGACTTGCGAACCTGTTTCGTCGAGCACAAGCTGCAGGGCGACGAGGGCGACATGGACCTCGTGTCCTTCATCGGCTCGGACCCCGATCTCCAGCACGTGCAGAAGCACGAGATTGCCGACGCTCTCGAGTCTGTCGGCTTTGACGAGGAGCGACGGTCCCAGAACGTGGGCGCGCTGTCCGGAGGATGGAAGATGAAGCTGGAGCTGGCGCGAGCCATGCTCATGAAGGCCGACATTCTGCTGCTCGACGAGCCTACTAACCATCTGGATGTGGGCAACGTCAAGTGGCTGCAGGACTACCTCGTGGAGCACACCGACATCACATCGCTCATCGTCTCACACGACTCCGGCTTCCTGGACGCCGTGTGCACCGACATTGCGCACTACGAGAACAAGAAGCTCGTCTACTACAAGGGTAACCTCGCCGACTTTGTCAAGGTCCGACCCGAGGGCAAGGCCTACTACACCCTCACGGACTCCAACCTCAAGATGGCCTTCCCTCCCCCCGGCATTCTCTCCGGCGTGCGGTCCAACACCCGAGCCATTGCTCGAGTCGTCAACGCCTCCTTCACCTACCCCAACGCCCCCAAGCCCTCGCTCAAGAACGCGTCGTGCTCCCTGTCCATGTCCTCCCGAGTGGCGGTCCTGGGCCCCAACGGAGCCGGCAAGTCCACGCTCATCAAGGTGCTCACCGGCGAGGTGGTCCCCACCGAAGGAAAGGTGGAGAAGCACCCCAACCTGCGAATCGGCTACATTGCCCAGCACGCGCTGCAGCACGTGGAGCAGCACAAGGAGAAGACCCCCAACCAGTACCTGCAGTGGCGATACCAGAACGGTGACGACCGAGAGGTGCACCTCAAGCAGACGCGAGTCATGTCTGCGGCCGAGAAGGAGCAGATGGCCAAGCCCCTGGACCCCGACGGACGAGGCAACCGAATCCTCGAGGCCATCCTTGGCCGACAAAAGCTCAAGAAGACGTACCAGTACGAGATCAAGTGGCAGCACCTGCACCCCAAGTACAACACGTTTGTGCCCCGAGAGTACCTCATTGAGCAGGGCTTCTCCAAGCTCGTGCAGGAGTTTGACGACCACGAGGCCTCCCGAGAGGGTCTGGGCTACCGAGAGCTGTCCCCCCCCGTGATCCGAAAGCATTTCGAGGACGTTGGTCTCGACGGTGACATTGCCGACCACAACACCCTGGGTTCTCTTTCCGGAGGACAGCTGGTCAAGGTCGTCATTGCCGGCGCCATGTGGAACAACCCCCATCTGCTGGTGCTCGATGAGCCTACCAACTATCTGGACCGAGACTCTCTTGGAGGTCTCGCCATTGCCATTCGTGAGTGGTCCGGAGGAGTGGTTATGATTTCGCATAACGAGGAGTTCTGCGGAGCTCTGTGCCCCGAGCAGTGGCACGTCGACAACGGTGAGCTGACCCTCGGTGGAAAGGTTGCCGTTGCCTCCGACCGATTCGAGGACGGTGGCTCCGAGGCTTCCTCTGCCGCCCCCTCTGCCGCCCCCTCTGCCGCCGCTTCCGCCGCTCCTTCCGACGCCGAGGACTCGCCCATGAACATCAAGGTGCGACAAAAGAAGAAGAAGCTGTCTCGAAACCAGATGAAGGAGCGAGAGGCTCGACGACGTCTGCGTCACATTGAGTGGCTCAACTCCCCCAAGGGTACTCCCAAGTACGCCGACACTGACGACGAGGACGAATAGAGAGATATAGAGTAAAAATAGATTTTGATTGTTATGGCTGTTTAGGTGGTAGAGTGTGCTTCTGTAGTGTTGTAAGACTAGAGGAAGCGATATTGGCAATTACGGACTCGATGTTAATGCGACAGAGAAATAATTGTTGAACATTTGTCATTATAATGTTTTTTTGTTTTTTTGAAATCACACATGGCTCAGCCAAATCTGTTTTCAGACTGGTTTCTATTTTTTCTGCCATCCAGCCCAGTCATTTTTTTCTAGGAATATGTTCAAGCAGCTTTATTTAACCCTTGCAAATATCCATTTGGCGTCTTTTGCTAAACTAGACTTGTACGAATATGCAGTTTTGCGCTGTTTAAAACGGCACTAACAAACTCCTAAACAAGCACTAGAGGTCTGGACGAGACCCAAAAGGGATGCAGAGCCGTACCACGGCCCATTTGTGATACCCCCTGACGTTTTTCTGGCGTTCAAACCAGTCTCAATCACCCATCACCACCCATCTGTCAGCCCTGTTCTCAGCACAGAACTTTTGTCACATTCTTTCTGACCACAAAAGCATTCTCGCGAGTCCCCCTGATGCCCTGAATCGGGCTAACCCACGTATCTGCAGTTGTGTAAACACTGCTAGCACGGCCTAGCACAGCACTAACAACCCCGCACTGGCCTGGCAAAGCTGCTACATATGGACGGACCCTGGCATCGCTGACCTCACCACACCATGAAGCTCTCCGCAATTGTCTTCAGCGCTCTCGCGGTCTCTGTGGCCGCCAACTACGTGCCCACCAAGGTCGACTGTCCCTCCGACGTGAACCTGACGCGAAAAGCCGACGGCCTGAGCGCCCAGGAGGCCAAGTACATCGCCAGCAGACACACCAAGGCCACCGAGAGCCTGCGACAGTACCTCAAGCCCCTGGACATCAAGGCCCGGGGAAACAGCTCTTTTGACGTCGACGCGTTCCTCAACCAGTCCAGCCCCCGTCTCGCAGTCGCTGCTGCCGGCGGAGGTCTTCGAGCCACCCTGACAGGCGCCGGAGTTATGGCCGCTCTCGACAACAGAGTGGACTCATCCAGCAAAGTGGGCGGCTTTCTGCAGGCTACAGAGTACATGTCTGGACTCTCTGGCGGCTCCTGGCTCGTTGGCCACATGGCTCTCAGCGACCTGATCACCGGTGCGGACCTGGCTGCCGCACTTTCGCGGCTCTTTAAGCTCCCCGGGTCCATGGGCACGCTCGGAATACTGACCAAGGTCATCTTTGACACAACCTCCAAGCACGGGGCTGGCTACCAGACGTCTGTGACTGACCAGTGGGGCCGACTCATCTACTACATGTGCGCCAATGCCGGTCTCAACTCCTCCGACCCGACGTGGTCTGGAATCAAGCACCTCGACTCCTTTACCTCCTTTGATATGCCCTTCCCCATTATCTTGGGCACCACTCTGTTCCCAGGTACGTCTTTCGATGTGACCACCATTGGCTTCAACAACTCTATTGTGGAGATGACTCCCTACGAGTGGGGCACGTGGGACAGGAACGTTCGTCATTTTGTGGACACCGAGTACCTGGGCACATCGTTCGAGAACGGCAAGCCCACAGGACAGTGCACAACGGGATACGACAACGCCGGCTTCCTTCTCGGCACCTCTTCAAACGTCTTCAACTCTCCTCTGGCCGACCTTGGCTTTGAGGGCATCCTGGGTATCTTGCTCCAGGACCTGATTAAGGCTCTGGAAGTCGTCAACCTTGCAGACTACGAGCTGGGAGTGTACGAGAACCCCTTCTACAAGCTGGATGGCATCTCGTCCAACCAGACCATCTCCAAGGGTATGTACGTGTGCGATGGAGGCTTTGACCTGGAAACCATCCCCATTCTGCCTTTTCTCCAGCCCGAACGAGAAGTGGACGTGGTGGTAGCCATCGACCCTTCCACGGACACTGCTGACGGATGGCCCAATGGAGCTGCTCTCAGAAACACTCTGCACAAGTCCAACTGGGAATTTGGCCCGGGAGTGTTCCCCAACATTCCAGACAATGACACTTTTATCAACGACAACCTTACTGCCCGGCCCATCTTCTTTGGCTGCAACACCACCAGCCTGAAGACGTACAAAGACTCAGACCGACATTCGCCTGTTATTGTCTACGTGCCTATCATCGACCTGACATACCCGTCCAACTTTTCTACCGGCAAGCTCATCTACAGCGAAGAAGAACTGTGGGGCTCGGTCACAAACGGATACAACGTCATGACCCAGCTCAACGGCACTGCCAACGTAGGCTGGGACAAGTGTCTGGGTTGCGTGTCGCTGCTACGTGAGTTTCAGCGACGAGACAGCGATGTGCCCAATGACTGCGAGCAGTGTTTCAGCGACTACTGTTACAACTAGACGTAAACACCATATATCAATAATAAGTAAACCTTTGGAATCCACGACCATGAACAGCGCGTGGCCAGTCATGTTGTTTGAGAAAAGTGTTAATGGACCTATATTCAGCTGCCAAATGATGAGGTAAGCAGAACCTTAATAAAATATTGTCAAATTGCAAAATTGAAATGGGGTTCGCTCGAGTAAGCTGCTTGACTAGTTAGCTACTAAGTTGAATGCAATTCTTAGAAAAAGAGAAAAACGGAGATATGAATGGTGTCACCTAGACAGCAATGAACTCAGAAACGTTGTCGTAATTTCAGTGGGAATAAAACTGGTTTAGTTCTGAGCGAGCCATGTTGTTAAATCGGGCCTTCATAGACACAGAAGACATCCGGAGATTGGGAACTATCAAAATGACAAGCAGGCTGTCGTAGGAGGTGTCAGCAGTCGTATTTATTCTAGTTTCGAAGCTATATATAGCTCTTCATAATACCTTAGATATAGCAGAATCATGAACCGATTTGACGATTACATATACGAAGTCAGCAACTCTTTGGTCAAGCGGAGAAAATGGAAGACAGATATCAGCACTCTGTTATGGATATTGATTGTTTTTACTTCATGTATATACTCTTGACAGCCTCTACAGATATTTTACACTTGTCGTCCAGACACTTCAAAAGTAGTCTAGACTGGACACTAGTTTCTAGACAGAATTGGCTGCTGTGCATAGCATGAAGAATCTATAGCTTTCCCGAATCGATAAAATACGTTTACAATGCAATAATTGGAGTATAAATGAATCTATAACTGTGTAGCAGCCCTGTTTCGAGGTGTCCTGATACTACAAAACTACTCAATGAGCCAACCTTCAGGAGCTGGAATCCAAATAGTCAATGTCACCAATCGCCAAACCAATAGTCTGGACTAGTTCAGGAACCTTAGATGTGCCCCTGAGTAAATTCCAAGACCAAACAGACCGCTATTGAGGCGGCATTTATACAACAGTATGCTTAAAGAACTGGATCTATCACGGCTACAGAGTCACGAAAGCCTGGCTGAAATCTCCTCACAGGCTCTCTCATTACTCACTATGTACTCATGACCATCGTTAGGCGTCACACAAGTCTCCTGTGACCAACCCAATAAATTCGTTCCATAATTAAGAGTAACATTTCCTTTACTTGTCAAAATATACCCCTTCGGGTTTGTGTAACTTCCCAACGGCTTCTAGTATATAACACCTTTAAACACGCCCAACTTTTGTTCTTCTTCTCCCCCCTTATTTCTCAATGACTGCTATTACTACCAACTTCTCCACTCTCCCCCTCACCCTCACATTCGAAGAGTACCTCGAGCTCTGCGAAGCGGCCGACCTCCGCGCCCTCCGAGAACAGATGGTCATCGACTCCGGTAACCGAAGACGTCGACGTCAGAAGCGACGTTACTAGGTTCACTTTGGTCATCTGTCTCGCCCCGGAAGCCAGCCTCCCGTTCCCCATGAACGTGCCTTGGCTGGCTGCCACCCAAAGGACACTAAGTGAGTACTTGTGCACAAACGACAAGGAACGACAGGATCAGATCAGGAACGGAACCCGGTTACAAGAGCTACCACAATCACGGTGCGATTGATGTCTAGGCCAGGCGTCAACTACACTGTCATTGTGATCCCTTTTTGACATGTCGGACGACAGTGAGGTTGAAACCCAGGCTAGGTTTCAACCAAGCTGTCGTGACACATTGTGTGATTGATATCCAGGCCAGGTGCCAGTCACACAGTTCACGTTCCTCTCTCGATCGACTCCGTCTTCACCCGCAACTTCTTCATCTTACTAACCCAGAAAACACCAAAAAAATTCGAAAAAGGAAAAAATCCAAAAAAACTTGGTGGGACGGCTCAACCCGAGAAGCATGGCCTGCAGCCCATCTGCAGGAGCTTCAAGTCTTTGGTGATACCACCAAGGAGCGATACTAGTCTGCTGGCAAAAACTTTTCTTTTAACCCCCTCAGGTCGCCATGAAACATCAGAGTGCCCCCGGAAACTTCTTTTTCCGAGGGCATTATCGTGTTTCTCTGATAATTTAAGGTTAAGGTTATGTCCTAATCGGGCAATCTCTTCGATTACCTAGTCGGTTTCCCCAAAAATTACTGTCACTTCCATACACACTCGCCTCGACGTCCTCCCGCCATTACCTTTGCCTGGATACTTCTCACAGTCTTGGGCTTGAAGTTCGTCACGAGACCCAGGCTATCAAGAGCAACACTGAGGAGGAAAGCTGCCTTACAACCATCAGCTCACCTACAATGTTCTGCATTATCGCAGGGGGAAAAGAACGAGAGTGTTCGCCAAGATTGTTGACGTCAAGTTCCGGGTGCTCTCTTCAAGGGTCATAGCCACTGCTGCAGACACTGCTACTTGCCCAGGAACATATCACCCTCTGCCATGACGTTAGCCTTGCCTTTTCCTGGCTGACATGGTATCCCATCTCGATATTTGCGGACAGATTCTAGGCTCAAGGTTGACGCTAATTGGTTTATCGCTGAGCCCATCGGTGTATTTCCCATCGTTGAGAACCAGACTCCCTTGCAGATCTGTCCTAGGCCACTTGTCTGAGGACTTTCTGGCAACACCGCTTTGCCTGCTGCAACATCACTTTGAGATATTTATTGGCCTCTGGTGGTATGTTTGTGACCACGCCTGACGATTCACGGAAGTCTGCGAAGCTTGCGACTGTTCTCAAAAACATTCGGCCATAAGCCTTGTCCTTCGCCTGCCAGAATAAACATGGCCTTGGAAGCTACACAGTCAAGATCATGAGATCTTCTCCATTATCCAGTGTGCGAAGATCAGTGAACAGCTGATCTTTTGCAAACGCCATCCAACCCCGACCGCGTGAAGAGTCTGTGCCAACGAACACCTGAGGAAGTAACTGGTGGCAGAGAGAGCAGCGGTTTTGTGCATCCCTTCTACCGAAAGAAACTGGGACGCTAAAACGCCAACAAAACCAACTGGGAGACTCAAGAATTACGACTCCAAACGTGAGAGACTGGCGTTCCTCTCTCAACTGATGGGTCTGTGTTTCAAGAAGTGGTTCGGCAACTATTCAGGACAACCCCATCCAACCCCCAAGCACTTGATGCTTTTGAATTAACAAAATGAAATGATACCCTGATACCAAGTAACCTGTTACCAGTTTACCGCCAAGTTACTAGTTTGCTCACCCACTGTCATTCCAACCATCGGCGTGCCGTATTATTTGATATTATTTGATACAGTAATATTTGATACAGTAATATACAGCTGGTATAGCAAGTAAAGAGTGTGATATACCCCGGTATGATATGGAACTGCCCAGTACTTTACTAAGCTTTGTCTCTAGTTTTTTCTTTTTTTATTTATTTTAATTCAATTTGATTAAATTTGATTTGGTTTGACATGTTTATTTAATTTACATATTTAATTTATATTTCATTTATATCTCAAATTCTTGTAAAATTCTTCTAAAATTTCTAGTTTTTTTCTTTTTCTTTTTAATTTAATTTAATTTAATTTGATTTGATTTGACTTATTTATTTAATTTATATATTTAATTTATATTTAATTAATATTTAATTTATATCTGAAATTCTTTTGAAATTCTTTTAAAATTTATTTATTTATTTGCAATTAATTAATATTAATTGATTAAGTAATATTGTATTTTATTTTATTTTAATTTCTATTTGATCTAATTGGATTTAATTAATTGAAATTGATTGAAATTTCTTTTGTTTTATATTTCTTTTTATTTTATTTTATTTTGTTTTAACTATCCATTCTAATTTATTTGATTTTAATGATCTATATATTGATTTATCAGAATTGTTTATTTAATTTAATTTAATTTAATTAATCTTCATTTAAATTTCTTTTATTTTATAAGTTACACAATTATTACACTACTTGATACAAAAATTAAACTAGCAAAGCAAACTACCACTTATCGGGAGGTGGCCCAAAGTAGCCGATTTCGGGAATCTTGTACTTGGCGGGAATTCCTCCACCATCCATACCCGCATCCATGACGTCGTTACCCCACCAGCTAAGATCCTTAGGATGGTACTGGACTGAGAAGAAAATGATGATACCAGACAAGGCAATTCCAGTGGTAATACCAGCTTCCAAAACGTAGGCGTACTTTCTCCACCACGAGATATACCGTCCCTTGATGTATCCATTAAACAAAATGGCAAGATACAAGCCGCCAGTTTGGTAGGTAAGGTTCTGGGGAGCCCAGGCCAGGCAGCCAGAAATAAAGATAATAGGGTTGAAAAACAGGAACTTTCGGCGGTAGTAGTCGATTCTTCTGGCCTGGGAGGGCCAGTACTTTGTGAGGAAAATCGGCACAATGACTTGGACAAACCAAAACAACAAGCCTGCTCCTGCACCAAACAGGAACATCCACTTCATCACGGGGTATTTGTCAAACATTTTCTTGGGACCAATCACACCCCAGGCAATTGAGGCTGTAAAAAATGTGGTTTCACCAGGACATGTGAACTTGAGCTTGTTGTCGGCATCGCATAGCTTGTCCACACCCAGGAGAAATTGGATAACTCCAATGGACACAAATGAATTGACCAATGTCGCCCAAATCTGCAGCCAGAAGATTGACCGCGGAGGCAGGTGGGCGTAGTGGGTCAGTTTCTGGTCTGACGTGTAGTTGTCAGCCTGCTGAGCAATGGTCACCGACAGGGCCTTGACAACATTGAGAGCCTGGAACCGACCAGGAAGAGCGTAGCCGATAATGAGCTCTGCAAGCACGTTGAGAGAAAGACCCTGGGCAGTGTATGCTGAGAAAATAGTGAACGGAATAACGAAAACAATCACCAGGCCCATGACAAAGACAATGGTCCACACTGGGGTGTCCACGGGCCAAACCTCCACAAGCACGATGGCCAGCACAAACATGATGAGCAGGACCAGGTAAAACCACCAATCAGGTACCTCTTTATGCTCTCTCATGAAACGCGAAAAGGGGTCGACACGTCCGTGGTAGTTAGATCGGTGGATGTGCCTAATGGCCTTACCGGTATCGACAAGGGCGTCCCGCATGGCTCTCCAGTCCATCAAAATAATGTAGGTAAAAGTCATTGTGTAGAGTGAAAAAAAGGACGAGTAAATGACGAGGTTGGCAGCGGCGTAATAGGGTGTAGAGTAGTTCAGAAACTTCTCCTTGTCGAAACGGTAGTTGGTGAGAACCCTGGAAACGTTGTACACCTTGCCCTTGTTGTCAAATAGTCGGTTTGAGTTGATGGGGATGTGACCGCTCCACAGGTTGTTGGAGTAGTAGACCGCAAGGATGACAAGACCCGAGAAAAATGTGCCCGCGTAGCCAATTACTGATGAGTACAGCGGCAAAGTGATGGGTGCAAGTCCAGATGTGGCCTGGTTCCAGTCAAAGGTCGGGATTGGGTTATATCCCATGCCAGAAACAGATCCTGTGACCCGAGCGAGGTCAGGATTGTTGGGCGCGATCCAGGTCATCCAGTTGAATGTCTGTAAGAAACTCATGAGGTAGTTAGGGACCCAAAACCAGAGGAAGGAGGCGAAAAACAAAATCATGAAAAGGTTGTAACGGGAAATCGTCCAGCCATTGATATTCTCCTTTCGGTTGGGCGCCAGCAGTGCCTTGTTGACAGCAAGAGTCGGCAGCAGAGACGGCCACACGGCCTTGACAGGATACACAGCGCAACGTTTCAGCAGCCCTCCCATGCCAAAGCCCATCATCTGCGTCACAAGCATAAAGACAAATTGGTAGCCAAAGTCTGTGGCCCAACCCTGGTTGTAAAATTGGGGCAGCGCCTGCACAATGATGTTGGAAGTAATGTATGGCGTACCGCCTGCGCATCCAACCATGATGGTGGCAAGAAGCTGTTCTTTCTGGGACCAGACTCCAGGGTTCAGCGTGTACCGACGGGACTTGAAGGTATAGCCCCCGATGTTATGGCCTCTGATGGTAAAGCCCTTGATGGTAAAGCCCCTGACGGTGAAGCCCCAGTCGGGAAGCGCATACTGCAGGAGTCGTCCACAGGGGTAAAGCAGCAGCTGGCAGACATCGCTTGGAAGGGAGATGGCGGGCAGACGGACGGAGAAAAACGTGTTAACAAACGATGAAATCGCGACCCAGATGGAGCCAAGAACCCAAACTCGCCATGTCTCCATAGTAGTGTCCACATCGTCCACAGGGTCGGTGACACCTCGCACCTCAGGGTAGGGACTCCACCAATGGAAGATGGTGGCCCAGTAGCGCAGCATCAGGGTGTTGTCGGGGTCGTCTTTCTCACTTACTCCAGAGTCAAACAGCTCCAGAATCATCCGCACTTCCTGTCGATACTCGTCTCGGAAGTTGTTGTCGTGGTCATGGTAGGCAGAGTTGACGCGAACAATCTCCAAGGCCTCTTCCACGCCCATGGCAGACATCTTTTCGGCCATAAAGTGTGCTTCTCGGGGGTATCCTCCGTCGAGATCCGACGGCGGAAAGCCCAGTTTGTCGGCCATCCATTCCAGGAGGCTGGTTTCGACTTCCTCGATAGAGGCCTGGAGTTCCTCGTGTTCGTCAGAAGGTTTCTCCATTGTTGGTGGTTGAGGGCCACTTCAGAGACCAGCAGTTGACCATATATAGCCCAGTAGCTCGGGTAGCCGCGGGCAGCCCGCCCAGTGTGAGGTGACGGCGATGACACGGCGCGGCTTTGTGGGGTATCCAGCTAGCAGGGTCCAGACTGGTCCAGAGCTATTTCGTAGTGTCCGTTGTAGACAGGGTGATAGTCGTGTGCAGGGTGGCTTTTTCTTTTTGCGACACGCGGGCTGGGTGTCTCTGTGATGCTGGCATTGCTGTTGTCGCTGTCGCTGTCGTTCATATAGCCATTCTGTGTCACAATCGCAGTTTTTGGTCCGTACTTTTCCAAAAAAAAAAGTGACACATGTTTTTTGTGGCTGGAGAGAGAGCCTGTCCAGAGGGGTACTGGAGCGACTAAAGACGAGCTGTAATCAGGTGTGTTTGCGCAAGCTGGAGTCGTGGCGCTTGTGGTGCCGTGCAATCAGGTTGACGCCGTCCAGGCGTTTTCTGGGGCCGTTCTATACCCCATGGTGTTAGGTGTGAGGGAACTATAGGCTATTATTTTTTTTCTGTCGACGAGATGTGTTTTTGGTTTCTGGTCAGGTTGTAATTTGATGCATGCATGCAGCAGCTAAAATAAAAGAATACAGTGAAAACATTTTGAAGAAGAGAAAAAAAGTGTGACGAAAAAAGAGCTGAACGGCCAAAAGTAGCAATCGAAAGTGTCTGCACCGGAAACACCCCTGCGATTATTCATATCACCTGTGCTACGTAGCCTAGCGCGGCTGCACTGGCTCCATCAAGTGCAGTAGTAAAGTTGCACACGGCGACAGTCTATGTTAAGGAGAGGAGCGTAGTCTCTATTGCCAGTGTCTTAGACTAATAGCTCGTTTTTTTAGGAAAGGCAAGACAGCGATAGCAGGGCCAAGATAAGACCGCGGTTTGGCCATGTGCGCAAAAATTACCTGTTTCGGCCGTTGCCAAGTCGCTTTTTTTGAGAGTACTCTCAACCAGATGTCTTCTCTCCTGCCAAGCCCTGTCATGTCTGGTTTTGCTGCATCATCTGCAGAAGCTGGGGACCTCAAGAGGCTTGTTTAGACCGGATTTAGCGCACCTTTTGATGCCAAGACGCGCCTAGTCCTATCCTGGCCTGGTCTGCCCCCCCTCAGAATGCACTAATCAAGTCATGTGGTGACAGTTATGACTTTTAGACAGGGCTCACGGGCTAAAACAAGATTCACCATGCGTCAGATTGAGATGCGAGTCTGTATTGGCATCAGATTGTGAATATTAATGGGAAGGAAAAAAACAAGGTGGGCGACAAGCCACAATTTTACTTCCGCCCACAAGTTTTATTTCCGGTTGGAGTTGCAACAGATTTTGAACAAGTTTCCCGTCCAGAATTCACTGCTGAGCACAGCGGTATTGTTGGCTTCGCTGTATCGTCAATATTCAGCGAGTAGATGCGGTTTTTGCTGACTTCAGATTTATGCAAATATGGTTCAATCTGGATTGGGTAAGCAGAAACTGAACCAAGGAGCAGGAAAACGATGGCGACTTTTTTCACAGATAAACGAGCTATGACGAAACTAACACCTGTGCCCTGATCGTCGGCCCGTTGGCAGCCAAACGAGTTGCCTAAAACTCCTGTAGCGTCAATATTGGCCAGATTATCCCCATCCTTGCATCTCAGTAAAGACTTGCTTGTTTCTGCAGAGAAGAGTGGTTAAACTCTTTTCGTATTATCAGTAGAAAGACGACATTTGACGACACGTTTGACGGCTCTGTGACGGGCAATACGACTCCTGAAAGGTGCCCACTCGATTCAGACGCTCCACCAAGGTCATTTTGTGCGAATTGCGGTTTCTATTTCTCCGTTTTGACTCTTTTGGCACTTTTGGCCGCGTTTTGGTACCAGACGTTATCCCTGGATATACGCAACGGGTGCATGTCCCGCATCTTGAATTTCTTTTTAATGATAGTCCGGACTGGCCAATGGGAGGCTGCGGGCCGAAAGGGCCGATTCCTCTGCTCTAGCGTTATCAGTTGCAGAGCAACGAGCAAAGGGGTGTTGGAGGTCTGGCAGGTCTCGAGAAGTGCTGGCTTGTGATAAACAGCGCTACTGTTGCACGGGCAACATACTCAAATCAAACGACTCTCCAACTCCCCATCTTTCCGTCTTTCAAACGGCTTTTCTTGCACCTCGCCATGTCTCACTCTGGCTCTCTCAACCCCTATAACTGTCTCACTATACATCCACGGCTAATGTCTCAGATTTTGTACGACTTCCGGCTGAACGAGTGAGGCTTGCCCTTTCGTTAGCACACACCTCTGGCCTCCTTTCTTTTTGGTTTCTTTTTAGTTTCTTTTAGTCTGCTCTCTAACTGCAGAGTTAGCGTTCACGATGATCTTCCCTAAAGAAGCTGTCCAAGTGGGTGTGGGGGACATGTGATTGGGAGAGGGTGGAGAGAAGTGGAGCGGGAGTGGTTCCCTGGACAGAAGTTGATGGTTGCGGTTTTTAATCTGGGTGAAGCGTTGGTGGCTATTGAGCTAGCTGACACAACAATGTGTACGTTTATTTTCCCGAACGAGAAACGTGATTAGTTTTCTGGAAACAGAACCTGACTACTTTGTAGCAAATGTGTCCCTCCCTCCACTCGAATAGCGCCAAGAAATGGCCAGGAACCGTGCATGTGGTTATGTGTGGTTATGCGATGCCAAAGGTACGGCAAGTGGGGCAAGTACGGTGGCTGCGTGATTCCAGACAGAGGGAGCTGTGCTTGCCCCTTGCTTTGCCAGCATTTCCAGCCGGTATCGCCGCCAGCTGAAAGAAGTAATAAAAAAAAGAAAGAAGCAGTACTGTAGTCCCAGGTGGAGATGAGAGGGAGCAATCTCGTTCCACGGAGCCAGAACTACACGCTCTTCAAAGCTCTATAGATTTGCCAATTACTCCACCCGGTGACAGACACATTGGTGACCATTCATCTCCACATTTACCACCACGTGGCATGGTCTTTGCTGCCATATTGTCACCACTAGTTTCTAGGCAACCAGGAACAGAGTAGGCCGATCAAGTGGAAAATTTTCTCATCTGGCGCACCAGTACCCCCTCCAGAAGTTTCAGCGATTCCCGCGCTCCCGCTCCCCCCCGTCCACCTATCAGTGTGAGTCCACCTGACTTTTGCACGCCGATCCACAGTCGATCCGCCCACTGGTGCTGATAAGCACGGGCTAATGAGAGAAGCAGGCAGAGTTCGACAGCGCGAGCTACGTGGAAAGCCAGGAAACTGGCGCACTGTACGAATAGTGTCCGATACTGTACGTTTGTAGCTCAGCGACACTGTAGAAACATCAGGCAACAGTTTTGAGACACTCAAAACCAGTGAGACACTGCGAAACGACGCCCACAGCATAACTGCTCAGTGACCTGACGATCATCTAGCTGCACCGAAGCATTGGCCGGCGTAGTCTACTCAGCTATCATTTAGGTAATGTCGATCTCTCGAGACGAACCCAGGCGCACGTGGTGAGAGCTGACCTTTGACGGGTTCTACAGACCCAGAAGCGACTCGAGAACTCTCCTCAAGTCGACCGTTGAACCCTCAAACTGTCCCTGAGCCACCCAAGCAGCTCTTCTCTCCACCAAAAGCCCCCCTGTCGTCCAGGCCACTCTACCCACTCCACCCCTTTGGTCTCCATCGCTCAACCCTATTGGAAACAACCTTGCAACCGTCCAGGCACAATCACTCCCCGAAACTTACCTGGAGGCACTAAGGCCGCATGGTGGAGGTCTCTCGGGCAATGTTCGAGCGCTCAGGAAAAAGAAAACCCAGAGTCAGGAGTAGCCTAGCTGGCTTTGGGTCCGTCCTCGAAACAGTATATAATCCCGTCGTTTCCGCCAGAAAACGAGCTCTCCAACAAACAGTTCAGCTCTTCAGCCCTTCACTTCAGCTTCTCCAGCCCCCCAGCAAACACAATGGTCGCCATCCGAACCCTCGCCGTCATCACCGCCGCCACCCTTGCCGTGGCCGCCCCCGCCCCCCAGCAGGAGTCCGCCCAGGCCCTGTCCATCCCTCTCCCCAACATCCCCGGTCTCGCCCAGGCCGGCGATCTCATCCACATCATCGAGATCTTTGCCGGCGTTCTGTCTGGCACCGTGGACGTGATCACCAAGCCCCAGGGCACCCGGCCCCAGGAGATGCAGATTCTGCAGGACGCCATCGTCAAGCTCAACGCCGCCATCCTCAAGGCCGCCGGCGACGTGTCCAAGCTGCCCATCATTGGCGGAGTGGCCGGCCAGTTTGTCACCACCGTGGTGCTCAACCCCATTGTGCACACCATTGCCATTGTTGTCGAGCAGATTGTGGCTGTTGTCGGCTCTGTTGCCGTCGACGGCATCGGCGCCTCTTTCGGCACCGTTCTGCACAACCTCATCATCAACATCTCCACCTTCATCTCTGCTCTGGCCGGCTCCTACCCCCAGATCAACGACGACCAGTCCGGCCTCAACGCCGCCACCTCGTCCCTCAACTCCCTGCTCTCTTCCAAGTCTGTTTAAACGGACTTTTGAAGCCCTCACTTTCTCTTATTTCCCTTTTTCACCTTTTTTACTTACCTCTTAATTTGGCCGACACCAACAACAACCAACCGATTGACGACACTTTCGATTCTAAAATAGTATTTATAATTTATAAAAAACTGCTGGCCAGTTTCACCTCATTTCAAAAGTGCTGTACTGTACTCTGTAAGGGATTTCTACTGGAATTCTTTTGTCACTCCAAGTGTATTAAAGCCAGTAACCAACAAACTAACCAGTGCTGTATATAACCAGTACTGAGACAAAACCAACCAGTACTGTTATTCAACCAACCCGTACTGTGGAACAAACTAAACAGCACTACGATATACACCAGTTTTCAAGAGTTCTCTTATTCCCAATTTGGGTAAAGAGGTTGGGGAGAGGTGCAGGTACGAGGGTATCATTAGAGCAACTCAGATGAACCCTGAAGAACCCTGAAGAACGAAATATTAAGATACCGTGAGTATGAACCAAAAGAATCAAGATAGAGAACTCAAGGAACCTTTATTGAAGCATCTACAATCTCACATACAGATGTAAGCTATCAATGTCAAGTTCTGCATGCACAGTATTCAAGTTCAATGAGCAACCTACACGCTTTATAACCGAAAAATTCATCTTATTTTGTGAGCTTTTCTCATTTCAATACCTCTCCAACGCCTTCATTTATCTACCACTCATCTGCCTGAAAGCCTCCTGGGTGCTATGCCCACCTAACTGAGTGAGTCTATCTAGAGACTACTCCAGTAACAACATACGGCACCACACATTCAGAATAGTTTGCCAATCTGAAACCAAAGACGGAGCCCGAAAACTTGCCGATTGAGATAAAATGCTATCTTCAAAACATTCAGCAAGGAAAGGAAGGGTTGTCTTTAGAATGCCAACGAAGTTTGGGGGCCAGATACATGTTTTAACCAATAAAGAAACTCACAAACACTACCCAGTTGCTCATTTCAACCGGTTTAACCGATTCCAACCCCTTTAAACCCACTTTTACTCTCAAAAACACCCTCTCACTCCGATGTCGTGCTGATGAATTGAGTTCACATCAACATGTCTCATGCACTTCACTCCACCCTGAACATGGGATTCTGCATAAGATAGTGCACGGCTCAAGCCACGGCTCTGGGCGAAAATGCAAGTCTGAAACCACATTGAGACATGCCAGAAACATATAAAAGCCGACTTTGTGACGTCCAGTGCACTCTTTCTCTTCATACCACGTCACTCAACCATGAAGATCACTGTCCTCCTCTCAATTCTCACAGCTGTTGCTGCTGCCCCCGTTGGCCCCAACGAAAACAACTCGGAACTTTCTGCCCGAGGTAACGACGGTACTGGTGTTTATCCTGATTTGGGTCCCAAGAAGGCCGTTGACCCTTATGATCCTGAACTAGCTCCCCAGAAGGCTGTCGACCCTTATGATCCTGAGCTTTCTTCTGAAAAGAGAGAGTACCCTTACGATCCTGAACTTGCTCCTCAGAAGGCCGTTGACCCTTACGACCCTGAACTTGGTTCCGAGAAGAGAGAGTACCCTTACAACCCCGAACTCGCTCCCCAGAAGGCCAGTCATCCTTAGATGTCACTATTTATAGCTTAAACCATTGTCTTGTACCAACAGTAAACTTGATGGACTCGTTTTTCCTGCAATCAAATCACGTGATCGTAATAAGTACGTGCACCTCATTTCATACTCATTTGACCTCATTTCAGTATCGTCAAGTGGTGTGTGTTGGAGGTAAATTTCATACTCCGAAAATAACATTTCCGCATTTACAGAATTCACAATTTCGCAACGGTTTTTGCTGGGACCAAACTCCAGTGTCTCAAACAGTACACACCAAAGATTACCGAGAGGTCCCGGAACAATAAAACCAGTACCATTATAATCAGAAACGAGTTTCAAGCCGAATGCACTTTTCAGAAATCTGATATCACCACTGTAGCATCTTTTATAAGGCTACTGATAGTTCCTTCCCCTGGAACCCCCACTCGAAACAAGCCACGAAATAAAAATTCAGGTGGCTGATGATGAATTAACCCTTGAAAAAAACTAGATTTGTCGAGTCAGTCACAGCTTTCCAGAAGTTCTACGGTACAGAGTAGTAAAACAATAATTTCTGAATGAAACGAAATTCTGAAAAGTGCATCATGTTCAAAATTCGATCATCATTCTAATGGTACAGTTAATTACAGTCAAAAACCCTTTCAATGATGTAAAAGCACTGTTTCAAAAGAGAATTGAAATCCTCGGAGCAAAGTTAGGCAGCACATGTCTTACAGTTTACCCTCACTTTTCAACGACATTATTCGGGAAATAGAAGTACAATAGAGATAAGGTCTTGGTTGAAGGAACCACAAGTTTTTACAGGGTACAATTATGTGAGTGTCAAAAAATTGTCTTTCACAATCATGCTTAGTAAGCTGATTTTCATCCGTCCCCGTCCCCATCCCCTTGAAGAAGCCTGCGTCTCACTATGACACTCGAAAGTCCATCGTCTCCTGCTACTCTTCTTCCTCTGATAAAGTTCAAACCGCCACATTTGAAAGGCACTCCACCCTTGAACTTGATGATAGACATACTTTACTGAGCAATGCTACATTGGTTTGTGCACGGCTCTGATCACGATGGAGGGTTACATTGAGCATCAAGGCCCAGATATTGGACTTATAAAAGCCATGGGTGGCCTCAATCGAGTGGAACTCAACTCATCACTCGCCAACAAAAACTCAGCAGAAAAATGAGACTCACAGTCGTTCTTTCGATTCTCACGGCAGTTGTCACAGCTGCTCCTGTGGCTGCACCTGATTCCGATTCATCTAAATCCACATCCGCAGCCTACTCGTCTATCCTTTCTGTGGTTGCTAAACAGTCGGCCAAGTTCTCCCACGCCAAGCGACAGCTTTCAGAGAAGGACACCCTCCAGGACGTTCATGACACCTATGTGATTGTGTTCAACAGCGATGCTTCAGTCGACGACATTTCTGCTGAGGTCCAGAGACTCGATTTTCTGGTCGACGACGACTCCTCCAACGGTATCTCTTCTGCTCTGGATCTGTCCACCTACACGGACGGATCTGGCTTCATTGGGTTTGTTGGCCAGTTCAACTCGTCCATTGTCGACTCTCTGAAGAAGTCCCCGTTGCTCTCCATCGAGAAAAACGTGGTTATCAAAGATCCCAGTGTTGGACCCATTCAGCCAGACAGCTCCGATACCGCTGGAAGCTCCAAAAGAGATCTTGAAAGCCGAAAAACTGGACTTTGGGGCCAGTCACGGGTCTCCCACAAGCACAGACAAGCCGATAAGTGGGACTATGTCCGAGAAACCAGTGCCCTGCACCCTACAGTGGCCTATGTGGTGGACAGTGGAGTGAGAATCACCCATGAGCAGTTTGAGGGACGAGCGACCTGGGGAGCCAATTTCATCGACAATGTCAACACCGACGTCAACGGCCATGGAACTCATGTGGCAGGAACCGTTGCTGGCAAGACTTTTGGAGTCGACCCCAACGCCCACGTTATTGCCGTTAAGGTCTTTGGAGGTGAATACGCCGCCAGCACCAACGCGATCGTTCTCCAGGGCTTCACCTGGGCGCTCAACGATTATATTTCCAAGCGTAAGACGAACCCCAGAGGAGTGCTCAACTATTCAGGTTCGGTGGACGCGGTTATTGCTTCTCAGGATGCTATTCTGACTAGAGCTGTCAAGGAGGGTCTGACTGTTGCTGTGGCTGCAGGAAACTCTGCTCGTGATGCCTGCGAGGAGTCACCTGCCAATATTGGAGCCTCTGTCCAGGGTGTCATCACCGTTGGAGCTATTGATGTTCACGATAACCTGGCTGTGTTTCAGGGGGAGCCTGGAACCAACTATGGCAAGTGCGTGGATGTTTTTGGACCCGGAAAGGGCATCCTATCCGCCTACTACACCTCTGACAACGCCACAGCCTGGTACGAGGGCACCTCAATGGCCAGCCCCCACGTTGCTGGTCTAGCCTCGTACTACCTGTCCACCACTGAGAATCTCCTTACTCCCGCACAAATCGAAAACCTGATTGTGAAGTCCAACACAGGCGTTCTCACAGGCGACCTCAAGGGATCTCCCAACGCTGTTGCTTACAACGGTAGTGGAAAGTGATTTTCATGATTGGTACATAGATTTAGATTCTAACATTGTTCTTTTGACAAAGTGCTGAAGCACAGATCTGTAGTCTACATCAGAAATATTTTATTTAGATAGAAACCCGAGTCATGTCACTAGAGTAAATGGCGCACATGGTGCTCTGCTGACAGACAATGTGACTTGTCATAAATTTACACAGCCCCTTTTTGCAGTTTGCACCCACCACCGCATACAGCCCCAGTTAATCATGCAGTCATGCAAATTAATGTGGACGTTTGTGCACTAACATAACTCTCTATATAAGTCCCCACAATCCTCAAATCCACTCTTCTTCTTCAACCATACTAATTCACACATGCGACAGAAACACCACAATGAGTATCCACTGATTTGACTGCCCACACACACCCATATAATGCTACCAACCCAGAACAATGACACTAACGATACTGACTACAACACGCTTGCGACACGCTTGTGACATGCTTGCGACACGCTTAAGACGCTTACGTGTGCATACGACACGAGGTCTGTCACCTTCCCGCCCTCTTCCGCCTAAAGATTCCTCGACCTGTCTGACTTCGACTCCTCATGAGTACTTGCGGAGAATGACAGAAAGGAGAAGAGAGCAGGTAACACTAACGACAAGTCTCGCTAAAGATGAAAGACACATGTTGCATGGTATTACTGCGGCTTAGTCATGCTTATCGGAATTTCAACAAGGTTAAGGTTATTACCTAACTGAGCATTATCCATGCTTTCGAGTGCTCTATTCTTCAAGCTTCTTGGCTTATTGGGATTTCAGTGATATCTTCTGCTTAAACCCATTGTTAAATGAGTCAGTTTCTCTATCATCTTGTAACAAGGATCTCCCGGGGATCTCACAATTGACCACTTCTCTCTTGAAGTGGTTGAACTCAGTATGTACATGAATCGGTGCTCATACTGAGTTCAACTGTCAGCTTGTTTCCATGCTTCAATTCATACACAAAAACCAGGTTTCTGATCTTTCTCAGACGCAACTCTGGTTGGTATGTTCGGTACGGTGCCAAATCCAAAGTGGTAATCCTCTGAAGTATCTATTGCAAAGTTACAGTACTTGTTCACTACAATCATTCTGGTGGTTACTGCGGAGCATATCTGAGCACTCCCGTTTAGAGACTGTATCAGAATATTTGCTCTAAGACACTTGTAGTTCTTACAGCTCAATGACTGGTTGTATTCGCACCGCTAGTCTAAACCAATCACCTGGAAGCATGTGGGTCTCCGTGAGACGCAGTGAGGTGGTCTCATACCCACGGGTAAAGAGGATGCAGCCATTAGCCGCTTGATTTGTGGTGTTTGAGAGCACTTGACAATATGCCGAGGATGTGAATAAGTAAATTTCGCACCATACAGAGGTGTGCAGTCGTTTATAGGGTTTCGGAGTTTGCGCAGTTGCGTGATTCGGAAGTTTCGGAGGTTCGGAATGAATAAGTAGCCGAGAAAGTGTCCGTTGGGGTTGCCGATTACGGGCATGGATAAAGCTCTTCTGGCAAAATAGATCGTGATCTTTACTTCGTCAGAGACAACCCTAAACCTGGTTGGTGTTTAGTTGGTTCGGAATGCGGACCAACAGTAATGTTGACCGAGGTGGTTCAAAACCATCCAAAATGACGGTTAGTAAGAAGAGATCCGACCGAGGCGTTGAACCATATAGATTTGATGAATTTAATTGCTATGAGTGGGTTCTGCTTTCCCCTCAAATTAGCATGAGTAACGTCAGCCCAAGTATGCACCCTATACACGACCAAATTAGCTGTTTCAAAACCCCCAGAAGCAGCCAGAGATGGGTGCAAAGGTCGCTTCTCGAAACTGCCGAAAATAGCGTTATCCATCCTTATCCGGACGTCTCCCAGCCTTATTTATGTTTCATCCTGCACCGCCTCCACTCATGCATATCCTGTGCAAGCAAGGAGAGAGTGAGCAAAAACAAAAGCTCCGACAGTGTTACAGGATGTCGGACTAGACTAGGCTTAGTTTGACGTACCGATCCGAAGATGACCAGCTTCGAAAAGTGCGGTTTTGAGCTTTCTGAATGTCAATTGGAGTCCTGTCACATATCGAAAGGTGTCTTTCTCAAGCCTTGGATGTGCTGACTCCAATGGTAGAATCCGTTGTCTGATATCTCTGATATTTGGCGAGTTGTAGCTGTCCGAAAAGTCAAGTTAAGCCGATGTGACTCAGCAGGCGTATGTCAACATGGAGTGAAACAAGATTAACAACCTTCTGCTATCAGACTACAACAGGACTTGACGTTGTCTACATCTGTAGTCTAGACACTGGAAACTGTTTTGGTCCTGACGATCATAACAATGTGTAGAGTAACCACGAAAAAGAAACAGCACATCAATAGTAGACACTCGTCAATCATTCCCAGCCGTCGCACACATCGCCAATCGTCATCGTTTGATCAAATTTTATTTGCGGCGTCTCTCTTTCTTTTTCTCCTTGCTACCGTTTCAGAGTCTGAGTTTAGTTGGGAAATATTTGGGTTGGGACCTTGGGAGAGAAGGGTCGAGATGACACACTAGCCCAAAAGCTGTCCCAGGGCAGCCATGAATATTCTGAAGAGTGCACTTGACTCGAAACAGAGAGTTCATTACAATAGTACAAGTTTGAAGCTGATCAGACAGGTATTGGTAGGTCCAATCGTGATTGAAACCTGAGCATAAAGTAGGGAATAAAGTCTGAGTTAAAAGATGGGAAGGGGGAGGGTGGTCGTTGCATTTGGCATAGACATAGTCTAGCTGCAGAAAAGCTGAATATATTCTGAAGAGTGCTTCTTATTCACTGTCACTCACTCACAAGAATTGCCAGTTCAAAACTTCAATTAAATACACTTAAATACACAAATACTCGTCAAAGCTGCGACTCTCGTTTCCAACATCTATAAGCTCGGCCCCACTGGGACATAAAACCTTGGTTAGGTTTGCACTGCCATTGTTGCACTGTTAGGCTGGACCAGAAAAAAAGAGGGGCCAGAAAAGTAACGATTCGGACAACGGAAACGCGGAGAAACAATGCAGGGTCGGCTTGTGCTCAGGAGACCAGCCGAGTGTCGGAATCCGCAAATCGACAGCGCGAGTTTGGCAGGGTTGAAGCGCGATTACATAAGCCGAGCTCGAAGGAGGCCCATTATTACACCGTTTCTTGGCACTCTTGGCTACCTCGGCACCCTTCAATGCATGCCCAGCCGGGTACCTGTTTCTCCTATGACGCCATTTTGGCTTTTGGTGAAACCTCTCTCGACAGGGAAAAAAGGGTGCATTTTCTGATCTTCAGACGATCTTCGAAGATCTCAACAGAACGGGATAGAGACAGGACAAGTGAGAGCTGCTTCGCTGGGTTCGTACAGTGCGGTGCGACTCAGCCGAGCTGCGTGTTTAGATTAGGCCGCAAGAGTCAGTAGTAAGGATAGTCGGGATACATATATATAGCCGTTGTACCTCCTGGGTTGGCTCTTTAGTATTCACTCAAACAATCACACACCCCACACCAACCAACCAACCAACCCAATCAACACTCATTATGAAGTTCACTCTCGCTATTGTCGCTCTTGCCACTGCTGTCGTTGCTCTTGAAGACGGAGGACTCGCTGACCTCAAGGCCCAGTTCCCCCAGTACTTCCAGGGAGTTACTGGTATCCACGTTCCTGCTCAGTACGCCGGAGCCGTCCAGACCGCTGAGGCCAACGGTGGCGGTCTCCACAAGTAAGTCTGTCGTTATTAGACGACTTACTGACCACTTTTCATGGTTTTTTGCCATCTAATTGATTTTTATTTATGGTACCTGACGTAGTTCAAAGAAGAAATATATTGACCATGTAGGTAGAACTGATCGAGGGAGGTTTCCTGGTTCTTTCAATAATGAGATGTCTTCTGTAGTTGAAGAGGAGAGATCTTGAAGTGTTAACTGGAGCACCTAGTCGTCGAGGTATCCCCAAGGAGAGATCGTTGTGAACAGACCTCTTGAAGACAGTGTGTTCGGGGCAAACAACCATCGTAGAACGAGACGGAGTTCAACACAAAAGTAGAGACTCCGGTAACCACCAATCAAACAATCTAAAGAACGATTCTCTTACTCGGAACTACTACCAACTAAACCTGATAACTACATCACTTGCCGGTTTTCTGGTCAATATCGACGCTATAACCACCCCTCAAAAGCAAGGTAAATCTACGCGACTTGTCGATCTTCCTGAGTTTCTCCATTTCGTGATTGCGCGTGCTTCTTCTGGTTGTCGACCAAAGAAATCTCCAACCACACGGTAAATGACGCAAATATTAATCATTTCCACTCAAACATCCCGAATGCAGACTCTCGCTACTCGTACAACCCCCCGATTGCCCGCCATCTATAAATAACTCTACTCAGGGCCAATCTTTTTTTTTCCAGTCCCTGAACACACTCGTCTGAAAGGCTCCTTGCATCAGATATGCACTCAGGAGATGGTTCTAAACCTTAATTTCGGTGCAGGGGCAGATGGGGCATGCCGAGGGAATCGTGGGTAGGTAGTTGGTGAGTAAAACTACGAGATACGAGAAATCAAATAAAAATGCGGTTAAAAAGAGAGCTCACAAATTCTCCAAATGTCTCAAAGCCCTCAAAAACTCCGATAAATGCGCTTTTGGACAGTCTGCCACCTCTGTTTTTTTCCGTCACCTTCTCTCTCGTCTAATTAGGCTTTGTAAAGATTAAACTTTCAAACTCCCAACTCGGATCATTGCATCCCAACTGGGCCTCGGACAACAGCCGAAAAAGTGCGTAGCAATAATGGACTGTAAAGTGTTCTTCATGATAGCTTGGAGGAGTCTGGAAACGGCTTGAAGATCGCGACATTCATAGAAACACGCTCAGACCTCAAATTAGAGATCGACTTTCTTCTGAGCCAACAACGAGTGACTGGAGACTACAGAGTACCAGTTACTGATCGGTCCAGAATTCATAGTTAGCCGATGATTGGAACTCAAGCCACAGTCAGAGCAAGTCGGTTCGTGAATACCTTTGTACGTTCCGATACCGTTCCGTAATCGTAAGTTTGTGTCGGCGATCCTGCAAGTTGCCGTATCGATTGCTGATTGATGCGGCTAATTTGGTTATTGGATGACTCTGTAGCTCAAGTGACGGTATGGTCTCCCAGATTGAAAGAGTATGAGTCCAATATCTTGGAGAGGCTCTGGGAAGCTGAAGCTGAAACAATTTGTGATAGGCATTTTAACAAGAAGAATGTGCTCATGGCTACGCATCACAATCTAGTGTCCAAGACCCATCACCAGATTGAAATCACACCATCATTGACGCCCAGTTCATGCAAAGAAGACCTCGGTATGTATGCTGGACCCTGCTTGAAATGTCCGATCCGAGGTTCGGAGATTTTTCAGAAAAAGAAAAGATGTGTCGGAATAAAAATAAAATTATATAGGCAAAACTCCGGGCTTGGCAGAGGCGTATTCGGCTCGGCTAAGGCCTGTGTGGTCTCTTCACGGTAAAGGGCGTTTCTCATATGCAAATTTCATTTTGGAAAAGCTCACTATTCAGAGTCATTACTGAATATCAACAAAGGCAGTACCCTCTCCTGGAACAGTAACAACCATTGCGGTATCGAAATCGACTTCCCCAATACCGCTGTAGTATTCCTTCTTCAAAGATTCAATCACAGAAGATAGCTTTTCTTTTTCAACCAGATGGACAGTGGAACCACCCCATCCAGCGCCGGTAAGTCGAGACCCTAGACCTCCCGAAGCAAGAACAATCTTACAGACTCGGTCAATGGCATCACAAGAGCACTCAAACAGATCTCGACATGACTGCTGAGATAGATTCATAAGATTTCCCAGTTTTGAAGGGTCAGAAGTTCCACTGGAAAGCATGGACTGAAACTCCAACACTCGAATGGCCTCGGTAACAACATGCTTGGCTCGTTTGTACAGCTGCAACTTGTCAAATTCAACATGGAATACGAAATATGACTCCTTCACTTCAGCAACACTTGCTCCAAGCAGCTCGGAAGCTTCCTCAAGGGAGACTCCTTCACGAGGAAGATGCTCATCAATCAGACCCTCCAGACCGGCCAGATCCGTACCCGCAGCTTGCATAAGTCCATTGAATGTTCCTTTGTTGAGATTTCCATTCTGGACCAGTTGCAGACCCAGCTTTTTAGCAATCACATTGGCAGCAATGGTGATCTCAACCACTCGCAAGTTGTAGTTTCGAGGGGCGGTTTCGTGTTTGTTGGACTTTACCAGCGTATTTGCAACCAGGAAAACCGTTTCAGGTCGAGTTTCGGGAAACTTGAAACTGGTGGCCTTCAGTGTGGGGGAAAAGTCCACCAAAAGCGTGTGGTTCAACTGCCCGAAAATGGACGCCGCCTGGTCCATGCCGCCGGTGTTGACGCCAATCAGCTGCTCGCACGTGATCGACAGCTTGGTCAGCAGGTCACGTGAAATGGAGTCCTCTGCTCCCCCTCCACAGGCTATGAGCGACACCAAAGTCGAGCACACCACAAAGGCTGCACTTGACGAGAGTCCACAGGCGTCGGGGACGGTGCCATGCACGAGAACCTTGATGCCAACATCACGCGACTTACCGCTTAGGTTGAGGTGTCGCCGGGCAACCGTGTGGCCACATTTAAAGTAGTTTGTCCACACCGTCTTTTGTGTGTCGATTTCAAGCACCTCTTCTCCGCTGGGGATATCGTATGATTCTGCGGGGAACTTGTCGTCCTCCAGGTTGGCAACATCGATGGTGTCTCCTGCGACACAAAAGGCCATCACCACGTCATCTTCAATGGCCATGGGCATGACGCTGAAATGAGAGTAGTCAATATGTTCTCCGATGAGGTTGACTCGTCCTGGCGATCTCACGATTGTCGGGGTTTGGCCGTACAGCTGCTTGAATCGCGCTGTAATATCGTCATACCGCGCTGACTGCTTTGCGGGATCGGCGTAAATCTTCTCCAGACCCAATTTTGCGACATTCATTGTGTAATGGGTGAGTGTAAGAGGGCAAGAATTAGTTGCAAGAATCTGGGGAAGAAGAGAGGTAAAGTTTAACTTTACCGGATAAATTTAGCCGAGAGAATTACAAAGGTCGGTTTTTGAGCTGGTTAAGGGCATTTGGAACGGGAAGAATCTGATAGGGAAATAATTTACTAGTATGTGACTGTTTGGGTAGCTTTTTGAACAATTTCTGGTAGAATTGAGCGAGAAAAATTGTCCTTGGTGGATGTCCTATGTGGGGGCGTTTGGGAGGGGTGTTGTACATTAAAGTTTATAAGGCACCTGTTTTTATACGGAGATATGTATTGTACAGCTTGAGTAAATGGGGGAATCTAGATCAATGTCATGGTTGGTATTTTTGGAATGGTAGCTAACCGGCAAAGATGGTCGAGTTTTCAGAAATAATTTTAGAGCAGTATTGCGTCTTTTGGAGGTGACTTGGGCTCGAAAGGTACCCCAATTCCACTAATACAAACGCTAGAATCAAACTGAATAGACAATAATGTTAGTTAAGGTCACAGCTATTAATATACACTTTTAAATCTGTCAAAAACCGACTCAAATCGTTCTTTTATGGTGCCGTCTGTCGAGGTAAGCGAAACCTTAATTATTACCTGTACTTGAGAAAACGTGCCTCATTAAAACAAAAGCTTAAAACGTGACAAATCCTGAATAAACGAGATTCAGCACCATGAGTCCATTTCAGAGAAGTTTTGGAATCAACTAGAGACCAAGAACTTTCACTCTAGAAACCATCCTTTTCCATTTTTCAAAATTATTCTGCGACCACGTTTGAAAAACTTCACATCTTCTCCTGCACGACCCCAATTACAGTCTGTACCAAATTTCACCTCTGACTGAAGTTCACCACAACTCCATGAATACTTTTCAGACAGCCAAAAACACGCTATAAATCAATTCACACTGCCTCCGCAAGCACATTCCACTTTCCAAAAATCAAATATCCCAACTACAACTCCCTCTAAACCCCCTCCCCCCGCAGGCTAGTCACGTGACCACACGATACACCTGCATATTCCGCGCTGGGTCCACGTCACTGCTCACCATGTTACGCAAACTATTCCGATACGACGCGTTTGCAAAGCCCACGGCCGATGCCACGATAAAGACGGCGTCTGGCGGTGTGGTGACGCTGGTGGCGATTGCTCTCATTGTTTTTCTGACGTTCAACGAGTGGCGGAGTTACAGCACTCCTGTGATGCGGTCGCAGATGACGGTTGATCGAGAGCGAGGCAACCGGCTGGAGATCTACCTCAACATCACCTTCCCCAAGCTGCCGTGTCCCCTGGTGACTCTGGACATCATTGACTCATCGGGCGAGGTGCAGCAGTCTGTGGACCACGACATGACCAAGGTGACGCTGGACGACAAGGGCCACCGGCTGTCGTCGGAGGCGCTGCAGCTGGGCGCGCAGGAGCACCAGGAGCGTAACCCCATGCTGGATGACCCCAACTACTGTGGCTCGTGTTACGGAGCCGAGGAGGTGGCCGGTGAGTGCTGCAACACCTGCGAGCAGGTGCGAAAGGCCTACGCCGTCAAGGGCTGGGCGTTCACTGACGGCGAGGGCGTCGTGCAGTGCGAGGCTGTGGGCTTCAAGGAGCAGCTCAAGGCTCAGTACAACCAGGGCTGCAACATTGCCGGCAAGTTCCGAGTGCAAAAGGTGGCAGGCAACTTTCACTTTGCGCCAGGTGTCAGTCTGCATCGAGACGAGCAGCACTCGCACGATCTCAGCCACTTTAAGGACGTGGACGCGCCCTTTACCTTTTCCCACGTTATCCATGAGCTTAGCTTCGGCGACAAGGTCAATGTCGACGGTCTCACCTGGGATCGAGGAGTGGCCATGGAGACCAACCCGCTGGAGGATACCCTTCACCACACCGATAACAAGTGGTTCCGGTTCAACTACTTCACCAAGGTGGTTTCTACGCGGTTTGAGTTCCTGGACGGCTCCAAAATCGAAACCAACCAGTACGCAGCCACTGCTCATGAACGGCCCCTGCAGGGAGGACGAGATGAGGACCACAGAAACACCAAGCATCAGAAGGGAGGTCTCCCAGGAGTATTTTTCTCCTACGACATTTCGCCCATGCGAATTGTCAACAAGCAAGAATACCGAAGCAACTTTGGAGCGTTTGTGATGCAGGTTGTGGCCACCATTGGAGGAGTGCTCACTGTGGCTGCTGTTCTGGATCGAGGCATTTACGAGGTCGACCAGGCTCTCAAGCGAAAGAAGGACCAATAGGTGGGCATGTTATGTACTGTATAGATAGTGTAAAGTAATGGTTAGATGTGAATTGTTAATTGTCTCAAGGTTATGGGAATTACAAAAGGGCGGCAATGATGGCAGGAATGACAGCTCCCACAAAAGAAGAAAGGGTGTTGGCACCGGAAGAGCCCGTGGCAGACCCGGTAGTCTCAGCAAGAGCAGTGGCGGATCCAGCAGCAGCAGATCCTGTGGCGGAGGCAGATCCTGAAGCGGAGGCAGATCCCGAGGCTGAAGCTGAACCAGAGGCAGATCCAGAGGCAGATCCAGAGGCAGATCCAGCGGTTGTCGCGGAAGAACCGGATCTGGTTCCAGAAGCAGATGAACCAGTTCCTGAGGCTGTGGCTGAGGCAGCAGGAGCAGTTCCAGCAGACCCAGATCCAGTGTTAGTGGCATTGGCGGATCGAGAAGATTGTCGGTCATCATCGTCGTCGTCGTCGTCGTCGTCATCGTCGTCATCATCGTCATTATCATCATCGTCGTCGTCGTCGTCATTGTTGTTGTTACTTCGAGTTGTCGTGGAAGAAGCAGTGACAGAAGAAGTACTGGTACCTGTGGAAGAGGTAACAGTGCTAGTAGCAGAGGCAGCACCTGCAGCAGCAAGGCGACTTCGCCTGTCATCGTCATCATCGTCGTCGTCATCATCATTGTCATCATCATCATCATCATCATCATCATCACCAAAAGTGGCTCCACCTGGGTTCATGCCTGCAGCCAAAAGACTGTTGGGACCACCCGCCTGTCCGCCTGGCCAGGAGGCACCAGGGGTCCAGTTGGGAAGAGTAGAGTGGTATTGCGCGTAAAGAGAGCCAATGACGTTGTTCAGACTCGCGTAGGAGTTCAAAGGCAGAGAACCAGTGCCGACGCCATCATCGTCGAGAATGCTCGCGATTCGGAGCCACTCGGGGTCTTGCAACATTCGCTCGGACGCCTCGGACCAGGCCATCAGACTGTCCATATCCTGGTTGTTCCAGCCAGCAGGCATTTCTGGAATCTGTTGTCGCTTGATGACATTGACAGGAAGGGGGTTGGCAGCCACAAGGGCGCAAAGAATTGAGAAAATAGTGGGTGAGAGCATGGGTGCTGTGGTTGTTGAGGAAGAAGAGAATTAAGAAAAGTGGGTCCATTATATATTCCTGTCCACGACCTCTTGGCTTGTGGACTTATTAAAGTGCACGTGGTTGACTAGCCTGCATGCGGCGTAAATAAGGACATGAGGCTGAAGCGGATATTGAAAATGCTAAATAGTAGTTTAATAAATGTGGGCGGAGTCTGGCGGACGCAGTTTTTTGAAGAAAACGGGTTCTTGGTACCATTAGGAAGCGGTAGTCGGCATGATTCTAGCCATACTATCTGTGTACGCATATCTTTGAAATCAACGACTGTTAAGGCAAATCCCCAGAGTGAGGCAAAATAAGGATCAATTAGGGCCTGCATTAGGCTCTATCGAGCGGGTTACACCAACCTTAAAACTCAGCCGAGTTCCACGCGGGGAAACCAATCAGCATAAGGGCAGCCATGGAACAGGTGTGGAACAAGTATGGAAGACAAAAAAGGCTCTAAAAATAAACAGAAAAGAGCAGTTATATTTGGAACATGATCCACTACCGTAGCTATTAATTCAGGTACCGGTACGACACTGCGCCCCTGGCCCAGTGACTGTCTGAAGTTGTATTGGCAGCTCTCAAGTTTTGCCAAGAACATGTGGTTTTGCAATGTTTGGTATGGTAACATGGTGGGCTTAGATCAGTCTCAACAGCTGATGGGAGTATCTGGACACAGCCCCTTTGCCGTCGAATATCGAGACTCCAAACACCCAGTGTAGTTTCAGGTATCTTTATACTGTGTGTCGTTTTTACGAAGTTTTTACCAATTGCAACATTTTTGTTCGATTCGGCGAGATTCAGCTTGGAGGTGTGCTAATCTGGCATGTGTGCAGGACAGCAATGGTGCACTGTGAGATCGGCTTCTGGACCTCATTTGTCATTACCCATTCGGGTTCAGATTCAGTGTAGGTAGATTGTAAATTCAGGTTCATTTAACTGTTGATCCTAACTGAAACTTGTCCTCTGGTTATGTAATTTCGAGGTTTGATGGCAGATCTCAAGGGCGGCAAAAACATCAGGAAGACAACTTTACCAAAGGAGTAAGGGGTTGCACTTCAAGAAAGCGACCAACTCAGAGTCGAGTGCTAGTCAGAAGTTGATTCAGAGCTGGTTTAGAACCTGATTCAATGAGAGTTCTTGAAGACATATTCAAAGAAGGAACGAGAGGTAATAGTGAACACGGAGACACTGGAAGAGGTTTTCAGTGTTTCACAGATTCGAGAAAGCACTAGAGATAGTGGATTCACAGTCAGACACGACAGGAAAATACTGGAAATTATTGGGACTGTTGGATACTTTGACAGCCAACCAATCTTCAGTTTTGACAGATGACAGACATGCGGCGTAATCAAGACATGAGTTAGATTGAAGTTTCTGTTTTGAGAAACAAACTAAAGAACTCATATAACACAAACAGTATAAGTTATTGGTACCGTTGTAACCGTGCGACTGCCGTGATTATGATAAAGCCGTTACTGCGCCAGTTTTCCTGAATCTGAGGCATTTCCAGATCATCATCACATGACGAGTGTCTGAAAATTAAGCCCAATTAGGGTATGCATTAGTCTCATTTTAGCAGGGTGCATAAACCTTGGACTCGGCCGAGTTACGCGGGGAAGCAGAAAAAATCAGGGAAAAACAGTATGAAATAAAGAATAAAAAAAGGATCGAAATGTGGCTACAGTACTCTGTACCTAGTATGGAACATCAGAGGAATATTTGGAGAAGAACAAACACATTTGAAAGGCGATGTGTTGTACACCATGAGATACTTGGATAAACTGTAGATTCTGTATCTCAGGTAAAGACCTCTAATGTATGGTATCCACTGTTCCTACTGTACCTACTGTACCCACTCTACCTTGGTTCAATGACGTCATTCGAAGAGACAAAAGTTGTACCGGCTGTCTTTTCTGAAAAGATAAACACTTTATTACAGTTCATCACTTGATTACGTCACTTCCTGAGACTGATCTCAGATGTGACTGCCAAGAACCATATTCCACTGCTTCACATGCGTCTCTTTTCATCGTACCATAAATGGTAATAGTTGAGACTCAATTGGAACGTGTGCACATCTGACTTGATGCAGGGCTGCAACAATGCAGTATGTCTCTCTTTTCTTTTTCCTAGTTCTTCTCTCTTTGTTGGGAACGGTGGAAGGTACAGCAGTACTGGTATTGAAGTTTTCATAACAGCCTGTATTGAATATATCAGTAACGAACCAGTGCGACAATGTGTGAATTAGGAATATCTTATACTACAGACGGCTACAGAAGAATGGCCAGGACGGCAGGAACAATGGCTCCAACAAAGGAAACAAAATTGTTGGCACCGCTGGAAGAGATGGGGGTGGTTCCTGAGGCGTCAGCAGCTCCAGAAGCGGAAGGATCGGCGGTAGATGCGGCTTCAGAGGCAGCATCCGAGGCAGCAGAGTCGGCAGCAGGCTTGGTAGCGGAGGCAGAGTCGGCAGAGTCCCGAGAGGGCTTGGATGCTCCGGAATCCGGAGTAGGCTCGGAGGCAGAGGTGGCAGATTCGGTGGCAGAGCCAGAGACAGAGCCAGAGACAGAGACAGAGCCAGAGTCAGAGCCAGCGGTAGACTTGGGGTCGGGGGCAGAACCAGTGGAGGAAACGTCATCAGCAGAACCTGTAGCAGAGGCAGTGGCTGAACCAAAATCAGAATCAGAAGTGGCAGAGGCACCTCCTTCAGAGGCAAGTCGGCTCTTTTCGTCATCGTCGCTGTTGCCGTCCTTCTCAATGTCCTTTTCGTTCTCGGACAGGGTGGCACTGGGGTCCATCAGGGCGGGGTTCATGAACGGATTCATGCCTCCAGCAAGAAGACCAAAAACGTTGGCGGGAGACTCTTCGCCCATGGAGGACAGAGGCACCCAGTTGGTAAAGGTGGAGTGGTACTCGGCGTAGATGGAGCCCATGACGCTGTTGAGACTCTGGTAGGACTTGAGAGGCAGAGTGGCGGACTTCTCGTCCATCTTCTCGAGAACGCCCTCCATGCTGACCCACTTGGGGTCCGCAATCATTCGCTCCGTGGCCTCGGACCAGGCAATCAGCTCGTCCATGTTCTGGCCTCCCAGAATACCGCCAAACATGGCCGCAATGTCGACAGGCATGCCTTCCTTGGCATCGGCCATGCTTGCATCGATCTTGTCATCCTGATCGTCGTTCTTGGGCTCCTCCTTGGACTCCTCCTTGGACTCCTCCTTGGAGGGACTGGTGTTTTCGGTCAGGGCACCGCCCATGATGCTGCCAAACAGATCGGCAATTCCGTTCTGGATGTCTTTCTCGTCGCCTCCGGCCATGGAGTTGAACACTTCGGTGAGATCGTCGGACATCTGGGCGAGTCCAGGAGGCACTCCAGGGGGCATGCCGTTCTGACGCTTGGCAACAATGTTGACAGGCAGAGGACCGGCAGCCACCAGAGCGGGAAGAAGAGAGAGAAGAGTAGAGAGTAACATGGGAGTTGTCGTGGGTGGAAAACAAATACACACGAAATCGCCGTCCTATATATCCTCTTTGCAGAAAAAAAAGGTATGCGAGCTCACTGTGAGAAGTGCACACACGTGGTGTGCATACCTGCATGCGGCGTGCATACGGGTGAGAGGTAAAAGCAGAAATTAAAAATGTTAAATTGTAGTTTAATTTTCGTTAGGGGGTCTTTGGGGGCTGTTTCGACAGACCATATACCGGAGTCACTGGTACCGTTGCGGTCGTGCTTGTGGCGTGCTTGCGGTTGCGCTCCGAGCACGTGTGTTTGACCGAATCCACAGCCTTTTGCGAACCCGTCTGCTGAGCGTCGAATAATATGTGATCGATCTGGGTCAGCAAACACTCAATCTGGCAGCGTGCACCAACCCTAAAACCCAGCCGAGCATGATACGGGGTAATATGGGAAATAGGGGGCTGTGGAACAGGTATGGAAGACAAAAAGAAGCCTCAAATGACCAGCTTGCTTAGCCCGTTTTCTTTTCTTCTTCCGAACCACTGCGGCCAGATCCAATGGGCAGGTGCGATGGGCCGTAAGAGTTTCCCCAATGTTGCCAAGAGAAAGGTTGCCTGTCTTTCGGTTTCTGGTCTTTGGAGTTGGTGGCTGAATGGCTGGTTTTTGCAACACCTTTCTCAAACAACCTGGGTGCCTTTTGTGGTCCTGAAACGGCGGCGCTTTCGGTCGTTTCTCTCGTGCTGTTGTGTCGCTAGACTAGTGTTCAAACACTGTAAATGTCCTACTTCGCGACTAAAATTGGGAGGTGTAAAAATCCAGCATGAACGCATCATGTGCTGTTGGGCTGTGTCGTACGGTACGTGCAGCACATGTGACGTAATGGCAGCGGGGCCGTTTATCTCAACAGATCTAAGTCGGATTTGGGCGGGGTTGTGAATACAAGAGTACCTCCGTTGCACTCACAATACGATTCTGAACCGAATGCACTCTTTGGATTTTCCACACGGCCTCTGGGTCGCTTTCTAGCAGGACATACATTGCCGTATATGCTCTGCGGTCGATTGGGCCCACTGCACAAATATTTGCAGCACTGTTTTCGGAGATTTTCGCAAACAAGACAGTCTTCTCGGTGATTTTGCGCAGCCACAGTGACTCATTCGTCTCAAGTCACTTGATCGCTTCTCCATCTTTCTCAGTGCGTTCCGTACAAGACAGTAACACTCATATTTCTCCACCAGTCAGCTGACTCTATGGAGATCATTTGGAGAATCCAAAGAGTGCATTATACTCAGAATCGCACGGTGGATTCATCAGTAGCTACCACACTCCATCTGCTTTGGTCAAAAAATATCTATCGAGATCCTTGACCTAACTGCGGTGGCCTGAATCCAGAATCTCAGGCAACCCCAAATGGCTGCCAAGACATTGATATGACCCCGTGGGGTACAGCCAAATTCAATATACAGCTGTTTGAAAGCAATAGAGCAGCCGAGTTATCTACTCTATAGCCTCTGAGGCACCAAATAACAACGTCATGGAAAACATGTGTCTCTGCCCTGAATATAAGGTTTTGTCCACATTGGGAAATATTAACCCGACCGAAGCGATAGCAAAATGGGGCAATAAATTCTCAGACAGAAGTGTTGGACATGTTCCGTAGTCAGAAACAGATTTTTTGAGCTCCACTGATTTCCCAGGTACCCATATTGAACCAGCTGTTGAAGGCGACTTTTTTCACGTGAAAAAAACAACCGATTTCGCACCTGGTCCGTTTTCAAACCATGATAAATCGTTCATATTATTGTAATAAATAGCCATCGAGTACTCCGCCCGTTCACTCGTCTTCGTCAATCAGATAGTTCTTGATCGGCAAATCAATCTCCTTGGCCAGCCTCTCAATCAGACCCCAGCCAGCATTCACCTTCCACTTTGTTCTCGAGTCCAGCGGATCGTTGCTGGTCTTCACCATCAGCTTGAGCGTCGTCAGAGTCGCAATCTGGCCAGGCAAATCAATGTTGGACATGCTCTGCACGCCTGCTTCTGTTCCAAACTCCTCCTCCGGCGCAATCGACCGCAAAATCGCCATCATCCGCTCAATCTCAAAAGCCGGAGCCGCCAGCATTCGTGGGTTCAGCGTCACCGTCTTTCGTCGACCAGTGTTTCGCCGTTTTGCCCGTCCATCTTTCGCCTTGGAAAAGAACCGAATATCGTACCGCTCGGGGTTGTACGACGCCAGATACGCCGCCACCAGAATGTACTTTGAGTGCAGGGGCAGGTCGTAGGTGGCTGTCAGCTCCTGCTTCTTTCGCTTCCGCTTCAGAGCCTCCTCGACACCGGGTTGTACCAGCGAATCTGCCACAGCAAACTCGGACGAGAAAATGTGCTCGCTCTGGCGATACAGCTTGACCGTCTCCCGCACGCCCACCTCGCCGGTTATGATGGGGTCTACAAACACGGGCCAGATGCGACGGGCAATCTGCTGGTACAGCCGAACGTCGGAAGACGCATATGGGGCCAGTGCGTCAACCAGAATGGTAACGTAGGAGTTCCAAAACTGACGAGACAGATTGGACACCGCAGCTTCGGAGGCTTGTCCCTGTAGAGCTCCGGTGAGAATGTCTTCAGGCAACTGACACAGCTCCTGGAGCGACAGAATCTCCACCACCTCTTCTTTGGTGTATCTTGTGAACCGAACGTGCGGAATGCTGGATGTGATGAGCGCTCGGGGCTCCAGAGTGGAGATTGTGAAGATGAACACCAAGTTTTTGATGTTGGACAGTTCCCATAGGCGGGTGAAGCAGGAGAAGAGCTCCGAAGGGTTCTCGTGCAGTCCATCCAGCCGGTCCAGAACAATCACATGCGGCTTATTGTAGTTATATTCGGTCTGGAACCGCTCCAGAAGCGCGTAAAACGCCGTGACGTTCTCGCAGACAATGTCGAATCCGGCCGTTGCCTCCTTGCCCATTCCACTGTCTTCCACAATTGCTCTGAAAGCCTTTTGCAGCAGAATTCGCGTCGTGATGCACTGGTCCGCAGCAATAGTCGAGTGGTTGATTCCGCTTTCTTTGAGAATGTGTTTGAGTAGTGTCGTTTTGCCCGTGGACGGCTCGCCGTGAACCAGAATGGCCTGTGGCATTTCGGCGACTTTGGACGACAGCAGGGCACTCAGCAGCTGCGTCTGTGTGCGTCGGCACGGAACCAGCTTTTCCACGGCCTCAATCGTCGTTTTAGGAAGCATTTCGTGCAGCGTCAAAAGCAGTGAGTAGTGTGAAAGTAGATGTATATGCAGCCTGCTTAAAGTCTGATCTCGCTGACTAAGCAGACTCCCAAAAAGAGTCGCCCGAATAAGATTTCAATGTTGCATGAACCATGTCTCTAGATTACCTTCGTCTTTTATTCCAGGTGCAATCGAGATTTTATGCATCCACTTTTTTTTCTCTTTTCTCGAGCCACACAATGCTGACAGAAGACCAGAAGGAGCACCAGCGGCAAAAGGCGCTCAAGAAGTTTGAGGAGGCCAAAAAACGCATGGCCGACAAGCGGAAAGCCACAGATGTTCGCGACGCCTCCAACAAACGCCACCAGACCCGATCTGGAGGAGCACCACCAATTACCAGAGCAAGCTACATTGAATACGATCTGGCCAACATGAAAGATACGCTTGGTGGCTATCTGGAGGAGCAGGAAGGCGACGATTTGGACGAGTGGAAGCAGCGACAGGCCAAGACTTATGAGTCGGGTCCAATGTCTATCAATCCATCAGAGAATCCGCAGTGTGTCGAGTGCCAGAGCTTTGACATTGACGCACAGTTCAAGGAAGTGTTTGACACGCTCGTGTGTCGGGCGTGCAAGAAAAAGCTGCCGGAAAAGTACTCTCTGCTGACCAAGACAGAGGTCAAAAACGACTACCTGTTGACGGAGCCAGAGCTCAAGGACAGAGACCTGATTCCGCACCTCGAGAAGCCCAACCCGCACAAAAACACGTACAACAATATGATGCTGTACGTGCGGTTTCAGGTTGAGGAATACGCCATCAAAAAGTGGGGCACTCTGGACGCTCTGGACGCAGAGTACGAGCGGCGACTGGAGATGAAGAAGCAGCGCAAGGACAAAAAGTATCTGGACAAGCTGCGGGAAATGCGCAAAAAGACGCGAGCCGAAAACTGGACAAAAACAGCGCGAGAGGTTCATGTTCACGATTGGTCGGAAGACGTGGCTGCAGACGAAAACCACACCAAACGGCGTTGTCAGACTTGTGGAATGGAGACTGAGGAGTTGATTATGGACTAGTCAACGGGACGGATGTATATAGCTAACAGTTCTAGGATTCGATGAGGATGAGCCCTGTAGTGATTAAGAAGGCGGGATATGGAAAATCTGAAGAGTGCGTTCTATTTGTATCGCAATTTCAAGTCTATTGGTTTGATTACTCTTTTGGTTTTCACTCCAAGAGACGTCGTATCTTCGATATTAAACGATTAGCTCACGGTGTTAACTTGACCAGAAGCTCAATCCAATATGGGTATCTGGGTGTATAACGAGAGCCATATAACACCAATATATAGAGAATTCAATTATGAGACGAATGCACTTTTCTGATTTCTGATATTTCCTCTAGATCAGCTTTCAGAACGACCATAAATACTTTAGCCCCACGTACCATAACTACACATCAAACCCACACTACAGGTCTCATAATTGCATTTTTGAGCTCATTGAAAGACTCAGATTGCTTCCAAATACACAGAAAGTCGTTTTTGGTGAAATATTTGCATTTTTCAACTCGAAAATCATCCTTTTATACCCCCCAGTACTCTCACAATTTCATCTCAGAGGACGTGGCGTAATGGTAGCGCATTGGATTTCGGTTCTTCTAGAACGACGTCCTCCAAAGGCTGCGGGTTCGAGTCCTGTCGTCCTCTGAATACTAATCTCTTGATCATTTTTTTCTTGCTGGTTCTTTGGAAGGCAGTTTTTTTTTCTTCTTTCCATCTTTCAACATTATGCACATGCAGTTGATGCTTGATGCAAGTTTTTGACTCCCATGAAATAGATGTTAGAAGCGAGATATGCAATATCTGAAAAGTGCATTTGGATCAGAATCTTGACCCAAGTATTATTGTTTTATACAGGCTCGTCTAGCTATCAAATACAAGTATTTACATTGTGTTGTTACGAGACAAAGTAGTGTCTCTCCACTCATTGTCTATCAAGAATCTGAACCATAGTTAATCTCAAGTAAACCCCATTGAAAGTCGTTGTAGAGCCAATGTCATATTCTGAAGAGTACATTTGATTTCAAATTCGATTCCAAATACGACTATCCCTTAATCTCCTCCTCTACATTCTTGAAATATTTTTGATGTGAATCATAACACGTGAACACTGGTAGCATACAGTAGAGAACAATAACATGTTGGCTCGCCTAATACAACCAACCGCTTCTTCTGACGGTCATTGTCTCCCTTGTTATTGTCCATCCAAGAAATCACCCCTTCCAAACGATGCTTAGTCAGCACACTACGATACTACTCTCTCTCACCTTCCCACCTCTCATCACCCTGCTCACACCCCTACGATCACTATCCATGCAGCGTTTTGTCTCGCCAAACGCCCAATCAACCCTTCTCTTCCCCCTACCCATCCATCAGTCCAAATCAGTTTTAATTATATGCGCGTCGATTACTCGTCATCCTCGTCCTCATCGCCGGCGGCCTCAATGTACCGACCTCGGATGTCCTTCCATTGTTTCTGAGTTAGTATGGTTCTGTGTCGTCCTATCTGTTGCAACATGTCACTTTGTAGTCACTTTGTCGTTGCGGTAATACTCACGCCCTGGTTGAGCTTGTCCCAGACGCCATCAATGACAGTCTCGAAAGTCATGTCAAAGACAAAGGCAGAGGCGAAGATGGTGGCCACGTAGACCGAGTTTCGCTTCACGAAAACGTTGTAGAATGTGGTAGCCCAGGCCTGAGTTAGTATGTGTGTGTTTGATTGTTGTTGGAGGGGGGGAAGGTGGGGTGGATTGTGGATTGGGTCGCATCGGAGCGTTCGGGGTCGGCGTGACCTCGTTGTCACTCTTGTGGCTCGTCGGCTCGTCGGCGCTTGCTGTCTGTCTGCTTCTGTGTGTGCATTGGTCGTTCAGTATCGTGTCATGTTTGCGATCAGGTCGTGACAGAGTGGCAGTCGCCGGTTCCTGGACACGGCGCGGCCGCACCAATGATCCTCCAACGGCCTCTCGATGGCCCCCCGACGCTCCCCGTCGTCCCCTTCTGTTTGTGTCGCGCAGCTTCACTCACCATTTTGATGCTGTGATAATCTCAATGAGTGTGTGAGACGAAGCTGCAAAGCTTCTTGGGCTCCCAAAAGGATGGTGCGTGATTGGCTGAGGCTAATAAAACCTTATTTGAAGATCCAGTAACAGTGCTTCCATTGTGGTCATCCGAGTTTTGGTGTGTTTGCGGGTTCGATTCTGACGGATGCGATTTTTCAGAAAGGAAAGAGCTTAGTCAGCTCAATAAAGTTGAGATTGCAGTGGTCTTGTTGTAGCACCCAAGACAGCCATGACGTCATGTCTCTCACTGGAGCATACGATAAAGACGGCGAACGGGTGGTAGGAGGCTCGCTGCGAGCCGACGGCAGCGTGCGGCCCGTGGCCAAGGTGCGTCCGGGCTACGTGGCCAAAGAAGACGTCCCCAAG
This sequence comes from Yarrowia alimentaria, assembly GCA_900518985.1. Taxonomy (NCBI): domain Eukaryota; kingdom Fungi; phylum Ascomycota; class Dipodascomycetes; order Dipodascales; genus Yarrowia; species Yarrowia alimentaria. Next base: position 848,656 of record ULGN01000003.1, read on the forward strand.
TTCAAACCCCGGGCCGTGAGGGAGCGAGACGCCAAACTGGGCATTGCGTCTGCCCCCAGCCCCGTGGTTGCTGCCACGACAGAGGAGCCTACACGCGACAGTGGCGCTGCCATCAAGGCGCGAATCCAGGCCATGAAGCTCGAATTTGAGCGCAAAAAGCTGGCCAAGGGTGTCGCTGAGTCTGTGGACAGAGTTGAGTCGACCAAGAACTCGGATGACAAGACCGTTATCAAGGAGTCTGTCAAGGAGTCTGTCAACAGGGCCGAGTCTGCCAGGGACTCTGTCAAATCACCAGTCAAGCCAATTACGGACTCTGTGGACGATCTGGCCGAGTCGCTGGGAGACATGACTGTAAAGGAAAAGGCAGGAGTCAGGTCAGACGATAAGATCAAGGACATTGGGACCAAATCAGGGACTGCCACAAAGACGAAAACACCTCTCAAATCACGACATGCCAGACCAGCTGCTACCAGCCAGGCAAATGAGGTTCCCTCTCTGGCTCCTTCAAAATCAACAGCCAGTCCTGACTCTGATTCGCGGCCAAAATTGTCGTCCAGACACGGTCGTGCCAATCAAGACACTCACAAAGAGGACAATCACAGCAAGGATGAGGGCGAAAAGAAAGGATACGTTCCACCTCATAAAAGAAAGTAATATTTATTCAACAAGATACAGTATACAGTTAACAGTAATGACAGACATGGATGGTTTAGAGTGTTACTTTACGGGACATGGTAGATGCACAACTACATCCTGTCAAAAGAAGCAATATATCTCTGGTCAAATCTCCAATTGCACCAATGTAATCACGGCGAAATTCTGCGACGAATGCACTCTTCAGATTGTCTCTAGCCTCACATGTGTCTCTTTTGGAGTGCACCCTAGCCTCCCCCATCACTTCCTCCTTCTCACCCACCTAACCCTAAAATCACCACTCTCACTTCTAATGATCACATGTACACGGCATATGGAACGGCCGTAAAAGACCGCCAGAAGCTCGACCGACAGCGAGACGACCATGTGTACGACAAACACGGCCTGAGACGCTTCCACGGCGCGTTTGAGGGCGGCTGGACCGCGGGATACTTCAACACCGTTGGATCCGAAGAGGGATGGACTCCGCGAAAATGGAGCAGCACAAAACCGGTTTCAAACACGGTCCAGGACTACATTGACGACGAGGACGAGCCACAGACGCAGACCCAGCCTGAAAAGCCTGAAATCGCGGCTGTGGGACACGCCATGGTGGCCAAATGGGGAGCCCACAACAGCGGCTATGAGGTGATTCCCGAGCGACAAAAGCCCTATAGAGGCCCAGGAGGCATTGGCTACGACAGTCGCTTGACAGATGAGCCCCCTCTTGCTGTTTCCGCTTCTTCTGCTGTTTCTGTGACCCCTTCCAGCTCCACACGTCTGCTCATGTCCGTGGACCGAATGGCCGAAATGAAGCCTGGAGCAGGCAAAAAGCGACCGCTGGTGCTGCTGGACGACGAGGACGACGGCGATGAGTACTATCCGGTGGTTCGTTCTCTGCCAAAGGTTAGAAAGTCGGCTGATAACAACACCTCTGGGCCCAAGGGACTTGTCAAACACAGATTCATCAGTGCCAAAGAACGCCAGGCGAAGAGTTCTGCCTTGGCGACTGTGAGCCGGGACTCAGCGGCAACCTCAGCCACTCCAACTGCGCCATATATCCACAACCCCGCCAAATGTTCAGACGGAAAATTGCCTCTGTCTGGATTCGTCCTGTCGCGGATAGTAAACGCGGTTTTCGTCAAATTTGGACTGGCTACAGAGACACACAACCCGCAGGTGGCTATGCCGTCGCTGGAGCAGCAGGTTGACAGCTTTCTGGCATCCATAGCGCCTCCTGCCCCAAAACCGGTTTCATCGTATCTCTCCTCAAAGTTCGAGTTGGCTGGTGCGAGAGCCGACGAGAAGAAGGAAGAAAAGCCCAGAACGATTGTTGAAGACTGGACCCCGGAAGGGCTTCTGTGCAAGCGCATGGGCGTGCGATATATGGGCGAAAGAGAGTCCCAGGAGGACAAGGTGGTTGAGAAGAGGGCCCATGAGGGAGGTGTGGATGTGGGCAAGCTGAGACGGCTGTTTCAGTGATTATTTATATACAGGGAGAAGAGGATTTGAAGCGATTCTGATTGTAATTGTACCGTCTAAATTACTGTATGAAAACTGTGGTGATGTTTAAATGACATACATGTTTCTGGTCCATCATGTTGATGCTTCAACGGCTATCAAAGGTTAAAAAGCTACATATGAAGAGATACCAACACAACACAACTACTTTTCTAGTGGTACTGTAGATAAACCAATACCATTGTTGGAAAGAGAATTGCATTCTGACCAAAACATAATCTTTGGAAGTTCCATTGCTCGAAAAATGGTTCGTTTCGAATGACCCTGTTGCATGCATCTATATTTAACCAGCGTACATTATGCATCCTAATTTGCCTGCCTATACACTCCAGCTACTACAGAATACCAAACAATACCACACCTAATCCGTCTAGATAAATACAATCCTACTATACAGCTATGCTAGTTTTGGCCAGAAGACGGCCTTGAGATTGGTGAAAAAGCCGCGATCGTAAATGTTGATCAACGGCTTGTGGTCCTCCAACAGCGTCAGAACCAGCTCGTTCTGATTCACGTAGTCTCTCTCTGCCTGCGTCAGGCTTCGGTTGGGCCGTCCGTCGTCGTCCTTCTGCAGCACAATGCTTCTGTCCAGCTGGAACCCGGGCTTTTGGAACATCCACACCGAGCCCTCGGAGATGGCAGCATGTACGTCCCCCCACTTGTCTGTTTCGTTGGTGGTGGCGCCCAGATAGATGTAGTAGGCCTGGATGCCGGTAAAGGCGCACGCCAGCGCCCCCGTGGACACAGACAGCAGGAAAATGATGCCCACCCGCTTGTTCTCCTGGATGATCATCACCTGCCACCACTGCGAGAAGATGCTGGGCAGCGGCTTGGGGTGGTCTTTGTACTCGGCGGCGACCATGACGATCATCTTGAGCCCGGCCAGAAGCGCGCCCCAGCACAGCGTCCACACGTTTCCCAGCAGAAAGAACAGAAACCACCGGTAGTTGTACAGCCCCACAGTGTTGTTGATCCACAGACAGTAGTGGTCGAACTTGGCCACGCAGCGGTTGGTGAAGCGGTCGTGCTTGGACCGCGCGGGCTTGGAGAACTTGCACGTGCTGCACTCGGTGTCCTCGAGAAAGAGCAGGTTGTCAAACGGAAACTGCGCGAGAATCTGCGCGTGGTTCTGCTTGGAGATGACGCCCGGATCCGAAAAGGTGGCGAGCACAAACGACGCCACCAGAATGGCGTACGCCACTGGCGCCAGCCACGCGTAGTACGAGTGGTTTTCCGCAATGAACGGATGCAGGTCCTCGTAGTAGGCCGAGAACATGTACGTCGTAAAAGTGCAGTAGAGCAGCGGCACGGACCAGGGAAGCGCCGGCGCAAGCACGCCCATGAGCTTGTCGGCGCCGCGAGACAAGTGTCCGCCGCAATAGCGCGAGTCCCACGTTCTGATGACTGCTGGACGACTGAGCAGCCACTTGCGGAACTTCCACACGGCCGAGCCTTCAAACTGCGGCAGCGCGCCAAACAGCGCCACAAACGTGAAGACGGAGATGAGGAGAATCGCCAGCAGATAGATCTTGAGCCACATTGCCGTTCCGCGTTCGCTTTGAGCGTGTGTTGTGAGCCGTGGTTTGGGTGGTGGAACTGTCACGTGAGTTTCAAGACTTCATGCATATAGCTGCATATTGCAGATCGTCCCGAGATATTTCTGGGGGTAGTTTACAGGAGGATATAGAGGGGTTTTGACAACGATATTGGCGGAAATGGAATATTCGGCTCATGTTGAATCGAATGCACTTTTTGGATTCTGATTTGGAGAAAAAATGCGCCTTTTAGATGCTCTCACTGACTCTTGCTTGCTGAGAGTATCATAATCTGATAATGCCTCATTTCCAGAACCCAAGAGAGTCTTTCATTCACACACAACTCGGCGAATACCTCCTCGATTGGATCGGTTTTTGAAACCATCTTTGTATTTCCATTTCCTGGACGTTTCAGTACAGATGTAGTCCTTTGAAAAACTAAAATTTTTTAGATGCAATTTGCGAAAAAGAAATACCGCCCCTGAATTCTGGGTCTGGAAAAGCTGTACGGAGTTCAATAGTGTTGCGTTTCTAGATCGTTTCGGAGACAGTTACTTTTTACATGGCACGCTTTTCATGGCACGTGTAATCCCAATCTAGTCTGAATCCCAGTATTTTTTTCCTTTCTGGGAGGAGCAGTCTAGTCCTCCAACTCGCTATCATATTGGAGACGAAAAGACATCCCAATTAGGCCTAGTGGCAGCCACCCTCTCTCTCCCTCTTGGCGCGACGCACACTTCCCCTCATACGTGGCAGCAGCAATGAGGCCACGTGACTGATGAGAAGGCCCTCGTCCGCCAGTCACCACAACCATTGCTATCCATTTCCCGTCTAAGCAACGTTGCGACCCCCTTTTCCCTTTTCCCGTTTTTTCTTTTTCCTTTTGACCCCTGCTCAACCATATATGGCCTATCTCTGCTCGCTATCTGAAGATAGAGTTGGGTGAGGGTCTGTCTGTCTGGAATTTTACCAGCGTAATAATTGCGGAATGCGGGCTCTATAAGTACTTTTGCCAGAGTTGCAATTGCTCCCAAACTGAGACACCCATTGCGCCCAAACTACCACCATACAGTGCGTACAGCGCCCGCGGACCTCAGCCGCTTCTTTTCCGGAAGATATTATCTGTGCGCACAAAGATAGAACGAGCTATAGCCGGCCTCCAGCCCAGCCCAACAGACTGAAAGTGCATGCATTTAACCGCACTGTCAACTAACGTTATTTGGCCAAGTAATTGGGAGCAGTTGGAAACAGTTGGGAGCATTCAGAGAGAGCCAAGAGACTCACAATAGAGACAGTGTAGAGGCCGCAAATGGCATGAAAAGTGGCCAAAAACAGGTTCGCTCGACTCACAGAACCCCACTGAGTCCAGCAGTCTTGCTCCGAGAGCTCTAGCACCCCCACAGCGCGAGCTACCCACGTCAAACCAGAAACGCCCCCTGCCACCCAAATCTCCCAATGCGCTATTACCACCTCTCCCAATCCACTATCGTGCATCCGAGTACGTCACACACTACCTCACGCACACAACCAACGCTCTCCAAACACACACACAACGCTCGCAGCATGTCGTTTCTCACCTCGCTGAAAAACAAGGCGCTGGAGCTGTTTGAGCCCGAAAACACCAGCGGCGTGATCCAGACGGCCGCAGACACGGCGCAGTTCTCGGACTACAAGCGGCGTCTCAACAAGGACGAAAAGTTCCGCCTGCAATTCGGGCTGCCGGAGTCACAGAAACTGCTGGCAGATATATCTGTGGAGGTGGCGCTGCAGAACGCAGAAAACCCGCCGGTCAACGCCAGCCAGGCGGCGCGGTCCGAGTCGCTCATTGAGTTCTCCAACGTGATTTACCAGGGCAAGCTGTACCTGTCGGACTCGTTTGTGTGCTTTTCGGCCACAGACGCGCGCCAGTGCTCGTTTGCGCTGCCGCTGCTCACCATCAAGCGCGTGGAGCGGCTGCCGCTCAAGTCGTACCTGTTTGCACTCTCCATCAAGACGTACAACGGCCTGACGCTGGTCATCCAGTTCATCGGCATCAAGTCCGCCTGCGACCGCTTCTCGCTGGCGCTCAAGGCCCAATTGGGCAAGAACCTCGCCCACATCAAGACCCTCAAGCCCTTTCTCGCCACGCTGTACTCCGAGTACCTGCTCAACGTGATTTCCTCGGGCCAAAAGGGCGACGCTCCTCCGCCGCCGCTCGGAGGCCTGGGCCAGCAGTTCCGCTACCCGGGCGACGCCAAGAAGCTGCGCGACAAGTCCAAGATGCGCCTGTGGCTCGAGTACTTCCAGACCCACGGCCGCAACCTCACCCTGGTGCGCCAGCAGACCTTTTACAAGCTCATCAGGGTGGGCCTGCCCAACCGGCTGAGAGGCGAGATCTGGGAGCTCACATCGGGCTCGCTGTACCTGCGGCTGGCCCACCAGTCCATGTACAAGGACCTGCTGGAGGAGTACGCGGGCAAGACCTCGCAGGCCACGGAGGAGATTGAGAAGGACTTGAACCGTTCGCTACCCGAGTACTCGGCGTACCAGGACGACGAGGGAATTGCACGGCTGCGGCGGGTGCTGACGGTGTACTCCTGGAAGAACCCCGACGTGGGCTACTGTCAGGCTATGAACATAGTTATTGCTGCCTTTCTCATCTACATGTCCGAGGAGCAAGCGTTTTGGTGTCTCAACGTCCTGTGCGACAAGATGCTGCCCGGCTACTACTCGCGGTCCATGTACGGCACGCTGCTGGACCAAAAGGTCTTTGAGTCTCTGGTCGAGAAGACTATGCCACTGCTGTGGGACCACTTGCAAAAGTGCGACGTGCAGCTGTCGGTGGTCTCGTTACCGTGGTTTCTTTCGATTTTCATCAACTCCATGCCACTGGTTTTCGCCTTCCGAATCATTGACGTCTTTTTCCTCGAGGGCCCCAAGCTGCTGTTCCAGGTGGCTCTGGCCATCCTGCGAATCAACGGCGAGAAGATTCTGGAGGCTGACGACGACGGACTCATGATCTCCATCATCAAGGAGTACTTCTTGACGCTGGACCAGTCCGCGCACCCCACCTCTAAGAACGAGAAGCTGCGGTCAATCACAAAGTTCCAGGAGCTCATGGTGGTGGCTATGAAGGAGTTTAGCGTCATCACCGAGCCCCTCATCACCGAGCAGCGGGCAAAGTTCCAGGACGGAGTTTTGGAGGACATTGAGATCTTCGCCAAGCGAACGTCCATTCGAAACCTGCACAAGACCAAGAACCTGACCCAGGACGATCTCTCGGTTCTCTACGACCGGTATCACACTTACCGGGAGATGAACTTGGAAAACTACCAGAACTTCCTGTCTTCGGTTGTGTGCTGGACCGAGCCCCAAGAACTCTCTATTGACGGCACTCCAGACCTATTGCGACGTCTGTACACCCGCTGGGACAGCGACATGAAGGGCACTCTATCGTTGCAAAATGTTGTTACCGGCATTGATGCTCTGAAACAGTCGGATCTCATGGGTCTGATGACGTACTTTTTTGAGCTCTACGACGACGACGGAGACGGCCAGATTGACCGCGAGGGCATTCTCAGCATGTCTGAGGGTCTGCTGTTCCTCACAAAGGCCTGGAGAGAAGGAACCGTGTACACGGATAACCAGATTATTCTGGACCAAATTTCGTTGCTGGATCTGGATCGACGGGAACAGGAGCGAATGGAGATTATCGAAGCCGAAGAGCTGCGTCTCGCGGCAGAACTGGAGGCCATGCAGCTTGCTGCCACCCGGGAGGAGCAGGAGCAGGGAACACAGAGCGAGGCCATTTTCGACACTCCAGACACAGACGAGGACGACAACAAGTCGGTTAAGAGCCAAAAGTCGGCCAAGTCGGTCAAGTCTACCAAGTCCGGCCGGTCCATCAAGTCTACCATGGACTCTCTAGGGGCCATGGGCGGAGCAGTTGGAGGAGCCGTCGGAGGAGCCGTCGGAGGAGTGGGAGGAGCCGTTCGGGGCGCGGTGAAGCGTAAGTCCATCAAGGATCTCAGCGACCCCATGCAGGAGCGAGAAAAGGTGGCGCACGAACAGAATGTGCGATACCTGTCTGCCGTTTCCAACTTTATCCAGCGAGCGTTTGAGTACGCCAACGAGGCCAACAAGGAGGAGATGAAGGCTGCCGGTAAGAAGGTGGACGGAGAGGACTCTGCGGAGGCCCACAATGCTGCGCTGGACCCCAACAAGCCTTTGTTCATTGACCTGCCCACCTTTAGAATGGTTGTTCTCGCCGACGAGACTCTGGAGACTCTGTTTGCGCTATCCATGCCCCAGTCGGTCATCTTGCGACAGTCTGATGCCGACAAGCACAAGCGGGTTTCGTTGCGAGACGTGTTTGACGGTCTTGTGGCCGACGGCATGCGTGTTGCTGGCGAGGTGCGAAAGCGAATCGATATTGACAAGTCAGTCAACGACTCTGAGGATATTGGCGAGGTGGTCAGCGGCAAGGATCGCGATGTTTTGGATGAGGTGATATAGAAGAACTACGAGTGAATGAATTAATGTTTTGTGGGGTCATGTATGGCTGTGTACTATTGTTACGACAGCACGTGAGAGGGCGCAGTATGGTTGGTGTGTAGATTGATGGAGTGGTCAAGGGTTATGCTAGGTAGCTCTTAAGCAAGTATAAGGATGGAATGGATCTAAAACATCTGAACCACAGTGTTCTCAATCTAAACTTGGAGGATTCAAGGACCTACAGGCATTTAAGAGACCAATTAAAGGAGTACGCACTTGTCGACTGGTTCTAATGGTACTAGTCACAGTCTACAATGCGACTATGCCAACTTGATCGATACAGTCTCAGAAATATGTTCTACTCTAATCTTCATCAATAATGATACCACAGCTATGAAAACAAGACGCAACTACTCTTTTAAGAAAAACAAACGAACCCGTCCTCTTATTGACATGAATGAATCACCTGTGGGTCTTTTTTCCTCGAGAAAATCGGGCTTTTTTTTTTTCTCATTGATATTCAATTAAACATATATATGTATAAACATGTTGTTCGGAATTGAACTAATGCTGAACGTGGTCGTGTGTGAGTCAATTTCGAAACCCTACTCTTGACTTGGGTTAACTAGTTATACAGAGGCATCTCAAATCGGGCTTTTTGAGATATTTTCACCCACATGAAACTCCTCCTCCATAGCAGTCCAGTTGCGGCCATATCCTGGTGAAAATACGGCTTCCCGTCCGATCAGCCATAGTCAAGCACCAGAGAGCCTAGTTAGTATTGTAGTGGGAGACCATACGAGAATCCTAGGTGCTGCAATTTTTCATTTTTTTTGATCTGACGCGAAGGCATCACTTGAAATAGTAGTAGCCTTGGTTGGTGTCTTTTTTCTCTATTGATTTTAGACGAACATTCAGCACTATGGAGAGTAACGAAAATCTCACAGCGGACTCATTGCAAAGCCCCTGTAACTACTCACAAAAAATACGCCAAACCAATACCATGAGCCAGCCACCAATATCAGTGCTTTAATTATGCATTATCACAGGAGTAAGGTGTATTCGAGGAGCGCACTCTGGTTAATTAAACGAGCTATGGATTGCCACACAAAGAGTGGCGACAAAAGAAACTTCAATAAGTGTGTTGTTGCCACCAAATTTTTCTGATTTCAGTCTGATTTCCTTCTTCCATGATATTATCACTCCAGCCCAATATGCCATGATGACTTCGCGAAGGTTCGATGGAAGCCAATTTTTTATTTTTAAAAAAACGTTAAAAAAATGAAATAACAACACGAATAGTACCCAAATAGGACTCCAAATAACAAATTGAAAGCTCAGTGACACAAAGTACTGTTTTATCACTCTTTAACATCTATAATTCCTCCAAAACTCCTTCATGGAGCATTTCAAACAGCTCTTTCGAGAAAGGGGTACATTCCTTAGTATCTCGAGACGCATATTTGATGCACATTTTTTTGCCACTGATCCAGCCCCCAAACTTTAGTTGACCCTCTGAAGAATATATAAACCCCCTCTGGCCCCTCCTAAATCTCCAGACAGCGACCAATCTCTGGGCATTCACTTACACAGGATTCGGTACCTTCTGAGGACAGACACAGATGCGAGAACGCACGCTGAAAAGCGGAGCTGAGAAGCCCACCGGTCTGTCTAACATGCAACGAGGACAGTTGAAACAAAAGTGCTTGAATGCTTAGCCAGCTACACTTTCCTGTCCGCCTGAGTTTGGGTAGCTCCCAAGGGTGGTACTATACCCTGCATGAGAAACATACACATCTTTTGGGCAATGCCACATGGTGAAACTCCAAGTATCCCACGAGTATCGGTCAAGAGCAACTTCTCTGAGCAATGACGCATTCAATGCCAGCCTGAGAGATGCGCGCCAGCTAAGCCTTTGTGCTAGCGAGTGCAAGCCGCCTGAGCAAAGAGTCATTCCATCTGGAGACCGCCATGAGCCCCAACCGGTCATGAGCCCAAGAGCAAGTGCTAGAGCTTTCGAGCCTGCCTTTTATGCCTTTATGCCTAGTGCCACGAGCCTAGAGCAGCCGCCAGAGCCAAGAGCCACAGTGAAACGATACTGCAGAGCCACCGAACCGACAGAGTCACTCCTTTCGGACACTCCAAAGCCGCCTAGATCTGAGCAAAGAGCTTTTGAGCCGCCTCAAAGAGCCAAGTGTCGAGAGACCGCCAGAAAGCTGAACAAGCAAGAGCTGAGACGCGAGAGCTGAGACGCCATCGAGCCGAGAAGCCGCCGAGCCCACCTAGAGCAAAGATCTGCCTCAACAGACGCCATTCAATGGTCAAAAGAGCTATGCAACCAAGAGAGAGAGAGTAAGAGCCGGTGCCTACAAGCGTGTTTTTACATGACAGAGCCAGAGCCGCCAATGAGCAATCTACTACAGCCTGAGTGAAGTGCCAATAAGTGCCATTGAGCCAATGAGTGCCAAAACCAGTGCCACTCTTCAGAAGCAGAGCAAAGAGCCAGTGAGTCCCACAGAGGCAATAAGCGCCAAACGCCTGTTACAGCCAGAGCAAAGAGCCAGTGAGTGCATAGAACCAGTAAGTGCCAAACGCCTGAGCTAATGCTTTTCAGGACTAACCCTCCTGAAAGCCCAAGTTGCAATGTCGGAGTTTACTCAGATGTGTTGAGGATGTATGCATCGCGGAACCTCGAGAGAGGATGTACGCAGCTGAACCTTGTAGTTAGTTTCTGAGAGGATTAGGTGAAATTCCGAACCTCTCTGGGTCAATAAATCATGGACCATTGAGTCCCACCCAAATTCAAACTGTAGTGAGATTGTAGCAAGTGTGCATTTGTAGATTTCTGATGACATCTTTCCTGAGAGACTTTTTCTGAGACAGAAGAATCACTTGTGCAGAGTCCAGTCATTGCCAACTAAGAGCTACTATTAATAGACCTGTAATGAGTCCTACTATTTGGCAGCTGAAAGGAAGGCCATTTCAAGTGGGTCAGAGGTAAAAATTAAAAGAATTTATGAATATCGAGCAAAGATTACAGTGGAAGGACAGCCAACGCTTTGAACACACATAACTAACGACCTAGGAGTCCTATAGAAATTAAAACAATACTGAAATATACTCTTAATTAGCTGCTAACTAGTATGGTGTATTCAGATTCCCCTCAGTACCATAATAGCGGATTTTTCAGAGGTTTTAAAGAAGGCAAAAGAAAACCGGCCGCCAGAGGAAATAGATTAAAATAAAAAGAAATAGAATAAAATAAAATAAAAAGAAATAATCAAAGAAATATGATTGAATAATTACAGATAAATCAAAGTACAGAAAAGTAAAATAAATTAAAAGAAATAAAAAGAAATAAATAAAATAAGAAAATAATTAATATTTTAAATTAATTTAAAAATGAAATAAAAATGAAATAAAAAATAAAAAATAAAATAAAATAAAAACAAGAAAATAAAAAAATAAAAAAATAAAACTAAAACAAAAAATATAATAAAAATATATTAAAAAATATAATATAATAAAATATAATATAATAAAATAAAATAAAATAAAATAAAATAAAATAAAATAAAATAAAATAATAAAAAATAAAATAAAATAAAATAAAATAAAAATCAATATCAATTAATTAATCGCAAATAAAGAAATTGTTTTTTAAAAAGAAATTTAAGTGGCATTAAATTGTATTAAATTAAATTAAAATAATATAAAATTTAACTAAATACTTCAAATCAAATAAAAATAAATCAAATAAAAAAGAAACCAAAACTGTATGAAATAATACGGCACGCCGATAGTTAGAATGGCAGTGTGTACCAAAAACAAACTACTACCAAGAGGTATACTGGTGACACGTTACTTGGTATCCGGGTATCATTTATTTAGATTAAATTCAAAAGCATCCAGCGCTTCTGGTTTGGACGAACGCCAGTCTCCCAGATTTGGAGCAGTAGTTCTTGAGTCTCTAAGTTGGTTTTGTCGGTGTTTCATCCCAGTTCGTTCGGTAGAAGGGAAGGACAACAACCGGTGCTTTTTCAGCCAGCAGTGCCTTCTTCAGAAGTGAGTTGGAGCTGACTCTTCTTGAAGTCAGTGTTGGATGGGGCTTGTCAACGATAAGCTGTTCACTGATCTTCCCAAACTCGATAATCAAGAAGATGGCATGATCTTGACAGTGTAGCTTTCAAGGCCATGATTAGAAAGGGATTCACTGGCAGGCGAAAGACAAGCCTTAGGGCCAAATGCCTTTGAGAACAGTTGTAGGCTTTGTAGACTTCCGTGAATCGTGAGGCGTAACCACCAGCGTGCCACTAGAGGCAAGATATCTCTCAAGACGCTGTTGCTGCAGGAATGGTGGTTACAAGGTTAGGCTCTCAACCAGACAGTTCTCAGACAAGTGGCCTAGAACAGATCTGTCAGGGGGTCCAGTATCTCAATGATCTCAACGACGAGAAAAACACTGATGGGCTTAGCGATGAAACAACCAGAGTCAACCTAGACCTCAGAACCTGTGCACAAATATCGAGGTGGAATAGCATGTGAGCCAGGAAAAGGCAAGACTTCCGATAATGCAGAACATTGTAGGTGAGCTGATGGTTGTGAGCCAGCTTTCCTCAGTGTTGGTCTTGATAGCCAGAGTGTCGTGATGAACTCCAAGCCTGTGACAGTGGGAAGCATCCAGGCAAAGGTAATGGCGGGGGGACATCGAGGCGAGCGTGTGAGGAAGTGACAGATCTTTGGAGGAAACCGACTGGGTAATCGAAGAGATTGCCCGATTAGGACACAACCTTAACCTTAAATTATCAGAGAAACACGATAATGCCCTCGGAAAAAGAAGTTTCCGGGGGCACTCTGATGTTTCATGGCGACCTGAGGGGGTTAAAAGAAAAGTTTTTGCCAGCAGACTAGTATCGCTCCTTGGTGGTATCACCAAAGACTTGAAGCTCCTGCAGATGGGCTGCAGGCCATGCTTCTCGGGTTGAGCCGTCCCACCGATGTTTTTGGATTTTTCCTTTTTCGAATTTTTTGGTGTTTTCTGGGTTAGTAAAGAAGACGAAGTTGCGGGTGAAGACGGACTCGATCGAGAGAGTAACGTGAACTGTGTGACTGGCACCTGGCCTGGATATCAATCACACAATGTGTCACGACAGCTTGGTTGAAACCTAGCCTGGGTTTCGACCTCACTGTCGTTCGACATGTCACAGAGGGATCACAAAGACAGTGTAGTTGACGCCTGGCCTGGACATCAACCGCATCGTGATTGTGGTAGCTCTCGTAACCTGGTTCCGCTCCTGATCTGATCCTGTCGTTCCTTGTCGTTTGTGCACAAGTACTCACTTAGTGTCCTTTGGGTGGCAGCCAGCCAAGGCACGTTCATGGGGAACGGGAGGCTGGCTTCCGGGGCGAGAGAGATGACCAAAGTGAACCTAGGAACGTCGCTTCTGACGTCGACGTCTTCGGCTACCAGAGTCAATGACCATCTGCTCTCGGAGGGCGCGGAGGTCAGCCGCTTCGCAGAGCTCAAGGTACTCTTCGAATGTGAGGGTGAGGGGGAGAGTGGAGAAGTTGGTAGTAATAGCAGTCATTGAGAAATCTGGGGGAGAAGAAGAACGGAGGTTGGGCGTGTTTAAAGGTGTTATATACTCGAGGCCGTTGGGAAGTTACACAAAACGGAGGTGCCTGTTTTAGACTATGCCTGAGCTTCACCAGGAGTCTCTAGAATTCTAGCTGGGATAAAAGCGAGTAGAAAGCTACCATGTGGAATATGAGATTTGCATTGAGTCAGCGTGTTTGCTGTGCCGTCTCTTTGCTGGAATCATCTGGGTTTTCACATGTTGTGCGAGGCAGAATAGTTTTGTAATCACCACTCTCAATGTAGTATTTGGGAGTTTATAGGGAAGATGTAGAAGATATACATCCATCCAAGTCACTCGATAAACAATTCAACTTGAGTCGTAAGTATTTTACCATCAGATTGAGGAAATCAGCCTCAATTGGCAACCACTGCATCTGTACCCAAATGGACCATCAGTATGATAGCTTATTCCCAACTTGAAGTCTCTCAAGAGCCTGTTATCCTAGCTGTTATTCTAGCTGAAGCTACAACGTATAAGTATTCGTTACCCTAGAAATTCCGTTTTTAGACCAACCACATCCACAGTTCAGTCCATGTTGAGTTTACTCGTGCTCAATATGCCTTATTGAGCCTGGAGGCCGGGAACTGTTCTGGTAACCGTACGAATCAGCCAGACCTGATAATTCCTTCTAAAAAAATCATTACTGACTCACTTCTAACCTGTTAAACAACATCTTCGTTCGTATTCTGACCCTGACCCTTATCACGTGACCTATACAAGTCCCGACATGTAAGGAGATTGGTTCCTAACAGTCCAGTTGCGGCCATATCCTGGTGAAAATACGGCTTCCCGTTCGATCAGCCATAGTCAAGCACCAGAGAGCCCAGTTAGTATTGTAGTGGGAGACCATACGAGAATCCTGGGTGCTGCAATTTTTTCACCTTCAGCTTTTGATGCTTTCGGTTTTTTTTTTTTTTTTAGTATCGTGAGTTTCAGGGGTATGTTTTCACGGGACAAGTGCATATTGATGGAAAGCAGACTAATGACAATAATTTTTACATAACCATGTTCAGATTGAAAGCCCCAACAAAACGCACTCTTGCGAATCTCCATGACGTCACTACATCGTCGATTACTTCGCTCCTTTTCTTCGGTTAGACACCCCACATTTGCACAAACCTTGGTCATTATTATCTCCAGAATTTTTCCAAAATATTATCAGAAAAAAAATACGAGACGTGAAAATATGACAGGTCCATGTCGTCCAAAAAGTGAGTCACGATTGGGGGGAATGAGAAGATAAAATCATGAGAAAAAAATTATGAGGAAAAATCGAAGTCGAGCCACTTTTTTTCTATCAAACACTCAAACGCTATCTACAGAAAATCTACAAAATCTACAATGTCCGAATTATCAGATCCGGAACGGAACCTCCAGAAATGGCAACAATGAATGCGGGGAACAGATGCATCCGAAGCCTTGTTCTATTCATGCCGCCTGGCTCTTTTTCGTGTTTATTATCCGTGTTTCTGCTTGTTGGGACCTGCAACTGAAACTTCTTTTTCTAAGCAAACATGGGCGTGCAGAGATGGCAATAATGGGGGCCAGTAGTGTTGCAATGGACTTGAAGTTGATACGGCAGAGTGGTGAAAGACCAATGTATCGGCTGTATTTCCAACCGTCTTTATAGCGTTCAAACCAACGGTTTAGAAGCTGTATGTTTTTCTTTCGACTGCGTCCAACCCTTACCCGATAGACACCTCTCCTAAATAAGCAAAATCCACCTCACCACAGCAGTTGCACCAATCTGAGAGTTATGCCACTTTTGAAGGCTGCAACATGCTCACCGTCGTCCAAGCTACATTCCGATCGTTTCCAAATTGCAAATACCCCACTTTCCACATTTGTAGGTGTTACGTGTTTTCTGCTCATAAAGACAGCCTTGCTTTACTCACTCTTAGTCAAATGTTTATAAGTTTTGTCAGGATGGCAACCTAGCAATAGCCGCGAATGTGGAAAACTCTGAGCCGCAAACAGCAGGTCCAAAAGACGCGCAAAAGCTGCTCCCAAAGAAAAAAAAGCACTCTACGGGACTCCGATTAGCCGCTTGCGTCGTTTTAGGACCGTTTCTGTTTTTGATGCCGTTCACAAATTTCTGGCCTGCGTCCGAGCATGACTCGGAACCGGACTCCGAGGTAGCTTTTTTCCTTTTTTTTTCTTCTTTAGGAGAACCCTATTTGTAATGTTGCAATGCCGCTTATCAGATTCTTATCGTTCGAACCTAGAATATCCAGTCCCAATGAGATGCTACCCATTGAAACACAGCCAGGAGAGGGGCTAGAGAGTCGCTGAAAGCAGCGTTGAGACTACAGACACCCGTGTGATCCTGTGGCTGCTTCAAAATCCCGAATCAAGCCAGTGTAGCGTCTTTTGAGCGCCACCCCCTTCCGCACCCAAGCTTCTCCCAACCAGAAATATTACGTCGGTCGGAGTTGAAACGCAGCAATTGCAAAATATTACGGGGCAAATATTATTTGTCCATTTCGGGCGTTAGGGGGAGCCCAAACGGGAGGCGGCAGCTGCCCCAAAACCGGCCACGTGACCGTGAACAACAAACGGCTTTGGCAGGCGTGCTCAGCCGACGGCCCTACACGTCCCGGGACGCGCTCCGGTAGCCAGCCAAGCCCCGTAACGTTGCCACCGGCTTAAGCCTTGCAAACACGGCACTGCGGTTATGCCTGCATAGCGCAAAGTTTAAATTTTCAAAACCCAGCAGGGACTCATGTATAAATATTTATAATGTATAAAGAGAGCGTGTTGGACGAGACGATAAAAAAAAAATAGCACAGCATCCACAGGGCGACAGAAAGCGTTACATTTTGAAGCAGCAGCCACAGAGAACGACGACACGACAAGCGCGACAGCAACACACCACATCCACTCGTGTTTTTCACTCAACAAGACTTGAAATCTGAAACCGTTGGAATCACCACTAGAGGGACCATTACAGAGACCTCTGAAGACACACAACAAGACTCGCTACAGAATCACACGGCAGTGCCACCAGCAACACCCACACACGCTCACGCATCTACACACAAAACCATGGGCCTTTTAGACAAATTCAGAGGCCTGACGCTGGACAAGCCGGTGAGCATGGACGCAGCAGTGGAAATCGCCAAAACCGTGCCTGTATCGACATGCGAGCCGTCAGACTGCGACTCGTGCGTGCTGGACGCCCGCTACCCGTCCATGGACATTGACAAGTCGCCGCTTTACAACACCGCCAAGCCGTTTGGCCTGCACCTGGTGGTGGCCACTGGCCAGAGCGACTGGAAAAAAAAGTACCTGGATCTGAAGGACACCGTGGCCGGAGCGCTGGACGACGACGACGTCTCGGACGCCGTGGAACAGGCCATGCAGAAGTTTTACCCCGAAAAACAGCTTTCGGACCTCGGCACCAAAATCTCAAACTCCAGCCTGCCGCCGCCAGACAACTACTACCTGTTTGAGGACCGGCCGTCGTCCTCCGAGAGCGTGTCTGCGCTGGAAAAGGGCAACGGAGTGCTGGACCTGGAGTCGTACGGCTCCAAGGGCGCCACCAACTTCTCGGACCTCATGCAGCGGCCCACCACCGTGCTGCTGCTGCCGCTGTTTCTGGAAATCACCGTGACGCCTGCAAACGCCAAGACCGAGCTCATCGAGGCGCTCGAAAACCTCGCCAGCAAGCCCAAGACCCTCACAAAGAACACAAGGCGAGCCTACGTGTTTCTGTGCTCGCACAAGACCGTGGACAAGCGGTGCGCCATCACGTCGAAAATCCTGAAAAAGGAGTTTGAGGCGCAGCTGCGGGAAAAGGAGATCCACGACGTCGAGATTGGCTTTGTGTCGCACGTGGGCGGCCACAAGTTTGCTGCCAACGCGCTCATTTACCTCAGCACCGGCGAGTCCATCTGGCTGGCCCGTGTGGGCCCTGAGCACGTGGCCGCCATCATCGACGAGGTCATTGTCAACGGCAAGGTCTTCCCGGAGCTGGTGAGGAGCGTGGCAAAGTGCCGCTTGGACTGGTAGACTGGTAGACTGGTATAGAGGGGGGTTTTTATAGAAATAGAGTGTATGATAGATTGACGAGGTTGCTCTAAAGGTGCCGGCAAATTGGCAGGTAGGAAAAAGGAGAATGGTTATAACAGCAAACTGAAAGTTGAGTTATCTATTTAAACAATTGTATTGTTTTCGTGCAAACCCTGGTTTCTGATATCACAGCACCCCCAATCACGTCTTGGGCATCTTTCTTCTTCCTGTCCTAACCTATAAAAACTGGCGCTTCCAGATACCCACACATTCACAACCTCATTCACAGCCTCCAACACAATCTACTATATTGATACGCAAGACGCCATTTTTTCGTTGCACGATCAGAGCAAAACAACACCAACCACTTCATTCTATTTCTAGTTGAAATGTTGTATAATTTTTGCAGCCAGTCAGAGCGATTGTCGAGTGTCGTCTAGTACAGTACAGTACTGTACTCTGTACTGTACCAGTATCTGTACCGTAGATGGGGTTTGAGACCGCAATAAGTTCAGGTCTGGACTCTTTACAGTTGTGCCAGGGGTCTTAGTGCCAATTCACTGACCTAGTGCTTCAGACTAGATAATCTAGACTACTAAATTGCTAGAAAAAACAACTACTGATTGGCTTATCAGCTATTTATTATGCTATTCCTACAAAACTGCTTTGCATCCTACGAACAGTACAACAAATAAAAACTTGTTCTGCCTCTACTCTAACAAAGCCATTAGAGATATAATTGCTTGAAATTTGACTAATTAGTGGACTTTATCTGACTCTTGGAAGCATCCACCATGAGCTGAACGGCCTCCTGTTGTGAAAAATCACACAGTAATTGCTCATACTTGCTGACACTGCCCAAATTCTGATAGTAATAGTTTCCGAGATACATACGCATCTCTTCACAATTTCCCTCAAAAGCACGTCTCCATCCTTTAAGACACTTGATCATGTCAAGAGGCTCGGTGGTGATACAAGACGAAGCGATTTGGCAAAGGTCGGGAATGTCATAGACTCCACAAAGCACAAGCAGCCCAGTGGCTTCCTCATACTGCAGCTTTTTGTTCTCACCATAGAAGTAGAACACCATAGCTTCAATCCACAACAGAGGGTATGGAAGTTTGAGTTTTTTTTCTTCCTTCTCAGCCATGTTGCTTTCCAACATCTTGTCGAAAAACGGCCAAAGAGCTTTCAGTACCAGACTGTGTACGGGGATGGAAGTTCCCTCCTTTGAGATGATTTCAAAATCAAAGTCTTTCCCAGCCCGAATCAAAGATAGACCTTTTTCTCTGAGAGTACTGGGGTCGTTCGGTTCCCGTAATCGAGCCCAACGGTACGGATCCCAACAATCGTTCAGATATCCAAAAATACTTTCATTAATTGAATTAACATTGAAGCGTCCATCTGAGCTCTCATATGCAAGGTATAAATTCCTACCACTTGATTGCAACAGCACCATTGTAGGGTTTAATACCTTAAATTTCGAGAAGGAATAGCCCCCTAAGTTGAACTCGGTCGAAGTAAGGGTCACCGAATCGGTAGAAGCAAGTTTCGAATAAATGAGATATATTCCATATTGTGGATCCTTAGTGAAATAGAGGGTTCTCTGGTCATCCATCTTGCATGTCATCCCAATGTGAGGTTCCAGCTCTTTGAAAGTTTTGTACTTGGTAGCCATGGTGACTGGCGTGTGTTGGGTATACAGGTCTAGGGGTGGAGTGGATAGCACCACTATTTATAACATCTTGTGCTGCCTAGATTCCTACTACTTTTTAAGAACTAAAACGTTGTGTTGAAGCAAGTTCAGGGAAAACCTCAATCATGGCTCTGGTATTTGTTTCTTTTTCACACGTATTTAATAAAGCTATAGTACTGCACCAGTATTAACAGTTGCAGTAACTCCAAAGTGACAGATTGTATCCCGAGATCTGTAACTGTTAACTGCTATTTGTTTTTGGCATACGCAGGAAGACAGAAGTTACCAGAGAGGACACTCCGAGTCTGCATCTGTCTACACTCGGCCAACCGCATAGAGTAGAGACTTCTACCCCCAGAGGGAAGGTGTAAGACAGGTTTTTGCATCGTGATTCTTTCATAGACAATATTGTTTGTTGTGACAAGGACTGGACTCGCCAAGATTCAATATAATATCATTTCTTCTTGTCACAAACAGGCAATCTTAAGAGAGAGACATTGTGAGCAGCTCGTTAGCTTTTTGAAAATTATGTACTGTAGTGGTATGTGGTTTCTGAAGGGGGTTTTCTTTTCTAAAAACCACTCTCGACTGGTGAAACGACGTACTACATCAAATTTGGCAATCGACCAATTATCGAAAATCTGGGGCTTACTGTACAGTATCTACACCCAACCATTTCATGTTTCTGTGAAAAGGCAACCTCCCTGCCCGCCAAACGCCAGCTTTCACTTGAAACCATTGTAACTCAACTCTATAACCGTCACAATCGATTGAAGTGTGAAATTGTTGGATACGCCATTCTCTCACCATGTGCATCCTAATGACAGTTATCTCGCACTACAACTGTAGGTGCAGATCACTGCAAAATCATAATTCTGAAAAGTTCCCGAACCAGATGCACTCTTCGGAAAGATAATCACCATCTTATCTGATGGTAGAGTACGAACTAGAGAAGCCATCCGTATTTATCCCACCGCTCACCCTGAACTAGCGAATCGCACTAGCCTGGCAAAAAGTTATTTCTAATCGCTGCAAATCTTATTCGAATTGCGTTTTCCGTATTTTCACTTCAACCGTGCATACTAGACTGCACCCCACACTCATCACGCTATCATGTCTGGGGAAAAGATCGGCATCCCAATGAGGATAACTCCGGAGTGGACCATTTTCCTCTGCGACTCCAACATGGATTCTTCGCGCCATTTCGACATTGTGTCCGTGAAAAAACCGGAGTTCACCATCGTCAAGAAAACACTGCATACCAATAACATTGCGCTGCAGTCACTGAGAGCCCATCAAGTGCAGTGGCAGCTTCTGGCTCCCCAAAAGGTTCTTTTTCAGATCGAATCCGCCTGTATCGTTCTGGATTACTCTTCTGGATTCAACAGACAGCCCGATGTGCACGAATTGAAGTACTCAGAGCTCATTGAGTATATGAGGGAGTGGGAGGAGGACGAGGCGATGCAAGCGGCGGCCTCTTCCAGTCGAGACCAAACCTCGGCTCCTGAGTGTCATCTCAAGTGCAACTGCACCAAAGTTGCAGCTCTGACATCGATACAAAAGTCAGGCATGACACGCTACCTCAACAGCCGCCAGCGAGACTTCAACATTATCAGCGAGGACGGCCAGCCCCATCCAGTTCACGCCTTTCTCATCAGAGAAGTGTGGCCGTTTTTCGACACAATGATGGACGTGGGAATGAGTGAGGCCAAGCAAAAAAAACTCACTCTGCCCTACCCCTCGACCTGGGTCCAGAGCCTGGTGTCGTATTTTTACGGCGAGCAGTTTGACGTCTCCTTCGACGTGGCCACAGGTCTGCTGTTGCTGGGTAAGACTTACGACATTGAGGAGCTGGAGCTCATTGGCCTGAAACGGATTTACGCCGAGGAGCTGGATGTGGAAAAGGCGGTACTGGGCTGGCATAGAGCCCACCGAGCCGGTAGCGATGTTGCTCAGACGTTTTTCTCCGAGTTTCTGTGCTTTCACCTCCCGGAGGTTGCAGACACGGTAGCTTCAGCCAACTTCTCTGAAGTAGAGCTGCTTCAGTTGTTTCTGGAGTCCAGCAAGTGCTACAAAGATGTTAAAAAGTGAGCTAGCGGTGGGGCAAATCAGCAGTACCACTGCCACTGAAAAAGTACCCCACACGGTCGCTCACGTTAGAAAAAAAATAGACTGCACTATTTATGGCATTCCCACCTCTTTTCATGATACTCAGGCATTGCAGAGCGTGCCAAATGATAGACTTTCGAAGCTGCCTTTTGCGCTTCTTCCTCGTCGGGAACAACCTCGTATGTCACATTGGTTCCTTTAGCAGCAAGTGCGGTCTTGAGCCGGGCAATGGTTTCAAGAACTTTAGCATTGCGCCCGTGAGTTTCATTGCGGCTCAGTGTAATGTAGACGCCTTCCAGCATCCGGATCTTGTAGTTGGCCGTAAACGATCGCTGAGAGATAATCCAAAGAGCCTGCTGGACCGCAGCCAAAGCACCATAGGGTCTGAGCCACTGTGGTTTCACGTCGGTCTCGACAACTTTGCCAAAATTGTCTGGGTTGTCCTCTCCAAAGTACACCCCTAGAGAGAGCTGATGGGCGGTGGCCCAGCCAAAGGTGTACACCAGCCACGTGCTGCTCGCCTCACAAAACAGTCCGCAGTCTTCCAGGTCAGTCAGCCTAGTGCCGTTGTCTGGATTGAAGGTCTCTCCATGGATTCCCAAAACACCAGTACCTGGAATTCCCTTTCTCGCAAGAGAGGCAACTCTTTTGCTGAAGATGGTCTTCTCCTGATCGAGCTCTAGCCTGATGTTTGTGCCTTTGGACTTGAGACTGTGGAGCTCGCTCTGCAGTGGGTTGATGAGATCTATGTTCTCCTCTACCTGCCACTTGTTGAAGATGCAGTTGATGGCGTACTCCGAGTTTGTCCTCAGCGTGTAGTTTGTGTTAAAGCTGCGACTGGAAATGATTTTGAGAGCCACGAGAATGGCTGCCAAATCTGCTCGCTTCTTGGACTGGATGGGACCTGCGAGGGGTCCAGAAAAGTTGTCGGGGCTGCGGGGACCAAAGTAGACGCCGAGGCCGACTGGTCGTTTGGCGGAAGCGACCGTAGAGTAGCATGACCCGTCTGTGTACACAAGCAGTCTCAGCTTTCCTTCCGGTCTGTGATTGGAGGAATGCAGCAGGGTGCAGCGGTACGTGTGGGTGGCACTTGGGGTAACACTCTTGGTTATTTCGCGCTCAATGTCGGTGGTAGTTTTTAAGAGAGTATCAAGCACGGCCTTGACTCCTAGATTGGTGCCGTTATGACTGACTAGCCGGGTGGGTTTGGAGACCCGCAATGGCTGTTTGAGCGACAATCTCTTTCTGTTGGGCGCGAGTTTGGAGAGCTTGTTTTCGTACTCGTAGCGATCCCAGGCCACTTGGTGTTCGGCCTCGGCCCGGGTACTGCACACCTTGTAGTAGCTGCCGGGAACGCCTCTGGTCTGTGTTATGGCGTCGTGGTAGGTGGTGTAGACCCCGGGGCTGAGGCCCTGGATGACGGCGTAGTAGGTCATTGTGATGGAGAAGAGAAAGAGTCATTCTGTGTTCAGGTGCGATACTTATTGTGAAACTGGACTTGACGAGTCGAATTGACGAGTCGGATTAAGCTGAAAGTAGAAACACTCTGCCTGATTGGGAACAATATTGGCATGCAAGTAGCCCCATTTAATGCATCAGAATATGCAAATATACATGCACTTTTGGTCATGAGGATGGAATGAGCTTTGTTCAGTTTTTAGGCACTCGACAGGAAACAGACGACTGCAGACGACTTCGGAATCGCTTTATCGGATCACATTTAGACGACTGTACGTAGGGTACAGAGTATAGAATTGACAGTTTCCACACAATAAAAGTAGTTGTAATCATGAGAGTGGTTATTTCTTCAATGGCATGGATTGCAATTACTCAAATGATACTGAAGTACATCTTTTTCGAGACTCGGTTCAGGATTCTCCAATATCATCAATCTGAAAAGTATGTGAAAAGTGCCTGTTTTCTCCAAAAAAAAATCCGAGATTTTTTTTTCTTTTTTTCAACTCAAACACCTCCAACAACCAACCCAGACACAAAATCCTCCCGGTGGCCAAGCTGGTTTAAGGCGCGAGACTGTAATGGTTATATTGTCATCTTGAGATCGGGCGTTCGACTCGCCCCCGGGAGAAATTCTTTTTTGGACCCTGATATTGCAAGGATTTCTCATGCCATGTAATGTCCTGTGGTAGCGCAAGTTTTTGTGGTTGATTATTTTGAGTTTTGTCAATAGGGTTATCGCTACAGTAGGTTTTTGGCTTCCTTCAGGAAAACAATGATTTGGGCGAAAAGTGGCACTGCAAGATTTTCAAGGCGCCAAATGCGTTAAGCGGCCCTTTGCAATGCTACCAAGCTTTTTCTCAATGTCATACATCCAATATTGCGGCTTTTGGGTTGCTCATCAAAAAGTCATTTTTTCATTGAAACTCATTCTGACACATGTAAAGTATATGCTTAATTTCTTGCACTATATGTTCTTTTTTTATTGTACTCTCTTCTCTTTCTTTCCCAACACTCTCATTTATATCTCACTCTTTCTCGTCAAAACTTGTTTTCCCGAACAAATCAATTGGCTGGCAATGTAATCTTTGATTTCGCCCTCCAAAGAGTTGTCCAGAACCAAAATGGGTGCAGGCACGGCTTGTGACATGGCTGCTACAACGGCCGTTTGGTAGTGAATGTCGCTCAAATGCTTGCTTTTGTGCAAACCAATTGTCCCCTCATTTTGGTCGATGATCAGCTCAAAATCTCCATATTCGTGCGACACCAGACTGCCCAGGTTCTCCAAGAAACTCCGCTGCAATTCGTACGGTATGGCCTGCATTCTTCCCGCAACCAACAGCTCCAAGGCGTTTTTTGCGGATTGCAAATGTCCCTCCAGCTCGGCTTTCGCTTTCTCCAGCTGTAGCAATTGGTGGCTGGCCCGATCCAGGTCCGCAGCATTTCTTCCTTGCTCTGAAATCTCGTATTCAACCCTGGTAATCTCCCTTTCCACTGCGTGTTTCCCCTCGTTCAGCGTCTCTTCCTTTTCGCTATCTGTGAGCTCAATCTGACCGCATCGGAGCTCTCCATTCAACTGAGTCAGCCTCTGCGCCACCCTCGAGTCGCCTGGAATGGAGCTTCGGCTCTTTGCAAGCTCGTACTGCTGGAACGTCACCCAGTACCGCTTGCTCACCTCCACCCAGGATTTCTCGCACTGGAAAACTTCAGCCTCCAGCCGATTGTACCGGTCCTGTTGCACTTCTATGTTGATGGAGTTGGCCACGATAGTCTCGTCACAGACAAAAACGTCGTTTCTGAGCCGCAAGTACGTTTTTGGACTGCATCTTCTCTGCGCAATGGTCGTGCCCGTCTTTACCGTGTAGGTTGCCAGCGCTTTTGACATGAACATGATGTGCGAGTGACGCATGTCAATGACATCCAGCATTTCGTCGGCCACCAGCATCTTGTCAATGAACGCGACATCCACCAGATAACCCCTGACTTCTTCCCGCGAGAACTGCAGATAGTCGACGACTCTGTTCCATCGCGCTCCAGCCTCCGCAGCTTCAACTTTCTGCCATTTTCTGTTGTACACGGCTACCGAAACCTTCACATTCAGCTCCCGCGCTAGAGAGAGCAGTTTGCAACGATCCAGCTCGTTGGAAACCAAAAACGTCGACAAGTGCGGCCCCAGATAGTTGTTGATGACCAGCATCTGCAGACTGTTTGCGACTCGGCTGAGAGACATGTGTTGGCCAATGGGTCCCAGAGGACGGTGGATGAACAGCTTCAGGTTGCGTTCAATCTCTTTGTCGACACTCATAATCTTTTGGCCGTAGGGGACTATCGGGTCGATGCTGGAAAGCGGCTGTTTCAAATACGTCTCCAGCTCGCGCAGAGAGGTCAGCTCCTCTTTGCTCTGGGCCAAAATGTCTTTTTTCGCTTCGAGAGTGGAGGACGCAATGATTTCCAAGTTTGTGACTTCGGTCAGAGACGCCTTGAGCGCCTCCAGACTTCCCAGAACTGTCACAACTGAGGTTGTTGCGCATCTTTGCAGATCTGAAATTTTTTCCACTGTTGTTGACGACTCCAGAAACCGACGTTTGGCCTCCAATTTCTCCAGATATCGCTCGGGATTTCCCTCCTGTAACTGCAGCAAGTGCGAAATATCTCTAATCTTGTTGCTTACGCCAGCTTGGGACAGACTGAGCGCTTCATTAAGTTTCTTGAGATTTTCGCGTTGCTCGCGGATGTCTCGAAACACCTGGCCGTTTCTCAGAGATTCGTAAAACTGGGTGTACAAGTTGCGCTTCTGCTTTACAATCTTGGAGAAGCCGTCGTGAATCACGCCCAGCTGAGAATTCAGATTGTACTGAAAGTGGTCCAGGATCCTGTTCAGCTCCTCCTTGTTTTTCTGACTGCGACACACCGGCTCGCCGTTAGATGTCATGACCACGGTTCTCACGTCTACCATGTTGGTTGGGCTTCTGGCTAGCTTAGGAGCAATCACCTTTTCGACAATGATGTAGGGACCAAAAATTTCGGGTTTGTACGGCTCCAGGTCGCATTCGGAGTGGCTGTGGCAGTTGTGGATGTGGACTCTAATCTTGGCTGGACAGGTGTCGTCATTGAGAAGATGGAGAATCCCCTGAGAGCGATCACGGTACTGAGCACGGGTCTCCGGCGATCCAAAAATTTCAAGAACTGCAGCTAGGTCTCTGGAGTCGAGATGGTTGGTGTGGTCGGAAGCCAACTGAGTCTTGGTGGTCCCTCCCTCGATGAAATTGGTGCAGGTGATTGACCGCATGAACCCCGGGATGAACTTGGTAAACGAAGCCTCGTCATCCGGGTCTGGTGGCTCCGACTTTTGTCGCTTTCGGGGCTGCTGGTAGTGTCTGAATTCGACTTCTATCATGGCTTGAGATGTGTTCAAAGTGGGATACGGCTGCCAAAGAATTACGGGCAGTATAAGGCGAGCGCATGGCTCATTTTGGAGTAGCCTGATTAGGCGATTGGTGGCTGTTACGTCGTTTGGAGGGGAGCAACTTGGGGAAGTAGTGCTTGGGCTTTCTGCAGCTTTCTGCAGCACGCAACATATTACCACTGCTCACGGCCGCAAGAGGAAGATAATATTGCCGTATATATCGATCAAATTGGAAGTCTTGAAAATTCGACGAGAATCGGGTCTATCTACGTTCCACCACAGTTAGGAAGGTCTAAGAAACGCTAGACCTGCCTTATTCAGGTGGCCATGTCGATTGATAGTGTCAGGAATTTGATTGAAAGCAGCAAATGCGAGGAAAGTGAAAAGATCATCTTTCCTAGATTAACTTGATCCACCCATTTCAATTTATCTAGTTCTTCGAGCCTGTCTGTATACGCGTGGTTTTCAACTCCTGCTACAGTACAGAGTAGTCCATTACCACACGTATCTCGAATTCCCAGATGAAAAAAAAGAACTAACAGAATCAAAGACCAACATTCAAAATGTGCATTTGGTTTCAGACTCGAGTCCGATGGTCCGACCAGCACCCTAATGCTTCCCGTTCGCCACGCAAATCTTGGAGTTTGCACTGGATATGCCTTCTGAGGCCTATATGTTAGACGGGTTCATCTCTCGATGGATCACCCCCTCCAATATCGACTATGCCACCGCCTAGGTTTCTTTTCGAGGACATCTCCTATTGTCCCTTTGGTTTGGTTCTCTCTTCTGTCAAGGAAGGTCTGTTTCGACTGACTGCAAACTTCTCGCTGCCACCCTTAAGAGGCGAGTCTTGAGAGAAACATGCCGATTGCTGATTTCGTCAAGGTCGCATATCAAAGTTCGGAAAAACATGCCCCATGTGCACTTTGCATTAATAATGTGCATCAGAGGAGCCACAAGGCAGCAGAAAAGAAACAAACGATTCCCCAGAGGAAAATGAGGCCATCAGAAGAAAAATCAGCCCAGCAGCCAGCAGGTCGGATTTTTCTTTATCGAAAGAAGCAGATGCAACCAAGAACTTTCTTTTTCTGCTCCCAAACCTCCTAACCCTATACCGACGAAGACTTGAGGACACAACTACTTTTCGACATATACCCACCTCAAAAAAGAATATATCCAGGGTTCATGGTCTTGTTGGAATCGCATTCATGTGCTCTATGAATTGGTACCAAAATTAAATGCGAAAACGCAATTGAAAATCATTAAAATCACGTGCAGTACCTTTGATGATTAGGAGCCACTCATAATCGGTCCGATCAAGTGGACCCATAGCATGTCTGCAATGTACATAGGACATACAGTATATTGTGCGTATAGCACATTCAAATCAGTAGTAATAGTCGTTAATTCATTAAATATCATATGCATAAATAAGTGTTCGTGTTGTGGAGCGTAAAATGTGCGTCTAGACGTTGATGGTGACCAGCTCGGGAGAGTAGTTTCGCAGAAGCTGACGCCAGTCGGAAATGTGGTCGTCGCCGTTGACAGGACAAGGCACACAGGTCAGAGTCTTGAGCTGCTTCATTCGGCCAAAATACAAAACGTCCTCCATGACGTCGGCAATCTGGATGGACTGGTTGAAGACAACGGTCTCAACGTTGGGAAAGCCCCAGATTCGTCGGAGGGGAATGGCATCCTCGCATCCCTCAAATCGAGACAGATCGAGATGCTTGAGGCTGGGACACATAATGTTGGGCAGCACAGACTCGCCGAGGTTGTAGATGAGAGCAGTCAGCTTAGGCAGCTTGATCTTGTCCAGCACGTGATGGGCCACGGGCACAGAAGAGGTGTAGATGCAGTTTTTGATGGACAGGTACTCGAGCATGGGGGCAGCCGCGGTAACGGTGGCTCGCATCTCGTCGGGGTTCACGGGAGCGTCGTATACTCCGTCGTAGGCCAGGAACTTGAGCTCTGACAGCTGGCACTCGTCGGGGAGGGCCACAGAGGCGAGGGAGTCCTCAGCCTCGGTCATGGCTCGGTAGGTGACCTTGAGAGACTCGAGCTTGGAGGCGTTCCAGAAGCACGAGAGCGAAAGGGCCTCGCCAGAGACCACGAGGTCGAGATGCTGGAGCTGAGACATGTTGGAGAAGAGGTTGCAGGCAGAGGCGTTAGTGAGGTTGAGGTGGCCGGAGAAAGAAGCCACGTTGCCGGCAAAGGACATGAGAACTCGGGGTGTGGGAATCTCGCACTTTGTGTAGTTTCGGTGCAGCTGGACGTGGCTGATGGTCTTGTCGGTTGTGTTGTCGAGGGCGTATCCGACGTACTTTTGGAGGGCTGTCTCGTTGAGGGGCTGACGTCGGTCCATGTGGATGCCGGCGTTTCGCCACAGATCGCCAGAGCCGGTGATGATGCCGTTCCACTGCTCGGAGACCTGCACGGAGGCCACGAGGTCGTCAAAGGGCAGGCAGGCGAAGATGGCGTGCGAGATTTCCGTTGGGAGCTCGGATGTAAAGTCTCGCCGGGTGTCGAGCTTCTTTGTGGCGCTCTGGAGCTGGGCAAAGACCTGGGAGTGGTGGTCCAGGGGGGTCATGGCCATGCCGTGGAAAAAGGGCGTAGCGAACCCCGAGGGGAGGGCTGACGAAGCTGCGGAGGCCATTTTGTGTTTGTGTTAGGGTCTGGTGGTGTGTGCGGGGAAAAGTGGGCGCAGGGTGTCACAGAGCCGTTGTCGTGGGAGGTGGTAGAGGTCAAGTATGGGGTGCCAAGTCCGGGACTACTGGGCTTATATATGAAGACTTAGAGGTCACACGGACTAATTGGCGTGTCAACGAAATAAGGTTTTGGAGTGCCGCGTTTATGCTCCCAATCTGGTAATGCAACTCGGGCGGCTTCGTGACTCTATCGGAAACGTGGGGTGACGCGGAGAAGGGCCGCTGGCTGGTTTCGGGGCTAACAACGATGTCTTGGAGTCCGTAATAGCTGTTTTTCGTCTTGAAACTCGCTGGAACAGCTGTCAAACTGTTATTGCAGCTAGTGATGACACTATAGACCTGCTGCCAGACCGCGTTATGCTGGACTACATAGATTTAAGGTTGATTGAGTCCTTTGTTTTCGGCGAGCACGGAGAATTACCCTTTGTGGGGCGGATGCAGAATAGAGTGTTCGTTCCTTTGTGTTCAAACCTTAAATGCGATGGAACGAAAAGTGGGACGCTCGATAAAGAGGTATCAGTTGCTACTGCAGGCGGTCTGAAAGAGACGTTGCTGGCCACAAATGACGCCTGAAGCAATGTTGCTTCGTTGCTTAGCGATTGCAGCCCTCGAAAGGCACTTGACACCGGTCTGCACATTCCTCAGAGTCACCTAGCGATCTGCACATGTGCACCTGATAAGAGCATAATAAGGTTTTCGGAAACAAGAGAGAAGGCTAACATTCCCCTTTGGGACTTCCGTCACCACCTAGCGGAACTCCCAAATGGGAAAGTCACGATGACTGAAAGCACATTTTTTTACCACGAGAATGTGGCTGAAAGTCGATCAATAGGGGTTATTGAGTACCGAGAACGAGTTCCCTGGCTTCCCCACTTGGAACATATATCTTTGTGGTTCCCTCTTGTCCATTTCTCGATAATGCCTCGTTTTATTTTCTCAAATCCCTCCCGAGTTCCCTCTTCTGTGAACCGCTCTAACAATTCCGTCTCGTGGTTTTTTCCTTTTTTTTTCCTCTCCATTTTTTAGTGCGTGTCTCAAGGCGTACCTGAGTCATGCATAATCAATGACCAGATGATTGAGTGTCCATTTGTTTTAATTTTTAATTTGTTTTAATTTTCAGAAACAGCCGGGTAACTGAACAGAGGCTAGGTGAAAACGTTCCCTGAACAGTTTTCGGACAGTTTTTAGATCGTTTGTGACATCTCTCAACACACTCGATCTCGTGCGTTTTCTTCCACGTCCTCGTGACCCCTGTAACCCCGCCCTTTGTAAAAGAGGAACATGTCTCAGACACACAGGAGGCGGAGCGATGAGCTGGAGATGCGGACAATGAACGTAATCGGCGAGATAATGGCGAGAAAAGGCACGGCGATGGCGTCGTCGGGCAAAGACCCGAGCTTGTTGGGTCTGGGTGTCTTTGTGACCCTCCAGAGCCGTGTTTATTTGCACGGCTTGTGGAGCAAAAAGGAAATAACCGATGACGATAATGTGTATTCGACGTGAGTCTAGGCAGTTGGAAAGAAGCTCTTTGTGTCTAGTTTCTATGTTGGTGGATGGCTGGTAGATTGCCAGAGTGTTCCAGAATCGTCTGTGTCTCTAGCATGTGGTTTGCTTGCGTTGTAAGTACATTGTTTGCTACTCTCTCTGCAACTGTTGGGGACACCAGCAACCACACTCTGAGAGCTATAACTCTGGCCAGAGATGAGAGATTGTAAAAATAGACACACAGCCTCGTTTGCCACGTCATTGCGGTTCCGTCAATACCACTTTCGTGCCCATCAGAAACTCACAGCTGCTGTTGGACCGACCCTATCTCTCTCTCTCTCACACGATAACGCTCCTGTGAGTTATTACTTCTTTGGGACTCGCGGAAAGATAGCGAAGGAAAAGGTAGCAACAGTGGCCGTTAGAGACTGCAGCCAGCAAACGAAGCCTTTGACACAGAAGCAATCTCGCAAAGAGACGTAAAAATCAGCAAGCAAAAAAAACGGACATGTGCATGTAGGAACGTACATTATCGTTATCTGAGTTTAGTGCGGGGAGGAGGAGAGGAGTGATAACTGTGCGAATATACGGGTTGTGGAAACGGGAGTTTTGCCATTCGGTAGAGATTCAAAACCGGTGGCGAATGCACTCTTCAGAATTGTAGATATGAATTTGGGAAAGATTTTGAGAGGTGCTAGTCCAGTGACAAAATCAGGTTTCAGATTTGGTACTGCCGCTTCAGGGTAACCCCCGTATGTAGAAGCAAACAAATGTCCCAAGTAAATACTGCATACGACCTCAACTAAACTCTGCATCTATCTTCTCTTAGCCACATTACAACACCATTCAAAACGACGCAAAAGTGCTCCAATGATTTCGAAAAGCAGATAAACGCATTATTCACAGCCTCAGTATTTCCCCCTTACTTTCAATATCCCGAAAATCCCCCCTGGAACCCCAGTTACGGTGCCCCATTGCAACTTCTCTGTCACCCTCGACTTGACCCTCCCAACTAAACAGAGTTGCTGCAAATGGTAACGTGGGAGTATCGCACAGTCACAGTGTCACTTTCGCAATACCTTAATCGCCCGCCACCCCACCACGCGGAAAAGCGCCAACAGCACGCCGAGTTTCGCCGCCACCGCTGTACAACCCCGCCCATAGTGACCGGCCCGCGCCCCTGCACCCGCCAGTGCTTTCAAAATTAATATCCGCCGAGCGCCACCCTAACCCTGGCTCCGCATACTCACAGCGCAATTACACACACCACCACGCGTCGCCATGACCAAGTTCAACATCAACTCGCCGTCATTCACGCCCTCCATGGTGGAAAAGACCCTGGAGGGCTCGCCGACGCCGGCCGCAGCGGCCCCCGCGTTTGTGCCGAAAAAAACCATCGATTTGGACGAGATTAAGAGCAAGCTGACCATCAGCAAGGAGGCCAAGAAGGAGAACACTGTCAAGCTGAATCCCGCCGTCAAGGGCTTCACGCCAAAGGGTCCGTCGTCGCTCGCCCCGGCGCCCACCAAGATTGTGGACCCGGGTCTGTCGCAGCCCCAGGAAATGCAGCAGCAGCAGCAGCACCCACAGTCCCTTGGCCACGACCACGGAGGCGGCATGTCGGCCGGAGGGCCCCCAGGCATGCCACAAATCCCGCAGCAGATGCACTACGACGACTCGTCCGCGTACTACGACGAGATGGCCAACAACGCCGTCATGGCCGCGGCCCAGAACCAGTCCTTCCCGCTACAGTACCATCTGTATGCGCCGCACTACCTGTCTGCCAGCCGGAAACGGCAGCTGTCGGCGCACCAAAAGACGTCGCGCGACTTCTTTCTGGACCCGGCGCTGCACCAGCGGCTCCAGCAGCAGAGCGAGTCGCTGCTGAGAGTGGCGCCCAACTCCACGCTGCCCCGATACGTGGACAAGTACCACTCGCTGGTGCTGCTGGACGCGCAGGACGCCGCGCAGGGCGACAAGTCGGGCCTGCCGCAGTGGGTGTACAAATGCATGAGCACCAAGGACGGCAAGCACTATGCGCTGCGGCGGATCGAAGGGTTTGTGCTCACCAACGAGCAGGCCATGGGAGCGGTGCGGCGGTGGCAGACGATTGTGCATCCCGCGTTTGTGGGGGTTCACGAGGCATTCACCACCCGTGACTTTGGCGACGCGTCGCTGTGCATGGTCTACGACTTTTACCCGGGGGCCGAGACGCTGTTTGATCTTCTCAAGCGCGAAAAGTTTGCCCGCGAAACCATCATGTCCTATCTGCTGCAGCTGCTGTCGGTGCTCGACACAATCCACGCGGCCGGACTCGCGGCCAAGACCGTTGACCCCACGAAAATACTGGTCACCGGGCCCGGACGGGTGCGCCTCAACTGCTGCGGTCTCTACGACGTGGTGCACTACGACAAGGACCAGGACGTGGCTCTGTTCCAGCAGCAGGATCTGCGAAATCTCGGTCTGCTGGTGCTCTGTCTGGCCTGTAACTCTGTGGACGCCACCAAGAACGTGGAGCAGAGTCTGGGTCGGCTGGACGAGGAGCTGCGCGAGATTGTGCAGTATCTGGTGTCCTCCAACCAAAAGACCGCCTCGCGCGTGCTGGCGTCGCTCTCGCACTGTCTCACAACCTGTCTCAACTCTTCTCTGGACGTTAACGACCGGCTGGAGCACGAGCTGCGGCGAGAACTCGAAAATGGACGTCTGGTGCGACTCATGGCCAAGCTTAACTTCATCACCGAGCGGCCGGACTCGGAGCTGTCGCAGCAGTGGTCTGAAACGGGCGACCGATACCTGATCAAGCTGTTCCGCGACTACGTGTTTCACCAGCAGGACGAGATGGGCAAGGCGGTCATGGATCTGGGTCACGTGGTGCGCACTCTCAACAAGCTGGATGCTGGCGTCGACGAGCGAATCACGTTGATCAGCAGAAACGGCCAGAACTGTCTGATTGTCTCCTTCAAGGAGCTCAGGCAGTGTATTGAGAACGCTCTGAGAGAGCTGGAGTGAACTGCCGCTGGGTAGTTTCCGATGATGTTTGGGGGTGATGCATGGTACGGTAGAGTAATGTATTGATTAGTATGGATGTGTTGTAGAGGTTTTGCTGGTACCTAGGGTGTAGAAGTTAGCGGTTAGGTACCCTAACTAGGTGTATAGTCGGTATATAAACACTTGGGCGGTATTGTTTCACGTAAAAAAGCAATTTCAAGTCGAATGGACTCTTCAGAAATCCAACTACTCATTCAGGGTTGTTACAGTTGATAATGTGCCAACTTAGAGAGGTGAAGAGTGAGAACGGACTGGAACTCGACACAGGCGGAATTTGGCAATTCTGAAGAGTGCATCTTGTGAGACATTCAGCTGCAATTCTATTAGTATTTTCCTTTTGTTTCTATTCCCTCTGTAGCCTTCCATCTGTCTTGACCTTACATTTACTCTTAGTCTCAGAGTATCAACACCATCTCAACCAGAACACCTCACTAAAACTTTCTGAAGACTAGTTGTAGAGATTCTGAAGAGTGCGTTCTGCTCGTGATCTGATTCTAATCATAATGGTATAGTCTAGTCGTTATTGTATACATATATCCCTGAATATCTCAACTTGTCTACATCCGTCTTTCAAAGGTTATCTATCCTCTTGACATAATTCTTTGATATTTTTTAATATATGTAAGAACATACATGTTCACCTCTATCAGTACTCGACAAGTCCATCTTCACATCATATTCATATATACATTGTTTTCACCGTAATTTACACTTAGAGCTGGGGAGCCATGTTGTCCATGAGAGAGGACTTGATGAAGACGACACCGGCCTGGGTTAGTAAGGGTTTGGATGCTAGAAGATTGTGGGGACTGTTCAAATCGTCTAAAAAAGCGGTGGAACCATCAAATTAACGATAGCAACAAGCCTGACATTCTGCTGATGTTTGTGCTGATGCAGTCACCAGTTCTCGCTGTGGCAATCTCGCTGTGGCAATCTCGCTGTGGCACTATCGCTGTTCCTATCTGT
Organism: Yarrowia alimentaria; assembly: GCA_900518985.1. Taxonomy (NCBI): domain Eukaryota; kingdom Fungi; phylum Ascomycota; class Dipodascomycetes; order Dipodascales; genus Yarrowia; species Yarrowia alimentaria. Next base: position 883,341 of record ULGN01000003.1, read on the forward strand.
GTCCGGATCAAGAACCTGTCTCACTCAATGTCACTCGGTGGCAAGACACCAAACACGGCGGTTTTTGGCCGAATCAACGCCAAAAGAAGACACCTCGCTCAGAACGGCCCGCAGAGTTCAGATCTGTGCTCAGAACTTCTGTAGCATTCCGAATCAGAAACCCCGCGAAAGATCCTCTTTCAGCCACAAAGACACAGAAACAGCAATAGAGCCCAAAAGCACCGACAACAGCACAGCTACAGCACACAATCGGTCGTCGCACGGCTCCAATGCCTCCGTCAGTCGCTCAATGACTCGGTCACATGACCTCTGTCACCTCTTCTCTTCGCATGCATGTACTCACAACAAAACAAGCAACGCTCCAGTAGATGGGAACGGTCTCTCGGGAAGTCAGAATGGTGGTGACAATGTTGAGAATGGAGTCGTTCTTGGGGGCGGAAGCGGGCATTTTTGAGATATGTCGTGGTTGTGTTGTCGTGACTTGCTGCTGGGCGTTGTCCACACATTTTCAAAAACTTTGCGTCACGGCAGGGTAAGCTTAGGTAAGCCGGGGGTTGCTTACTAAGGGGAAAAAGAGGGGGAAAAAAAAGTGAAAAAAATGAGGATAAAACAACATGAAAACATACACATGAACACGAAACGCCTGGAAATCACCAAGCTGCTCGCTGACGGCTGTCTGGCCATGACACTACTACTGCCCTAACCCTCGACTAGTCTACATCAAAAGCAAATTGCAGCCATCGCACTGGCAGCAACCGGAAATCTTGATCAGAGACTTGCATGTCAATACACGTGATCCCACATGTCCTAACCTGGGCTGGTGGTTTTAGGGTTAGGTTTGCTGCGGATAAATGGGTTGGTGCCAGGCTGAGTCATTTCGAAGCGTACCAAGCTCTGATTGACGTACAGATATCGGACCGGCCGGGTGCCTGAGCTGATGCCTGACACCAAACACACACGGCTCTTGTGTTATCGTTGTTGTCATCTGTCAGTAGGGTCTGAAACCAACCCCTAACCCTTACTGTGTGATGCCACAAATAATTATCGTGGACCCTAACCTTAATGTTACCCCCGCCCCATGACTCCGATCGGCACTGACGGCATAATCACGCCAATCTCGAAAGGGAGAAAAATGGCAAAATGACAAAAAATGCGGTTTTGTTTTTGTTTGCAAAAAATCGCCTAAAATGAGAATAAATTCCGAACCGACCAAACAAAGATGCGAAATAGTCAGCTATAACTAAAGAATGGTGTGGAATATTTTTCACTGCTAATTGGCCAAGGTTTCGTATTTTTTTGGCTGCATTTGGACTTTTAGACGATACAGGGTCTTACATTAAAATAATATTATGCGCATTAATATGCAGGCAAAAATGGCCAAAAGGACAAAAATAACCACGAAAATGACTATTACGAGGCTGCGATAGGAATGGAGTCAATACGGGGTCCGTCCTATTACGGTACATACAGCCAACTACAGCCTACGAGCGTGCTAAATCCGATCTATCCTTTCTTATAAATATGTTAGTTGTGAGTGGTGCTGGTGGTGGTGTGAGAGGAGGTTCATGCCACGACCGGTTGCTGAACAAGAGTGGTTTTGGCCAGCTGAGCCATTTGCTTCTTCATAGATTGGTACATGAATGCAGAAATATCAATGAGGAAGAAGAGGGCAATTGGGGTCATGCAAAAGAGGGCAGCAAAGAGCTGGGTTAGTGTTGGTCCGGGATGTGGGTGAGACACGATAAAGAGCTCCGGCCCGAGTAAATCGCACCGAGACGCCGAGGTCTTGGAGAGGCGTATCAGCGACGCATGCCGACTCAGAGACACTGCACAAGGCTTTCTGTCTGTATCCGTCAGTCAAGACTCAAGGGTGGGTCTGCGCTGCTGTTGTTCGTTATCGTGTCGCGTTTGTGTCATGCAGTGCATGTGAAATACTCACTGCCACAGAGACAATGGTCTGTGTAACCTGATCTGAGAGGACTCCGTACGAGTAGAGCATCATTGTGGGCTGTGTGGAGGGGTGCGGGAGGTGGGTGCGAGATGTGTGCAAAGGGTGTGAGAACCGTCGGAGGGTCGATTTGGTCCGAGTACAAGATGGTTGCTAAAGTGTCGGATTCGCAAACTTGGGTGGCGTTCTGTGATGGTGACGTGGCCAAAAGGACGCAATGGAGAGTGAGAAGGTGGTTGCAAAGATGCGGAAAGGTCGATGTAGGCGAGTTAAGACCGGGAAACCAGCCCTTTATAACTTACGTTATCTGTAAAGGGTCTCAGGGCCACAGAGGTGGTCGTGATAGAGTGTAAAGATTAATAAGGTATAGTGCGACCTAGGGAAAAGGAAATTTGGGTTCATTTGGCAAACTCTTTTTTTTCAAAGCCAAATTAGGCGCAGTCGGAAACTCTGCCAGCTGTTGCACACTTTTTGATGCCACACCACTGCGGCGCTGTCTAGACCGATAAGCCCCGATAAACACAAGACATAAACCCACCATGCTCTGTTGTCTCTGTTGCGCGGCAGTCGTGTTTGCGTGCTGGTGCGCCGTGTGTCTGCTGCTATCTTCGGCGGCGTGGATGCTGTGGCTGGCCTTGCTTGCGGTCTTGCTGGGCTTTTGTCTGTGGTTGTACACAGACAGATGGCAGCGCGATCCCATCTCTGGCGAGCGGTACCAGCTCAGACACACGCCTCACGCTAGCCCCGATAGTCTTTCTGAGCACGCTTCCCCGCTCCACAGCAGCGCTCCCAGCAAGCGGCTAGACACAATCGGCCGGACCGCAACCTGAAGATAACAGGACGCTGCTGGTCTGTTTTGTGTTGCGAAAAATTCCGTGCCTGGTGCTGACTGACACGTGTCTTCGCTGGCCCTGCCCCACTGAGCACGGCCGAATCCGCCCTGAGGACCCGTCGCTGGAACACAAACGCTGCTTATCCGAGTCATCAATACCAAGGACGCCCTAGTCGCCCCTAGCACGACTAGCCACCTGGCTAGCACAGCTATAGCGCCCAAATGCGATAGAAAGCTGATTATCTGGGAATGGCAAATCGGGTTTATAATTGCAAATCCCATTGTGTCGAAAAACTCGTTCGGCACGCTATCGCAGCGGTTTTCGTCTCTTCTTGTTCCGCCATGGTTGTTCAGCAGCTAGTTTTTGTGATCCCCGACCTTTGTGCCCCAAACGGGGCAAGCTCAAGGAACAGGACGCATGTGTGCTGTGCACCTCATTGCATGGGTGGAGCGCACTGCGTCAGAGTGTGGGCGCGGACTAGCGACCCAGACAATGGCGCTATCGGAGATCTGAAACCACCAGGACATTGCTCAGCCATGTAATGTCCCACTGGTGCCTTCAGATATGGCTGTTTCGGCAGTATTATCTGCCGTGCTGGATTTTTTGTTATATTTTCCGCTCGGGAGGAAATAAGGTATTCTTCTAAATTCTCTCAAAAGTGATGCTAGATCAGCCTGGAAACAAAACCAGACGGAAGCGGGCCATTCAATTGGCCGTCCGGTGGATCTCCCTCAATTCCCCCTCGTTGCCTGTACACGGGGCGCTGCCAGACCTGTCTGGCGTTTTGGGGACATGCGCAGTAGGGATTTTTGCCTCTCAGCGTAAGTCCCAGCACACTCGCACATGCTGTCACTCCAGGGCAACTCCACTAAACCTATTTGAGAGAAAGTTTGAGCTCGGATTTTTTCTGACTACTCACACACACCACACACATCCCGGACAAACAGAAGGCTCTTTTTGTGTGGAATGAAACTGGGGCTGGGAATGATGATTGTTTTTAATACTTATCTACATTATCTGAACACCATTGGAGAGAAAAACTGCTGACCCTCGCCCCGTTCCCAAAATGAGCCTCTGGACAATGGAGTGTGAAAGACAAGTGCGTACGTAGCGAGAGACAAGAACGAAAAACAAGTAGCGAAAACAAAAAAAAGATTAACGGATTTGTGGTCCAAAACTGATCCAAAAGGAGACAAATTGGAATGCTTTGGGCCAAGCCACAGCGATAGTGGATATCTAGTTGCCGCATTCTCGTCCGTCTATATAATAGTTGCCGGTAGTTGTTTATCTTCGAATCTCGACATGCCATTTATGGTTGTTATTTATGTCATTTATGACATTTTTGACTGGAGAGGTCAAGTGAAACATGTGAGGAATAAAGGTTATGACAACAGCCGAAATCAAACAAAAACACCCACATGGCACCCGCAAGGCCCACAAACTACTGGTAAATGACACTAGCAGGCCAATAATGGCGTGGGCCCACGCCAGTGTTTTACCAGTGCCTTACCACCGGTTTCCGCATTCAGAACGCCTAAAATCCCGAGAAAATGCCGATGATAACGGACTTGGTTTGGCTCGAGATAAAAAATGAAAAAAAGAACAACTTTGCAACAAACAAATGGAAACAAAACAGGAAACAAGCAACGAAAAGACGGATTCAGACTCTGTACAGTCGCCAATAACCACTACACGTGCATCCTGAGTTATCCGTGCATCGTATTGCACTAAGGTTGGTTCGGATAATTAGGGTTGGCAAGGGTGGGTGGGTCGTCGGTTTTGAAGTGGATGAGTTGATCCGGAGAAGCGTCGGACAGGCTGGCAGGGGGTTTTTATACGTGATGTAAACTATATCAGTGGACTTTAATTGATCTAGAGCTCAAATTAAGCACAGATTATGACCACTGTATGGCCTCAGGTTATGACCGCAAGCCGTATATACCACAGATTAAGAGTATAGCCCAGCCGCATGTCTGCATAAACCTTGTTTCCGTATCGGGCCATCCACCCTAACCCAAACGCACCACGTTGTGTTCCACCTTTTAGGGAACTCAAACAACAGCCCCACAGCAGACGCACCCAAACAAACAAGACAGCACTCCCGACAGGACAGATACAAAATGACGTTTGTGGAAGAGCTGAAGACGCGAAACTTCAGTATATACGGACAATGGATCGGCGTGCTCTGTATCATTCTGTGCATTGCCCTGGGCATTGCCAACATTTTCCACGCTAGTTTGGTCATTATTTTTTCCATCATTTGCATGTGAGTATTGAGCGGTGGAGGGGGGATACAACTGTGGAACAGGTGATTGATGAGGTGGCTCATTGGGTGATTGTTTTTGTGGCTTTTTAGGTGGTTTACCTCTTTGTTGTGGTGTTGCTATGGTCAAGTAGTGACGAGTGTGGCGACTAGAACCAGATATGTCAAGGTGTCGAGTTTAGCTGTCCTACAGCGAGGCTAGGCTACCACTGCGATGGTACTGTCGTTCATGTGAATGTCGTTGGATTCGACCCTGGCTGTGGGTGGCCACTATCCCATGTGCTGTGTGACGAGTGACTACTACCTGACTCTTTGAGGCTCTGTTCATGGCTGAAACAGTTCTGATACCATTATTCTGAAATGATAGCCCCACGCTTTCCTACCATTGAGTTAGAGCTACGTTACATGATTCTCCGTCGTCCGTCAGTCGTGGTCATCTCAAGTCCAATTACAACGTTCACACTTGACCAGATGAGTGTTCTGCTGCCTGGCACTGCTTGTACTGCTCACCCCCCAACTAGACATCCAGAACTCAGGAACCAGAAACTCGCTATGCTCTTTTCTTACACCCATTCCTCACACCCTTTTTACACATCTAACCCAGCGTGCAAGCACTAGTAATCGTGTTCGTGGAAATCCCATTCTTACTACGAATCTGCCCCGTGACAGAACGATTCTCCAACTTTATCCGATTCTTCAACCAGAATTGGCCCAGAGCTGCCTTTTACCTGGGAATGGCCACCATCCAGTACTGCTCGTTGATCTTCATGACAACTTCTCTGCTGGTGCCTGCCATTTTCCTCACCATCACGTCCATGTGCTACGCTCTTGCCGCTCTCAAGAAGCAGGAGTTTACCGGATCCAGCACTCTTGGTGGAGCCGGAATCGCTCGACAGATTCTGTAGACCTATTTAATAATGATTTAATAATGATTCATGATGAGACCCCAGGGAGTGACGATAACACCTGCAACAGAACCACGGCTGTGAACAACCCTCGTACACTCTTCAGAATATATCAATGAGTTTTATGAATCATGTCTCCAGCTTGAGTTCGGGTTAAGACAAAGGTGGTCCAAAACTCCGAGGACATAAGCCCAAATGGGCTACTTCAACTCGCCACAGCGTATCCCGAGTCTCATTTCTCTGTCAAAGCCTCCACATTCGGAATGCATCTCCAAGAAGTTGATACTCAACCTTTTGGGGCTGACAAAATGCATTGGAGCCCATTTGAGTCGCCAATACCCCATCTTTCACTCATGCTCACCAAACTACTTTGTCATTGGTGTCGTTCAACTCACCATCTGACACCCAAGACACTGGTGCATTTCAAACCGCTGAAATGCCAACTTATCATCCAAAAATCAACACTACCTGGCTGAGAGTAGTGCTGATGTGATCAACGTGGTCGGGAGTATCAGCTGGATCACTTTTGTCTCATCTTTCCGTTGCAGCAGATACCACACTTTGGAGATTCCAGCAAACCTCTTACGATAACGCTTTACTCTGTACCCTTGGAGCCGTCGACTTGTCCTGATCATACCCATGTCCTCCAGACTGGCGTCCTGCTCTCGAAAAAGAGGTTTTATCTCGCAAATCGCTAGATCGGACCGCGAAATTGCCTGCAGCGGAAACCAACATCCCGTTGCCAATATGCACGCAATCACTGGCTAACGCCCACCTAACGGCACCTAAACATTGCAGGTTTCAGTTTGACAGGCACTTTCTTTTTTGACAGCTTATGTCTTGCTTAAACTCACGCTAAGAGAGAGAGAGAGGTAGTGGGGAGCGAAGACGTGTTTTGAGTAATCTGAAAGCAGGATCTTTCTCGCTAGAAACAGCTGAATCCAATGGTGTTTTCGGCTTGTCTGTGGTGTTGGTATTGGTGGTTTTGTTGTTTCCATCAATATCCAATCGAAAGTTAATTCAAATCATGCAAAGGATGTAGAATGGTCTGTAGATGTGCCACAGCTTGGCCAAGTATACTGTTGGAATTCCCCAACTCTCCTGGTCATGATGGGGTGGTCATCGTTGCCGTATCTCCTCAATTGCTTTGCTCGTGTCGCTCCTCCACTTTATGTACTCCACTTCAACCTTGTTCAAACACGGCGAGATTGGGATCAATAAAGGGACCGCGAGAATCACCGAATGACGAGAATCAGATGCTGTTACAGACCTGCAATTGAAATTTTGAAAAGTGCATTCGTTTCTCAGCCTCGTATTGTTCTCAAAACAGCTTTCGAAAAGTGCATGGCTCTTGTGAAATCCCCAATTTCATACACTCACTCTCCACCATCTAGACCCTGTCTCACTTGGACATGTCTCACTTCTCAAACAAGAAAGAAGTGTAACATAGCCCCAGTCAGAATGGTTTTAGTACAAATGGTAGCCACTTTGACCCCTTGCCACTTGGTTCGTTATCTTTTAGCGAGATACGACACTTTTCGCATTTTGATTCTTGTTCAAGTAGTCACTTATCTCACCATCACATCGCCACAGAATGCTGCAACTGTTCCTGGTCCTTCTTGGGTCTCTGTTCATTGGAAAGATTGTCCAGTCGACTTATGAATCTTACATTCGGTCCAAAAAGGCGCAAAAACTCGGTGCCGGGTCGATCCCCACGGCTAGAAATGGAATTCTGGGCTGGAAAGGAATCCGTCAGACACTGCGAACCCACTACAACCATCTTGGCCCCACTGGTCTCGCTCCACAGTTTGAACAGTATGGAAAAACACACATCTGGCCCATTGGCCCCACCAAGCTGATTGTCACTCAGGAGCCCGAAAACTTCAAGGCCATGCTAGCAACGCAATCCAAGGACTTTTCCGTCGGAGTTCGACACAGGGCACTGTCTCCATTCCTCGGCGACGGTATCTTCACCTTAGATGGCTCTGGATGGTCCCATTCGCGTGCCATGCTGCGACCTCAATTTTCCCGGCAGCAGGTATCTCGTTTGGATTCGTTGGAACGCCATTTCCAGGAGTTTGTCAAGTGTATCGATATGGCTCAGGGAGACGGACAGCTGTTTGACGTTCAGCCCCTATTCTTTGCACTCACAATTGACACTGCCACCGAGTTTTTGTTTGGACAGAGCACTGAAGCCATGGTGGCGCTGTTGGGCGGCAAGACGCTGGATTCCGAGAGTCTGGACTTTGCCCAGGCGTTTGATAGAGCCCAGAAGCTGTCGTCGCTGCGCAGAAACCTCCAGGGTCTGTATTTCGTGATTGGCAACATTGCTTTCCGGGACGAGTACGCCAGTGTCAACAATCGGGCAAAGCGGTTTGTAGAGAAGTTGGTCACCAAGGCGATTGCTGCAAAGCGGCAGAAGGCAGACGAGAAAGTTGAGAAAGATCACGAGGACGATGAGGACGATGATGCCTACATTTTCATGCACGAGCTCATCAAGGAAACCACCAATGTGGCGACTTTGCGGGACCAGATGCTGAACATCTTGCTGGCTGGACGAGACACCACCGCCAGCTCAATGTCGTGGGTCATCTACTGCCTGTCGCGTGATCCTGAGCGGTACGCCAAGTTGCGTTCGGCCGTTTTGGCGTCTTTCGGCCCTTCTTCCGACCACATGACGTTTGAAAGTCTCAAAAACTGCACCTACTTGCGCCATGTGCTGAACGAGATTTTGCGGCTCTATCCCGTGGTTCCTGTTAATACCCGAACTGCAACGCGTGATACCACTCTGCCCAAGGGCGGTGGACCCCAGGGCGACGAGCCAGTGTTTGTGGAGAAGGGCCAGACGGTTCTGTACTCCGTGTACTACACCCACCGGGACCCCTTTTACTGGGGTGAAGATGCACATGAGTTTGTGCCCGAACGATGGGAGGGTGCAGCCATTGGACGAGGATGGGAGTATCTGCCGTTCAATGGAGGACCCCGAATCTGTCTCGGACAGCAGTTTGCGCTCACGGAGATGGGGTATCTGCTGGCTCGATTTGTGCAGGAGTTTGAGACTCTGGAGGGTAATGGAAAGGAGGGCTTTCCTGCTCTCAACCATTCTCTGACCATGAGTCATGGCGAGGGCGTCTGGATAAAGCTGAGAAGGTAGATGGGGGTGTTGAAATAGATGAATGTGTGTTATTGGATGAGTTGACATGGTGTAGAAGTGATATCTTGGATTTTGGAGTGTTCCAATAGCATGGGTGAACACCATATGTGTCTTCAAACAGCATTATAGCATCTTTCGTAACTTGAGGTCAGCTATTCATGTGTTTCTGAAGAAACCGAAATCTGGATTAGTAATGGTCACTGTGGTGCAATAACAAGTTTCGTTAATACTTGTCCGATTCAGTTTTGAAAGTGTCTTTGTGTTGCTGTAGTTGTTACGAGTCTGAGGGTGTTGTCAGTTTCCACTTATCACCCCTCAAAGGCTTCCCTCGCCCCTGTTCATCATCAAGTACCCTCACGACACTGTTGGCTTAACTTGCAAAGTTTTAGAATGGCCAAAAATGAAGGCAGCTTCCAATGCGTATTGTCTATAAAGATGGTTTGCTGCTCTTCTCAAATCCATTTGGATTATTGGGGAAAGTGAATAGGACTCTGGGGGGTTCAACACTCATTGAATCGATATCAAGTCATGAAGTTGATGACATGTTTGTCTGTTTTTTTTGTTTTCCCAATCTCAACTGTCCAAGATGATGTTGTCTTCTGATTGCTCTCCATCTTTGACGTTGAGAAATAATATTTTTCACTCTCCTTGTATAAATACCAATCATGAGCCACATCCTGATTAGTCCATATTTGCATGTATGCATCAACACACCATGCAGACAATCCAGAGACCCAAAGACTCCCCACTTTGTGTACGTACTGTTAGTACTCACATTGGTATCACATCTCTAGTCACAACAGGCCTGAAAATGAGGTTGAAATGGTACCATTGGACTCATAATCGCATTCCGAAGCGAATGCACTTTTCAGATGTGTTTTGGTGAGAATATGAAGCCTCAAAGCTCAACTCAACAAAACCACATATCCTACTATTGAGGCGGAAATGTCGTTTATTATATACGGTAATTAATATAATATTCTCAGGACTACTAGAAAGAATTTTATCTTCTTTAGTGCGTCCCTTGCTGACATATTTTGACGATGAAGTGGTAGTAACCTCGAAAAGAATATATTGAGCTCAATTCGGGTCGTATCACAATTCTGAAAGCTCTACTGTTATCAGAATCGTTTTCTCATTCTAACTAATCTAGTCTCGCCGCCAAACCCATACTTCTTCCCTCATTTCCCCTCCCGTCTCCATATCTTATCACTCAACCTCTGTCATGCGGGTCACGCCACACCTCCTAATTATCATTCCCAGTTGCCCTAAAACTAAAACCTTGTACTTTGTGTCTCCAACTGATTACTAACGTTATAAATGTACGTCGATTCCCACTTTTTCTTGTCCAAAAACCATCACCCAGATTTATTATCTTTTTTATTATTATTGCCCCCTGAGGCAGCAACCCTGGAGCGGACCATAATCGACTATTTTACTGTCCCTTGAATGCCCACCACTAACGGGCAGTCACGCCACAAGTGGCACCACTATCGCATACCACGTCACCATAACGACACTAAAACAAACAACACAACACCACTACGACGTTGCCAAAGAGCTCTCTGTCTTCCAAAAAAAACACTGCCGAAATTGCGCCTCCGTCTTCACCCTTGATGTCCACTTCTCACAATCGCGGATCAGGTGTAACGTGGGCAGGCGGACACTTGGCAGTGTCTTTCTCTGTCTGCGGCCCGTCTAGGTCTCAGCAACAGGGCCTTAGGGTTTGATTGCGACATGCTAGTCTAGCGTGTCGAGGGGGGACAACTTGGACGCTCAAAAGTATGTTGCATTGCCCTCTGCATTTTCTGAAACGTCTAGGCTCGGCAGAAATCTGCCCTGCAAGCTTAGCCCAGGTCCTCCGGGCTGCTAAGGAGAAGGTGAACGTTGTTTCTAGCGAATCTGAACCTATTTATAGGCTACAGATTAGATCTCTTCCTACCCGACGGCGATAACGGCGTCGTCAAGTGCGGCAGATTCAGCTCCAGTCTCTTTGCACGCAGCGCCGCCCTGGGGTGTCGTAGCCCCATTTCTTTTAGCAAATGCTGGTCTTGTCAAAATTGCATGTACACCGTGCTCCGCCACGTGAACTGTGCAGAAGTTTGATAATTTCGGAAGTTAAAAGAATGACAAACGACACTAGGGGGAAAAAAAAAGACAAAAAACCAAAACCAAAGTAGCAAGATAATATTCCGTCTTTCGACTATGATCTTGCCATGGTTTGTTTGTTTTTTATTATTATTTTTGCATCTTGTCTTATCTCCGTCTTCGGCTTGTTCTCGCTGTACGCCTTAACCCCACATTTTTAAGATTGCCGTTGCTCAGGTGGATTCCTTGCGGAGTAGCGACGTGCGGGCACCCACAAGCCAAACAACAGTACTCGCTGCATTTCCGGGTGTATCCACGGCATGTCTTTTTGCCCTCAAAAGCGGATTTAGCCAGGTACTTGCGCCTTGCTGTGCGTCCATGTGTGGTGGATGTAACGGTACACGAGATGAAAAACGCCAAGACCCTTGTTGCCCGCTTAACGCCGCTAAGCCCTGGGAGAGGTCTCAAGCACAAAACACGGTCAAAGACTTTTGCAAGTCCGTGGCTGAGCCCTCCTTGCGAAGTTCTGGGCGTGTTTTGACTTTGGCGGGGGTATATTACGTGGTTGCAGGTGACTTTGTGGAGACGCGGCGGTAAAAATAGATTTTGGCAGAATGGCAGACAGCAGATTGCAGACTTGTCATGTGGTTCAGGACCCTGTCCATCAATCTACTAGAATGCGGACAAGGAGAGCAACGCACAAAGACGGGAATGGCGGAATGGCGGAACGGAGGACGGAAAGCGTCAGATGAGAGTGCGTCTTGTGTATGTTTGTTACCGCATGCGTTGGAGAGGGCTGGATATTAGGGCAGCAGAAGAGCTAGCCAGAATAACAGCAAGTTCTCCTCCAAAACTGGAAGTTGCCGTGAAGAATGTGGGTCTGGGTCAGGGGGAAGAATGTGGATATGGCTCAGGGTACTCCTCTAGGGGGATTGCCGTGAAAAATGTGGAGGTGACTCAATGTAGGAGTGTAGGAGACTGAGAATGTAGCCCTGGGAGCCTCGGGACCCCAGGTATGGCGTCTCTTAATACCAGACGTCTGACACTAGTTTAAAACGCGTCTCTGAATCTGAAATTCATTCCAATCGGAATTTTTTGAGAAGTGTATGTTGCAGCTTTAGCGGTTTTTGGCCGATTTAACATCACGATGGGGTCCACTTCAGCTGAACAAGTAGTAAAAATACACACACAAATCCACCCTACTCAGTTCGTCGTTTGCACTCTTTGGACCTACTGAAATATTTATTTGTATTTCTCAAACTGGTTCACTGAGATGGTGATGAGTGTTGATGTTATTTTATTTTTATTTATTGTTTATTTTTTTAATTTTCTATAATTAAATTCTAAATAATTAATAAACAAATTCAAAGAAATTCAAAAAAAATCCACAAAAACTCCACATATTTTATCCAATTATTCCAAGTGTACCATTATAAAAATAAAATAATTCAAAACAATCTCCACTCTCTCTTTATTTTTTAATGATTTTTCTAAAAGACGTTGACAACTTCCTGGTTACTACGCAGTTAAAGTATTCATATACCCACTTGGACGACGCTATGTTGACGTTATTGAGATTCTGAAAAGCTCATTAAGTCTGGAAAGACACTATACATCTACTGATACCAACTATAACTACTCTTACTCCATCAACAGTTGCATACACAGTCACTATACAAACACATTGGAACGCTCAACATACTCCCTCCAAAAGACATTCAGGAACCATAATGGAAATTTTAAAGAGTGCGTTTGGTTCAGATTTTTACCATGCACTCTACAATGCCGCTCATTTTTTATCAAATCGACTCCCTGGCTCTATTCAACGTCCTCTCTACCTTCATGCTTCACAGTCTATTTACCACCCTTAAACTTCCCAAAAAGCTCCCAAATTTCGTATTCCTCCCAATGTCACGACGCTAAACATGCACATTTTAACGAGTGCTTTTAGAAGGTATTTCAGATATGTTCGGACTTGTAGGCTTCTTTTTTCAACCTAACAGAAGCAAATAGCTGCTTATTTATAGACCGTAACAGTGGGATTTATGCGCTCATTATGAGGCCTTTCTCTGTTCTTCGCTGAGATCGGTTTTATTGCTCAAAAATGTGACAAATCTCCACAACTCGACGAATATCGGCTGTGTGGCAGATTTGAGACATTCAGCACTTTTAGAATGGTCATTTTGCCCCAAATCGAACCGTTCATATCTCCAACAAACGCTGCCCACCCTTCAAGATACTTTCTCCACCTTTTTTGGCCCAACCCAGATTTTTGTGTTCATGCAGGTGTCACGTTTTTATGCATTCCACACGTGACCTATATTGCATTCTTCACGTGAGAGTTTTGCGTTGGAACGAAGCTTAATTTTTCGTTCTGCTTCTGCTCATGCTTCTTTTTTTTTGTGTTTCAGATTTTCTGATTGTGCCAGATTAAGGTTTGTGAATAAGCTTTTGTGAATAAGCTTCTTTCATTGCATCATTCGACATTGGTGCTTAGGAATGGAACAGCATGGAACTGCCCTTCAGCAGTGTTTTTCGCAGCAAACAGCAGTGCCGGTGCAAGGCGGTTGGGGTGATTATGCGGCTCGGTACAATTGGCTTTTGTATGTATTCTTCCAATTGCGGCTGATTCAGCGGCAGAAAAAGCTGTTTCTGAAGTTGTAACTCGAGATCGAGAGGAGTTGGAGCCGATTTGACACTGGAAAATGATAGCCCCAGTTTCAGTTCACCCGGAAACCAAGTTTCGGGCTCTTTGCATGACCCTATCTTGAAAATTGGAGAAAATTAGATTGCAAAAAGCAAAAGCTGGGATTTTCGCTGGCAAGCACCGGTCCGAATCGCCCCAAAATCACGTCACATGGTCTCTGCCTCTCCGTGATCCGCCCCGCGGTTGTCGGCTGTCTTTCGCTTCCGTTATCATGGAGTTCGGTGCATCCCAGGTGAACCGAAGCCAATCGTGATCGGTTGGGAGAACCTAAAGAATTTGCAAAGCGGCTGAAAGATTTTGAAAAGAAATTGAAGATACGCTGTTAGAACATTGTGGCTCAACTTTCGTTTCTAAAACGAACGCACTTTTCCGATTTCTGATACCACATCTGTAGCTGTTTCTAGAGACGTCTTTTGAAGTAAGATTGAATGGAGTGTTTGTGAGACAATTGTGTCATGATCAAAATAGCTTAAAATTTTAGGGTCAGTTTGTTCGCTGAATATCGCCAAGTTCTCAGTTCCAGTGGTACCCCGAAAACGCCCGTGGCTCAACTAATCGAATGGTACCAATATCCCCATATGGGTATCTCCAGACGATCAACAAATTGCTCATTATGTGCTCATGTAAGAGTCACAAAAAAAGTGAGTGCACCGTCGCATTGACAAAACCTTAAATCCCAATAATTGCAGGTTGGGTCTGAAAGAAGGAGGGATTGTAGAGGGAGCAGCAGGTGGGAAATGGGCAATATTATTTCATAGAGGGCTATTATATGGCTATGTGACTGGTGTGTATCATTTTCCCGCCCATTGCGATCAAATCGGCACTTTTACCGTGTTCCATTGTTGGCACGGCTATTTCACACTGAATGGGGCATGTAGCGCGGGGTAATAAAATAAAGCAGAAAAAAAAAACTGCAAAAAAGAGCAAAAAGAGCAAAAAAAAGAGAAGAAATATTATTTGGGTGAAAAATGCAACGCAAATAAAAAATAAAAAAAGCCCCAACTATTCAACAAGAAAAACGTGGCATGATTAAAGAGGGTAAAACAGACTGAATATTGGCTTAGTCATCTTTTTGGAATTTGAAAATTTTAGAAACTGATATATCTCGATAATGAGCTGGGTTTGAGAGAGGGTAGGAGTTGGAGTGGGATGGACACATTCAGGAGTATTGTACGGTCAAGAATTGCAGTTTTAGAAAAGTATTTGGAGATGATACTGATGATGTTGTAATTGGTGTGAAAAGAGGAGAGTAAGTCTGTGGATACTGGTAGTATGATGATGAGGGTAGCAGCAAAGGAATCCCCATTGATTTCTCATCTACAATAACTATGGATATGTATTCCAGGACCCCAATTGACCTCTACAATGTGAAAGAAACAAATTCAGAGTAGTTGGAAGTTGGGGCGGGTAGACTGCACATGGTGACAGTTTCAGTGTACATATCGAGATTCCAAAGACACAAATACGACAACCACTTTTCAATCCACTCAATCAGACGAAAATAGCCCTAGTTATAGTCAAGTTTATAACAAAGCAACAGGTACCGATATAGTCAGTGATTTGAGACATTCTGACAGATTAAGAGATCCCTAATTAAAGTAGATGTGCTCGGAGTCGCCATCTGAACAAAACGTACTCTTTGGTTTTCCTGTTTCTCCTCCACAGCTGTTTCTACACATTATTTGAAGAATATAAATTCCAGCTCAAACAATCTCAAAATTGGTACCATTGGAATCAGAAGACGATTTCCTGAGCGATCCTCTCTTCACTTTCTCGAAATCTCTGAGATCTCAGAAAAAATGTTTCAGTCGCCTCGCAAGGTTATATGTTCTCTAGGATCATTTCCAGTATATATAATAGAAATCGGAAGAGTGCGATTCACTAAAGGTCCCATTCTGATCAAAATGATACACCTTAGGACTCTATAATCTGATTACTAAGCGGTTTTTTCGAATGACAACATCCTGACTGTCACTTGTGACTTCACTTTTCTCAAAGGCTAAAACCTCTCCACCGTCCACACACCCTCAACTCGCTGAATATTCACCCAAAGAGAAATCGGAAAGTACCGCCAAAACCGCCGCCTTTTTCTGATCAATAAGATTTCTTTAAATTCACGGAAAATCCAACGGAAATCGTTGTTGCTCTCAAACTTTTTCGTTTCTGACATGTCCCACATGTCAAACATCTTGTTGTGTCGACAACTCAACGACAGCACTACAAAACGACCATCACTAACATCGAGAAACCACCTTGGTGGCGATAACCGCGAGGATGTGGGCTTTGCAGCGATACTTATATAATGGAGGAAATACAGACACAGAAAGATCTTAACGAAGGGTAATAAATAAAATGCTATAAATAGGCCACCAGGGCAAAGGAGCGTGTAGAATAAAACTGGCCGGCCAGTGTCAGTGTTTGTGGGTCTTGTGTTTGTGGGTGTGGGTGTGGGGTTGTGTTTTTTGGGGGGGTTCCACTTTTTTGGTGTCTATGCCAGGCATCGTCGCTTGGCTCGGTGGGTGTACTGGTCCTGCAGACCCTCGACAAAGTGGTTGCGGCCACCCTTCTTCATGTGGGTCCGTCGGTGGGCTCGGAAGTTGTCGGAGCGCGAGAACTTGCGGTTGCAGCCCTCGATCTCGCAGATGAACGGCCGGTCGTCGGTGTGGATCTTCATGTGTCGCTTGAGGTGCTCATGACGCTTGAACCGCTTGTCGCAGTGCTTGCACACAAACTTCTTTTCGCACACAGTGAACTCAAACTCGGGCGACACAGACAGCACGCCGTTGTGGGGCACCACGGTGGGCGTGTGGGGAGTGTGGATGATGGAGTAGAGCGCAGACACGTCCTCCTCGGCGGACCGCTTGAAGAGCGAGGGCGCGGGAGACTCGATGGGAGAGTCCATGGGGGAGTGGGAGTGGCTATGGCTGTGGTTGTGGCTGTGGCTATGGCTGTGCTGGGTGTGCTCGTGGTTGTGCTGCTGCTGCATGTGCATCTGCTCCTGCTGCATTTTGTGTCCCATCAGCGCCATCTGGGCG
This sequence comes from Yarrowia alimentaria, assembly GCA_900518985.1. Taxonomy (NCBI): domain Eukaryota; kingdom Fungi; phylum Ascomycota; class Dipodascomycetes; order Dipodascales; genus Yarrowia; species Yarrowia alimentaria. Next base: position 900,274 of record ULGN01000003.1, read on the forward strand.
GCCTTGACGCTGGCTGACACGGGAGAAGCCATGAGCGGGGACACAGAGTGGGCGGAGACGGGAGAGGCGAGCTGGGGCTCAGGGGAGAGCACGGGAGAAACGCTGGACTCGGTCTTGTCCTCGGTCACCAGCTCAATGCCAACGTGCCGCTGGGGCTTGTAGAAGGGGTTGGAAAAGGTGGGAGGGGGAGACAGCTTTCGCAGATCGGGCTGGACGTCGTCGAGGTTGAAGGTGGGAGGGGGAGCGACGTAGAAGGGGTTGAAGCCGTCGGAATCAATCTCGGGAAGGCTCTGGGACCGGTCCATGCCGATGGACTGGGGAGTCAGCAGACAGTCGGACTGCTGGGGCGTAAAGGTCAACTTCTTGCCAAAGGACTCCATGGACACAAACGGCGTGTTGTAGGAGGTGGTGCTGCAGCTGCGGCTCATGAGCGTGGCGGGCGTGACCATGCCGTGCATCTCGAGGCCATTGCCGCCACAGTGCTGCTGTTGTCGTGGCGTCTCAAAGACATCGAGGTTGTGAGACGAGCCGGGGGAGGTGGCGGCCGTGGACACCGACGAGTGCTCGCTGAGGTAGTCAAACGAGTCCAGCGAGTCAAAGGAGTAGTCGATAATGTCGTAGCATGCCATGGTGGGATGTGAGATGTAAATTTGTGCTGAGGAGTTCCTGGCGAGAAAAGGAGGTGGACCAGGATGTATAAGTATGGCCGTGAACAAGGCGCAGAAGCGCAAATAGGGTTTAGAGTGGGCCCTAGCCCTAAGGGCTGGGAAAGCGTAAAATGAAACCCACTGCACGTAGTCAGAGTCTAAATCTACGCGTTCGTGGGGCACCATTGCCACCAAACGCGAGTCAAGATTAAAGCCTGAAAGAGCTTATTTGCGGTGGTTGATGAAAAAAAAAGGCGATAAAAAAAAGGTGAAAATTCTAGTGGAAAGACATTGCATTTTTGAGACGTCTAAAGTGGTCAACCCGGGTGGTTTGGGGCACCAAAGGGCACGGATGGACGAATTAGAGGCCAACAAAGTCGTTGGAATTGTCGCTTTTTCAATTGCTATTTTTCCCGGATTTCTGCCCATTTTTCATTTTCTCGTTTTCTCGCTTTTCTTGTCTTTTCTGCGCTTTTCCATCTCTTTTTTTCACTCTTTTTTTTTTGAGCTACGTCGCTCACAGTTCCCGTCCACAGTTTTCCTGACACGCCACAAGGTGGGCGCGCAACGCGCTCGTCATCCCCTAACCCTGAACGCGTCGAATTAACCTCAGAAATAGTCTTTCACACCGCGCGCCACATTACGCACTCAGTCCTACCCTAACCACATTGCCGGTTCCGATCATGCCCTAGCCCTCAATCTGGTTCCGGCTCTCGGTCTAAACCTTTTTTTCGGCCTCAGATGACGGCCCCAGAAGTCATGCGATTGCAATCAAAAGAGATTAGATCACGGGGACTGTGGGGGAGGGCACCGGACAGCATATATTGGTCACGTGTTAGACTAGGCGGGGTCTGCTGACCACGGGGTGTTGAAAAAACGACTATTTGTAACGTGGACGGGGTTTATCAAGGTTGGGAAATAAGTCCCGAAAAAAGATGATGATTTCACAAACCTGATTTTCGCAAAAGCTCAAACACGACTGAGAAAACCCCCGCTATTTTTATCCATGCAGGATTCAGGCGCGAACGTTTCAAACTCTATTTTTCGTGTCGGCGGATCTACATTTTAGGTTTTGTCATTGGGTGCGCGATTAGGCTTTTATTTTTTTACGCTTCCAGTGTGCGTCTTGTCTGCAACAAGGTTTGAGTTAGGCGATGGGTTAAATACCGCCCCGTTGCCCCAGATACATAGTGAAGTTTAAGTCGAGAGTAAATTGATAGGCACATGTAAATCGTTAGCGGGGGGTCTGTTGGACCAGGATACCATCGAGAGGCGCTACTGGAGACCCGGGGGCGATCTGGAAGAAAGCAGAGACGAGTGCGCTAGCCCAGTGAACTTTTTTGGTGAATAATATTGGCAATTAATATGCGCTGGGCTACTTGGGGCCAAAGTTGAGGTGACAGTAGGATGGGTGGCAGCAGCTGCAGCAGGATGCACTTGGGCGCGCAGGACGCAGCTGGATGCAGGCTGGAGGCACATGCGGCGCATCCAGACGAACCACGGACGTCGGCGAAAGACGGCTCTAAGAGCGAGTGAGCGAGAAGTGAGCAACAGGAGATCGTCGTGTGGTACGACTTCTGGCTGGTGGGGGGTGGATGGGCTCTTCCAGAGACTCAGCGACGCTATAGCTTCAGGCGCAATGGTTGGAGGCGGGGTAGTTGTGCCTCTGCCTCCATACCGCGCCTCTGCCTCCATCTCGCGGCACTGCTTCATTTGGCGCTGCTTCATTTTGGCACTGCTTCATTTTGGCGGCACAGCCCCTCATTGGCACTAACAATGTAGCAGTACTCTGGCTATCTCAGATTGTCAGAGCCGATTGCGGCGATCCGTCGTATGCAAGTTGGTGCACTGCAAAAGCAGGTGAGTCGATTGGCGAGCTGGGGCAGATTCTGGAGCAATACGCCGCGAGTGTCGTGCCTCCAGATGGAGCGGTGCCACCAGATGGACGCAGTGCCTCTGCCTCCTACCCCCATCTAGGGGCACTGCCTCCACCTCCTTCTGCCCCCATCTCCAAGCCCTCCAATTTCCACCCCCAACCTAGCCCATGAACTTTGGCAGCATCCTTCCGTCTTGCTGATAGCTTGACACATGTGAGCGTCGCGGAGGAAAGCCACTCCCGCATTTTCAGGTCACCTTTGCCCACCACACCAGCCACGTCGTGGGGCCAACACGCCCCAGGGCGCATCTATCCAGCTATAGATCACACATGCCCAGACCTGCCCAGGCACAATGTCAGATTGCGAGATGACGTGTAGATACAAGTCCCCTAGCCCTTGTGATTGGTTTTTTTTTTGTTTTTTTTTTCTAGTCTACTTTTTCGCTTTTTTTCGAATCTCGTCGTAACCTTAAACCAATGCCACCAAGGTCCGAAGCTCGACCTCACATGTGGTTGCACGCGATCGCGCACCAGCCCGGTATTCGCCGGACTAAGTCACGTGGAGTCCATCCGGTCGTGTCACGTGAGGTTCCCCGCACCCTGCCCCGCCTCCCGCACCCTCACGTGACTCCCCAAGGCCCCATCCCCCGCCACATCCCCACGTCTACACCATTGCAGCACCTTACAGTGCACGCATCCGTCGACTCTACTCTTAAAATATTAGCTTTCCAAAAATACCCTAATACACGTCATGACACGCTTAAAAAACCTAGTTTAAACGAAGCAGAAAACCTAAACTTTTACCAGCCCCAACCCACCTGAGTGACATTCATGTAGGTCGCGTACCCTGTAGGACGATCCCACGGGGATTATAGCGCGGTACGGAACAGCGCGAATATCTCCGGTCACGTGACATGTGACGATGGCTCCACGTGACTTTTCTATGGTGGGTGAGGCCGGGTAACCGCACTAACGCCGTCTACTATGTGTTCCAGCTAGTCGTCCAGACACGCTACAGAGACGGCAAAAGGCGCCTTTGGTAGGCAGAGGCGCGGTGCGTGTGTACCCCCAATTTTGCTACGATTGCGGCCGTTTTCACGGGCTACGCCCCCCCTGTAGCAGCAACAAGCCACAAGATAAGACACTGAGCATCATCAAACAGGTACCCGACCGGTAGGGCCGTTTTCTCCTTGCCGGCGGCCATGTGATTCCACTGAGTCGTGCAAGGTGCTGCCCGAGATCTCCGGATTTGCACGATTGTCGCGATCGGCGGCAGGGGACCCTGGATGCAGGAAGCTCTGGATGGAGGTGGCACTGGATGCACGTGGATTTGATGTGCATGCAGGTGCTAGGGAGAGGCGGACCCGACGGAAGAGCCAGGGAGATAGAGGCAGAGGCAGAGGTAGCGGCGGAGGCAGAATCAGAGGCGAAATCAAACCCAGAGGCAGATGCAGATGCAGATGCAGAGACAGAGGCAGAGGCAAGAGGCAAGAGGCAGCGGCAGCGGCATCACCAGAAGCAGCTGCATGCTGCACTGATGCAGCCACTGACATTAGCGAAGGCACGATTGCTACCTTCGGACCCCGCTTACTAACAGATGCAACAAGAAAAATTAATTTATTAAAACTAACACAAAATAAATGTTTCAAAATTCACAATTCCGCACCCTTCCACGCAGTACAATAGTCAGGTACCACCATTGTGTGCGGGACAATCAGGGCCACGTCATGGAGACGTTGGTTTTGTGTTGGCTCTAATATTCGTCGGTCCAGGCACGTTTTTCTGTGTTCGTCCAAACGCGTTCCCCCAAAACTCGCTCTACGCTCTTGATCTGCAACTTTAGAAAACGACGTTGTCTTTGGCCGACCCAGCTTCCTCTGAGGCTCCACTCTGGTCTCTTTTAGACGGGTGGTTGGTTGTCCAGAGACGTTTTTGTGTCTCACAAACGAAGACGTTTCCATAACGCTACAGACGGTCAGAGGAGATGGACAACGGTCTGGTTGATTGCTCTGGGTGCGCTGCATCCGTCAGTGCCGCTTTTATGGAGTTTATCTTGCTGGTGGGCTAATTCCGAAAAAAAAGTAACGACAGAAATAACAAAAAAAGTCGCCAAAAAATCAAAAAAAAATTATTCAACTAAAATCAATCACGCCGTTGGCACGCATGTGCAACGCTCTCTCTGACACAATTTCAACATAATTTTCCAGCCCAAAAACACCTGTTTTTCGACGTAATTTCCACTTATTTTGGGACGCTTTTGGGCCATTTTATTTTACTCTTAATTCTAAATGAAAACACTAATAAAATCGTAAAAAATATTTACTAATTTTTATTTCATTTTTATTTTTCTTTCGCGAAAACCGCCAGAAAGATACCTCCAAATCCCAGCCTAGTTTGGCTGCTTCCAGATTTGGGAAATTGCGAACCTTTTTGGTATTTTTCTGCCGACATCTGAAACACGCGCCAAAACGGCCAAAACCAACGGAAACCCGCCAGATTCGGACTCGCTGCATCCCACGCGGCTTGCAGCACGTCCCAGTGGAGCTGCCAGAACGATAGCGCAACTATTGTGGCTGCTACAGATGAAACAGAGCGTCGCAAAAATGGAAATTGGCCTGGGGACGCAACCACGCGACGTGTACCGGTTCTGAGAGAAGGGGCAAGTCGCCATCGTCTTTAAGTGTGTACCAACGCTTCTCTTGGCGCCATTGACCGAGTATTCGTGGAGTAGGCCAAACACAAATTTTCTGGGCGCAACCTTGTTTCGGCGAAATTCAGGCCCGTAAAAACGGAATCCGAAAAGTGCATCTGGCGCGGCAAAACTACCCGAGTCGAACGCCGTCATTCCTGCGCCTATCGGACGTCTGCTCGTCGAGTTGGAGACTCCTCTGGAGACACCATCTACGTGGCGTGTAAACTATAACTGAGAGGTAGGGTAAGCGGATCTAACGTTTTGTGGGACGACGTTAGCAAGGGGTTGCTGCCCATGGATGGACGCGGAATCATGTGCTGGGGACCGTGGTGGTGGCTTTCTAGGCGATTTACGGAAAATGACGAATCTGGACGACTTTCTGTGAATATCTCGGGAACTAGGACCCCAAAAGAGAATCTGAACAGTGCATATTTTAGAGCTCGTTGGGATACATCCATTGAGTGTTTTTAGAAGTTAATTGTGTCATGTATTACGACATTTGGAGTGACGTAAAGTTGATTATGTAATCATGTATCACACTCTGTCACCTAAATAAGTCACGTATAGACGGACTGAAAAAACCACATTTTTTGTATGGCAAGTATAGTTGATTTTTGGACAAAACGGGGAGTCGTATAGTCAATCAATCTACAAAAAACCAGCTCTCGTTGTCTATCAAATATACAACTTATCTGGTGTCTCTTGCAATCACTTTGAACGTCAATAACTACATATTTTGTGTAGCAACAGGTGGATATTGCAACACCGCTGGATAGCCCACTCATTCAGCTATCCAGCCATACCACTCTTTCACCCCATCGTTTATCAAAAATTGCTCTTAATCAGCCCCTCTGATGTTTCACAGTTGGTCTGATCCACAAACGGCAATTCTTGCACAATCTGCCAGAAATCACGTCCAGACGCTCCTAACCCCCCCTTTTATCCCCTGTAAAAGTTTCACTCTCGTGGCTAACACACAAGACTTTTTATAGCTCCTCGCGTTTTTCGACTAACAACTACCCCTCCTTTACTTAGCATTCAGGTAGTGCAAAATTACGAGCGGTGGTTAACGTGTCTCTAGAAAACTCCACAGAACCATTGACGACAATTGAAGTACATGGTTCGACTCGTCTCAGACTCCTCGATCGGAATTCGCTTTAAAAATCTCTTCTAGCTTCCTCATTTCTTTTTCACTGCCCGACAAAGGTAATGTCACGAATTCGGTCTCAAAAATCCAAAAACGCCAAATAACAACACCACACAAAAATCACCACCACCAACGGATTCCCCTCCCCGTTGTGGTCGCCCCTGTACGTTCATTTTCTCTGAGACCTTCTTTGCGCCCAATTTGGATCACCCCGCCACCCCAGCTTGGATCTGAGACCACTGCGGGGCACCCGGGGCTTTGAACAGTTATTGCGGCTATGCTAGCATCAAAACTAGTGTCTGAAGATGGGCGCGCATCGTTAGTTTGGAGTGTTGATCTCAGTTCCAGCCAGGTCGACGAACAAGCGCATTAGAGACAAGTTATGAGAAAACACAAAGCGACAGTGCACCCATTGAGCCCTGACAAGACAGATGCACTTTTCAGAATTTCGATAGCTGTTGAATTGGATGTTTTGGTCTATGTTCAGCTAGGTCCAAGTATCTTTGGCCAATCAGAGTTGGTGAGAAATTTAAAAGCAGTAATACCGGTTCAAAAGAGACAAAACTACTACCGTTCGACTCGTTAGGTTTGTGCGAGCCTAACAGTGCTGCCTGCTTAATCATAAAATGTCTGGAACACCCAATTTCACCCTGCTAGTGACGTGTTCCCAGCACCGGCTCCAGCCCACAGCCAGGAGCCTGCTAGCTTCCCCACAGTCACGCGGCACTGTGCCTCGGGAGTGGTCTAATCGACCTGCTAACGTGCGTGAGCGCCAAGTAGCGTGGAAAGTCTACTAGGGTGGATCTAGCGATTTTGACAGGTTAACACGTGTTTTTGATGTTTACAAACGGCCAAAAGAGCCTATTTTTGCGCACTAGGTTATCTGGATGACGTGTCCGTTGCTTCTGACAGCTTTCTGGGTCCTCTGAAGGCCGCCAGGAGGTGTTTTCGGCGGATGGTATTCTGGGTGGTTATGTAAGCGTGAAATAGGTTCCTTTGGCTCGATTTTGGACCTGAAACTTTGTTGGGATGTGGATAGTCATGGTTGAAAGCGGCTGGAAGACTTTTAAATCCGGTTGCATTACTGGTTGGAGAGAAAAACCCTGTTTTGGCCGTAACCCGGGTTACAGACGAGATGTCAAGATTTGGATGGCAGAAATGTAAAATTTAGGTCTCAATTGAAGGGGCAAGACGGCGAATTTGCAAAAACAAATTTCCTTGATTTTCTATCGATTTTCTCGTCTATTTTCTTGTCGATTTTTAAACGAAACCTTATCATCAATACCCAAAAGTCTATATTTGGTATTGAAAAGCCTAACTTTAATTTGAAATTTGAAATTTGACATTTTATAGATGAAATCTTTCTTTGAGATTAAACAATGATTAAAAAATAATTCTGGAGATTTGAGTTAAATGAAGGGGTGTATTTATGGCTGGAGAACGCGATGGGGTTGTTCAATCTGTTACAATGGTATTATTGGTTGCGTTATAAAGGTTTCTGGAGATTTAGGTGGGGTTTTATTTAGTTAAATTATTGGAAATGAGTACAATGGGACAATTAATTTCATGAATGTAATGAGCAATGTAAGGAGAGTATTTAGGTGTTGATCTAATAATTCTAGTATTTTTATAGCTGTTTTTAGATGGTTTTCGCAGTGGTGGTTAAGTGAAGTACTAGGCAGTAGATCAGATGCCTGAATAGTTTAGTTGAAAATTCGTGAGGAATCACACGATGATGGGCGGCTAAGTCTGATCAAAATGCACTCTTTGGAATTTCGATTATTAGTTTACAATATGTTTCTACTTGGGTTCAATGTTGGAAGAGAGCTGAGATTACGACAAAATGTAGTTTTGACTGTAGCAATGATATGACAGATCTGAAGAATGCATTCGATCTAGAATATGATTCTTAATCTGGGAGTCTTAATTGTATCTAGAAATCTTTTGGTTTGATACGAAAAATAATGGGCAGCATAATAATCGACTATTGCGAGTAGAAATTCTATTAAAGAAGGGAATACGGGGTTTGAAAGTTAGTAAAGGGTACTGTTGAATTTGGAGAAAAATTACGAGCATGTGTTGTTCTTTGCATATTTCAAGAGCAAATAAATGTATTTTTTTCTTTTTTTCCTTTTTTTTCTTTTTACTTTTTCCACTTGTATGATTTGATTTATTAAATAAATATTAATCAGAAAACACTCCCAATGACTTTTTCTGAAAATAGCTAGAAAAATTCAATAAAAAATCTAAAGAGTGCGTCTGGTCTGAAATGGCGAGTTTAGTCGATTTCAGCTGTCCAAATGTCCATTTTCTTTAATACAGTCACTTGAAAACGTGCTTTTTGAGGTAAAATGAGTTTATTTTATTTTATTAATAATTTATAATAATTTTTAATTTTAATCAATCGTCTGGTGGGTTTTGTCTGGTGGGTTTCGGATTTAGTCGGGTTTAGTCGCTTTTAACCGGATTTAAGAAATCAATGAATAATTAAAATAAAAGATTTTATTGAATTAAAATTAATAAAATGAATATCCGGAAAAAACAACAATAAAATAACAATAAAAAAAGCACTGATATGAAAAGAGGGTCAACATGTTTTGGTTACTTTTACGACTCTGACGACTTCAGTATTTATTCTGAATTGAGACTTTTTCGTGGTATAATCACGAATGAAATATTCAGATTAACTGTGAGAGAGTTGTAAATAAGTGTCGCTATTAGTTTTTTTTTTGTTTTTTACGACTTCAATCAAACATGAATTATCCCTGCAAACCGATGCTGAACGATATCATATGACTCTTCTTTTCACCTCAAATGGATGTTAGTGGTATTTTTTCCCTAGGAATTGGTCAAGAGATACTCCTACGAAATATCGTTTAACCGTGTTTCAAACCAACACTTGGGATCAAAGGAAGGAAGAACCTGGAAAACGGCTTTTCTTGAAGAAAAAAACCGACACTTTTGTCAAAGATAAACGTTAGCTACAGCCGGAACTCTGAGAACTCTCCAGAACTGGTTTTCCTCCATTTACTGTGTTTCAATGACATGTCAAGTGATCGTCAAGTAAAGGTCCACTCAAACAGCTCATATTGTACATAGAAACCAAGTTAAGACAGTTCAAGAACCATTTTGAACTCTCAAGTTTCTGATCGATACAGCTGTCGTAATTCTCCTGCTGTCTCACCAGAATTCGCTTCAAATTTCCATTCACATCTGTTCACACTTGGATTGCTCTTCGATTCAGCCATGAGACAGCTGTGAGACAACACAAGTGATCGTCTATCTGTCTCTGCGAGAGTCTAGAAGCTCTTGATGTTTTTGATCGTCAAAGAATCGTCAAGGAGCTTCTGCAACCAGAAGGGTAGTTTTTTTTCTTCATTTTTTTTTCTTTCACAATATCCGATTTCATTTTTTTTCCATGTGAATTTCTTTTTGTAAAACATAACCACGCCATGTCAGATCTTCTCTGTACATGCAGTGAAACATTGGTCGCTTAAAAACAGAAAAAGCAATTCCAAGGATTGGATTTTTTTCTGTGTTTTTCCATTTTTCCATTTTTCAATTTTTCAATTTTTCTCGACGCGAAAATAAAAAGAAATCATTTGCCGACTCGTTCCGGACTCCGAAGTGTCTCAGGTTTGGCGATTGTTGGATAAATGTAATGGATGAATAATAAAGTAAAAAAGACGAAAAAATTGCCAAAACAATTATGAAAAAAATGACAATGAAACGTGTCAAACAAATGAATAATGACAAACAGGATAAGAGCCGTGCACTAAAGAGTTGTGTTGCCTCAGTCCATTTTTAAGCCAAAACCAACAGTTGCTTTTTGGAGCTCTTCCAGCAAAGCCTCATTTGGTAATAAAATCACCCGGAGAAATCACCAATGAGACTACTCTGTAGATGATAAAGCAGTCATGGAAAACGACAGACTGGACTGTGCATTCACGATAACATCCCAAACTGTACTTTTGCATTGGTGATTTCAGACGGTGGAATAGCTGGTTCAGTATTGGCCACTAGACCTGATATGGCCTCTGACGTAGCTGAAGACGACAGACACTTGAATAGTTGTCAATCGTTGTCAATCAATCGAAAGAAAACAATTTCCTTTTATCATCTTGTCTAAACCATCAGATGAGAAAGAGATGACCTTCTGATACCAGTCACAGCTGACAGGGTGTTTTCAGAGTATCAAGGGATGATGAAAAGAGCGTTTTCCAAAAAGAGGTACCGATTTCACCCGTTGAGACCTGTTGGCACACATCCACTGTCTGTCTTATTTGGACTACAGCCACTGCTTGTCTCATTTGGACCACATCCACTGTCGGTCTCCTTTGGACTGCATCCACTGTTTGTCTCGTTTAATCCACTGACATTTCGAAAAGTGGGCCAATGTACATTCTTACATGTCTGGTGGAAGGCCCTCAGGAGACTGTTCCTGGGAAGGCTTTAAAGAGACTGTTCCTCTATTGGTGGCTTTGACGTCAATAGACTTGTGGTGGGTGACGTCAATGTAAATTTCATCAAATTCAAGTCAGGAGAAGTTGTGTCAGTCGATGGTGTCAGTCGATGGTGTCAGTCGTTGGTGTCAGTCGTTGGTGTCAGTCGTTTGTGTCGGTAGTTTGTGTCGGGAGGCGTTTTGGTTGGAGATGTTATGTCAGGCGTTGTTCTCAGGAGTCGTCTTTTCTGAGTCACCTCTTCAGGAGACGCTTTGCTCTTCTAGAGTGAAGAGCCTGGTCTCTGTTCAGTTGCACCTATCGTGCGAGTCTCTGGGGTCGAATCGAAGAGTCAAAGGCCGTTGCTGTCAACAGTCTGACGTGTCAACAGTCTGACGAGCTCCATGTAACCAGCTTCATTTATTCTGGTCGGATTTTGGTCGGAACAATTTCGGTCGGAACACATTTTGGTCGTCACAGACCTGATAGGTTGTCTATGAAGTCGTCAGTCAAGAATCCTGTGAGGTGTCTGTAAGGTGTTTGTGGTGTTTGGGGTGTTTGTAATGTCTGTGGTGTTTGTGAGGTTTCAGCAATGATGGATGCCGTCATGGTTCATTTCATGTAATACATCTTTACTCACTGATATGAAAGAACTGGAGAGACGGAGATATTTACTCTCTTCGTTTCACTTCTTCACACGGATTCACTTGTTCACTTGCTTCATTTGGAGTGGTGATATTAGTCCAATGACAAGACACTGTTGACCTTGAATGTCCGTGACAAGACAGTGTTTGCGAGGATGTCATGATAGTGTCTTCCATGTCGGTGGGATGAGTGCCTTCCAGAATGTCGCTCAGAAGACAACTTTTTGGCCAAAGAGACAAAACCCAGTTACAGCAATAACCAAACCCAACATGTGGACACGTAATACATGTCTATATAATATTTTCTGGTGTATATATGTTGGAAAGCCCCATTTGACGAAACAGAATGGTTATAGCAACTTGGCTAAATTTTACACATCAGTGTCGTCGAAGTAGCCTTGAACTAAATAAGAGATGTTAACGCTCCTACGCCAATATAAATAGAGAAATTCAGTGTGCCAGGTAGAAGTTGAAGTCACTTTTCTGTTTGAGAGAAAAGCGGTTTTAAACGTCTGAATTGGTCACAAAACAAAGAATGGATGGTGTGTTTGTATGTGGCGATGCAATGTCACCGACAACTAATCAGACTCACCAGTGTTTGTGATGGTATCTGAATACATACAATACCGTACACTAATCAAGCACCAAGAGATCAGAACTGCCAAGCCCAGAGACTAGACTTGCCAAAGCCCATCTGTGTCTGAGACCTGTTGAACGTAATCTGGAGAACATGAAAAGGTCAAGAAAGAGGATTGGTTACAGTATGTATGACAATTGATGGAGTTTAGACACTTTTGACGTTACTGTAACAAGAGCTATCTTGATGTCACTGATGTCACTGAAGCTATCTTGATGTCACTAGTGCTATCTTGATGTCACTGACTATCCTGTCACCACTGATATCAGTGATGATAAGTAACTGACATCACCAAAGTTATCTTAAGGCTACTGATGTCACTGAAACCACCCTACTGTCACTGACGTCTCTGCTTTCCTGACATCACTGAAGTCACTTTACTGCTGATGTCAGAGAAACCACCCTTATGTCACCAGATGTTGTCTGACATTACTGAAACCACCCAGATATCACACCAATCTAGCCCACAGGTCACAAGCTCATTTCTCAGCTCACAAGAGATGATAACTCTGCTTAGTACTCTGTACCTGACAGAGACCAGTCTGAGTGTCCGAAAAAGCTGTCCTCAAAGAAGCTGCTGGGGGTGACGAAAATGAACTCACATTCTCACCGATATCAAAGAGATCAAGATAACAGACTGAGACGAAACAATCGAGTGACAGAAACCGACAGTAACAAAACATTCGAGTGCAACCGACAATACAACCGAAAGTAGCGATACAACCGACGTTGTGAACTCAAAGATCGATTTTCTACTCTTTCTCCAATCGACTTCAGTACTAATGAAACTATCGAAACAAGTCAACAACTACCAGAAACCAATTCAGAATAGCTGCGGCTACACACTATCAAAAACACAACTGTTGTACTACGTAAAATGACTCGTTTCGAAAAGATGCACTTTTCAGATTTTTGACCATTCGTGAACACCAGTCTAAAAACCGCATTTCAAAAGCTATGATTTTAAAAGAAGCTGTATGAGCATCAAAACAGCTCTCTGGAAACACTGGTCAAGTTCTTTCAACCGTTTTCTCATTTTTTTCGAGGTTTCAAAGTGCTGTTTGGTGAGTACGAGAGAGACATTACCAACTACATCTCTTCAACAACTAATCCGACACTGAACGGCTCTTAAGTCGACCAAAGCGTACCAGAATCAGTCTAAAGGGAGTAAACATCACGGTGAAACACTTGCACAAGTCCTTTTCTCATTTGCTCCTTCGCTTATCTCAAAACACGGCAAAACGAAAACGGGAGAAAAAAACGAAAAAAAACGAGTTCGTCTTGATCAGCCAATTCGAGAGCAACAAAGCTGAAAATAGGACCGAACCGTCTGCCCAATGGGCCCATAACGACGCGCTCTTCAGAATTCCTTGGACCTACCGAAAGATCTTCGTGGCCAACACTTTTAGCGAGAAAAATCCGTCAATCTCCTCCAACTCTGTCACGACAAGTACTAAAGCCTAACCAGCCAAGACGAATAATAAAACGCGTCTCCAAAAGCGCCCACCCTTTTGGATTTCTCCACTTTAGCGCCGAAATCCAGCTTTAACCACACATCCCTTTGGCAGCAACAACCCACGTTCTCCAAAGATCCACAACTCTGTTGGTTTGGAAGGTGACAAAAAGAAACGACTTTGTGGAGCTTTGCGGGACCAATAACCCGCGCTTTGGGGCAGAATACGGTGCTGGTTCTGAACCTATTCAGCACCTTCAACTATGTTCTGATTCGCTGGTTCTTTTCAACCTCTTCTGGCAGCAACACTTCCCCGACAAAAAACCAACTCGACCTAATAGTGGTCTCACAGCGACCCCAGGCCCATCGCCGCAATCGCCACAGAGTTGCGAATACGACGGATAAGTCGGAGTTCCCAAATCGGGCGTCTTTAGCGAGCCTCTCCGCCATCTATTAATATCGCCCCTATTGTGACCATTGTGATATGCACCCCGCTAAAACCCCGTAAATACATATGCACTGGTTGCTCCCTGCGGCCGGCTTGCCAATCGAGAGACGTGTGCGACAAAAGCAACTTTTCCATTGTCCATTGTCCAGCAGCCATTGTTCATTGTGCTGCTGCTGCTGCTGCATTGTAGATCGGTGCGCCCGTGGAGGGAAAGAGAAAGAGAGAGCTTTGTCACAATGAATAAGAAGCTGCTCTTCTTCGTTTTTTTTTTTTTTTTTTGGTCGTTGCAACTTTCTTTGCTTTTTTGGCCGTTTGAGAACAGACAACTTGTTTATCGGAACTTGAAAATAACGTGACAGGTTGAAATTGCCGCCGCAGCTCGTATTTTGCGCTCTTTTACGGGCCACGTTTGCCGACTTGCGTTTTCAACTTTTACGTAATAGATGACGTTTATGAATGCTAGCGGTGATAAGCTCGGTTTCAGATTATGTACATGCTCGGCCGAAAAAAAGCAACGTTATTTTATTTCTTCTTCTGGACCATTTTTGGGGGTCTTTGGAGCGGAAGAGTACAGTGTAGAATTAGTTGTTTTTGGAGAACTGGGGTCTTGGAGATTCGATTTTGAGATTGTAAGAGCTGGAACGATGATTCAGGATGAGGTCAGAAAGGAGTGAGTTGTTGTGTTTGGTAGGTGCTACAGTTATTGTTGCTTCAGGTCAGGTACAGATGCAAGTTCTGCAAGTGCTTCAGGTACAGCTTCAGGTACAGGTACAGTTACAGGTACAGGTACAGGTACAGGTTCTACAAGAAGTGATGTGTTTGAAACTCCCTGAATGTGACTTGAATCTGGGTTGTGGAGGTATTTGAGAGTACTCTAAGAGTGTTTCGTCAGAATAGCTGGTTTCTCGAGTTGTGTTTTGGTCTACTCTGTCTGATGATTCAAGTTGAGACTGGCCGACGAAGTTAAGACTGACTGTACAAGTCTATAAAAGTGATACATTAGACACAACAGTAACATAACTAGTACCACTCTACTCGCTGAGAAATTCTGGTCTTGCACTTTTCAGATTCTCCATATACCCACTGTGGCGCTTTTCATCTGTCTCAATTACAATAACTCGACGATGCACCATAGGTCTTTCACAATACAGTGATTTCAGGCGTCAAACACAACAAGAGACAAAAATGGTACCATTATACTCACTAAGCAATTCCAGTCACAATGCACTCTTTGGATTGTTCTCAAACGCGCTGTAGCATTTTCTACCAGAGACATCTTGGTCATTCCTATAACCATGCACTGTCAATACGACCAGTCAAATGCAGGGAAGGAGAGTAAGGTGAGCAACATTTCAAACGTGTATATATAGACTGAGGCTCCTCTTAATTTCTAATTCTTTTTGATTCGTTTTGGCTCCTTGACCACTTGATAGTTTCCAAAAGTTCCCTTCCTATTTGTGCAACATCAACCCAGCAACGACGATAACGACGACGACGACGACAGTGTAACCTTTGCAAGACCTGTTCTATGATCTCACGACACACTTCATGTAAGTATTTTGGCGTGCACTAACAGCTCCATCTGCCATGGCCGTTTGTCGGTTTTAATGACTGTCTTCCACTTGGAGAGTTGTTTCCAAACAGTGATGCCTCCTGGTAGTTCCACACAAAGCCCGTGACACAGAAGCATCCTATTGATGAGCTGCCACTTGGGGTCACGCTTGTGACTAGTTGCTACTACTCCACTGCTACGCCACTCACAGGTCTCATCTCGCTCTTGACACATATGCAAGGACAACACAGTGGCACACGGTTGTTCTGGTACTGCTGCCTCGACTCAGAAACCTCTCTCCAAGACTTGCCCTCCCCTTCTATGGTTGGTCCCATAGACGGGGCTCTTTTGGTACAAATCACTGCCACTGCTTACATTAAACCGCAACTTGAGTGTTGTCTTGATTTCAGTCAAGAGGATGAGGTGAGATATGGCCAGCCCAGTGAGAGGTATTGTGCATTGACTCGATTAACTCGACACTTCCTGATTTCCAGTCCTGCTAATCTTCCGAATCTACTTACTTCAATGGTATTCAGAACGGGTATCCATCCTGATTGAGTGTCCATCATGATCGAGAAGTCGAAACATGCCGATTGCAAGTGCGTGGTATTGTGTTTCAGAGCCCTCCATCAAGGGGTTTGTCTCTAAGTCAGCTCTGGTTGCCACGGATAACGAGGTCGAGACCATGGAAACATATACTGATGTGACAGAGGTGGTTAAGCCTTCCGTTGCTGGCTCTGTTGACATGGACGTGGACAGTGTTCACATCGATGTGAAAAAAGATGAGCCCTCTCATGTCGAGACGCCTTCTACAAAGCATTTCTTTCGTGTTTTGTTAAAACCTCTCTGTTGCGGTGAAAGCGGTCAAGCCCAGACCAACCGACTACAGTGATTCATCATTCGTTTCTCTGCTTACTTCATATTCTCTCTAGTTGCGGTCAACAATGACTAAACCCGGCACTGTCAAGTTTTCTGTTCAGCTTGCCCCATGGCTGTTCCCTTGGTATACAGCTCTCTGGGTTTGTGTTTGAATTTGTGTGACTTCTCGTTGTCATCCTACCACACTCGATATTTCTTGAAAACGGTCTCTTCAGATTTCTCTCAGCTTTCTACACTGTTTTACTATAGACAGTGTAAAGTCGGTCAGACGGTATCCGACCAGGCGTTTCTCTGAATCTGTATCGCAGCTAGAGAAGACCTGAAAAAAGCATCTGTCTCATGATGCCATTCTGAGTATGTGGGTACTGGTCATGGTGCTGATCACCACTACGAGAGCTTCCCAAAGAGCAGTCTGACAGCAAGGTCAAAGAGGCCCTCAGAACTGGCTGCACTGGTCCACACTGTATCTCATAGACAGTCGCAGATCCAAGACGCTACAGTTGAGCTACAAGAAAGAATCATCACCAGCACACTGAGAACTGATACCGTCTGGTACTTATTACACCACAGTACACCTTGCTCATATCTAAGCTCTTTCCAACCGCCATCAGCCTGTGCGCATTCGCTATCGCTTAACTATATACATTTAATAAGACCGCACGCCCCGCCAAAGCTCGCCGAGGATGCCGCCAGAAGTCACAAACAGCTTCTCCTTGGAGCCCAGAGAAATGCCCCGGGTCGCGTAGTAGTCCAGCAGCAAGTTGGACTCGTCCTGCGACACGGCGCCGACCTCCAGCACATGGGCGTCCTTGACGTGGTCCACCATGGACGCGTCAAACTTGGTCTCGTAGACAAAGTCCGACGCCGGCTTCTTGCCCAGCGCAACCGCCACCTCGTTCTTCTGTGTCGTGGTCATGAGCTGCACAAAGTTGGCCGGCAGCGACCGCAGCATGTGGGTGAGCTGCAGCTCGCGGGCGTAGATCTGGCGGAACTCGGGCGTTCGGTACTCGGTGGGGCGGGTCAGAATGTCGACCTCCTCCACGGCGCAGAGCACCTTGTGGGTCTGTTGCAGGCCGAGCTCGGCGATGGTGGCGTCGAAAATTTCGCCGGCAAAGAACCGCGCGGACACGCCGAGGTTGGCGAGGTCGAACACGCTCTTGTCGGCCTCCAGCACCGTCTGGCCAAACGTGTATTTCTTGGACAGCTTGAGCTCCTTGAGCGCGGGGCCGTTCATGTTCCGCAGCTTTTTCAGAAACTCGCAGTTTCGCCGCAGCAGAAACACCCGCCCGTCGTCGTTGATGGCGTAGTCCGAGGTACCGTTGATGTACTGCAGCAGCTGGGGCACGGGCAGCACGATCCAGTTGTTGACTCGCGCGTAGGCCACGGCGTGGGCCAGCAGCTCCCGCTTTCCGGAGCCCTCGGATCCGGTCAAAATGATCTTGGAGTTCTTTCCTCCGTCCAGCAGCTCAAACAGCGCCTTGCTCTCGCTTCGCAGCAGCGTGGCCCGCTCGCCCAGCAGCTCAAAGCCGCGCTTGGGCCCAAACACCGACGACAGCGCACACACCTTGGCCACGTCGCCCTGGTACGCAACAAGAGCCGGAGCGTCGGATTTCAGCGCCTCCTGGTCCAGCGAGGGAAGCTCGGACACGTCGCTGACGTTGGCGGCCCGTGCAACGGTCTGGGGGAAGGGCTTGACCATGGCATTGCCCGAAATTCGCTTCTTCTCCACGGGAGCGGCCTTTTTCAGCTTGAAACCCAGCGACCGGGTTTTCTGGAAATTGTCCTTCTTCTTGACGTTCTTGGCCTTGCCCGCCACCGCGGCGTAGCCTCGGCTCTGGGTAGACGCTAGACCTGGCGTCCTGGCAATGGATCGAATCATGTTCTGTGGGGAGGTATTGATGGGTGAAATTTTCAGGTCAGATGGTGAAGTTTATTCGCGGCACGATTCGACCACCGATTTTGGATCCCGAAGTTGGGGGAGCAAATTTAAGCGTATTTGGGGAGAAATGGGAGTTTTGGTAGGGTTCAACGGCTGGGAGGTTGTGGGAGTTGTCGGAAGTTATCGGGGGTGTTTGAAGAGTGCCTGATATTTGCTTAGTCAGCTGTAATTACTTAGTCAGCTATCACGTGACCCTTTCCGTTTTTTGAAATTCAACTGGGGAATTTGAAATGGCTGTTTAGCAATGTACCACTTCATACCCGTTACCGAAACAATTCAATTCCATGTTAAATATCCCATTTTCACCCTTTTTGCCTGGTCCTTTATTTAGAATTGCGTTGTCCGACTTTGATGCTAACAAGAATCAAAAATCTTGTTTCTACCCAAACTAGAGATTAAAACTTAGAAAGCGGAAATAAAAAGCACTGATGCATATTTAAGCACTTGAGGTATTCTACACAACTAAAGATTATTTTTAAATTCACAGATTAAGAGCCCTGTAAAACGTCATCCAAAATCATACCAACAAGGTTCAAAATCTCAATTAAGGTTTCTTGGTCTAGTCGGTCATGGCATCTGCTTAACACGCAGAACGTCGGCAGTTCGATCCTGCCAGAAATCACTTGATTCCCCTAATTTCACCTGGTTGTATAGTGTAGCGGTTATCACCTTGGATTCTGATTCTTATCAGTTGATTTCCAGTAACCCCGGTTCGATTCCGGGTACGACCTGAAGTAGGGGATTCCTTTTTGACCCAGTTGGACATAGACGATATAATATTTTTGTCGAGGTGAAAAGAACAACAGGTTATGACCAATAGGTTATGAGTTTTATTTTTCAGCGAAACAATACAACCAAGTTCAGCTCGGCACATAGCCATACTGATGTCGTGCTGGACTATCGCCTGCTTTGTTGCCATAAAACACCTCACCATCCCCAAGCCAAATCATCTCCACTACATGGCCCTGAAAAATTAAAAGTCCAACTTGACTGCATGTTCAAACCCAATTTCAAAAAAATTGTGAATTTCTACACCCGCCTAGTAGGACCTCCAACGACACTAACGAGCTCCAAAATGGCCGATCAAGAAGCCCCCAAGGTCCCCGAGACCGCCACTGCCCCCGCCGCTGTTCCCGCCACCGAGGACCAGGCCGAGAGAGGCGAGAAGCGGCCCTCCAAGGGCAACTGGAACCACACCCGGCTCAACCCCAAGAACCCCAAGAAGCAAAAGATGGACCGACGAGGAGAGCGCCAGGAGCGCCAGAAGAAGGAGGGCCAGCAGCAGGGCGGCGGTCTGGACACGCGACGAAAGACCACGGGCCCTGTTGTCGACGAGGTGCGTCAGCCCAAGCGAAAGGTCGCCTGTATGATTGGTTACTGCGGCACCGGGTACCACGGCATGCAGCTGAACCCTCCCCAGAAGACCATTGAGGGTGACATGTTTGATGCCTTTGTCAAGGCCGGAGCCATTTCCCAGAACAACGCCGACGACCCCAAGAAGTCAGCTTTCATGCGAGCTGCACGAACTGATAAGGGTGTCCATGCCGCCGGCAACGTGATCTCGTTGAAGATGATCATCGAGGACCCCGACATTGTTTCCAAGATCAATGAGCACCTGCCCGAGCAGCTGCGGGTCTGGGGCGTGTCTCGAACCAACAAGGCCTTTGAGTGCCGAAAGCTGTGTTCTTCTCGAGTCTACGAGTACCTGATCCCCTCGTACTCGTTTTTGACACCCCGACCGGGCACCACCATGTCCGAAAAGCTGCACAAGGACGGCACCAGCCCCGACGACGAGGGCAAGGCCTTCTGGGAGTCCGTGGCCAAGGACCTCGAGTCCCTGGGCGTGTCCTACGAGGAGTGGATCAAGCGGGCCGTTGAGGAGGTCAACGTGGACAAGGCCGAGAAGCGGGAGGTCAAGGAGGGCGAGAACGGCGAGTCCGGCAACTCCCGAGACTCCCCCGCGCTGGCCACCATCAAGGCCACGGAGCGACGGCACCGAAACGAGTACCGGATCTCCGGCGACCGGCTGGCAAAGATCCGCGAGATTCTGAAAATCTACGAGGGAACCCACAACTTCCACAACTTCACGCTGGGCAAGGCGTTCAAGGACCCCTCGGCGCTGCGAACCATGAAGAAGATCACGGCGTCGGAGCCGTTCCTCATTGACGGCACCGAGTGGATCTCCATCAAGATCCACGGCCAGTCCTTCATGCTGCACCAGATCCGAAAGATGATTTCCATGGTGGCGCTGTCGGTGCGCTGCAACGCGGACCCCAAGGCCCTGATTCCCCAGACTTTTGAGTCGCTGCGAATCAACATCCCCAAGGCCCCCGCGCTGGGCCTGCTGCTGGAGCGGCCGGTGTACGACTCGTACAACAAGAAGCTGGAGGGCGAGTTTGGCCGTGAGCCCGTGGGCTTTGACAAGTGGAACGAGCAGATTGAGGCCTTCAAGCACAAGTTCATCTACGACAAGATCTATGCGGAGGAGAAGGCACAGCACGTGTTCCACGCATTTTTCTCGTTTGTGGACGTGTTCAACGGCGACGCTTCGTTCGACTTTCTGCTCAAGCAGGGCATCACCCGTGAGTGCACCACGGACTTTATCAACAAAAAGGCCAAGCAAGAGGGCAAGGTGATCAAGAAGGACGAGGAGGACAACGAGGTTGCAAACGAGCAGAACGAGGGATAGACGGTGTATTATATAGTAATTTGAATAAGCTTACCATTACTGAGAGTAAGTGTTTGATGGTCACGCGACAAACAGATTGAACCCCGCATCCAATGAGGCACCCAAATAGGAGTTGTATACCCGTTGGATATAATATGAGTAAAAATTCTCACCGTTTCCCATTTGGTCATGCACATGGCCCGTTTTGGGGGTCTGGGGTCGTATGAGGTCCTGCGAACATGGTCTTGTGACTTAGTTGACTTAGTAGTGTGACTTTGTGACCACTTTCGTCAACACAACACAGTCTGGGTCTTCAAGAGAATGATGTGGTGGAGCTATCGAAATTCCGAGAAGTGAATTCTGCTGGCAACGCGATTCTGACCTTAATGGTGCTGCCTTCTTTTCTGTTGAACGGCTCTAGGAGACTCCAAAGAGTGCTGTTTGAAGATGACAACTGCCTTGAAAGACTGAGGACAAACGAGAAGTGCCATGACGTACACTGTTGCTTTTATTATTGAGAAGGATGACCGCTTTGTATGCATCCGTCCTCGTAAATATCCTAAAGCAGCCGATGAGGACATTTAGACTCGTCAATGTCAGATAATATCACGGACAACAAATGCCCACGACTGAGAGCTACAGAGTCTCCACAACACCAGCCGGAAGTCCATTTTCGAATTTGAAGCCGGCACTGTAACCAGAATATCTAGATCTATCCAACGCACTTTTCCATTTCCCGAAATAGCTTCATTTGGGCATCCTCTTCGACACTTGTCGATTATTATATGCAGGCCCTAAACGGGTCAAAAAGCTCAAGTAAGCACATGTCTCCCCACAAGAACTATATGGACACGGAAAACCAAGACCATGAGTTGCTTCAACACTCTTCCTTTAAGTGGTCGACAGCCATCCGTCATTTCTGCAAATGAACAAAGTACCCAGCACACCGGTGGTGTCACTTGAAACGGCCCAGTCGGCCCTCAAGGAGCTCAAATCCCAGAGACAGAGATGCCGTCATCTAGAGCACCAGCTGGATCTCATAAGAGAGGACAAACGACGTCATTTGGCAGCAATCGAGGCAGATAGAACACAGATACTGGAAATGCTCATCAGACTCGATTTGCAGCTGGATTCTCCCGTGAGGTCGGTGGACTCTGGGGGTGCTCCAGAATGGATGGCGTCTCTTGAGGTTCCAAGCGAGGATCCTAACGAAGGAATGGACGAGATTCGTGGCGAGAATTTGGGAGTGGTGCTTGATGAAGGTTGCACAAACGGTTCTATTGGGAGTCATGCTAGGGATTCTGAGTATCCGACCAAGGGATCTTATGATAACCTTTGCCCATCCTTGGCTTCGTCTGAGAAGCACACCCCGGAAAATGAAACAGACCCTGCTCAGAAACAGTCTGGGGACGGAACCGACAGTCCACTCAACCCCACTGCCGCCTCGCCCAGCTCACAGAGTATGCTTGGCAACCCTAGCAAGGAAGTCAATCACCCAGAGAAGTCCTCTGCGGTATCAGTTGCTCTATTACGAGAAAACCAGTCTATTGAGGTAGAGACCGCGGCAGATTCAATCGCACAAGAACCGTCACCGTTGGAAGAACTGGTTTCAGTCGTGCCTCTGCCTTTTCCAGAGGCACTGCCGTCACCCGTTTCGCCAGTTTCCGAGTCTCCCGTCTCTCTTCCATCATCTATCTCAACTCCAGATCAGACTGGGCTTGGACAGCTGACAGACTCGAATCGAGAGAGTATGAGGAAACAGCAAATAGTACTTGAACCCGACTCTGATAATCGTCCGGATAAGCGTTCAGAAAACCATCCAAACCATCCAGGGACTGATTCAGAACTTCAATGCATCAACACCAAACGCTACCTGCCAAAACCCAAGCCGAAACGAAAACTAACAGCCACCAGAGTTATACAAGACTTGCACCTCTACACACATGTCTGTCCCCTCTGCGGAAGAGTGTTGAAGCGCCTACCTGGTCTCAAGGTGCACTTGGCGGCTCATAGAAGACGGGGAGAAATGGTACTGTAGAGACCATTGGATGGGGGACTGGTGCCAGGAGGAGTATAATTTAGACGACCACGTCGTCAGCTTTCGAGTCGCGGCTTGTTGGGGGTTGCCCACCAGAATTGGATATGCTCTGCACGCGTCATGGCTGCAACTGAGATGTGCATCTATTGATTGATTAAAAATACTGTAATGATTCGCGACCTATCATAATTACCAAGTTTCCATTAAATCATCTAAAAATACATACAACAGTAACAATTCGGCTAACCAGCCATACCCTTGCTCTGGATCATGACCGTTCCGCCCTTGGCCAGGCCGCAGTCCATCAGACGAGGCTGCGTGGTAATGTCCACCACCACGTCATTGACCCGGTAAACGTCGTCTTTTCGGTACCAGTTCTTTGGCAGGTTGTTGCTGATCACGTCTCCGAGAAAGTCCGTGTTCATGGCATTGTACGACTTTTGCGCCGACACCTGTCCTCCGTCGGATGTGCAGAATGTGATTGTCACTGCCTGGGCCTTCTTGGGCAGTCGTTTGACCGCCTTGAGCGCCTTGACCTGGATTTCCCGCGGCTTATCCGCCGTTCGTCGTTTAGGCTTTACGACTTGCTCCTCCTCTTCTTCTTCCTCTTCCTCCTCCTCATCGGAATCCTCGTCGGAATCCTCGTCAGATTCCTCGTCCGAGTCGGCAGCCTGCTTGCCCTTGCCTGCAGCGGCCAGATCTAACAGCTTTTGTCGCGCCGCCTCCATTCGCTCGGCCTCCTGGCGCTGCTTGGCCATCTCCTTGAGGTACCGGGCCTGCTTCTTCTGTGACACCTTTCGGCTGGGGGTGCCTGGTGACGAGCCAACCGACTCGAGCAGCATGGCGGCGTGGGCACGGGCGCTGCTGCTGCTGCTGCCCATGGAACTCCGCTTGCTGGGCGTTCCCTTGGGCGTGGAACCCGCGAGTTTGGAGACTTTGTGTTTCAGTTTTTTGGCCGACGACGAACGCGATGGGGTGCCCTGCGAGGACAGCGACGAGGGTTTTCGGGAGGCGGACGACGAGCCCTGGCTGTCGCCGAACGACGAGGACTTTTCGCTGGTGGGGGTTGAGTTTGCCGCGGTGAAGGCACCGGTGGCCAGGTTGCTGATGGCCATGTTTGTGACGGGGGAGTGTGTTCAGTGAGTATCTCGGGGTGTCGCGTGTATTGAGAGCGTTTTATACAGCTGCTATGACTAGGTGACACGTGTTTTTGGCGTCGCAAGTCGTGTCGCGGGGTGTTGCGGGGAGTTACAGGGAGTTGTTTTTTTTCGGGGTAGAGAGAATGTGCGCTTCTTGGTGGGTGGTGAAGTAGCGACGCGAATGTCAAGTGAGTAATAGTGGGAGGCTGGGTGTTTGGGTGTTTGGGTTGTTTTTTTTATGCCGTCGCCCTAACCCTGGACTGAAGTTTAAAGTTTGTACACGTGAGGGGTTGACGTTTGGGGCGGCGGGAGTTGGGGGCTGGGGGGCTTGTGTCGGCGAGTGTTGGTATCCTGGCGGTGAAAGTTGCGGGAGTGGATTCAGGGGACGTTTGCGGTTCCAATGGTGATTTTAAATCTAATTTTGTACCACTATTGCGGCCTTTAACCCGCCCTACCTCTGCTTCCCTCTTGCTGTTTCTTCCCCACCACATCAACTAACAGTAGTTGGAGCAAGGGGTAACTGCAAGCAAAAGTTTGGTGTCAAAAGTGGCATGGAGTGAGCGTATCGGCGTATTTGCGTGTTTGAGGTAATCTGAGCTTGTTTTACTGCCAGTATTTTGCTGATTGAGATGGATTGTTGGTCCGTGTTTGTTGTTCTATAGTTCTATTCTCTCTCACTATTTTTTGTTTTGTTTTGTTTGTTTTGTTTCTCCAGTTGAGCACTCCAATAACACACCAGTCTTTCTTTTCCCTCATTACCCTCCTGTGAGGAAAAGTGCTCGTAATGAATGCCAGAAAAATAATAGAAGATACCACCGGCTCGAGAAGACGAGTATGCTTCTATTGGTCTGCTCAGAAGTTCTACAGCTTTCTTGTGACAACTTTTAGAAGCACTGCTATATATATGTTTTGTTTTGATCTAGACGCAAAATCTGCCCATCTTTTTCACTTTCATTTTTTGCCTTCAAACCAATCTGAACAAGCACTTGACAATGTCAGATTAGAGGGAGTTTGACCAAACAGTGAAGGATGAATATACGAGATATCGGAAATCTGAAGAGTGCGTTCGGTGTGAAATGGTTTTTTTGTTCTCGTGTATTTTTCAAAATTTCATTAGCACTTATTATCAAGTATTTAGAGAGGCAGTGTTACCAACTAAGAAACTACAAAGTCGGTTCATGCACTTGATGTCGACTTGGAAACTGGGTCTTGGGTGGAGTTGGATGTGGATTTCGATACAATCTGAAATATTCATGTGGTTTGAAAAGTGTATATATAGAAACGGATTAAAAAGTGTATATAGAAACAGATTGAAAGATGAATACAGAAATGGATTGACCATAGGATATAGAAACAATTTAAAAAATGGTTTGAACAGAATATGGTAAGCTATATGTTGAACAATACACAGAAAATGATGAAATGGTGAGAAAAAAATACTCCAAAAAGTCTTCAAAAGGACTCGAAATTAGATAGTTTGTAAAACAGATGATCGCTGAATTGTCAACGATTTAACAATAACACCACTTGAAATGTAGATATAGCCAATCTGAAAAGTGCATCTTGTTCATAATTTGTTTCTGTTCTCAATGACACTATTCATATGGTTACGTCTCTCATAAATTACATCTTATAGCGACATGTTGAGCCACTGTAAATTGGGTGTTGGGTCCCACCCAAAAAAAGGATGAAGAAAAGACAAGTTACTAGTTGAAATGTAACCACCAAATCTTTGTAAAAGATACACTCAGAACCTCTTAAATGTAGTCATCCACCAGATATATCGATTGGTTCCGCACGCTCTACTATAAGAGGTTTTTACTTCAAAAGTGGTCAAGCGTTTCATAAACCATCAATAATGGCCATCAACAGCTGCAAGCTTACTCTTTGAGTCACGTGACTTTGTTACCCACCACCAAAAACTCAAGTTCACCCATCAAACAAAATTACAAATTAACAAATTAAATACACAGATGATGTCAAATAATAAAATCCAACGGCCAAGACCTACTGAGGACCCAAGCAAATGTAACTGAGACAGCTCAACAATTAGTTAAACGTTCAGTGACGGCTCAACAAAAATTGAACGAAGTGGAACAAATCCCAACTAGTCTTAGTTGAAAAGTCTGGACCAGAAACCACGAACATCACCATGACGAGGAAACGAAGGGGAAGAAATGGTCATATTCTTCACCAGGGACTGATTCGTCTTGGTGTAAGGGGGGTATCGTCGCTTCTGCAGAAACTCAACCCACATGGGCTGCTTCAGGTAGGTCTGGGAGTGGCTAAAAGTGTTGAACGAGTGAACACCATGGTAGGCACCATTACCGCTCTGGCCAACACCTCCAAACGGAGCCTGCGCGCACCCAACGTGCAGCAGAGTGTCGTTGATGATCATGCCGCCAGAGGTCACATTGTTCTGAATATGGTCCACCTCGCTGCTGTTGTCGGAGAAGATGTACATGGCCAGCGGGGTTGGGTGGTTTTTCAGCACGAAATCAATGCCCTGCTCGGTAGTCATGGGCGCGAGAATGGGCAGAATAGGTCCAAACAGCTCGCCCTGCATCAGAGCATCGTCGCCAGTCACATTGTCAACCACGGTGGGGGCAATGTACCGAGTGGCGGCATCGCCCGTTCCTCCGCACACAACAGTTCCCTGGGTCTCGGCAATGAGACTCGTGAGGCGCTGGAAGTGCAGGGGAGTGGCGATATGGGCCAGGTCGTGGTCGCCCTTAGGGTAAAACTGCGCCTGGATCTTGACGCATGCCTTGACAAACTTCTCGTGCACCTCGGGAGCCACAATCACGTAGTCAGGTGCGACGCATGTCTGGCCAGCGTTGAGAAACTTGCCCCACATGATTCGCCGGGCAGCTACTTCAATGTTGCTGCAGTGCTTGGTCACAAAAACGGGCGACTTTCCGCGAGCTCAAGCTCACGGGGGTGAGAACTCGTTGGCCGCAGCCCCGATGATTCGGGCCCACCTTGCCGTTTGCCCGGGTGTCGATGATCTTGTCAAACGGTGCTTCGAGAATTTCCGTGGTCTCGGGCACGCCTCCGTAAAAGACCTGGAAGATTTCCGGGTCCAGCGCCTGTGCCATGAGCTCGCCGATGACCTTGGAGGCCGTGGGCGACATTTCCGACAGCTTGATGGCGACAGCGTTGCCGGCAGCAATAGCGCCGACGACGGGCGACACAGCCAGCATGAAGGGGTAATTCCAGGGCGAAATGACGAGCACGGTGCCGAGCGGACGCTTGCGGATCTTGGGCGACGACGTCATGTACGTCATGGACACTCCCTTGATTTTTTCGTCCTTGACCCACTTGGGTAGCATCTTGATCACGTGGTTGAACTCGCCCCACTGGAACGCAAACTCCGCGGCCATGGTCTCAAAGTCCGGTCGCTTGAGGTCCGCCTTGATGGCGTCCTGGATCTTCTGTTCGTTGTCGCGCAGCGTGTAGCACAGGTTTCGCAGCTGGTCGAGACGCCAGTCCAGGTCCAGGGTCTTTCCGGTACGGAATCCCTTTTTGAGTCGCTCGATGTCCGTGGCAATCTGGGACATGGGCGTTTTTCCACAGATGCTCTCCCAGTCGAACGACGGCGGAGTTTGTGGCTGTGTCTGCGCGGGAGGCTCCTTGTAGTTGTTGCTGGCCACGTTTGTGTCGGTTGAGGAGGGGTTTGCTGACACGGGAGAGGCGGGTGCTTCTGGCGCCGACGAGATGGGCGTGACGCCGTGGTCGTGGTCGCTGATGACTGCTGTCTGTGTTTGGGAGGACATGGCTCGTGTGGTGAGACGTATGAGGGAGGGAAGACGAAGACGGTGGACGATCGCCATGTTATGTATTATGTGCAGTAGAGTTTGGTAGAGTTTGAGCCAAGGCGTGAAAGTAGAGGGGAGCAAAAGAAGAAAATCTGGGGACGACGGGGTTTATATATAGGGAAGCTAGGGACACAAAACCAAACGTGCATTTGACGAGTCAGTTGGTGGTTCTGATTAGTCGAAAAGGTCATTTGCATTGTGCATGTTCGTTTTTTTTTATTCGAAGTTGATGTGTCAGGTCGGGAGGTCGAATTGGGGGGTACCTGACTAACGCCCTGTCAAATCTAAAAGAGGGTAAGTGGCGGGGAGGGTTGGAGGCGGTGATATTGATGCTAGAAAGAAGTGAGTGGTGGATTTGGAGTCACGGAGATGAGCCTAGAACCGCTGTATTGTTTTTATTTGTTTTTCTGGTCTGTAACAGGTTGTTTAGAGGTGTTATCTACTGTCCCCACATGTACAGCCTTCTGCAAAGTTAAACTGGCGATGCACACTGTACGCATCTAAATTGACAAAAGTAGACACGGTACTAAAGGTGAGTCTTTGTGATGTATTGTACCGTGTATCTCTTTATGGGTTGTCAATTTGTCTTAAACAGGGTCCTGATTCGTCAGATCCGGAATTGCTTCCAATATTCCACGATCAGGTGATGTAGTCTAAAAAAAAAAAAAAAAAAAAAACCAATAGCCCCACCTTTTTCTATGCATCCCCTGCAGCTCACAGCCGTTTCGGGTACATTGCAGATGTGGAATAGCTGGGGTGCGAATAACTACAGATATAATTTTTATAGTTGAGAAAATCGGGGTTTTTGTGGTATGAGAGGAATGAGGAGAGAATTCTGAGCAAGAATCTGTAGTTGGTTTTTCAATAGAGTGGATATTGACTCATTAAGTAGCAAAACAGCTTTGAAACATGTGACGATCAGCTGTATGAGATAGGCTTTAACGGGTTATAACGGGCTATAACTGAGGAAATTCGACTCCAACAAAAGGCCATTATTTGGCGAGCGAATTGAAAGTGAGATTTCAGCTTTTCGTAAAGTCCAAAGTACAGAATATTACCTTCAAAAACCACTCACGCGGCAGATCACATCTGTTGTAGGTGACGTAAAGTACTCACATTGAGTTACAGGATCCAATAGTAAGAAAACACCCATTTTGACTAGTCCATCCTACTCAGAAGAAGATTCTCTACAGAATGGCGTTCTTCGCTTTGCGATAACTCGACAACTGGTGAATTGAGGTTGTGTGGTTCCATCTCTGATTTTCCCACTGTAACATTCATCATGACTTGTCTCAAATGTGTTGTGACCACATTGAAGAGGATCCAAAGAGGGCATCTTTTTCATAAATGTCTGGTTTAGTCGGAATTTCAGTTTTATACGTGTTGAACTGACAGTGATTATGGACTGATTAACAATTGTTTTGATCTGTATTTAGTAAATGGATTGAGTGAATTATCAAATTCGACCACCTTCCACAACAGACGCTGTAGCCAGAACTAGTGATATTTTAAAGAGCTCATTATGATAGAGACTCAATTTTGATGCTATAGTTTTCCTTGAATCTTGTGTAAGCATTTTGAGAGTTGTCACGTTATGTTGGAGGTAGTCATTTCGATCTAAACAAAAAAGAGCTTCAAGAAATCTAGGAAATAGCTGTAAATTTTCTGAAAGAACAGTCCTGCTTAGAAACCATTTCTGAGCAGTTTCCACTGTTTTGAACCTCAATAATCCCGCAGGAAATGTGTTTATAGTGACAACTATTGAAAAGTATACCTGCACCTTGTCTGTACAAACAAAAACACGAACCAAACTTGATACAAATACTAGAGTGTAGCTCTTTCTATTAGCTGACAGAAAATTCAAGACACTTGTTACGTTTGTTGCGCCATTTAACACTAGATATCCAGCAGACTCTGTTTCCAAGCTTTTTTGGCAGGGTCGTCTGTTTTGACTTACAATGAGCTCTTTAATACGTTCAAACATACCATTTAGAAGAATTCAAGTGAAAATATCAAGAGAAAATAACAGGAAAAGTCGCCATTCAGAGTCGAATACACTTTTCAGATTTTTTCTAAACCCATCACAGCGGTTTCTAGCTGGTTCTCTCGACAATAGCCAAACCTTCACCTCAGACAACACAAACTGCAAAAATTTTGAGTCCATTTGAAAACATATCAACGGCATCACTGGAATCATAATTCAATTCAAAGACAGATGCACTTTTCAGAATTTTTACATCTCCTCTACATTTTGTTTTAATCGTGTTTGAGCATGTATGTTGTCCTTTCGGTTAAAATGTGGTTGTTGGTTATGGATGACAATAGATGAATCTCATGTACCATAACTGTCCCCACTAACCTATCACCAGCCATATACCCATATCAGGACTTGTGTCACGTGCCTTACTGCCCTTTTCATCGAACCAAAACCGTTCTAGTATCATTCCTCTTTGGAAACTCACGCTACCAAAAAGGCAATGTTTCAAATTAATTTTTAATTTCATTTCATTTAGGAAATGACGCTTCCCAAACAGTCGTAAAAAGAGAACCTTACTAGTTCACAACCACTTCTTTAACACACCTACACAGCCATCAAGTGCCCTAATCACCGTCTAATTTACAGAAATATCGCTCCACCAACCGTCAAAACCCGCTTTTACCCGCTTTTACCCTCTTTTACTCGTCTTTTCCCGTTTTTTTCTGTTTGTACCCCCAACTCTCGCCAGTTACCCTACCGAGATCTCGCCCGCTTATCTTATCTCAAGCCCTAACCCTAGGCCCCCCATGCGGTTATCGGGGTCCGAAGGCGCCGTGCATGCAGTGTATATAAACCACCAGTCGCCACCCTCGAGAACCAACCACGAGCACAGCTACTCACCACACGCAACATGAAACTCTCGCTGGCCTCAATTGCCGCCTGCGCAGCCGTCGCAGCGGCGCTCTCGGTCCCGGACATCCCGCTGCTCAAGCAGCACTTCCTGGGTGCCCACGACTCGACCCACGACTCAACCCACGACACGGCCAACGTGCTGACCGCCGGTGCCATTGCCGCGCTCAAGGACATTGCCGCCGCGGCCGGCGAACGCATCCAGGACGTTTCCGCCGACATCCTGCTCACATGGTCGCAGATCGAGAAGCAGTACCCCGGTGGACTGGCTTCGTTTCTGCGGCGTAAGGACCCCCGCTTCGAGCCCAAGGCCACTTCGAAACGAGCCACAAAGTGGATCGCTACCCACTCCATGGACTCGGTGCCCGGCCACACTCTGCGGGTCGCGGACCCCAGCTCTCTCGGCCTCGACGACGTGCAGCAGTACTCGGGCTACGTGGACATTGAGGAGGAGGACAAGCACTTTTTCTACTGGTTCTTCGAGTCGCGCAACGACCCCAAGAACGACCCCGTGCTGCTGTGGCTCAACGGCGGCCCCGGCTGCTCCTCCATGACCGGCCAGTTCTTTGAGCTCGGCCCCTCCTCCGTCAACGAGGACCTGACGCTCACGTGGAACCCGGCGTCGTGGAACCAGAACGCCTCCGTCATCTTCCTCGACCAGCCTGTCAACGTCGGCTTCTCTTACTCTTCGCAGCGAGTCAAGAACTCGCGAGCCGCAGCTGTTGACGTGCACTCCTTCCTCACCCTGTTTTTCGACAAGTTCCCCGAGTACGCCAAGCAGGACTTCCACATTGCCGGCGAGTCGTACGCAGGCCACTACATCCCCGCAATTGCCACCGAGATCCAGAGCCACGACGACAAGAACTTTAACCTCACGTCGATTCTCATCGGCAACGGCATCACCGACGAGCGAACCCAGGTCGAGCACTACGCACCCATGGCCTGCGGCAAGGGCGGCTACCCAGCCGTCATTTCCGCGGAGGAGTGCGAGCAGATGGAGCGGGACGTGCCCAAGTGCCAGCGGCTTGTGGACCTGTGCTACTCCACCAACAACCGGCTGGCGTGCATTGCCCCCAACTTTTACTGCAACTCTGTGACCATGGGCGCCTACCAGAAGACGGGTCTCAATGTGTACGATATTCGAGAGGAGTGCGGTGAGTCTGCCCTGTGCTACGTGCAGGAGGACTGGATCACGGCGTACCTCAACCAGGAGCACGTCAAGGAGGCCATCGGCGCCGAGGTGGACGAGTTTGTGGGCTGCCAGAACTCGGTGGGTATCGACTTTGTCTTTGACGGCGACCATAACCGGCCCTTCCACTTTGACATTGCCGATCTGCTCAACGACGGCCTGCCCGTGCTCATCTACGCCGGCGACAAGGACTTTATCTGCAACTGGCTGGGCAACCAGGCCTGGACCAACGCTCTCGAGTGGGACGACTCCGAGGCCTTTGCCGACGCCAAGACCCGCAACTGGACCGCTACTGTCCCCACCAAGAGCGGCAAGACCAAGTCTGTCCACGCTGGTGAGGTCAAGCATGCCGGCAAGCTGACCTATCTGCGTGTCTACGACGCTGGACACATGGTTCCTTTCAACCAGCCCGAGACTTCTTTAGACATGGTGAACCGGTGGATTTCCGGTGACTATTCTTTCAAGGGTTGATTATAGTGTCGGCTGTAACTAGTTTATGTATGAGCATGGTTATTCTGTACGAGCATGAGATTGTAGATTGTAGATTGTGCTTTTCTTCACTGGGTGTTTTTGGGGTGATTATGGAGGTTGCTACAGTGCAGAGTACGTTCTTTACGATATATCGCGGACACTCGGTACACTCGGTACTACGCTGAACCATGACAGGTCCTGAATTCGCCAGAAATCTATCCAATAATTAATGCATCGTCTACCCTCAATTCAGCCACGCTAGTAGGGGTTGAACCGGCCGCTCTCCTTGTACTCGCGGACCTTCTCCTGGTCCTCCTTGAACTTGGTGAGCATGTCGGTCATCTGCTCCTTTTTGTACTCTCGGATCTGGAACCGGTAAAAGTCCTTCTTCTCCCGCTTCTGCCGCCGCTTGATCTCCGCCTGCTTCATGTCTTCAGTCACCTGCTTGGCGGCCTCCTGCATGGCCAGACTCTTCTTTTTCGCCGACTTGACCACCGTGGTAAAACCGTCAGCGTCCACCACGGTCTTTTCCTTGAGCATATCCTCCTTCTCCTCCTCCTCGCGCGCGGCAAACTCCTCCATGAAGAAGTCCACCTCCGCCTGCAGATCGTCGGCCGCCGGGAAGCAGTACTTCCACAGCAGCTGGTACCGCTGTCGCCCGCCAATGGTCAGCTTGCCGTTCCACTTGACGCCCTTGTCTGCGAGCTTGCGCGCCTGCTGGAGGACACGGTTGCAGCTGGCGGCGTCCACCATGACGATGCGGCCCGAGCCGCCTGACAGACCGTGTGTCAGCACCTCGGCACGAACGTTGCGGCTAACGTTGACCCACTCGAACGACTCCACTATGCTGTTGCCCAGCGTCTGGCAGAGCTCTTTGATGTGTGGCAGAGTGGAGTCTGCGGGCAGATTGCACACGAAAATCGTTCTGTCCTCGGAGGCAGCCGAGTTCTGGTCCTTTTTCAGGTACAGGTAGTGCGTGTTGCCCTTGGGCATTTTCAGCGGCAGAATGTCGTAGCCGTTCATGGTTTTGGGGGGGGTTTTGGGGGTGGTTTTGTGGTGATGGAGATGGGTTCTGTAAATTTATTTTACCTGCATAAAAAAAATTAGAGTTGGGCAATAGGGTTTGGTTCAGGTTATGAGGCTTGTGAGTGAAGTTGGAGTCACACATGGGTGCAGTTTCAGGAAGTATATACATTGTGAAGTTTTTGTTCCCAGCTAGTCATTTGCTGGTTTTGGTGTGTTGATGCTGAGAATGGTTTTAGTTCCTGTTTTTCTTTTCTTCTCTTTCTTTTTTTTCCAACAATTTCATTCAACTAAACAGCCCTTTTTTCCCTAACAAACCCAATTAAACATGCAGTCAATACGTTCCTTGACAGACCATTAAAGGCATCGGGAGATTTAACACGATCAATATGATCATATGGCTAGCGGGAGATGGTCAGATAGCTATATTTGCTCCAGTTTTGAAGCTGGATATTGCAGAACATGACGCTTAGAGTATAACTGGAGGATCATGGACCGATTTGATGATTGCCCATACTGTGAGAAGCCAGCCTCTTTTTGAACAAGTGACTGCAAGAGAAAACAGATATCAGCGCTCTGCTATGAATATTGATTGTCTTTACTCTATGTATAAACCCTTGGCAGTCTCTACATATAGTGAACTCATCTCATATGCGCTTTCCGAGTCACAAAAGCTCTATTCAGGTGACGAGACAAGTTCACAATTAGAGAAATCCTCCCAGCTTCTCTCACCACTCATTAAGTAGCAATACATCGCCAGGCATAACAATTGTCTTTTATGTCCAACCCCAATAGATTCGTTCAATAATTAAGAGTAACATTTCCTTTACTTGTCCAACTATACGGGTTTGTGTAACTTCCCAACGGCCTCAAGTATATAAGATCTTTAAACACGCCCAACTTCCGTTCTTCTTCTCCCCCAGATTTCTCAATGACTGCTATCACTACCAACTTCTCCACTCTCCCCCTCACCCTCACATTCGAAGAGTACCTCGAGCTCTGCGAAGCGGCCGACCTCCGCGCCCTCCGAGAGCAGATGGTCATCGACTCCGGTAGCCGAAGACGTCGACGTCAGAAGCGACGTTCCTAGGTTCACTTTGGTCATCTCTCTCGCCTCGGAAGCCAGCCTCCCGTTCCCCATGAACGTGCCTTGGCTGGCTGCCACCCAAAGGACACTAGTGAGTACACAACCACAGACGACAAGGAAAGACAGGAGCAGAACCAGGTTACAAGAGCTATCACAGTTACGGTGCGGTTGATGTCCAGGCCAGGCGTCAACTACACTGTCCCTTTTGTCCCTCTGTGACATGTCGAACGATAGTTAGGTTGAAACCCAGGCTAGGTGTCATCCAAGCTGTCGTGACACATTGTGTGATTGATATCCAGGCCAGGTGCCAGTCACACAGTTCACGTTACTCTCTCGATCGACTCCGTCTTCACCCGCAACTTCGTCTTCTTTACTAACCCAGAAAACACCTAAAAAATTCGAAAAAGGAA
The DNA here is from genome assembly GCA_900518985.1 of Yarrowia alimentaria. NCBI lineage: Eukaryota > Fungi > Ascomycota > Dipodascomycetes > Dipodascales > Yarrowia > Yarrowia alimentaria. The sequence goes on from ULGN01000003.1 coordinate 935,357, forward strand.
AAATCCAAAAAAATCGGTGGGACGGCTCAACCCGAGAAGCATGGCCTGCAGCCCATCTGCAGGAGCTTCAAGTCTTTGGTGATACCACCAAGGAGCGATACTAGTCTGCTGGCAAAAACTTTTCTTTTAACCCCCTCAGGTCGCCATGAAATATCAGAATGCCCCCGGAAACTTCTTTTTCCGAGGGCATTATCGTGTTTCTCGAATAATTTAAGGTTAAGGTTATGTCCTAATCGGGCAACCTCTTCGATTACCTAGTCGGTTTCCCCAAAAGATCTGTCACTCCCATACACGCTCGCCTCGACGTCCCCCCGCAATTATCTATGCCTGGATACTTCTCACAGTTATGGGCTTGAAGTTCATCACGAAACTCGGGCTTCCAAGAGAAACACTGAGAAGGAAGCGGGCTTACAGCCATCAGCTCACCTACAAAGTTCTGCATTATCGCTGGAGAAAGAGCTCGAGAGCCAAGATGGTTGGCGTCAAGTTGCCGGCGTTTTATGCAAGGTCCACCGAACCACACTCCTACGGACACTACTACTTGCTCAGGAACAAGTCACACTCTGCGATGACGGGAGCCTTTTCCTGGCTGACATGGTATTCTACCTCGATATTTGTGGACAGGTTCTGAGCTCTAGGTTGATGCTGTTTGGTTTATTGCTACGCCCATCAGTATTTTCCTCATCATTGCGATCATTGGGATCATTGGGATACCGTACTCCCTGACAGATCTGTCTTAGGCCACTTGTCTGAGGGCCGCCTGATTGGGGCCAACCTTGGAACCGCCATGCATTCTGCAACACCGCTTTGTGAGATTCTCTTGCCTCTAGTGGTACGTTGGTGATTGTGCCTTACGATCCACGGAAGTCGGCAAAGCCTACGACTGTTCTAGAAGACATTTGGCCCCAAGGCCTGTCTCTCGCCTGCCAATGAATCTATTCATAAACATGGCCTTGGAAGCTACACTGTCAAGATCATGACATCTTCTCAATTATCCTGTGTGAGAAGACCAGTGAACAGTTTATCGTTGGCAAGCCCCATCCAACACTGACTGCGCGAAGAGTCAGCTCAAACTCGCATCTGGGGAAGGCACTGCTGGCTGAGAAAGCACTGTTGGTTGTGCATCCCTTCTACCGAAAGAAAGTAGGATGAAACGTCAACAAAACCATCTTGAAGACTCAAGAATTGAGACTGGTGTTCCTCTCTCAACTGGTGGCTCTATGTTTCAAGAAAAGGATCAACAACTATCCAAGACAACTCCACCCAAACCCCAAGCACTGGCTGCTTTTGAATTAACGAAATGAAATGATACCCTGATACCAAGTGGCATGATACCTGTTTACCCCACTAATTTGTTTGCGGACCCCACTGCCATTCCAACCATCGCGGCGTGCCCTATTATTTGATACAGTCATATTCACCTGGTACAGCAAGTAAAGAGTATGACATGTCCCGGTAGGATAGGGCACCGTCCGATGTATTACTAAGCTTTGCCTTTAGATATATTTTTCTTTTATTTAATTTTTATTTAATTTTTGTATAATTTAATTTAAATCAATTTAATATAATTTAAATTTCTTTTATTTAAATTTTTTTATGATTTCTTTTAAGTTAATTTAGTAAATTTATTTGCAATTAATTAATTAATATTAATTAAGTGATATTGTATTTTATTTAATTTCTGTTTTTATTTTTTATTTTTATTATTTTTATTTTGAATTAATTGAAATTCTTTATTCTTTATTTCTTAATTCTTTTTATTTTATTTTATTTTATTTTAGTTTATTTTATAATTCTTAAAATTTTATAATTCTTAAAATTTTATTTTGATTATTTATATTTAATCAAATTTCTTTAAATTATTCTTTTTATTTTAATTTATTTAAATTATCTATATTGTTTTTTTCTTTTTTTCTTTTCTTTTCATTTAATTTATTTTAATTTAATTGATTAATACTAAGTGCCAATTTGTTCTTTTTCAACCTTTTTGGAAAATCAAGAACAAGTACATCTCCGGCAGGAGACTTCTGAAGGAGTTGAAACTGCCGGGGTGGCTTTGTAATAATACAATCAATCCGAAAGTGATTGTCTCCGTCCCTGAACTGTCTCATTGTAGGAGATCTGAGGTAATGACTACAACTGGCTTATAGGTTTGTACCAATCTTTCACGCAACAACATTATTATGGAAGGAAGTATATAAAGCACGAGAAATTTGCTGTTTACATGAGAGTCGGTGCCTAGTCTTGTATCTATAGGCCGCCTATTGAATTTGTTGGATGTAGTTTGTCTCTAAATCATGTCTCATCCATATCAAAATCATATCCAAAACACATCTATCGAATTACCATACCCCGAGACTAAACCAACCAGATACTACAAACTGAAATATATCCATATCATCTCATTATACCTGATACCCAGATAACTACCCCGACTTTCAACGAAATTCCACATCGCCAACTCACCCGCTGACTAAGTAAACCTTAATTACCCATTCCAAATATCAAACTATCAAACTCTCTCTCTCTTGTATTCACCACCACAAGAACAATTTAAATGTACGACCCAGCAAGAGATTGCTACCAGGCCGAGGGCGCCGAGGGCGCTGAGGGCGCTGAAAACACCGTAAAGGATGCCTCAAAGTCATCTGCTGCCTCGGAAACCTCAAACACTACTGAAAAAGCCGAAAAAATCGAAAAAGTCGAAACAGTCGAAAAAGCCGAAAAAGCCGAAAAACCTCATCAATCTAAGCAATCTGAATCCGCCGAAAACACCGCAGAGTCCAACCCGGCATACAACTTCTTCCCCAAAATCGCCAAAAACAAAAGAGCGGCCGAAGAAGACGACGCCAAGCCGACTTTGAAGCGGCGGGAGAGGGAGGACGTTCGATCGCGAGAAACGGTTCCCCCGCCCCGCAGCGAAGCCGGTGCTTACGTGGACTACAGCAAGCAGGAGAGAGAGGATCGTGAGCGAGAAAAGGACAGAAGAGAGAGAGATGGACGGGATGGACGGGATCGAGACTCGCGAAATCGAGACTCGCGAGATCGAGACCCGCGCGATCGAGACCCCCGTGATCGGGACTCGCGTGATCGGTACGATTCCAGAGATGCTCCTGATCGGTACCACTCGCGGTATGCTCCATACAAGGACTCTCGTGACCGGTATGATTCCCGTGATCGTTACCACCGAGAGGAACGATACGATTCGCGAGATCGATATGACTCGCGTGATCGATACGACAGAGACTCGCGGGATTCAAGAGACTCGCGGGATTCACGAGACTCCCGTGACCCAAGAGACTCCAGAGACTCAAGAGACTCTCGTGATCGACACGACAGAAACGACAGAGACGACAGAGACGACAGAATCCCAAATCGATCTGCTGATTCGGAATCTCGTTCTGCTGCTCCTGCAGCCTCTGACAGTGGCCCGAAGCGTCTCAAACGACCTACCCAGCGTGGATCCAAGGAAGTGGCATCGCAAAAGGCTGCCCAGTACAGAGCAGAGATGGAGAAGCGAGAGGTTGAGGACGTTGCACGACGAAGACGAGAATTGGCTGGCGAGGAGGTTGGAGATGCCGTTGTGAGAAGCCACTACAACATGGCTCCTGAACGTGGAGTGGTGGCTCGTCAAGCTTCTCCCATCATCAAGCTGCGAAACTTCAACAACTTCATCAAGTCCGTTCTCATTCAGAAGCACTCGCCCGGTTTTGGAATGCGAGTCATTGACATGGGATGTGGAAAGGGTGGAGATTTGCAGAAATGGGGCCGCCAGAATGTTCGGGACTACATTGGAATCGACATTGCTGACGTGTCGGTTACACAGGCCAGCGAGCGGTACTCCGGCATGAAGCCCCGTGCTCGGTTCTACGCCGAGTTCCATGTTGCTGACGCCTTTGGAACCCCTCTCAATGAAATCATCAACCCTGCAGCCTTCCCCGTGGACTGTGTTTCCTCTCAGTTTGCCATGCACTACGCCTTTGCAAGCGAGGAGCTGGCGCGAAGTATGCTCCAGAACGTGTCCAACGCGCTGCGGCGGGACGGAGTCTTTCTGGGCACCATCCCCAACTCGGACAAGATTCTGGAGGGCATTGCGAGCGGTCTCAAGGAGAGCGAGCCGGTCAAGGACGGAGAGCTGGAGAAGTTTGGGTACTTTGGCAACTCGGTGTACAAGGTGGAGTTTAACACGCCGCCCACCAAGGAGAACGCGTTCCGACCGCCGTTTGGCCACAAGTACACGTTTTACCTGCAGGACGCCATCAACAACGTGCCCGAGTATGTGGTGCCGTTTGATACCTTCCGTGCGCTGGCGTCGGACTACAACCTTGAGCTGCTGTACAAGGAGCCGTTTTTGGAAATGTTTGACACCGAGGTCAAGGCGGATCTGAACATGGCCCGGCTGGCTGAGCGAATGAAGGTGGTCAAGGACGATGGCGAGTTGGGTATCGACGGAGATCAGAGGGATGCCTGTGGCTTCTATCTTGCTTTTGCTTTCAAGAAGATGGGACAGTAAAAGATGAGTTAAAGGTTGGCTAACGAGCAGTGGGCCGAGAGGGTCGCTGTGGGAGCCATCTGTGGCATACGGTTGTAGCTTTCCACGCCCATATATGCGAGTATAGACGATTTATGAGTTGGAGATACGGCAGTTTGGCATCGAGGCCAAGTTGCTCAAAGAAAACATACAACTAGTTGAAATGTACTCATGAATTACTCATGAATTACTCATGGAATGTACTCAGGCAAATATTGCGTCTTGATCTGTATAGGATTGTATTTTTATTATCTTTACTTATATTTTTGTTGTTTTGTTGTTTCTTGTTTTTAGGGGAATTTCTTTCTAAAGTATCGACATCCTTGGGCTTGATATTGGTCCAATTGACGAGAAAGAAAGACTGTCGTCCTCCAGCGGTTCAGCTGAGCTCATTTTTGTTTTCCAGTTAATGTCTAGAGTGAATATTCAAAGAAATGGGTGTCTTTGGTGGAATGTGCTGTTTATCAATTCCAATCGATTTTTAATTATTCATTAGTGCTCATTTTTGAATGTTTTTAGGACATCAATCATCAAAGGTGAATATACTCTCTCTTACTCCCTCTTAGTTTGTAGTTGAATCTTCCAGAGTGAATTGTACTCATTCTCTAGTCTGCTGAATCAACAATGTTTGTTGGAAATAAGAGAATTCTGAATGTGCAACAATCTCAAATCCATTGCTACATCTACAGATATTTGACATCACCAATACATTCTCACCATTACAAACCACCAACCACTGTATAACATCTAGGAATTCCAAAAAGTGCATTCGTCTCCGTTTGACAACTACAAGTCTACCAATTCAATCACCAGAACCAACCTTGACCTGGTCGTCTACGAACCTCTGGTCTCTACAATCCAGACCAGCCACCCAAATACAATAAATCATTCACCTATACCGCGCTGGCCTACTCGTGCGAGTTGCCCTCCTCCTTCTCGGCGGAAATCTCCTGGCCTTTGAGATTCAGCTCAACGTCCCGGACCACCTCCTTGAGGTACTCGGTGTCGCCCTTGCGGCCAATGATGCTAACAGTGTTCTTGCGCAGTGCCATGTGCGGGTACGAGCCAATCTTGACGTCCTTCTCGTCCACGCGCGCCTGCAGCCGCCGCAGATACGGCGCCATGGCGCTTTCGGGCAGATCGGTCATGACGAAAAACCGCACCTGCTGCCGCGACTCGTCCACCTGCGCGGCCAGCGACGGCCTGATGCCCTCCAGCAGCCGCGTGAACAGGCTGGGCACGCCGGGCAGAATGTGCACCTTGCCGGCGACCTGCACAATGGGCACCCACAGGTCCTCGGCCATATATGACACCTCGACTGTGTTGGGCAGGCTCGCCACCAGCGGATCTGCCGCGGCACTGCCTTGGGGCCGCGGAACCGGAAACGTGGCCATTCGCAGCTGTGCGGCGCGCGCTTCTGTGTCCGCAAAGTCGATTTTGCGTTTGCTGAGCCGCGTCATTCGCTCCACCGTGCTCTGGTGCTGTTGCAGCGGCATTTCAAACGCCCGCCCAATCGCCTCGTAGGTGATGTCGTCGTGGGTGGGGCCGATGCCGCCGGAGGTGACAACAAAGTCGTAGTTGGCGGCCAGCCGGCGCACAGACTCCACAATGTCGCCCTCGTCGTCCGGGACCACCTCCACGCGACGCAGATCCAGCCCCAGAGCAAAGCAGTACTTTGCGAAAAACTTGGAGTTTGTGTCGCTGATTTTGCCGTTCAGCACCTCGTCGCCGATAATCAGCGCGGCAGACGTCTGTAGCATGCGTGCGGACGCGGGGCTCGGCATTATCAGCGGTTTGGTGTGGTTGAGAATCTGGCTGGCCCTTTTCATTTTCGAAACGGTGCGATTTCCAAAAGTGGGGGTTGGGAGGAGAGAAAAAGAGAGCGCAGTGGGGGGAGTGGGTGCTAGTGTCCCGCATTGTGTGCAGCTCAGGTGAGCAGCTGTGGGGGTGATTTCAGCGCCTGTGTGGTGAGCATGCGGCTGGCAACCACTCTGACCAGCTAGCAGCCCGAATTTCGCCCTCCAGAGACCATTTATGACGTCTCCAAGTCGCAGCAGATTCCTGCTGACTAAGCGTAAATTAGAGTTTTTGGCAAATGTCAGCGGTTGGGAGCGAGAAAAAAATATGAGGGAAATGAAGGGTTTGGGAAAGTGAGGGGGTGATATGAGGGGGGCGATAAATGGCTCTTTGGAGAGTTTGGGGGCGATTTAAAAGGTAATTGAGGAATGGAGGGGTACTAGAAATGATCTGGCTCAGGTTTTGAAGTTGTACTGTGGATATTGAGCGAGATATAGTGGTCTATTTGGACTGTTCTTTTGATGGAATTGAAATGAAGCAAGATTGAGAAATAAACCTTATTTTATTTTATTTTTTATTTTGGTTTTAATTTTTGTTTCTCAAATCACCCCATTCTGAACAGCAGACTACCAGTGGTTGAGGAGTGTTAAAGGAGTATTGATTGGTACCATTGGGCTTGTGTTTTGCTTTGGACTTGAATCCACTTTTCGGAATTTCTGCAGCTCAACTGGAACTTGCGTTATCTTGGATATGTCTGTTGCAGTTTTGACTGTGGTTTTAGAAAGAAAACAAAATACTCTGGAGATGATATGGATAAATCCTGGAAAAAGGGGAAAAATGGAAAATGAACGGCTGAGATCTCTTTCATTGCCTCTAAATGCCATTCGTGTGATTTTCACATGTCCAAACTCCCTAGGGATGTTCTCTTTAGGAGGTGTCTCCTACTGACCTTTGAAGGTGGAAAGAGACCGCCAGTCTAAAACTATAGAGATTTTTGAACAGAGAGATTTCTGAACAGAAAGAATTCCAAACAGATAGTTCTGAACAGGACTGTTTATTGGTTTTTTGACATTTTCCATCTACCTAATTGGCATTAGACCCATTTGATTGTTTTGACCTGGTCATATACGACTCGCTTGATCATATAACACCATATTTAGACCTATTTGATGCTACAAAGACTCAATTAAAATTCCAAAGAGGGCATTCTCTCTGGAATCCAGTGTTTAATACAGTGATCGCATTTTCAGATCTATAAATTTCTTTCTGACCTCACAAGAATGTTATAGCGACCAACCTTGGCTTATGTAATATTAGCACCTCAAAACCAGTAACACCTCGAAATCACATAAACTGCCTTACGGAACCAGCTACAGTATCAGAAACACTCACATAGCCTCGCATTCTAGTCGCTTATGATCAATACAAGACAGAAAATCCCTGTTATGTTGGATGAGCAACCTTGACCAGACAATAGCTCTCCTCCAAAACAGCATCAGAGGAAATAAAAAAAATCCAAAGAGTGCATTTTGCTCAGAAATCGATTTCAAACACACTGATTCCAGTTTAAGCTCTATATCCCTAATATCCACCCCTCAATAGTGTCATGTCTGAAATTGAGCCAAACTTATACTTTGAAAAAGACGCCTGTTGGTAGATATTTTTGGGACAGCTAATTTTGGGGTTCCGCGACATTCAACGATATTCCACAACATTCCACAACAATCCACCTTAATCTTCGCTGGCTTTCGTCAACCTTCCACCACCTTCCACCATGTTCCACAACGTTCCACCGTCTTCCATCCAGCGGCTCACGAGGGCACTCTTATCTCACGTGACCTGTGCAAACTCTATTCCCCACAACGTTTGAAGATTATAAAAAGTCGAGGTGCGGCAACCATCTCGAAGAAAAAAAAAAAAAAACCAACTAAACCACACAAACACAACCACACAAATGTCATCGCTCAACACTTTCAACCCCGAGGAGGCCGAGAACCTGGAGGACATTGAAAAGCAGTTTGCCGTCAAGGCTGTGCACCATCTGGAGACGTACTGGAAGCTTCTGCATGCCGTCAAGGGCTCCGAGCTCAAGCTGACGAAAATCGACGATCAGATCATGACACACATGATCTCTGTGTTCCCCGAGTATCTGGACCACGAAAGGGTGCGTGTGATTGACGAGAACGTCATGAAGTCTGCCACCAACAAGCCTTTGTGGCGAACTTTTATGAACACCTATGAGGGCCTTGTTGCGGACTTCAACTTTGGCACCATTCTCCGAATCGACGCCTCCAAGCCCTACTCCGAGGACAACACCATTTTTGTGCCTCGAATGCAGTTTCTGGCCATTGAGATTGCCCGAAACAAGTACAGTCTCAACGACTGGATTTACGGATCCAACGCTTAGACGTTTGGTGAGGTAGGAGAAAGGAGGAGAAGGAGATGGATGTAATTAATGTTAACCATGATATGTATGGTAGGGTGGTGACTCTGTATTGTTTAAACTGGGTGTATTGGAGTGGAGAATGGGAAAGATATCATAGCGTTATCAGAATTGTGATAGCTCTATTAGAATCAGAATATCACTTTAAAGAATCGTAATAGTACAATCAGAATCGTAACACTATCAGAATCAGAAAAGCTATCAGAAAAGCACCACCAGAATCGTAAGAGCGTTATATTGTATGTATGTACGTACAGCACTGTATGTATTCTGTTCTACTGTCTTTACATTTATATTTCTAAGAGCACTCCTTCCAACTGCAAACCAACAGTGTGATCTGGAATATTAAGAAAGTGATTATTTTCCAACAGCAAACTTGACACTACCAATATCACCAACACCAACCCTAGATGACTGTACTCTCAACTAGACACATCCACCAACACTAATCGTAATCTTCATCATATGCTATGTCAAAAACCTCCCGAGACACCTAAATAATGCCCTTGGGCTGCTCGCTGGTCTCTCTAATGTGCACATCCACGCACTTCATGCCGATAATCTTGCGCATCAGCTCCTCCTCCACGTCCCGGCCAATCTGGTTGGCCTCGGCCAGCGACAGCGTCTGGTTCTCGACAATCACGTCCAGATAGGCCGCGAGATTGGGGCCCGACGGAAGCACCTGCAGGTTCTGCACCTTGTAGGGGAGTCCGCGCGCGTCCAGAAAGTCTTGTGCCACGTCCCGCACCATGCCAAACGTCTCGTCGCCCACCGCCAGCGACCGGTCCATCAGCTGGTACACGGACTCCTTGCCGGTGGCGATGCCCGCGCGGATGATGGCGTAGGACACGAGCAGGCCGCCCAGCGGGTCCAGCCACGCGGCGGCGAAAAAGTGGCCTGCGGCAATGGTCACGGCGGCTACGACCGACGTCAGCGAGTCCAGCCGGTGGTGCCACGCGTTCGCCTCCAGCACCGTGGACCGCGTCTCCTTGGCCACCTTCATGGTTGCGCGGTACAGCCACTCCTTGATGCCGATGGACGCCACAGCCAGCCACGCGGCGTTGATGTTGGGCACCTGCGGCAGCTGCGCCACGGCGTGGGCTGTGTCTGCGTCGAGCGCGGACGGGACGTCGACGTGCGCGTGGCTGTGCGAGTGGAACAGCCCGGTCACGTAGCCCGGCAGATTCAGGTCAAACGCCGCCAAAATGGCGTCAAAGCCGTTGATAGCCATGCCTGCGCCGGCCAGAATCAGAATCGACGACACGCCCACGGCGCCCATGGCCTCCACCTTGCCGTAGCCGCGCGGGTAGCGCCGCGTGGGGTCCTTGGACGCCATGGACACGGTGGCCAGAGTCAGAAAGTCCGCCACCATGTCGCCCAGAGCGTGCACGGCGTCGGCCAGCAGCGCCTGGGAGTTGAAAACCACGCCGCCCACGCCCTTGGCGCCGGCCATGCCCACGTTGGAAAACAGGCCGATCCACGTGATGCGCACCTTTGGGTTTTTCCAGCCGTTGGGCTCGCTCACAATGGGGTTGGATCCGTGGTTGTGGCTGTGGCTGTGAGGCTTGAACACGTCCATCATCGAGTGGCCGCCCGAGCAGGCGTCTCCGTGGCTGTGCGGCTCTCCTGGGCCGTGTTTGTGCCCTTGCGGCTCCCCTACGCCGTGTTTGTGGTCGTGTTTGGGGCCTTCTGAAGGGTGTCCTTGAGATCCATGTTTGCCGCTCTGGAACCGCACTCCGGGCCGATACAGTCCCCGGAAGACGGCGGGACGGATCAGGTGGGCGCGTAGCATGGCGAGACGGGTGTGTGTTTGCTAAAAATCAAGCTTTTCGCGCCGTTGGGGGTTCTTGGCGGGCAGTTGAAAGATGCTGAAATTTATCTGGACAAATTCTGGTTCGCGATATGGGTTTGCATAATGGGAGCAATGGCGTGTGTCTTTATTTGGAAAGGCTAATTGGTCTCTTTTTCGTTTGGTTTGGGTACGTTTGGGGGAAGTTTGGAGTGGATCAAGTGGTACTAATATGTTTGTGTAGGTGTTTCGAGATGAATGCACTTTTCCGATTTCTTGTAACTCGTCTGTAGCGGATTTGAGGGTGTCCTTTTTGGGGGTATAATGTATCGACATCTTTTTCTAGAAACCTTGTTGAGCTTTGGGTAGGGGTTGAACTACTTTTAACAGAAAAGTGTTGACCGAAAAAGCAGCGTTTTGAAGGGTTCTGGAGCTGAAATTTGGATTGTGTTGCTAAGAAACAGATATTGACTCGATTGCACTTTTTCGATTTTCGATATCGCAGATATTACGGCTTTTGTATCTCTACAATTGAACCGCATCTTACTTGTATATACCCGTTATTGAAATAATAAGAAAGAAGCTGAATGGAGTTTTGGAGATCAGAATTGGAATTTGACAATTAAAAGTCTTTAGTTATCAACATCTTACCCAGATGACCTTTTGTTTTTCTGAAATGACCTACTTCCAGACGTCAGGCACTCCATATATGGGGCAATCGAATTCTAACATGCACTCTAAATCAAGTCGTTTCTATTATCTCTGTAGTATCACTTGGGGTTACATTTCGATAGATTCGAGCTACTCTCTCATTATAAATCAACTTTTCAGTTCACCCACTCTCCCATAACGAATCATATTTTCTTTTGTTTCTCTTTTTCTTTTTCTTTTTTCTTACTTTTCTTTTCAATTTTACAGATCAACCACTCGACTCACCAACCAAAAACAATCCCTGGCCCCTGCATGATAATGACATGATGTATTTGAGATCCTGCACATCTTTGTTCTGATTGGACAAAGTTTTCTGCTTAGTAAGCAATCTTATCAATCTCATCTAGTTTGTGAGAGGAGTATAGTATGGACTTATACGGTATCCTAGTGGATCACAGAAGTGAATATACCTGTAGTGTCGTATATTTTAATACCAAAAACCACCTCATAGGCTCTCTGAGTACCCTTCTACATCTTTATCTCATTAGCCATATTCATTTTCTTACTTTTGTTCAATAACGGCATTATAGCACGTTATAAATGTGCCATGAGAAATCTGAAGCGACAGTTTTGTAGCAAATTGTGTTATTGGTCTTGTTTGATAGTTAAATGTGTCTTTTTTATATCAATTTAACCAGTTTAGTATGGACCTCTTTGCAGTCTAAAATCGATGAGGTTGGTTGAACTTTAAAAAAATAGGAAAGGACGAAAAAACAAATCAGAAATGATTGAATCAAATCAGAAAGAACTGAAAACAAACCAAGTCAAGAATCTCTGAACCCATATCTGATCCTCTGATACATTTGCTTGACTTCATTCACTTCCTAGAACCGCAAAAACATTACAGTACCGTGTCGTCTCTATGTTGCTCTTTGGAAACCGGATGCATTCAACACACCTGTAGAAGATGATCCAAGAGGCCTGAAAGAAATCAAAAGAGTGCAATTGGCTTGAAAAAACATTTTTGTCGGATCCTGTTACTAAAGATTAGATATATCAGGTTTGGTCGAATATAAAGAGACCTCTATGTAGTCGAAGAGTAGAGTGGAAGCTTGAAAACTGAAAACGACATCTGTAAAAGATTCCAGGGATGAGATGAAGTAAATCTGAAGAATGCGCTATTCTTGAAACTGGATTCTGAGCTCAATGACACCAGCAAATGTCAGTTTCTGACACTTTTCCCCTCTTCAGACATGTCTTTGGCTTCCATGAGACGCCAACTTGTTCAACTGCAATAGACACTATTGACACTCAGAAAGGGCATTCAGTGGCAAAAGACGACTTGGTGTTCTTGGCTGGAATGGCAGTTTTCGTGGAAAAGCTGTACACCAAAGATCTTAAAGACTTTGTACATTTTTCACATCTTGCTTTGACATTGGGAAGGTTGATTATGGAGTGCATGGCCCGTTGCAGCTGGTAGTGGTTTCAGCGCTCAAACTCAATATTTCGGACAATACAACTGCGTAATTGAGCTCGCAGGAATGACACAAATCCAACGCTCTTTTCAGCTTTTCTAAAAGACGAATATGGAGCTAATTAGTTACCGGTTGTATTTCCCATATGAAGCTAGAATGATGTGCATGAAACAACTAGCAATACTGTGCAGTCCAACTCGCTCTGTATTTGAGCTACTGCATTTCTGAAAAGTGCGTTTGATTCAGGATCTAACTCTCAATACAATCGTACCAATAATACGTGTCCAATCTTCTAAAACAAACTAATACGTATTGATACGAACATGGATATCAAATATTTTGTTGGGACTAATTGAACTTTGTTGAGCGAGCACTTGTGACGGTAGAAGACGCAATTTTGATGATATCAGAGCTCTGTAATTTGCATTCGACTCAGAGAATTGCTCCAAATACAACTGTACCAATCCCATCCCCATCGGACCTCATTCCAGCTAGAAACACCCATCCGTATTCTACCTGTATTAACGAGATGGAGTTACGCTTCAAAATGTTTAAAAAAAAGTTGCTCTCAATTAATGTCGGAAATGAGTCCATTTTAGGCATGCCATCCTTTACGGGAAAACAGTGTCAATAGCCGTAAGTCGTCCAAATCTGATCCGAATTTGATTTTGAGAGCGATCACGTGATTACCTGACAGCGAAGAGTCCCAATCACAAGCCATCCCTTTCATTACCTGTAACGGTCGCAAAAATCTTGCCAACCTCACCTGTCAAAAACTTCAATCTCTAAAACCTTATTGTCTCCTGAGACTCAAAAGGGAGTCACCCGGTCACGTGAACAGAGCTAAACTTTCGAGTCACCTTGAGTCACCTGCACTTTTCCCCGTAACACATCTTGTACCCTCTCTAACTATCCCAGACAGTGCTATGACGACAGAAAAAACTGTAACGGCCGACATTGAGAGTGTGGCAAGTGTGCTGAGTCCCTCCGAGGACCTCTCGCAATCCAAAAGCGATGTCAAAGTGGACGACGACGGATACCCTTTGCCAGACCAGGGAAGAGCATGGATAGCAATGATTGGAGCCACTCTCGGTCTGTACACGTCGTTTGGTTACATCAACGTTGTCGGGCTGTTTGAGGCCTACTATCTGCACCACCAGCTGTCGCAGTACTCTGCCTCTACCGTTTCGTGGATCACGTCGTTGCAGGCCTTTATCTTGCTGGGAAGCGGAGTGGTTACTGGACGGCTGGTGGAAATGTACGGACCGCGCAAAGTGGCCATTGTGGGCACCGGCTTCACCGTGCTGGGCATCATGACCACGTCTGTGTCGAAACAGTACTACCAGTTCATTTTGGCCCAGGGTATCTGCACGTCCATCGGCAACTCGTGCGTCTACTACGCGTCCATCGTCAGTTGCAGCACCTGGTTCAGACGCCACAGAGCCGTGGCAATGGGAATTGTGGTTGCCGGGTCGTCTGTCGGTGGCCTGACGCTGCCGTTTGTGTTCTCTAACCTCCAGCCCCGAATCGGTTTCCCCCAGACGGTCAGAGCTATCGGCTTCATCATGCTGGGCGCATGTGTCATCTGCTGCGTGTGCATTTCGTCGAGAATCCCGCCCAACCAGCAGCTGCGAAAACAGTTCTTCTCCTTCGACTCGGAGGTGCGCAAGCCGCTGTCGTCGCTGTCCTTCTGCCTCATGATCGCCGCCCTCTTCTTCTCCTACTGGGGTCTGCTGGGAACCATGGGCTACCTCTCCACCCACGCCATAGCCCACGGAGTCAAGCAAAAAACCGCGTTCGACATGATTTCCATCTACAACGCGGCCTCTGTCATCGGCCGAATCGGCCCGGGATTTGCCGCCGACCGCTTTGGCACCTACAACCTCCACGCAGCCTCCTGCTTCCTCTGCGGAATTCTCATCTTGGCCTGGTGGATCCCTGCCAACTCCACAGGCAGCATTCTGGCCTTTGCCGGCGTTTTTGGCTTCGCCACGGGTCCTTACACTTCGCTGTTTGCGGCTCTGGTGGCGGATATCACTCCCCCTGCCGAAATCGGACGCAGACTGGGTGTCGTGACCTTTTTCGTTTCCTTTGCCGCTCTCACAGCCATGCCAATTGCTGGAGCCACCCTCAACAAGGAACACACCAAGTTTGTGGGTCTCCAGGTCTTTACTGGCGTCACCATGCTGGTCGGAGGCTGCTTTGTCATTGCCAGCAAACTGGCTGCTGGAAACAAGTGGCTCGACAAGTTTTGAAGAGGAAGAGATTGAAATGTATATAAAATCAGTAATAAGACGAATGAGATGCTTAGAATAGATGGCCTGAAATTTCCCATCAACCACAAAGTAGTTGAAGCTGAACAAAAAATTCACCAACATGTAGCAATTATCACTTTGGCCAGTTGTAAAGCATCCCCATAGCAACACTTCTGGTCAGATGTGTCGCATCCTTTTGCTCTATTACCTCTACAACATGTCTACACTACAATATCACACTACAGTCTCGCTCTAGGCATCATTTTCATACGTGATTGTCATATGCGTCGTTTATTTGGAGTCGGCAGCAAGCTTCTCAGCCTTGGAGATGGCCTCCTCGATACCGCCAACCATGTAGAAGGCAGCCTCGGGAAGGGCATCGTGCTTACCGTCAAGAATCTCCTTGAAAGATCGGACAGTGTCCTTGAGGGAAACAAGTCGTCCCTCAAGACCAGTGAAAACCTCAGCGACGGTGAAGGGCTGAGACAGGAATCGCTGGATCTTTCGAGCTCGCTCGACGGTCAGCTTGTCAGTCTCGGACAGCTCATCCATACCAAGAATGGCAATGATATCCTGAAGAGACTTGTAGGCCTGGAGGGTCTGCTGGACGTTAGAGGCAACATCGTAGTGCTCCTTTCCGACAACATCGATATCCAGAAGTCGAGACTTGGAATCAAGAGGGTCGACAGCGGGGTAGATACCAAGCTCGGAAATAGATCGGGACAGCACAGTGGTGGCGTCAAGATGGGCGAAGGTGGTAGCAGGGGCAGGATCGGTCAAATCATCGGCAGGCACGTAGACGGCCTGGACGGAAGTGACGGAACCCTTCTGGGTGGTGGTAATTCGCTCCTGGAGGGCACCCATATCGGTGGCCAGAGTGGGCTGGTAACCGACAGCGGAGGGAATTCGACCAAGCAGAGCGGACACCTCGGAACCGGCCTGGGTGAATCGGAAAATGTTGTCAACGAAGAGCAACACATCCTGACCCTCCTCGTCTCGGAAGTACTCGGCAATGGTCAGACCAGTAAGGGCGACTCGGGCTCGGGCTCCGGGAGGCTCGTTCATCTGTCCGAAAACGAGAGTCACCTTGGACTCTCCCTCAAGGTTGATGACACCAGTCTCAATCATCTCTCGGTAAAGATCGTTACCCTCTCGGGTTCGCTCACCGACACCGGTGAAGACGGAGAAACCACCATGGGCCTTGGCAATGTTGTTAATCAGCTCCTGGATGAAGACGGTCTTTCCGACACCAGCACCACCGAAGAGACCAATCTTACCACCTCGGGCGTAAGGGGCAAGGAGATCGACAACCTTGATACCGGTCTCGAGGACCTCAGCAGTGGTAGACTGCTCGGCGAAGGAAGGAGGCTCGGCGTGAATGGGGAGGTACTTGGAGGCCTCGATGGGTCCACGCTCGTCAATGGGCTCACCACAGACGTTGATAATTCGACCAAGGGTACCTCGGCCGACGGGGATAGTGATGGGGGCACCAGTGTCAGCGACGGCGGTACCTCGGACAAGACCCTCAGTACCGTCCATAGCAATGGTTCGGACGGTGTTCTCACCGAGATGCTGAGCAACCTCGAGGACGAGCTTGCCCTCGCCGTTACCACGCTCGATGGTCAGGGCGTTGAGAATAGCGGGGAGGTTATCCTGCTCGAACTGGACATCCTGTAGTTAGTATTTGTTAAAAAGAAGATGATGGAAAAAAGAAATGCGCAAGGACAGAGGGCGAACGACATGGTGATGACGTGTGTGACGCATCGTCAACAGACTGGGTCGCATCAAATTGTCGTACACGTCGTCGAATGTCGTCGAACGTCTGTGGTCGGGGTTGCGGAAATGTTGTCGTCGAGAAAAATGTGTCGAATAATAGCAGCAAGCAAAAGCCCACTCTGTCGTACTTACAACAACGGCACCAATGACGGTTCTGGGGTTAGTGTGTGTTTGTGGGGGGGGTGTATTTTGAATCGTAGACGATGGGTGGAGGGTTGTGTGTGTGCACTGTGTAGTGCTGCACTGCGTTCTGTGCTGTCATTGGCTGGTCCCAAAGCCCGAGCTTATTGGTTCCGAGCGAAAAAAAAGTGCCAGCACAGAAAGAGCGGGCACAACGTGGCCATCAGAATCGCACACGCTAAGACAGCAACGTGGCCCGCAAGCAGACGCCTGTAGAATGTCCATTGCGTGTGTATTACTGCGATTGCTGCTGAGATTGTTGCTGTAGCGATTGAGGCGAATTGAGCACTGTAAGCGCAAATCGTCCATCAGCCATCACATCGACATCGTCACCAGCCAATCCGCGCCGCCACGTCGGCGCCACCGCCGCTGCTGTCGCCTCCACCATCCAATCCAATTGGGCTTGTCCATATCGTTTGTGTAACATACCTGATCTTACCAGAGCCGGCGCCGGCGGAAGAGGCCATACCTCGGAAGGGGGCGTTGAAGACTCGGTTGTTGGCCTGAGCCACCTTGAAGGCCGAACGAGAAAGTCGGGGGATCAATCTAGGAAGGACCATTGTGTTCTTTCGTGCCTGTTAAAAAGAGGAGCTTCTCTGTGTGTGTAACAGTGTGTTCTCTGGCTAGAGGCTAACGGAGGAAGAAAAAAGAGAGGAAGCGACACGAGATGAAAAGGTTGTAGCAAAATGGAGCTGGGAGCAAACCCAGCCAATCAGCGTGCAGCCTCGTCTTTGCCAAGCGTATTTTGAGGACGTGTGTAAATACTGTCATGCATGATAAACAAGGAACCTTGCAACCTTGGGACACACCGTGGGAGCTATCTCGGAGGTAGTGCTCGGTGTGCTGGCCGTCTGTCTGTGGAAAGTGGCCGCTTTGTGACATGGGTCGTGTGCGCAATTTTGCAGTGGACTCAGAACTGAAGCCAGATTTCCCATTGCCCATCTGAGGCGCCCACAATGACCCGATCGCGCTCTGCGCCATTTCAAATTGCTCTTTACGCCCGAAACCCAAAATGCCAAATCTGCGGAGGCTTGTATTTTCGTGCGGTTAGGGAAGCAAATGTTTGGCGAGCTCTGGGGGCCGAAGCAGACTAGCTACAGCGCTGGAAATTGCGGCAATGGCAAGCAGCGGATCTGTTCATGTCCCCAGCTGCTTTTGGCGGCGCCAGCGGCTCTACTCCGCGTGTTGGGGCCCCACTTTCAGCCTCTCCTGCTTCCAGTGCACTTCCTCCCGACCTAGCCCGGATGTGCATGTTAACACCCGGGTCCATCTAGCCGTGGGAGTGGCCAGATTTGTATGGGGTATGGGGGCAACGGTGCGACGGTTTTTGGAGGGTTTGGATGGGTCTGACGGGGACGTGGATGGGCGTATATATAGGACCGTTGGTTTATGTGGGAACGGCTCAGGTGAGGTACGTAATATACAGCCGGAACAGAATATTTGCGAATATTTGCGAATACGCACTTTTGAGATTTTTTGGCTTGCGAGAGTCGTCGAGCTGCCGACTCGGCATCGTGCCACGTGACGCCACATCACCATCACCACTGCCATGGTGGCCACGTCATCTGAATGCTACGTAGACTACCTCGGATTTAGTGAACTTTGTTGGGGTGGAGGTGTGGCAGTTACAGGCCGCAATTGCCGGGTTATTCTGATTTTAGAACCGGATTCGAAACCGCCTGGGTGCACTGATTCTGCTGGTGTCCTCAGCTAGTCTCTATCGCAACTAATGGCCGACTTGTAGTGGTCTCTTCGGGTCTCTTCCCCACTGTTTACGCCAACCATAAATTCCACCCAACCCAACTTTTTCTTTTGAATGAAAAATACAAAAAATACGTGTACACTTTAACCCTGTGAAATACTCAGTATTGAGTACAGAGAGTACAGTATTCATTCTTGTATTCAGAAGACCATACCAAGTAGCAACGTGGCAAACCCACAATCACAAAAAACAGTCGTCAGAAACGTAATTTTAACACGCAACGCCACAACACACTCTCGCTCTTGTCGTCCAAATGCCACAAGAGCCACCCCTCGTTCGCTGACTAAGCAAACTATAACCGGATCATCAGACAGCACACACGACACCTACCCACTAAACCCCACAACACAATGCCTGTCGGAAAAGTAAAGTCCGTGATTTCAGGCGACACAATCGTGCTCTCCGGACCCAACGGCGCCGAGCGCCAGCTGTCTCTCGCCCACATCCAGGCTCCCCGTCTCTCTGTCAACGAGCCCTACGGCTTTGAGGCTCGAGAGGCTCTACGAACGCTTCTGGTGGGCAAGCAGGTCAAGTTTGACGTCACCTACAACATCAATGGCCGCGAGTACGGTGATGTGTCCGCTCCCATCTTTGAGTCGCTCGTGGTGCGAACGCTGCAGCAGGGAGGAGCCAAGATCCGTGACGGCGCTCTGGAGCGACTGGACGAGGAGCACGAGGACTATGTGGCGTCTCTGCAGGCGGCCCAGAAGGAGGCCGAGATCGCCAAGCTCGGCGTGTGGGCCGACAACGTTAGGGCGCCCGCCACCTTCCAAAACGTGGCATCTTTCGAGGATGACGGCCACAACGCACCCCTCGACGTGGCCAAGGACGCCGCGGCGGCCAAGAAGTACAACGCCATCGTGGAGAAGGTCATTTCCGGCAACAGACTCATTGTGCGGGTCATTGTGTCGCCCGGCGTGCACCTCAACCTGCCCGTGTCTCTCGCAGGCATCACCACCCCGCGGTCGTCCAGTGCCACTGCCGCCGCCGAGCCCTGCGGAGACGTGGCACGTGACTTTGTGGCCCTCCGTCTGCTGCAGCGATCCGTGCAGCTCGCCTTTGCCACCTTTGCGCCCAACGAGGTGCCCCTGGTGACCGTTGTCCACCCCGCCGGCGACATTTCAGAGCACCTGCTGTCGGCTGGCCTGGCCTCCGTCAACGACCACCACGTGGTGCACATTGGAGCCGAGCGAGCCGGCAAGCTGCGCCAGCTCGAGAACCAGGCCCGCCAGCAGGGCCTCAACATGTGGAAGGGCCTCCCTGCCGCTGCTGCCGTCACACCTACTGTGTCGGGTCTGGCTGTGGGCAAGACCACTTCTGCTGTCATCTCCAAGGTCGTGTCAGCCGACACCCTGGACGTGCACGTGGGCGACAAGGACGTCTGCGTGCAGCTGGCGTCTGTGCGAGCACCCCGAAAGAACGACCAGCCCCAGTGGGCCGCTGCTGCCAAGGAGTACGTCCGAAAGAAGTACATTGGCAAGACGTGCGATGTGCTGGTGGAGGCTGTGCGAGCCGCTACGGATCAGTTTGAGGAGCGGCCTCTGGTGACCGTCACCGTCGACGGCCACAACATTGGCGCCGAGATCATTCGAGCTGGCTACGCCACCGCGATCCGCCACGGCAAGAACACCGCAGACCGGTCGCCGCACTGGGACACGCTGGTGGAGCAGGAGCAGGAGGCACAAAAGGCCAAGGTCGGTCTGCACGGCACCAAGGAGCCCGCTCCGGACCGAACCGTCAACGCCTCAGAGAACCTCGCCAAGGCCAAGAGCCATCTGTCGACTCTGCAGCGACGAGGCCGAATCCCCGGCGTGGTCGACTTTGTGTCGTCTGCCTCTCGGTTCAAGATTGTCAGCGACCGGGAAAACATCAACTTGACCCTGGTTCTGGCTGGCCTCAACGCCCCCAAGACTTCCGAGCCCTTTGGAGAGGAGGCACGTGAGCTGGCTATCCGAAAGTTCAACCAGCGAGACGTCGAGTTCACAGTGCAGGGCACCGACCGGCTGGGTAACTTCATTGGTCACCTGTACCTGCCCAACGACAAGGAGCCTTTCTCCGTGAGTCTGGTTGCTGCTGGCTTTGCTTCCACCTTCATCCAGGCCCAGGAGACGTTTGCCCACGAGCTGGAGGACGCCGAGGCTGCCGCCAAGAAGGCCCTCAAGGGTATCTGGAAGGACTTTAAGGAGAGCGACGGCGCCGTTGAGGAGCTGGCCACATCAACAGGCAACCTGTCTGTCAAGGACGGCTCTCCTGCTGCTCCCGTGGTCCCCGACTACATTGACGTGACTATCACCAACATCAACCCTGACGGCTCCATTGCCTTCATCAACGGTAGCGTGGGTGCTGCTCTTACTAAGCTGGAGGCCGATATGACTTCGTTCAACCTCGCTTCTGCCAACTCCTCCCAGTTTTCTTTCGCCTCGGGCCACCCCAAGAAGAATGAGCATGTGACTGTCAAGAGTCCCAAGAACACTTTTGTCCGAGCCCAGGTGCTCAACTTTGACAAGGCGTCCGGCAAGTACACTGTGCTGCTGATTGACTCTGGCAAGGCCGTCACTGTGTCTCTGGCCCAGCTACGACCTCTGCAGCCCCAGTTTGGTATCTCTAAGATTCCTGCTGCGGCTAAGCAGACCTCCCTGGCCTTCATCCAGGCTCCCCCGACCGGTGGAAACGGCTACCTTGAGGACTATGTTAGCCTGCTGAAGAAGGAGATTGAGGGTGCCCAGCTGGTGGCCAATGTTGTTTCTGCTGGCAATGTGATTCTGTTCACCATTGACTCCAAGGGACCTGAGGACTCTGTTAACTCCTTTGTTATCGAGGACGCCTATGCCTTCATCAAGCCTCGTCTGGATGCTGCTGAGCAGAACCCCACCTGGGCCCCTACTGTGGCCAAGCTGCGAGAGCTGGAGCAGGCTGCCAAGGTGGATCGAGTTGGAATCTGGGAGTTTGGCGATGCTGTTTATGATGATGAATAAGCAGGGCTATCTGCATATATTTTATTGATTTTGGAAAAAACGTCACAGGCAGCGCGACCCAATGTGGACGAGTGTCGGGATGAGCTAGAGCGATCTTGGTAGCATGGACAGATGTGATGATCTCGAACTGGTTGTCTCCTTCGTTTTCCGGGGTTTTAAGGTTCTGTATAAAAGCCTAATCTACTGCCCCAACATGCAATCTCCCAATATGACATTTACAATAGCCATATCACCCCATGCTGCCACTCGAACTGATACCTGATCTATGTGATCATCTAGATATCCAATCGCTGGTTAACCTGTCACAGACAAACCGAGAGTGGCAAAGTCTCATATCGGATCTAGACTTCAAAAACGTGCTGCAAAAACACTGTCCTTGGTATGAGCTGGACCGATCGCCTCGATCCTCGTGGCTGCAATGTGCCATTGTGTTCCTGGCTAGAAAAACCTGCTCACTGGATACAATCACAAAGCCCATGTTGCAAACCCGACAATGGCCAGTTACCGCTGACGCCTCTCTTCCTCTTCCCCAGGACTTTGAGTGTCTCTCCCTGACCAAAGACGATCCTATGGTTGCTTTTGGACAAAGTGTCGACGTCACAGAATCAACCTTAGTGTTTCCGCAGCTGCATTGTCAAGTTGAATTGACTGCGTCTCAGGTTGGCACTGCAGATGGCCGCAGGGAAAGCAGGGACACAGATACCAACCCCGACATCTACACCAGCACCTGCGGAATCAGCCTAAAGGTGCCCAATTGGAGGGACATTCACGTGAAGGAATCGTCGTCGCCGCAGGTGCTAGTTCTGATGCTGACTTGGGGGTTTGGGAGACCCACGTTGCTAGTCAAGTACCGAGATAGCGAGGGATTGGAGCCTGACTACAAGAGCGACGTGCTGGGACAATTGGACCACGCCTATGTATGTGGCAGCCATGTGTTTGTGCGGCGAGTTCAGAATTGGACATATATTCTTTGCGGCCAAACATTCCAGCTTGTCTGTCACTCGTCTGGCGAACATCTGGACTACGTCTCGTCGCTGCTGACCTGGGACGGACTGCTGATTTACTTTGGCAACCACAGCACCAAGACGATACACAAAGACATGTGCGAGGATCAAGATGGTTCAGGACATGCCCGCATCCGGAAAAGTTTGTCTCGCTCGTGGCTGGCTTCGGCCGACCGTATATATAGCGTTGTTCAGAGCCGTAATTCGCGGTATGCCGTGCTGTGGGACGTGACCAGGCACGTGAGTGGCGTGTGGGACCTGGCAACCAACGAGTTTATGAAAAGGCCGTATTTTGGAACGGGCCAAATGTTGGTTGTGGTTGGTTTGAGCGGAGGAGAGGTTCATTGGTGGGGGTTTTCCCTCGATTTTTTCCGTGCTCACTTGAAACAGAACCATGGAGTGGAACTGGATATTGAGGAGGACACGGGGTACGATGATTTGGGGTGATGAGAGGGTGGACACGGTCAATGAAGTCTGACACAACATTTTGGAACGACTACACAAAACATCCTAATGCAACCAGAACAAATTCTGGCGAAGTTCTGGCCGACCATCGAAACCAGCACCATCTGTCGAAACGTTTGGTATCAGATCATGGAAGACTGCAATGGAGTTCGCCAACCCCCGTTTGAGGCATGCTCTACATAATCACACCAAATGGTCAATGCAACGATAACCCTAGAGAAGATGCGATTTACCTTTTCAAGAAAATATCAATGTCTGGCTTCTGCTCGTTCCAAGAGAATTCCCTGATCCTCCATTTGTGCGACTCCACACAATCGAAAGAAGGACTAATTTGTTGTCACTATCTTGACATTTCTACCGATGTCAGCCCTCTACCAGTCCTTACTGCTCTTCTTCCTCACCCCAATAAAATACTCAGTGAGACAACTCAAACCGAGAATCAGAGTTGTTCCAGCTTTTTTACTTGATCCCTTTTGAGTCGATTCAGTTCTCTAGCTGAGAGCGTGGTCTAGGCCCTGATAGGTTTTCAATCTTTTGCTACTTTTATGGAGCCATATTTACAGCTACAGTCTTCTTCCAGCAGTGTATTTCACTCTTGCTATGCCTGACAATACCGCACTTTTATCAACTCTACAACAATCTGGGTCCGCACTCCACTAGTGTTTCAGTGCTAACACATATCACCCATATCGACTCTACAGCAACCAATCACACTCGCACTCGATCA
This sequence comes from Yarrowia alimentaria, assembly GCA_900518985.1. NCBI lineage: Eukaryota > Fungi > Ascomycota > Dipodascomycetes > Dipodascales > Yarrowia > Yarrowia alimentaria. The sequence goes on from ULGN01000003.1 coordinate 959,187, forward strand.
TTCGTAGCTTCATTAAATTATGTTTTGTGAGGTTTTCACTTTTCGGGGGTGGTTCTCAAAAAGTGAGTGGGGCAGTGATAGCCCTCGTTTGAGACAAAGTAGTTCTGGTGGTAGTCTTCGGCGTCCCACCAGTTCTGAATGGGTTGGATTTTGGTTGCGATTTTGTTCTTGAACCAGCTGTTTTCCAAGCCGGCTTTGATGTTTTCAGCGGCCTCGAGCTGCTCCTGGTCGTGGGTGAAGATGGCAGACAGGTACTGGGTTCCAATGTTGCGCTCGCCCTGTCCGTCAGCCTGGGTGGGGTCGTGGATTTTGAAAAAGAAGTCAATCAGCTCGTTGTACGACACCTTGGTGCTGTCGAAGGTGACCTGCAGACACTCAATGTGTCCCGTGATTCCAGAACACACTTTTTTGTAGTCTGGGTCCGATTTGTGGCCTCCAGAGTATCCCACCTTGCAGTCCACCAAGCCTTTGTCGCCGTAGTGCTTTCTGAACATGTGTTCTATTCCCCAGAAACATCCTCCTGCAACGGTCAAAATGTCTTTCTTGTCGTTTCCAAAGATGATTGTGGGAGACGTTGTGGCGACTTTGGGGAGCTGTGAGTTGGATTCGGATACTGTCATGGTTATAAGATGCTGCTGTGTGTTTTCAAGTCGCTCAAAAAGGTGATCAATAAGTAGTGATTATTTTCATGACTGTATATTGAGTTTCATGATCGTGACTCGGGTAAACTTTATTGGCAACATCGAGGGGAAAATATGTCTATTTGAAGGGACCCGAACTCACTTTATCGAGATCCTGAAAAGTGCATTTGGTGCAGATTCCAGAGATAAATCGACTGATTTACTTTTTATGTTAATTTGTCTATTATTAGTCGAGTTGAAGCCCCCATTTACATCTCCTTTTTTGGGGACTGCATGAGTACATGGTTATCGTCATGTCATGTGATATTCGCTTAACGTTAAATAGAGAAAAACGAAGAAAAATCAGATTCCCTGGTGAAACAAAAATGAGCGGGTTGTGTCACAAGTGAGATTTGCGGATGTGTTTGAAATTTGATTCTGAAGAAAACGCACTCTTTTGATTTTTAATATCTCTTCTGGATCTTCTTCAAAGTTTGATATTAGGATGTGAACCAGGTATCTGGAGGTATTCCGTACAAAGTAGCTATTCTTGATTGAAAAGTTTATGGATAATTAACAGCTATTTTAAGATCACAATATGATTCTGAAACAGATGCACTTTTCAGATTATCGAAATCTCCTCCCTAAGAATAAATTGTTGGACTAAACTTTTGGACCCAAAAACTTGAAAAAAACAATATTTTTCTCTTATATGATCCAAAATCTTCCAAATCGAGTGGAATCAACTATTTTCAAAATGTTCAGCTGCCAGTTCATATACTGGTTTTTGAATATCTCTCAAAACCACGATTTTCGCGGACTTTTGTAAAAATCAAGAATCTATTGAAGCACATTTTTTAAGTGTATATTCTGGTCCCTTGGCCCAGTTGGTTAAGGCGTCGTGCTAATAAGAAATAGCAACTTTGCAACGCGAAGATCAGCAGTTCGATCCTGCTAGGGACCATCTTTTTTGAAGAATGAACTAGATTTTTTGGAAACAAATGCATCGAATATTTTTGTATAATGATTCTGAAAATCACAGTGTTGTTTGTTTTCAGGTAGTGTTTGTATTCATCGAGTTAGGGTGGTGCTATGTTATGTAGGGATGTTACGTAAGAATACTGCAAATGTAAAACAATAAATGACTGAATTGTGGGAAATCTAAAGAGTGCATTTTGTTTCAAATTCAATTCTAATTATAGTGGTACTACTTAAAGAGCTATTTGATTAATGTGTGTTGTTTTAGATTATCTAGTGTGGATGGCATTCTGGAGAGTGTAGTGTGTGATAGGTATCAACCCCAATGCAGGCTCTTCACAACTCGTACGGTAACAAATATGAACTGGTATTTTTGTAAGCCCCTTGTCTGTATCATAAGCCTTATTTATTTCTCAGTTTACCAACAAATGACTGGTTACAGTGATGCATCACCCCCTTCCATATGTTTGCACCGCAACACGAGGAGACCACATGACGAACAAACTGCCCAAAGAGATGGTGGTTCCGAACAGCATATTACCAACTACCCCCTTTCCATAATATACAAGGCCTGTCCTTTTGTCTGTATACCCATCGCTTGTGTAAAAAAACTCTGTTGATAAACTTCAAGATTAGGTCTTGATTACGCAGGTTCTGTATCAACACAAAGCTTACCTCCAAACATCGTAACGTGGCAATGATCGCGGGGGCTCCTGGGGTTTGGGATGTACAGCACAAAAATGATTTGATACCCTATCAATATCCTGCCTTTGACACACTGATCTTTAGCCTACTTCCTGCTCCCCATGAGTCAGCACAAGCTATACCAATTAAGGTGGGCTGTTTGTGCACTCCCTAATTGGGTTCGTATCTGTGTATATATAAGGTCCCCAGATCTCTCACCCACTCCTCTTCTTCATCACCCTAACTACAACAACATTACACCAGCAACTTGAGTTGAGTACAGAATGACACCCACGTCTCTACCTCCAACAACCCACGATGATGACACAGGACAAAAACTAGGATTCCCACTCCCCGCTGACCTAACGCGGGGGATATGCTGACGACTAGCTGACGACACGCTGACGACAAGCTGACAACACGCTGACGACATGCCAAGTTGAGTATAGAATTACACCCACATTTCTACCTCCAACCCATGATGATGACACAGGACAAAACTAGGATTCCCACTGCCCGCTGACCTAACGCGGATGACATGCTTCCCACTGCCTGCTGACCTAAGGCGGATGATGTGCTTCCCATTGTCCGCTGACCTAACGCGGAGGATACTTCCCGCTGATCTAACGCGGAGGATATGCTGACGACACGCTGACGACACGCTGACGACACGCTGACGACCGGAAGTCAGCCACGTTCCGCACTCTTTCGCCATCTTGAACATCGACCTGACTGACTTCCCTCCCTTTTTTGAGTGAGTATCCAGTCACCGACACAGAGGAGAGACAAGAGAGAACTGTTGCACGAGCTATTACAAAGAGAGTGGGGTTGATGTCCAGGCCAGGCGTCAATCTTATTATTGATGTAATCTTTCTGCGACTGGTGGAATGACAGTTGTGTTGAGATCCTGGCCAGGTATCGAACCACCTGACATTGTCACATCTCGTTTCAGGCTTCAGCTGTGTTTTGGTATCCAGGCCGGGTACCATCTACACAGCTAAAGCCTGAGTTCCCCTTCATCCAACAACCACTCCCCGTTCCTACTAACCAAGTTACCTCCATACCTGGAAAATCAAAAAAAAGCCGAGAAGCGGCGGCCTGCAGCCCATCTGTAGGTCGTCGCTTCAAGTCTTTGGCAGGTGCGAATGTGCCTGCCAAAGAGCGATCCTAGTCTGCTGCTGGTCCCAAAAAAAAATAAAAATAAAAATAAAAAAAAATAAAAAAAATAAAAAAAAGATCTCCGGACAGAACGTTCGCCAGCTTCAGAAAGCCCACGAAACTTGCCTTTTTCGTGGGCTTGATCGTGCTTATCTGATTTATTTAAGGTTAAGGTTACTTCCTAATTGGGACTGATAACCGATTTGATATCCCCATAAGTCCCCACAGCCCCCCACAGCCCCCCACGGGCCTCTACAACCTTCCACAGGGTTCCACAGGGTTCCACAGGCTTCCACAGGCTTCCAGAGGCTTCCAGAGGCTCCCACAGCCCCCACTCTCTGGTTCTTTGCTGGATTGTCCCCCACCTTTACATGGCGCCCCCACTGGTCTTGGTTGAGTGTGCACATGTTTCAGATGATTAATCCGGTTTCGGATACTTTTGGTTCCAGGTTTCAGGTCCCAACGGCTTCGGGAGCTTCTTGTGGTACCTTGATCCAGATGGGATCCTGGTTTCAGGTACCAACGGTCGGCTGTTTGTTTCGGTACCTGGATTGAGAAACCAACAAGGCCAGTCACATGCTTCTGTACCTTTACCAGACGCGCGTACCTGTTTCAGGTCCCAATACGAGCGAGTGTGCCTGTTTCAGATTTCCAAACAAACTCCACTACCTGGATTCAGGCACCCAACGGTGTCCTTACTTGTTTCGTACCTTGCATCAAGCGTCAGTGCCTGTTTCAGATCTCTATACTAGCTTCTGTTCGTGGATTCAGGCACCAATATGGTTGGGTGCTTGTTTAGGTACCTTAATCTAGGCACCAGCCGGGTCGGGTACTTGTTTTCGTACCTTGTTTGAAGCGACGGTAATTGTTTCAAGTTCCAATACGAGTTTTGGTACCTGTTACAGTTATCTATAAGAGCCACAGTTCCTGGATTCAGGTACCAACGGCGGCGGGTGCTTGTTCTCGCACCTGAATCTAGGCACCAACTGGGTAGGGCCTTGCTCTCCTACCTTATTTCAGACACTATCGAGTTCGGTTATTTATTTTTGTACCTGAATTCAGGCACCAATAGGCTCGGGTACCTGTTTTCGTGCCTGTTCCTGAGTCCAGGCACCAACTGGGTCTGGTCTTGCCTTCGCTGACTATAGTATAGTCGATACAACCATGGCGTTTACGTTGACTTTTGGTTGGTTTCACTACATAATCCTACTTAAGCCATCGCAGAGTCACTCCTCAGGTGCAATCACCCCTCAGATTCAATCACCCCTCGGATTCAATCTCCTCTCGTCATACATTTCTTAAATAATATCCCCAACCCAACAGTCTTCTAAGAAACTGCCCTAAACATATCTCTCTTGGTAATCGTCCGTGGCAGCTTTCAGAATATCGTCAATGAACGGCCGCTCCTGGGGATCGACCACAAGACACTTTTTGACCAGAGATTTCAGCTGGTCAGAATACTCCGGACTCAGAGGCATAGTGAAATGGCCGTTCATGATTGCCAGATTCAGAGAAGCGCCCGTCTCGTTTGTCTGGTGCTCAAAAGGCGATGTAAAGTACATGAGCGTGTAAATGGTGCAGCCCAGAGACCACACATCGACTCGCTCGTCGATATGAGCTCCTGTCTTTACGTCAAACAGCTCTGGAGCGCGGAATGGCATGGAACACTGCTCGGCAGCCATGTCTTGCAGCTCCAGCGCCTTTTGACGCGAAGAAACGTCCAGTCTGGCACGTGAACACGACCCCAGATCCATCAGAATCGGTCTGCCGTTGTCAGAAAGCATAATGTTGGCGGGCTTGATGTCTCGGTGTGCGTATGGAACCAGCTCCGATAATTGCGTCGCGTTGGACGTATTGTTGAGCTCGTCGGCCGCAACCAGCCCCTGCTCCTCGTCGTTTCCAATTCGGTACGAGTCGTCGCCCGAGAACCCGCCTTCGCCGTGGTGGCCGCCATCTTCAGGGAAACCGTCGCCGTGGGAACCGTCGCCATGGTTACCGCTGCCGCCGAACACGGCAGACGCTCCACCCCCGATTCTATGCTGATGCAGAGCCTTGATGGCCTGGCAGATTTCCACCACCAGCGCCATAAGCTCCTCCTCGGAAAAGTGCGTTCCATTCATCACGTGGTCATTGATGGCGTCCTGTAGGTTGCCATTTTTCAGATACGGCAGCAGAATGTACACCGACTTGCTGCCGTCCTCCTCCTGCTGCACTGAGCTGTCCACGTACTTGATCACGTACGGGCTGTCAAACGTCTTGTAGGCCTCCACCTCGCGCATAGCCGTCTGCACGCTCTCGGGGCCAAAAGGGCATCTGATCTTCTTGAGCGCATACAGCTCGTCTCCGCGTCCCTGTTGCTCCACAAGATACACAAAAGCAAAGCCTCCCTCGCCCAGTAATTTGCGGATTTTGAACGCCCGGTTGTTGATTTTCAGCTGCGGCGACGGAAAACATGATAGACACGTGGATAGCGTATACACCAGGTCTTTGATGTAGCTTGTCATGGCGTTAATGTGTTTGTGTAGCTGTAGATGTGATGGTGCAGTGGATAAGTGGGACATGCACAAATAAAGTTTGGTGGAGGCGCTGCCATGGGAGGGTAACTTGGTGTGTGGGTGATGAAAGGGGTTTTGTTATAGGTCGTGTTTCTGCGATTATGATTGCAGTTTCAGTAGTTTTGGTCCGGTTATATTTGGTTGGTTATTCGTGAAGTTGGCATGTGTGGTTGGGAGAGAGGTTAGGAGTACCTTTGGGGACTTCCAGATGGACGACTAAAAAGTATGCGGTTAAGTTTATGATTGACTCTGTGGTTTTTTTGAGAAGAGCGAGCGCCTGCGGTTATTTTGGTTGTTTTAATTTTCTTATACGACGAGTTTTGAGTGAGTTGGGTGCAGGTGCTTGAAACTGAGAATGTTGCTGTGGGCTTCTACATGATTTCGAGAAGCGATTAGAGGTGTAATAGTGATGATATTATAAAATTATAAAACTTATAGCTGATTGTTAGTTTGGAGTGGCCCTTGAGTGTGTGGTTCGAGAAGGAGTGTTTTGGGTATATAAGTTTGGTGTTCATGCTTTTCCTGGTGTTCTTTTCAACTATTTGTCACTTTGTTTGGTATCAATGTGCTCCTACTGTCAATTCAGATCGAATGCACTCTTCAGAACCCTTGCATCTCTCCTCTGACTCGTTTCATATGTCACCTTGAGCTTCTTCTGGTCAGCATCTGCATGTCCACTTATCATGACTAATCGAACCACTCTAATTTAAAGATATCATGTCATTCTCGTTGTCCATCTGTTGACTTTCTCTTACGTCACTTTACTGTTCTGTTGCCCTCTTCACTTCTCCTATATTTCCCAGTTACTGTACTTAACATACATCCCCTATTTAGACAACATAAGCAATGATCTGATAATCTTCATATTCACAAACATCGACACAAAAACAACAACACACCATCACCCGACCCCCAGAAGTCCACCTACACATCTCCGTAGCCACAAAAACATCTACAAATCAAGTTATATCGATTCAACAAAAACACGTGTGAGACATGTCCATGTTAGGAAGTACCAGGGTTATGGTTGTCACAGTTGGTGAAAACCAAAAAACGCATTTAGATAGTGTTCCACTGACTCTATTGCTTCAAAAACTCAACTTTATACTCCCATTATCGATTAGAATTCACCCAGTCACTTTTTATTCAGATTACTTCACTTTTTAACAAGAGTCACGTGACACAGAAGCTATCATGCACATGCAATGATTTATTCGTTTTTAAGATTTGCGCCGATGGTTTAGTGGTAAAATCCATCGTTGCCATCGATGGGCCCCCGGTTCAATTCCGGGTCGGCGCAATTTGGTTACGGCCATATCCTGGTGAAAATACGGCTTCCCGTCCGATCAGCCATAGTCAAGCACCAGAGAGCCTAGTTAGTATTGTAGTGGGAGACCATACGAGAATCCTGGGTGCTGTAATCTTTTGCTTCGTGTATTCTTTTTGTTAATTTTGACATTTGATTCGATTGAGAAGGACAGTGATATGTTTTAGACGTCGATGGCAAGATTACTGTATGTACTCAAAACTTGGAGTACAGTAAACAGAGCAGGAAGCAGAACAGAGTCTGCCACAGGAACATTTGAGAGATTCTAAACAGTACAGCTTATTTAGAGCGCGATTATGAGTACAACAGTGTGCTTTAGGTACATATATCGCAACATCCGATGAAGCAGTGCAAAATGTCGAGAAATTGAAGCAAATGGAGTTGTTGAAAAAGTTGAGCCGAAGGAGCCACTTGAACAAAAAATTCAAGAGTGGTGATTGTTCACAATATATTTTCACATCATACGCAACCTGTGGTGTTTCGATCTGAGCACTATTCATCCAGATAATCCACACCAAACCATCTTTTTAATTTTTTGCATATTTCGTCATTTTTCGTAATTTTCCCCCCAAATCCCGATTCATCAGGTTCTCCACTTTTCTCCACCAGAACTAGATCCACTTGCCCGCACATTTGTTTTTCTGTCCACTTTGGAACAACTTTTCTTTTTCCACCCAGCCCTTCCCCACATTGGGGATTATGAGAGAGACAATGGCACGGCTTTAAACACACAACGAACAGCAATATGCACACGCGAGAGGTACCAATAGACGCGGCAGCCGATTCTGAACAAGGCGCACTCTTCATGAAGCTACAATACAAACACAGTCGTTTCTAGATGCAATATTTGATGTCACAGCCACCCTTCACTTTCAAATCTCGACAGCACACTCCACGGACCCTTGTAGTGGCTCAAAAGACACAAGAGCAGCATCACCGGAGTCGTGGTCTCACTCTGAGCAACATGTGCCTTTCTGATTTCCCAAAACTGCTCTGAATTTATCTCTGAAAGAGTCTGAAAGAGTCATGATGCCGTTCAGATAATAATTTCTCCGCCGACTCGCTTGTCGCTCGGTTCATCCATTTTGGCCCAAACCTAGCTTTAAGTTTGAGCGGCTCCCAAAACCGTAAAACCTAGTTTTAAACGCCCCAAAGTATATTTTTGTGGGGTTGAAGAAGTTTTTTTTTTAAAAAAGAAATAAAAGAAATAAAACTAATAAAAAATGATTTTTTAAAAACATTTACATTTAAAAACATCCTTCGACGCCTGATTTGATAATTGAAATTTCAAAAATTACCAAAAAAAGATAGAGAATAACTCAAAATTGCAATGGCTATAAGATCAAATTCTGGATCTATTGGTACAAATAAAAATATAGCAGAAAAATATCCTGATTACATAATACTCCACTGTAGTTGGAGATATCGGTAAAACGGCAGAACGAGCTAGAAAGCAGCCAGAAACAATAACAAACCTCCATTAAACTAATATTGAAATATTTAGTAGATAGCAAATTTTAGAAATTTTATTGAACAAATATTGGCCACAAAACATCCATGAACAGCATGTAGTGAAGAAGCATAGTAGAGTCTCAATAAATAGCCCAAAAAGAGACGTGGGGACAAGAAAAGTACTTCATGACAACGAGAAAGCAATCTCGAACCAAATGTAGTCTTCAGAATTCCCCTAAATCATTCTCAAAAAACTCGACATTCTTCCTTATCAAACCTACCTTGACAGTCACAAGAATACCAACACTTTTTATACAAAAATATACAGCAGGTTTATTACAAATCCAAAGAGTAAGTTTTGTTTCAAATTGAACCTTTATTCTAGAGATATTACTAAACAATATGTTAACCCACCATTCAGCTCTTCAGAGGAAAAATATAGAAATGAGAAAAAAGAATAACTCGTTCAGTATAAGAACAAATTACCGGATTTCGAATCAACTCAGCTCGGAATACGGTCCATCACAGTGAGTACTATGAATATCAAACTTCTGAACCGTCATTTTGATCCGGTGGGTCTGACAGTACCACACCTCCATAGTCGACATTGTGGGGGTTTTAAAACGGTGTAAGGATACCAAGACTCGAATAAATCGAGACTAAAGCTGAAAAGAAAAGTTTTTAGAGATTGAAAAAACACATCGCCTGTTTTATAGCCAGGGTGTGGCAATATTGGGGCTGATAGATGTGAAAATAATTTTGAGGAAAACAATTATTATCTGGGGTATTATGACGTCATCAGAGGGGGTACGAAGGATTATTTGGCACCAATGAAACTAGAACAAAACAAATAACAGAATGTATTATCTGGGTTTGTCATATTATGGTCATACCTTCCTATGGATGATGTCAATGTATCCAGTTTGATAGGATGATATGAGAAAGCAAAAGTTGAAATAAACATTTAAATGCTGCATTGTTGAGACTTTAAACTAAGTCTTGAGTATGTAGTCAGAAGATCTCTCTTACCAAAGAAGTATCAGCTATATTTGAGTTGGTTTTGAGAGGAATCGAAGTGAGAGTGATTACATAATCAACCTCACGAAAGGCTCTTTAACAGATGTGAGTGTGACTAAAAACGACTACAAAGGTGCTATAAGAAAAACTGAAGACTGTAGAATGTTTGCAAAATGTTTGTTTTACACACTGCCAGAGTTTACAGCTCCTATTTCTATTATTGACCAAGTTACACTCCAACATTGTAGCTGTCAATCACTTCGATAATATCAGTTTTGACGCTACAACAGTCTGAAAGAGTTCATTTTGATCGCGTCGCTCTGCTAATTACAACAATGGTGTTAGTTTCTACATAGTTTTGATATTCGCAAACTCGTGTCTACTGTTCAAAACAAAGTATTATTGATTGTGCCTCATATCAGGTATCAATAAATATGACACTAGAGATGGATAGCGGGATTTTCAAGTAATAGAAACTATTAAAACCGCAAGTTAAAGACAATTGCACTCTTCAGATTTACTTCAAACGATACTAACATCGGTTTAATCACAGTAATAGTGACAGCTGCTGTGTTTGGCTGCACTTTGTCGTTACTGGTCGGAAAACAAGCTAGAGAAATGTGAACTTTTTAATCTGAATGATGATCAAATTTAGAAAATGATGCACTCTTCAGATTTCCCCAAAGGTCCCTGTAAATTCTTTTAGACTGTTTATAGCTATCAGAATGAAGAGCTGATTTCAGCCAAAAAAGATACCGAATTGTTCTACCAAAGTCTAATTTGCTCTAAATATGCTAATTATTACACCTAGTAGCTCTATCTAACCTCAACACATTTCCAGACTTATTCATAGCCACATTACCGCTACTAATTTATTAAAATCCAATTAAAACTTTCCACAATGAATCCATGGAGAATCTGGAAAATGCATCTGATCTATAATTCCTTTCTCAATCAAACAGTACCATTAATCAGCTTTTAAATATCCCATAAAATCATCAAGACTCCTTTTTCAGATATCAAAAGTTGTGAACAAATTCTATTACTAAGCAACATATTACTAATCACGGGACATCCTAATGGGGGTATCCGTAATACCCAATCGGGAAGGTGTAACCGAATTTCGTTTCAATTGATCAGTCAAATATCTATCCTTATATTCGCGAATAATCAAAAAACATTTTAAAATAAAAAAAGCGGATATATCTTCCCCGGTCTTTCACCGCCCGGAACTTGGCTCTCCGCTCTCTCGGATCATGCCGTGCATACCCGAGTTATGCCATGTTTAGACTCTCTTCATCGTCGCCCAACATGACGCATGTAGCTCCCGGATAATACCGGCTACAGCGGTCCGACAGACAGGAGGACGAGCGCATCTGCAAGAGCGGGCCAAAATAAGGGCGGATCTGGTTTCCCAAAGTCGATTGCTAGGTTGGAAAATTTTTTATTGGCAAAACAAGATTTTTTGTCCACCATTTAGACCCAAAACTTGAAATCGTCGTAGAAAATGTTGGGGTAGAGCTACGGACTGGAAACTTGCAGCACAGGAAACACAACAAGCTACTGCACGTCATACATTGAGCACAAGTCTGCTGGATGGGTGTTTGCATTTTTAGTGTGTTATCTTGTGCAGCTGCTTGCAGTAGGAGGAGACAAAGGGATGCAACTTTTCGGGTAGACGAGCTGTGGACATGTAACTACGATGGGCGAGGTTCCAGGGGAGATGGGGTGTTTTGCGGGTGTTTTTTGACGTGTGGGATTTTTTTTGTGGATTTTTTGGCTATTAAAGCAGAATAAATTAGATGATTACTAAAAAATACAAAACATCAGAAAAACATCAGAAAAAATTAAAAAAGTTAGAGAAATCAGAAAGAGTCAGAGAAAATCAGAAAAATCAGAAAAAATCATAAAAAAATCAGAAAATTAAGAGGAAATCAACATATAAGGGCGACTACAGTACAGTACCATACTATGCCTATTTACCAGCAGTAAAAGTGCAGTTTGCCAACTATATTATTTATGTATGATTCGGTAATCATTTTTCCCTCAAAATAGTCTCAAACCATATCCCCACTGAACCTTATAATTACACCTCGGCCGAACCTTAATCTACGATCCATACAGTGTCGTTGAGCTACGGTTTTTTCCGACCACGTGGCCTACGATAACGAAAAGCTTAAATGAGGTATAGTCATCACAGGTTATGAGCAAGTCTGGAAACCGACAGGTTATGAGTAAGTGGGTGCGGTGAGTGGGTTTGAATTGTGAGTGGGTTTGAATTGAAGTTGAGGCTGGTTAGGCTAGTGAGGGGTAAGGTGAGTAGAGGCTGTGAGTCGCGAGATCACGTGATTGGTCCTGTGAGAGCAAACACAGTAACCCCAGTTACCCCGCCACCCCACAACTACAGGCCTGTAAAAACGGTGAGACCCGTTTACAGACTTTGGTCAGGGTGAGACTAGACTAGCAGGGCTAGAGAGTCCAGAAGCCAACTTTAAAGTATATTGTGGTGGGAGGATAAACCTTAAATTAATCGACGATAAACATCAACGACAAGAAAATACATGGCACGATTTGACCATATAAAAGTGGTTTGATTTTAATTCTAAAAAAGGCATTTTGATGCCCAAAAAAGGTGCCCTCGAATGCACTTTTTAGATTTCTTACAGCTCCATTACTCGCCAAAATAACCATGCCTGTCGGAACTCTAACTATGCACAGGGGTCTAGGGGGTCTGGGGGGGGGGTGTTTGGGGGGTACTAACGTTCGATAAGATTGTCTTACAGGGTCTTTGAACGGGTGGAGTATCAACAGGAGGGATAAGGGGCGGGGTATTTACGTGGGGTAATCACGTGACGTATGTTCCGCAGGAGTTTGAGGGATTATTTTCAGTAGACAATGAAGTATTGAGATTTTGAGAGAAATAAATCGATGGGTGTATAGAGGAGACAAATTCGAGTCTGATGTAGGTTGAACTTCTGTTTTTGGACACGTATTACTGGACTTGGAGAGAGGTATCTGGGTTTATTAGGTGTAAATGATGGAAGAAGTAGGGGAAACAGTGGAGAAATGTTGAAAAGAGCTATGGAGAATCTGAAAAGTGCATTCGTTCAGAAGTACCAATATCAAAAGGGCAGTTTAATTTACTGTTGAAACATAGCTTTTTGAACTGATTCTACGAGTATAACTGTACACGGAGATAACGGAGTTTAGACTCTCAAAGTTTGACCTGAAATGGGAAAATATAACGAATAATAAAAGTGGTTTATTTTGAACTTTTTTGACGTTTTTCCTAGCTCACAACAATGAAAAAAACACAAAGAGCGCAATGGTGCCCATATCAAAACCTCAAATGGCTCGTAGAGTCTATAATTGACGTTTTACCACTTTAAGAATCTTGAAACAGCAGAAATGAGCGTAAGATTGACATAATGTCAAATCCAAGTACACCGTTTGACAGCCACTGACTAGACGTATCTGCCCATCTACGTTTCATCTTCTTAGCTTCTCTATCCGGCTCTCAAAACCCCACCTAAAACTATGACTAAGCATACACATTTTTCACCGCCAGCATTCACATTACTCTTTTCGGTCAATCACGAGCCAAAACAAAGACTCACTCCAAACAACATGCACTCTTTGGTTTTCCCCCTGGACCCCCACCTGCCTTGTTGGTGCCGCTGTTTATGCTCCCCTTGTACGGCAGCTAAACACCTCAAAACTCGCCTAATCCACACGTCTGCATCGCCAGCCGCAGCCTATTGTGTCGTGCAACAACCTGTCGATCTCTGGATCGTCGCTTCATGGCCCAATATGGCTAAATTAACACTGCACTGTAAACTCAAGGCGTCGGGTGAACTTTAGCGTCTGCAAAACGACGAATATTATCGATATGCAAAATCCTAAGAGTGCGTCTGCTAGTCCTGATCTTCAAGAACGTGAAAAGGCATTGTTTAGCACAATCAAACAGCTGAAAAGGTCTCTTTATCTCACCCCAAGATCCACAGCTCTGTCATGTTCGGATTAAGGAAAATAAGGTTTGGTAAAATTGATTAGGTTTCGATCATAGTTTCACATGGTGGTAATTCGGCAGTCTGTAGGGGAATTAGTAAGGGCATCATGGTAATAAAAACGACACCAGCCGGTAGAGCTCGCCCAGGAGACTCCAAAACATGTTTTATATTTCAAAACACATCGCTGAAAAACCTGTCACGTTCCAAACTATTTCTCCACGTGCTAATCCCCCCATCGCTGCATACATGCACTCCTTTTCGTCCCACAGTCTCACATGACTTATCGTACATAATCCTGCCCTGAATGTCACATGTGATTGAAATGGTCTGTTTCGAGGCATGTGAAATGCTGTGTGGGGGGCGGTGCCTGAGTCGCAGCGTGTTTGTCTGGGGTTCTGGGGTGCATGTGCGGTTGCATCTTGACTGTTAGTAAGCAGTTTCGTTTGTGGCGGGTTTAATTATGACACAAAATGAGATCTGAAAGCTGGAAAATGATCTTCTGTTTACGCTGATTCCAGAAGTGGTATCGGTTTTTACACAGCGTGAATATTCACTACAATCAAAGAACACTTGTTTCTGTGACTTTAATCTTGTTGCTCCGAAGAGTTACCATGGTGATAATGATTTAAAAGTGCCATGGAGGACCTGGGGAGTCATTGTTGGTATGGTTGGAACGAGAATTTGATTTCAGAGAGATTGCACTAGCTGTTGTTTTGAACAGCCTACAGTGTGGTTGATTGATAGATGTTTAGGTGACAGATAGGGTGTATCCAGAGAAAATGTAACTAACGTGATGGGGACTTTAGATGCAGCAAAACATTAGATACCATTGAAATTATCGACAAAATATGGTGCGTATTCTTTATGAAAAAACTCTTACAACTATTCTGGACAACTATTTGAACTGTGCTTACTGCATCGTTCCACCAATACCTTAATATCAAGACTTCACCCAACAAACGACCTTTCTAAACTCCATCAATATTGATGCTACAAGAAAATCAAAAGCATCATTGGAAAGAGACGACACTTTTGAAAATCATGGGAACTTCATTTTTCTTCCAAATCAACCAGATATCCGTCACATTATAAATCAAGCTACAGGCAAGCAAACTCACAAGGAAAGGCACAACTTCGTGAATACTTCAGCAAAATGAAAACCAAGACCTATAAAAGATTCACCATTAAATTTCACGCAACATTTATCTCTTGATAGCTTCACAACTTGTCTGGTAGCCCATATAGATGGCTTTGATTGTAGTTACTTGAATACCTTAATGGATATACATCTTAGATACAAATATAGATCAAACGACATACTTGTGTACGATCAATATTGATGTTACGACAAATTTGAAACCACTGTCCGGACGAGAAAACAATTACCAAGAGAATGCCCTTCTCAAGTTGAATATGAGACTTCTACGAGTACGAGTAATTTGCAGATTTAGCACTTACAGCCTATATACTACTTAGTAAGCATCAACTCCACGAATACGACCACTATGAGAAAAAGAAGAGCACGACTGAAACCAGCATTTCAATTTGCTCCCAATTCTATAGTTTGACTTGCCCCATTCTGTCCCCAAGCCCCGACAATCCGACCCCCACATGGTCTCATCGATACCTTATTTTGCCCTGACTATCACCAGCCACATGACGCATATGGTCTGATTAAAAGAAAATAAAGAATAAATAAAAATGTGGGAAAAAGAAAAGAACCAGAAACATGGAAATAATCACTGTGCATTATCGATAGCAATCTAAGCATCATCATACCACCTTACCCCGCGTCATTACAGTTGATAATCTGCTGTGGGGGTGTTGTGAGCCGATAACTCATTTTTCAGTCATCTGACAGAGAATCTAGAGAGTGCATTCTGTTTGGAATGAAAATTCGAGTAGAGAACTACCAGGTATGTGCAAAGAAACGCATTCATACTAGTTTCAAATGTGTTGTTGTGATGTTCCCCTCTTCAGTGAGTCCCACTTAGTAATCAAAAAGAAGTAGAACAAGTCTTTAGAAGTGTTTTGAGAAAACGAACGCCGGTAATCGATTAGAAATTTGATTCCAAGCCCAGTTATACCACTTGAAGTCCTTTAACTGTCGTTTTATCGCACCAATTTCCCTAGTCACAAATAACATGTTCCCTAAACAGCATCCATCCCTCTACAGAGTACATCTGTACCGCTCATTTACCAGTTTGAAAATTCGAGGAAAAATCCCAATAAAATAATAAATAAATAAATAGTACATGGAAGCTGCAAGGCAAGCCAGGCCAGAGCCAGGCGGTCTATGTGCAGCTTTCTAATTGGTTAACCCGAGGCGCTGTCGCTCAGGAAAAGTCGTCGGCGGCCCAGTTGAGCCCCAGACGCTTGTACAGGTCGGTCTGGACCTTGATCCAGATCTGCTGCTTGTCGCCCTTGTTGAGCTTCTTCTTCTTGCCTAGCGACGCGGCCTTGAGCTCCGGAGACGTGTTGAGCAGCGCCTGGCGCAGCAGCGAAGACGACGACAGGCTCTTGTGCTCGTCGATGGGCTCGAGCGAGGGGGCCCGCGCGAGCTTGGACTTGGTGGGCACCTTGGCGGCCTGGCACGCTCGCTTAAAGTCGTAGCGGCACTGCGCCTCGCACGCGAGGTTGAGCAGGTAGTTTTCGATAATGTTGCGCCACTGGGGCTTGGTCAGCGCTCCAGAGTCGCCGGCTCGGGCCCGTGCGGCCTCCACCGTGTACTGGGCCGTCTGCCGCAGAAACGCCGCGTCGAAGCCGTGCTCCTTGTACAGGTCCGAGAGAATCAGCGTCTTGATGATTTCCTGGTCGCTGGCGCCGAGAGGCAGGTACATGTATCTGAATCCGGGGGTGCTGATTCTGGGCAGCGCCGAGTCGTTGGTCGAGCACGTGGCCGAGTCGGCTGGTGCACCGGGCCGTTCGCACACAATCAGCAGCGACCGAATGTCGTTTTTCGTCCAGTCAATGAGGTCTCGCTGGGTAAAGGCCGGTCGGCCCGAGGGCAGAAGCGCCGACTGGTCGGCAACCACCTCGGGGGCGTACATGTCGGAAAAGTCGTGTGGCAGCGCATCCTGGAGAGCTATGGAGCGCTCTTTGGGGCGCAGAAAATGCGGCTCGGGAAACGTGTGAAGTGTGGGTGTGGCGAGCATGGTTTTGTGTCTCTTGAGTGTTGGGCGTGGGGGGTTTTTCACGCTAAAAGCAGATGGGCGTGGAGCTGGGCGCGTGGTGGGTGCGGTGGTGGGGCTGGTTTGGGGGTTGTGGGGATGCGTGGGCGAAAAGTGGTGTTTGTGGAGGTTGTTAGTTTTGATGATGCCAACCACAAGAGTCCCCCTTACTTATATATATCTGAATTCACATGTATGCATGGAACTTGTGAGGGTGGGTGATAAGGTTCAGCGGGGAAATTGCAACGTACCGAAAGTCTAAGTATAGGGTTTGGGAATCGAAAAGTGGAAAAACGCAAAGTCGAATGGAAACGAAAAAGCGAAAAAGAAAAAACGGTAATCGAGAGAGCAGGTGAATAAAATAAATAAATGAGTCAAAAAATGATGGGTAAAAAAAGGAAAAAAAAGTTTAGTTGAACGAACAGAGGTTGGTAAAGTAATGTTGAAGTACTACATGTGATAGTCAAGTAACGTACTCTCAGAATAACTCGCTCTAAAACAGGATAGAATGCGGTTTTTATATTTCGAAAAATACCTTTCTGTTCAAAATCGCACTTAAAACAAATCGCACTCTTTAGATTCCCCCCAATCATTTTGGAAAAATTACAAATCGGATCTTCACAGACAATGCTGATGCGCCGTTTTCTCACCAACAATACACCCTAAAACATTTTTCAAAACAGCTACAACAATGATACTAGCACCAGCGGAATCAGCTCATCGATACAGACCAATCGCACTCTTCAGAAAATCTTTCAACCCTTCACAAAAATTATTAGTAGAACCGTGTGAGCATTCGGTTTTCATTTTCTACCGACCCCAAAACTAGCACTACAAAAATTCCAAAAAGTGCA
The DNA here is from genome assembly GCA_900518985.1 of Yarrowia alimentaria. Lineage (NCBI taxonomy): Eukaryota > Fungi > Ascomycota > Dipodascomycetes > Dipodascales > Yarrowia > Yarrowia alimentaria. The sequence goes on from ULGN01000003.1 coordinate 977,012, forward strand.
TTCGGGTTCTCTAACTCTGAACACCCCAGCGAATTTTTCAAAAGTGTCCCAATCCCATTGTCCGATTTTTCGCCATTTCTTTCCCCCTCCGAACGGCGCCATCGGAAGGTTATCGGAGGCATCACCGATTGGGAGGTTTGGAAAAATAAAATAAAATCGAAAAAAATAAAGAAAAAACAAGAGACAAAAAGAGACAAAAAATAAATCGAAAACGCCCCAAAAAAATCCACAAAATACATGAGGCTCCAAAAGTTGCCCAGCAGATGAAACCGAAGTCGGAGAACACAATGCGCATTTTTCCCGTTTCTGTTTCCGCAAAATAATATGTTTCCAACAAGAGACAAAAATCAGAAAAATAAATATTAATCATCTTGCTTCCCCACTGTAACCATGGCTACCCTCGTTACCCCATACAGTGCCCCTCTGACCTGTGAGGTGTTATGCATCTGCCCCCATCCCGTGGCGGCAGAAACAGAAACAGAAGCAGAAGCAGAAGCAGAGGCAGAAGCAGAGGCACGGATGGGGACAAGGAAGCATGGGGCCGGCCGAATGGGGGGGCCCTGTAAAGGCGCGAAAAACGGAAATATGCGAGATCGGAAACCACAGCTATGCTCGCCTGGACCACTCGAGTCCAAATATGGTCTTCAAATTGCCACAGCCCGTCTCCACAATTTTCTGAACGGAATCCCCATTGCCCCGAGCCGTGCGGCGGCAGCAGTGCAACCTTGGAGGCATTGCATCATAGTTGGGAGCACCACCCCCAAAAGGCGCACAAACCTTAAATGTTGTGCTGCTGCCGCTGATGCTGCTGCTGCTGCCGCCGCCCCCAGTTAGCCCCAGTGATTCCGAGCCCCTCCACTTTTGGCTGCAGGAATATGGTACTTCAAAACACGAATAAAATGCGAATAAATTCACCTGAAACAGCCAAAATGGAAAATATTATTCTCAGCTGATTAATTGCCTCACCAGCTCCAGCTCCTTCCGTTTGCGGATTTGTGGCTATTTCTTTGGGGTTTTTAATAATTATTTTCCATTTTCTGTGCAAAATATTTTCGCTTTTTTTTCAATCATTTTCAATCATTTTTCTTAATCATTTTCATCACCTTCACCCTCCCTCGGCCCAAAGGCGCACCGATAAACTCTGGCCAATCAGAGAGCGGCGTTGTATTTCGGTAGGGTAAGTGGGTCCAAAATTGTAATCCAAAAATACTCAGCGAATGTAACTCCAAAAGTGAAGATACAAAATCAAGGCGCTGGTTAGAATTGGTGGAAATGTGGGAGTCCGAAAATCAAATTTTCATTTCAGTAGTGCCAAAACTGAGTATTTACCCTGCATCACATATATTCACTGGATATGTCATCACTCTCTAATTAGTGACTCAGAGACGTAATGGAAAAAACAAAAAGTGCATTCAGGTCCCCGCAATGAGAATAATACAGTAGTACCACTCAACACTCAATATCTCGAAGCTCCAGCAAGTACTACCCCGCTAACCACACTTTGCAGAGCCCCCCCCACGACCATCCTCGTAAAAACCTCGTAACGTTCTCTATACGACTGACACCCCCATTGCGACGTTGTGGTGTCAGAGGCAACCACCTCACGGCCGTTTGTCGGCGCTCAAACCGGTCTAAAACCACGCTAGTCCACTAGCGTCGGGGGTGCGTTACTACCAGGCTTCCTAAGATAACAGAGGGGCTCTAATGGGGAAAACCCGGACCAGAGTAGTGCTAGAAGACGGCTGGAAGTTGGGGGGCGTTAGTGGCGCACTTGGAATCGCGATTGAGTCACTATTGGACGAGATACAGGCGATATGGGTTCTTATGTAAAATTACCAAGCCAATGTATTGGTGATAAACCATCCAGAAGTGTGTTTTAATAGCTGAAACACGCTGGAGCTGTTCAACTAGACGTGATTGCCAATGTGGCTTTGGGAAAAGCGTTTCAATTGCCTTTTTGAGCTCACAGTAGAGTGTAGCAGATGCATATTTATGATACAAAAACTACTACTCTGCGTATGTGGATGAATATTGGCACTGAGGCAACATATGTGGTACGGTTAGATTGCGGGGATGGTCACGGTGACGATAATGATTGACAAATTAGTCCTGTGTTACTGTAGCGTGATTTAATGGGGGTTCCAGGGTTGTGTTTCCAAACAAGTCACGATAAGGACACCGTAAGAAATACGATTGGCTTGTGCATAGTATAGCTGGATTCGGAATAGAATTATAGACCAGACGCACTCTTGCGATTTTGCATAAAGTGATCAAAGCACTGTTTAAAGTGGTTACTTAAGCCCATCGGACGCTTACTAATACATTTGGATAAAGGCACATCAGAAAGGAGAAATTAACATATAGTTATGACGGATCAATTTAGGCCCAGATTAAAGACAAAATGCACTTTTCAGAATGTTCATAGAGTGATTGTATGTTTTTTTAGGAGGAGTACAGTTGATCACTACAGAAGCAGCACAGGCCAATAACAACACAACATAAATGGATATTGTGCACTTAAACAAACACAAGACTAGTATCAATCAAACAAAGATACATTTACAAAAAAGATTCTCTCTTCAGATTATCCTCAAGCCCCCCAAACATCTTTTTGAGGACTGTGTATTGTCTCCATCTACAACCCTTAAACCATAACCTGGACAGACCTTTATACAGGCACCGGTTAGATGGTAGATATATTTATTGAAAAGAGATGGAGGCACAAAATTACTACCATCAGAACCACAATCAAAATTCCCGCACATTGCACTCTTCAGATCTTCCACATATGCCGTCAACAGCTCTGTAGAGTGCATTCTATTGTTTATTAACCTATAAACTGACACCCCCAAATTACAAGAGTTCATACAATAGCCGCTAGAGCAAAGATATCGACACAGAAACAACTCCATTGCAATTATTGCTCGATTTCAAGCCATGTGCACTCTTCAGATTTCCCAGAAAGTGCTCTCAAAATTATTTGCTCTCACAGAAAAATAACAGAGTTGTTTAGCCGCGCAACGGTCTATATTTAATACATGGAGAATTATGCTGAGCGGCTAAATTCGAAAAAAAATAATAAACGAAAATTATGATAAAAAAATGGATAGAAAATAATTATTCGAAATCTGTTGGAAATATGGGGTTTGTGGGGGTCCAGAGAGCACCCCCAACGGTGTTTGAGGAGACAAAAATTGTGGGGTATTTTTAGTAGGGTAAGGGCAATAAAGTCTTTTTTACAAACGACGATGACAAATATTGATTGGTGAGATAGACAGAACATAACTAGATGAGCGTAGGCGGGGCAAGTAGGGGAACATTGGGCATTTCTTTTTTTTGTGATCGCATTATTGGTAATTTTTATTTTTGGGCTTTTGTTACAGGTTAATCAGGTGATGAGATATAGAGATAAGCCTAGTATTATGTGGATTAGAAGACAAATTAAAGTAGATTGTACTTTTGGGATTTTTATTTCAACCATAACAAACATTTCTGTCTCCAATTCAGTCGTTTCGCGAGGAATTTTAAGCTCTCTGCTTACTCAGCGAAATCCAAATAGCGCCCTAATGGACTTAAACACGGTCCAAATAGACTAATCACGCTACGGAGAACCCAACCATCAACTTAGTTTCTTCTTAACCCAATTCGATCGCTGATTCAGGTGACGGTAAGACACGGTGTCTGAGACAATGTCGAGTGAGACATTCAGAGAAGGGAAGGGGATACATGAAGACATTGCCATAAGCAAGCAAGTGTCGATTAGCAAGAAATCGAGAAACATGGGGGGTTCAGAGTCTGTAATAGGTTGAATATGAGTTCGATTAAATCCAAATTTTGACAGTGAGTCTGCTGAGATTCTGTTGAGTGACTGTCACCGTTTCCTTCTTCGTTGTCCCACTATTCACCGAGTTTTATCCAAACACTCAGACACATGGTTTACTTGACATCGCATCGCTCCTCCCAACTAACAGTCAACTAGAGCTGAGTGAATCTTAACTAAAGGAGTGTCCAGAAGGTGACTACAGATACCGTCACAGCGATATTATTGGAAATCAGAAGAGTGCAATCGATGCAAAATAATCCAGCGAGTACAGCGGTGTTAAAAATGTTTCAATCAAACCAAGATCCAACCTCTGACACCCCAATCTCCTCTCAACTCACATACACCACTTACGAACCTTACAAAAGGGCTAGAGATCCTGAACAAAATCCGGCAGATACCCGCTTACATAATCACACTCACGGCCAAACTTTCACGGTCCCAATCGGCCAGTACACGCCTGAAAGACCCATAGAGTTAGATTGCGAAACACGAACGGTGACGTGATGGAGCGATCGAAAAAAGCAAATGTCGTCTCATCGGGGGAGGCGTCGAGATGTACAGAGATGGATTTGACCGTGGAGATCGAGATACATGAGATGGGATTTGGATTTTTATGGATCTGAAATTGTTTAGTATCAAAACTGGCCATAAATTTATTTTGAAAAAACCATTTATATCTCCAGACACATCCTAAAATGTTGAGCTATTCAAAACAGCCTCACGTGAAGTATCCAGCCCACAGTGAAGACGTAGTTTTTAAGGTGGGTTGGTAGCCGAATACACTTATCTCGAGTTTCAGTGGCCCAAAAATGATTTCAAGACCATATTTGAAAACCTGACAACTAGAATAGTCCGTTTATGCTGTCGAAATGCTCATTACTTGTTACTGGTAGATTTCGACCAAACCCTTGCTCTGAGGTAACACGAACCTTAAAAAAAGATGGTCAAAATGGAAAAACATCAACTGTCGAAATAATTGATGCATCAGAAATGATTAGAAAATCAATTGAAAAATCAATTAAAAAAGGATATTTGAAAAAAAAAAAAATCAAAATAAATAAACAAATCATCATAACAAAAAAAAAGCAGATATCCACAACACCCCGCCTTCATGGCCGCCTCCAATGAGACCCCTCACTAGTCCAACACCCTCGTATTGATCTCTTTGCCGCGCTATTGCCTCACAAAACAAATGTAACACCCCCCCAAAAATCGAAACAGTCACTTTTGCGACCCAATCTCATCGCATAATGGTTCCCCTCATCTATACGAACGCCCCCATTCTTCCTCTTTAGCCGTAGTAGCCTCCAAAGCTATAGTCATATGCTACGTTACATTGAGGTTATCGAGCTGGCTAAATGGACTAAATACGGAAGCAATGGGACAGATAAAAGCGGGAGCAGATAGAGCAGAATACTAGCATCAAGATAAGACACTTCCCGTCACTCCAAGACGTCCAGCAGTCGTTTTATCTACGTTTCTCGTTTCTTTGTCATTTATGACATTACACTAGTCTTGTTTTACCCGCTAGTCGACCCCCCATATGTGTCCAACTGTCAGTGTCGAAAAAGGGGACTATTTTAGCATGAAACGGAAACAGAATGTCACGTGATCCACCCTAATCTGTGAAGATTGTATTTGTTTGATTTGAGCGAAAAATGCCCACGCAGGGTAAAAATGAATAATGAGGTTGAAATCAGCGGATTTTTAGCATTATTTTGGTGCTATTTGAGGCTTTGGTGAGGTTACAGAAAGTGTGTCGTGTCACATAAACAAAAGAATGCTCCTGCTTTGGCTTGACTAAGGGGTTGTATGCGATTTGTTGGGTGACATGAACACACCAATGGTCTTGGAATCCCCATTAGATAACGTTATCACAACTTCAATGTTGTTCTAATTCGCGGAAATTTAAACATCACTAAAGCTGTCAATACTGACTCAATTGACACTAGCAAAGTGTCTATTAACGTGTCAAAGATGCCTTCAGATCTGACAAAAGTTTTGGCATGTTTGTAGGGCTGGTTAGGGTTAGACGGTAGTAAATGTCAAACATGTCAGAAGTAGACTGGAATGAGAACCAGGGGGTATATAGGAGGTTGAGTGGTATGGTTGGAAGGAGAGAATGTGGGGGGTAATTTTGTATTGTTGGATTTGTCTTGAGGGGTCTTTCTAAGCTCAACAGGGGTGTAAAGATGTGGATACTTGAATAAGAGTTATTTATATGATTCAGACCGATATTAAAAGCTGTTTGATACAGTATGGTTTAGAGAGAGTCAAGAGGAGTGCAATAATGGCAACTATATGACACTAGCTGCAATATTCATGTAGTTATGGAGATTCAGATATTGAGAAAAGTGTAAACGTCGATTAAAGGCTGGAAAGGAGATTTATGAGAAGCTAGAGTTGACGAAAGTAGTATTTCAGAATTGGAAAGTCGATCAGTGGTGAAATATGTCAGATTGGTTGAGTATTGGTAGAGTAATGATGTGATGAAATGTTACTTGAGAGTAAGTAGATATTGGTTCTTCTTTTTATGACGAATATGATAATTATGATCAGTTTTCAAGTGGGAGGGGGTTGAATATGATACATTAGTTCATCTGGTAGCAGTTTCACTAGCATTGGAACCGAGTCTTTAGTTGTATTGTTTTATATGGTTCATTAGACAAATGTGCAACATGTACTTTACTCGATAGTTTTTTGGATTATGAGATATCTTGAAGAATATATGGAGTTATCCAGTTCACAGCTCTTTAATAAAACCATGACCGAAGCTTTTGGTCTGTTTTAATACGATATTTGAAGGACACTCTCTCATCACGTGCTTGCATTAAAGTGAGCTTACAGAATCCTATTGGCAAAAAAAAGCTGTGTAACTAGGTAAGAATTCGACTCTAAATCGAATTGTACCGGTCACATATTGACTGGACTGTTTTTACAGCTATTTTGAGTACATTACTGTTACTACACTTCAGAGGAAGTAATATGGAATTGAAAACGACTGGAGTGACTTTATGGAAGACACAAAAAGCTGATCGTTTGTGAAAACAAAATACAAACACAACAGTACCAGTCTTGTGTCCCAAATGCCTTACAGTAAATACTTACTCTGTGTTGTTGTTGGGAGCTCTACAACAGGCTGATGAGTCTCTAAAAGTCATGTTGAAAACTGTCGTTTAGGGAAGTAGAAAAATACAAGATGGTACCGTTGTGATGAGAATCCAATTTCTGGAATGGTGCGCTTTTCAGATTTCCAATATCTCCACTTGGGATGTGTTTAGTGCAAACGAAAGGAAAAATCTAGAATATGCACACACCCTAGAGAACTGAATAAGCCCGACAGAAGGACACAAATGGCGCCAGAATATACCCAGTCCCTCACTTGCTCCGGTGCTCACTTTGATTTTTCGACAACTGCCCTATTTGGGCCTACGTCAATGTTCTTATCTCTCCCATGCCTCATTCATGCCTCATGCCCACCTATAGCCAGCTGTGGGGATAATATCAACATTTTGAAGAGTGCACTCTGCAGCGGATCTGTTTTGGGGCGGAATGCACTTTTCAGAATGGTTGTAATTTCCATATTCAGCGATAAACTCCCTTCATGTTTCAGGCCTCATTTTCCCATTCCAATGTGAAACGTTTTCCATTATTATTTTGCAAAAAATATTTCTACACTCCTTTTCCCGTTTTTTTTTTTTTTTTGTAGGAAATGATCTTTTATTATTATTTTAATTTCTTTAAATGATTATATTTATTTACTCCTTCATTTTAGGCCAACCAAAACAAGCCCCAAAAGACAGTCAGAAACCCCCTCAATCTGCTCTAAACAAAAACCAATATACTCCCCCACCCTGGCTCTCCTCAACACATGTGTAAGAACGAGTTTCCCCTCAAAACTGAGCCATTAAATGTGCCCCTCATTCGCGGCTCTTATCTTCCCCACAGTCAGGTGACCGACTCGGGACAATTAGGGGACAAAGAAACAAGAATGACAGGTCAAAAGAAGGAAAAAAGAAGAAAAAAACAAAGAAATGGAGCAGAAAAAAATGCACGCAAAAGTGACAGGTCAAGTGAAGGTCCTGCATTGGCTTGTTTGTTCCATGCAGTCCTGTGCCGAAGGGCCAAAGGAACCTTTTGGTAAGCAACCGGAAAAATCGGAATAAAAGGAGAAAAAAAGAATGGAAAAAAAGAATGAAAAAAAAGAATGGAAAAAAATTGAAAAAAATGAATGTTGGAGATGGAAAGATTATACAGTATAAATTGTATTCAGAATTTGATTCTGTTCACAGCGGCATTGTCAATTTCTCAAAAACAAGATCAAAAATAAGTCTTCGGTGTCACCATCTCTCCTTACTCAGGCACGTCCAAATGCGGCTGCTTTGTGTTCGAAAAACAAAAGCATTGAGGGGAAACAGGAACGATGTAAACGGCTCCTCTGTGATTGGAAATGTATTCCGGACAAAATGCACTCTTTAGAATTTCCATGTTGCCGCCACAACTCATTGTGAAAGAGATGGATGAGCGATGAGGGGTTGGCACCTGCTGTGACTCTTTCAACCAGTAAACAAAAAAACTATTGAGAAGCTCTGAAGCAGCAAGACTAACACTTTTGGAATCTAAATGAGATTTAAAAACGGATGCACTCTTCAGATTATTTATAGCTACAAGAAAAAATTAACCAGCTGTGATTTGGGATCATGGGACATGTGGCTATGATTATGATGGTCTAGTAGTGTTTACATAAACGTTTTTTTTGAAATTTTGAAATAATAAGAGGAGTGGATCAGGGGTAGATTCATTTTCTGGTTCTAAAACAGTTTACAGAATTATGTTTGGATCAATAATCGTGGAATTAAATCTCATTAGCATCGTGATGCAACCATTAGTAGCAGGAAGCATCACCCATAACTTTTTGGTGAAGAAATCTAGCAACAAGAAGTTTACCAATGAATTCAGAATCAAATTTTCCAATGAATACACTCTAGAAACTCGTTTAACTGTTTATGTCGTTCAATAGCGATCCTACATTTCGGACATTCATATCGTAACATAGTTCTACCACACCCAATATCGGTCTTGTTTGGAATTTGAAAAAAGGAACATGATTATTCGGTTCTGCTCAATACACTGAGCAGGTTGATTTATTCACTGCGTTAATAATCGCAAATTCAGTGCTTTTACCTTACATTTGTAGAGATGTATTGTAGCTGTCTATACAGCACATGTGAATCCTGTTTTAAAGTAGAGCTAAAGAAATGTTATTAGTACCGTTGGAATTAGGACTTTATTTGGAACACAATGCACTTTTCAGAATATCCAAAAACTCACATTTATTCTCATTTGTTTGCACCACAGATAATTAGGGTGGATGTGTAATTTTCGTCTCTGGCCAAAATAAGACCATTTACTCTCTCTATATAAGTTCCCATTCCTCCACAATTTCTTCCTCTTCTTTTTTTTCGTCTTTTGATACCAATCATCGGAGTATGCTGAGTATATCGATGACACTGCCAAGGGATACAAAATACTGACACAAACACACAGAAAGACATGCTGACATAACTGACGACACTAACGACCCTGACGACCATGAGGACACCGAGGACACTAACGACACAAACAGCTCGACACAAACAGCACTCACCGCACGTGGATAGGAAATGTGCCACCTGCTCAACCCACTTTGAGACAGCAGTTGCTCTGGTTGGCTAACGACACCATGGCTGTGGTCCAGGTGCAGCTAGTGAAAGAATGTTTTGTTTGTATAGACCTAGAACACGTGTCGCATGCCAATTGCTCAGTGTTTGTGTCGACTAAACGCCAGCTGCGGAAGAACACAAAACTAGTCTATATTCGCCGGCTTGACCGTTCTTATCAAAGTTAAGGTTATTACTATCAGACGAGCTAGGCACTACACTACTCTGTAGTCTAGGACCTCCAGTCTGGAATCCACCTTCTGTGCTTTACTACGGTATGTGTTTTCTGCTATTTGAATTCAAAAAAGGACAACCCTCCACATCGTATACAATCAATTAAATAAATCACTCCTTCTTGGCAACCCATCGGAGTCTAACATAGCCAGCATACCACTTGCCGCTGTGAGGCTCATAGTTGGTGGTCTTGAGGGTGTCCACAATGAACTGAAGAGCCTCCTCTCGCTTGGACTCGTCGATAACCTTGAGGAAATCGAATCCAAACAGCTCCAGCCACTTTCGAAGACCCTCTCCCGCTGCAAGCTCCGTGGATCGGTAAGCTCGCTCAATTTTCTCAACCGAGAATCCGGCGGTCTTCAGGAATCCGGCAATGGCGTCCTCGTGAGGGAAATACCACGGCGACAGCTGTTGAGCCTCTGAAATCGTCAGGTTTGAAAACTTTTCGACAGCCATAAGGAAGGCTGCGTGGATCTCAGCCACATTTCCAAAGCCGCCCATTTCGCAAACAAACGTTCCTCCAGGCTTGAGCAGCTGGTTGATCTTCTTGAAAACGGCCACCCGCTCAGAGTCGGACTTTGTCTGGGCAAAAATCCAGTGGAAAGTGGCATTCGAGAACACCTTGTCGTAGGTGGACTGGTGGTCCCACTCGCCCAGCTTTGAGCAGTCGACCACTTCCGCCTGGAGACCCAGTTTCTGGCTCTTTTCAATCATGTTGGGGCTGCTGTCAATGCCGTAGATGGACGCCGTTCGGGCAGCCAGATTCTTGGTCAGCACACCGTCTCCGCATCCAATGTCCAGCACGGTTTCGGAGCTCTGGGGATCGAGCCACTGCTGGACGACAGAGGTCAATTGGGGCACAAAGGCGGCGTCGGTGGTGTATTTGTCGGCCTTCCAGGGGTCGCTAGAGGTAGTCATGGTGTTAGTTGGGGTGTGTAAAGGGTCTTAAAGGTGGTAGAGGTATCAAAGGTGCCCCTCAGTGCTTGCTATATATGTTCGTGGCGGAAGAGCCGACATCGCAAACCTTATTTTCGCCGACATCGCTCATCGACAGGGGAGTATCAGGTGATGCTCAGTGTGACCCCACAATGAGTCAGATAGCCGCCCAAAGTGTCTACAGTGACTCAGAAGAGTGACTGGGGTGTGCCAGTTATCGCCTGCCAGCTGTTTCCAGCCGCAAAGACCAGTGTTTCGGTTGTAGGTGGGTGTCGGAGCAGCTCAGCTTCGAGCAGGTTTCATTGTGATGGAGGTAAGTTGTGAAAAATCTGAAAAGTGCATTCGTTTTCAAACGGAATTGTGATCATAATGATACCAAACAAGTGCTACTGGGGCGGGCTTGTATTTCCCTTCGATTGGTGGGATGCTTTCGGGTTCTCTCTTGAGCCGAAACAGAGAACTCCAACTGCTGTTGATGAGAGCTAGAGATACTTGAATGGCACTGTGAGACTGAGAGTACGATTCTGAAGCGAATGCAATCTTTGGATTTGTCACAGCACCAACACAATGTCCTATATAGGCGAGCCATTTGTTGTGCATCATCTCCATGCATGATTGATGAGATAATGCATTAGCTGAAGAAGAGATGAAGGAATGAGTGGCTGGAAAAGGGATAGTCATAAGTACAAATTATTGGATGATTTCTAGAAAATTAAGAGATCTCGGACTAGTTCACTTTCAGAATAACCAATTTGGAACACAGCGTTTCCAGTATTTATCCTGGAGAGGAGATTCTTGTGTCATTGTAATAGTCTCAAAAGCACAATTCTATCGATACCATAATGGACACGAATAGCTATCGTATTATTTGGAATAAGTCGAAACGACTAAAAAAAACGTTCCAAACACCTCCAAGTAACCAAAACCTTATAACTGATCACATGACCACATTACCCTACCCAACCTTAATTCCAAACTACCGATAAATCCCCATTGGGGCGGACTGGGGAAAATAGTTGGGTCCGTTAGACCGAGCAAGAAGAAAAAATCAAAAGAAATTAATTCAACAAAAAAAACCTCACATTTTTTATTCCAGAAAGAGGGGATCAGATAATCCGCGGCTCTGGTTATATGAAAATATGCCAGGCCGAGGTCAATTAATAGTTCTTCAGGGCTTCATCCCTCTTCACTGTCTGCTCATCACATGCACATGTGGTGGTAATAAGCTATGACGTCAGTTATCAGAGACACCAGGGATATCAGAGGTACTGTGTGTGGTACAATAGAGAAATTGTACTGTATCTTCCGCAGCCAGGGTACCATTCTTTGGCACAGGAAATGCCACGTGTTCATTGGGAGATGCCCAGGTCAAGACAGAGCTCGTTTTTCGTATATTTTTATTTTTACCAATAAGCACTGAGTCCAGACCAAACAGCGAAGCATATAATTTGCCTTCAGCAGCACAGTGAAAAAGGTCATTGCAAAGAGTCACTACACTCCAAGAGGTATCACTGTAGTCAGAATCGCTCCCCGAACAAGTTGCACTCCTCGGATTTCCCCTCAAACGCCTGTAACAAAATGTAAAGTCCTGGAAACCGACCGCTCGGATAAAGTTGGGTGCATCACCCGAGCCGAGCCAAAATGCTGGAACAATCGCGGCAGCAGGCCGACCAGTGAAGGCTAAGGCAATGTCATGGGCCGAGTGGCTGTGGGACCTGTGGACGGAAAGCCGAGCGTAAAAAAGAAGAGGCGGGCGCCGAGGGGTATTTGTAGCTGCGGGGCCGAGTCTGTGTCGCAGAACCGCCGCGAAATTGCTCTCAATCACCCCACGCTGACTAAGCAAATACAGTTCCCATGCAACACTTTGCACACCACCGACCCTCACTCCACACCGGTGCTCAACGTCCAACAAACGACCATCGCCGCCACATCCACAATGATCAGGGTCAGTCTGCGCGCGAGGAGACTGCGCCACGTGGCACCCGCCCCCAGCCTGGGCTTTGCTCGAACGGTGACTCAAATGAGTCAACAGGCCCAGCAGGCCGGCCACAGATCGGCCACAGCGTCCCCGCTGCCGTTCTACGACACCCACGACGCCCAATCAGAGGCCTACGGCAAGTACAGACAGCCGCTGTTCACGGCGACACGCAGCATTGGGCTGTTTCCGCTGGTGGACTGCGAGAGATCGCTGGACCAGGCGCTCAAAAGCAAGGTGTTTCAGCAAAACTGGTTTGCCTCAGACTACGAGTCGGACCTCATCAACGCGCCACTCACGCTGACCATCACCGAGGCCGAGATCGAGCGTCAGCGACTGGCAAAGGAGGCAGCAAAGGCCGCGAAAAAGGGCAAGCCAGTGCCTGTCGCCAAACCCACACCAGCCAACCCGTCCAAATTCTCCCAGCTGACCAAGCTCGCAAAGGTGGCTCTGGCAGTGTACAAATCGGGCATCCGAAACGTGTGGGTGAACCGCAAGGAGGCCAAGCAGCTGCTGAAAAAGTACTCGGCCAAAAACAATCACGATGTCACCGAGGCTGTGCTCGAGCACTACTTTTACAGCCAGGTGGCTACCCACAAGCGCATCTTTTCCACAGTCACTGGAGAGCTGACACTACACAAACGAGACAAGGAAATTGCCAAGAATGGCAAGAACAAAGACGATCGCATGACCGTTAACATTATTCCTCCAGATGGAGAGGCTCTCAGCCGCAGAGAGTACCAGACGCTTCTGCGAACAGCCCGAGACTTCCCCAAACTGCCCTTGTTCGTGCTCGTCTTTTGCATTTGCTTTGAATTCACGCCTTTAGTGGTTCTGGCCTTCCCCCAGGTGCTGCCTGGAACCTGTGTTATCCCCTCCCAGGGTCTCAAACTGCTTCAAACACGAACCTCCAGTGTTCGTGAGCTGACCAAACTGGCAGGAGAAACGCAACCAGGTCATTCAGCCTATCATCTTAAGGGTGATCAGCTCCAGGCTGCTTGCAAGGGCCTCAAGCTCACAGCAAGCATGATCCCCATAAACATGTATCCCACGTCATGGCTACAATCGCGACTGGAAAAACACATGCAGCAGGTCCGTGCAGACGACATCCTGATTGCCAAGAGTGGAGGAGCATGGAACATGTCGTTGGTGGAGTTACAGCTAGCATGTTTGGATAGAGGTATCCCCGTGGTGTCTTCCGAGGGAGCTCCTTACTCTCTCGACTGGCTCCGGGTCAGTCTCTTTTACTGGATCGTCAACTACTCCCGAGGTAGATATGACGCTGGCTATCTTTTTGCCGATTTCGAAGACTTGCATCCTGAAGAAGCCTCACAAGTCATGTTTCTTCGAGACGAGTATGATTGGTCGATAGTCAATCTCAAACGGCCATGAGTACCAGTGGGGAGGATGCCATAACGAGATCTGGACCCCAGCAGAGATACCATACCATGACCATGAACGATGAGAACCCAGGCATTATGCTGTATATATGTATATTATGATTGAATGACGTGTGAGATGAAAGCATTTTGGGATAAAAACAGCTTTTGGGAATAGTTGGAGATATTGCACAGTTTAGAAGAATGATAGTAACCGCAAGGCTATGGCAGTGTAGAGAGGACTACAGTCGGTCAACAATCCTCGAAAGAAGGTATCATTTGACGCATCAAAATCTGCACTTTTTACAAGACTGGGCTCATCCAATATCTTCTAAAGTACCTCTCACAAAAGTTAGTACTCTGACGAGAAAATGGATGAATCTTAGGCATTATCTTCTCCTCTGATCACAGGTTTTCAGCACCTGACAAAACAGAATGATAGGAAACTCTAAATCTCAAACCTCCCAAATTTAGCTTTGGAGTGTGAAATTTTTGGTCTTGAGACACAAATTCAATGCTGAACAGATATTTGGCTGATCAAACTAAACCAGCAGAAAAACACTTAGATAAAAAAGATGTAACGTCGGGAAAGTCGCACCAGGGATATGAAGATCCGAGGTGAACTAGCTCTAACCCAATCGCTCTAACATTCGCTCATTGAAGCAGGGAACGGAAGAATACCCACCGAGGCTTTTTGGAAGACTCAAGGTACCCCTCAACTGACCGGCCAATCCGTCGTCTGCGTAAGCAAACAGGCGGCTTGTTACCGTAAGCTCCTGGTAATGTAATTATATTATCTTGAGATAGTATAACCACTACTGATGATAGAGAAGAAAACTTGGATGGGAGTGGCAAGACTATATATGCTAAAAGCCGGGTAACTTTTTTATTAGGGCTAAATATGCAGAAGAAAAATAAAGTAATACGGAACCTTAATATGAGTACCGCAGGTTGATCTTAACATGGTGAATTTTATGGAAAGTGGTGAAAGGTCGAGTTGAGGAACCTGACTGAACTGTGGATTCCATTTTGAGATTTGCGTTTTACGACTTACCTATAAGAAAAAAGGGGCATAGTAAAGTCAAGCAAACCGAGCTAACCCTTCACCCCCTGAAACTGTACAGCGTGGAATCCTTCGTGAACATCTACGTACGCACAGTACGTATCTACGTACCCATGATCCTACACAATAAACAATTTTTATTAAAACCTAATCTCATAACTGCCTCCCTTCATCAAATACCTGACCCACTTGACTGTGTTGTAATTGCTCTTTTCAAACACCTTGAGGTATCGCACCACCAGACCCGAACACGTGATCATGGTGATTTCAAAGTCCATGGAAATCGGAGGCTTGTTCCAGGGAGTCTTTTCCGTGGTGAAAGACAGCTCGGTGGTAGCCCGTAGTGTAATTTCGGAGCCGCCACTGATTCGAGAAACCTTCCACACAATCTGATTAGTTGCCGAGTCGTACTTTGCTTTACCGTTGGACGCATTAATAGAGCTCTTGGCGGCGTTGCGGGGTGTTGGGATGTTGATGACAACGTTGGTTGCAGTCTGCTGCTTGGGAAAGTTGGCCTTGATGGTAATGTCGTATTCAACCTTTGACTTGCCGACAATCTGGACACTGGGAACCACCTTGAAGGGGATGCTCAGGTTCTCAACACACTTGTAGTGCATGAGCTCGAATTCGCCATCTGGAGGCACAAAGTTGATCGATCTGTCGTGGTCGAAATTGTTTAGTTTCACACATGGATGGAACACACAGTCCTGAAGACCTACCGAACCCGTAGGTGCTACAGATGTCCTTCTACCACGCTTGGATGACTGCTGTTGCTCCTCTGCGTCCTCCTGGTCCAGTCGTAGCGTGTCGTTGAGTCCAAACGTGCATTCTGGCACGCCCGAAAGTTGCGATTTCATGTGGATGGTTCCGTCCACATTGGCTACCAAAACAGAGCCATTGGGAGAAATGAGCAGGTTGACCTTCTCTACCACATCCACAAACATTTCGTTGCGGTGATGCTTGACGTTATCTCGTCTCCAGGGCGTTGCTCCAGTGATTTGGGAAGTGATAGTTTTGGACCGCTTGAGTGCCTTGATAGACTTTGACCGACTCAGAGCCTCAGGAACGACAGTCGCACTTGTAGATTCGCTGCCAGAACGCTTGGCCTCTGTCTGAATGTACTGTTTCAGCATGTCAGCCTCTGTGTTTTGTGGGAGCCCGAAATCAATCATTTCGTCCAGAAGTTCGTACACCAGGGTGAAGTTGTCCTTGACGGAGTTTTCGTTGAAGGCGCCAAAGTAGGACTTTCCGAGAGAGATGATTTTGTAGAGAAATTCGAAAACTACACCGGCGTCGACGTTGGATCGGTTGACGGCCACCACGTAGATGTCTTCGGATTTGCAATGCATGAATGAGGTGGATCCAATAGTTAGGATGGGGGAGCGGACCTGAGTTAGTATGAGGGCGATCATCAGAGTGAGCTTGCAAGCTCCAAAGGACCAAAGATACAGCCATTCATGTCGCGAGCATCCATGGCTCAGCAAGATGACACATTACATTGCAGCAACTCTGCACAACACCCGTAATTGGAGCAAGTCTAACAATGATATGCAGCAGCAATGGCGTGAGCAGTGAGGTATCAGGCAGTATGGTGCTATCGACAGGGTATCGTTTGTTAGTGCTTTAAGTCGTACTTCGTCGTTTGTTGATTAAGGTGAGTGTGGTGGCAAGAGAGAGATGGCAGGGGGAGGGTGCAAACTGAATTCAACGGCGCTGAATACCACATGTGGGGTAAATTGTACAGTGCGGAGTAGCGAGTACTGCCACAGCACCACATGTGATGAATATGCTGCAATACACAACAGCTCATGTCCCGGTGTCAATTCAAAGTCTAGGGGGCGACAAGTGTCAGACAAAACAACTCCACGCCGACCTGTTCATAAAGACTTGCTTGAACTGAATAGTCTCGTAAAACATAACTCCGAGGCGGTCACCACATGTTCGTGTCGTTCGCATATTCTACCGTGCCCATGTTCATACCATCGTAACAGCCACCTCAGTTTCACCATTCAAAGAGACTCAAAACAGCAGCAAGATGTAGCTAGATACACATTCACAGTAATGACCGCAACATGGAAACAACACAGCCCCGATTTTCATCTCTATCCACCGCTCATCTCCTACCACCCGGTATCTCAGCTAACCTTCACTTGACCAGCTACCGCACCACCACGTGTCCTTACCATCCACCCACAGTGCCTCAGCGGCTCCATCTATCCATCCATATCATCGACCGCCCTCCTTCCTTCCATACTCACCTCAGGATTACTAATAACCTGGATTCGGAAAACGTCGGCAATACTGCGACGAAGACCATCTCGATATAATCGCGAAATCAACACTTCTCCCTTTTGGTTGTAAAGCAAAATTGCCGAAATCATTGCTGTCTGTGAAGGGATAGATGATCGAGAGCTGTGTTTCTGGTGTTCTTTGGTGTGTCACGTACACGTAATCTCTGGACAATTAGCGCATGCATATAAACTCTATGCAGGAGGTGGTGCACCGAGGGCAGACAGATGCGGGTGGATACAACCCCAAGAATATTTCAATCAATGTCGAAATGAGAATATAATTATATTCAGTATAGCATTATTACATATTTTCTCTTTTGATAATGATTTCATGTTAAGTTTGAGGTTCAACAAAGCTATAGGGAGCGTGAACCCCACTTTAACACACGGCATCTCTGCCGTACGGTTGCTTGCGACGACTTGTACAAAAAGTAGAAATTCTGGAGACGTTCTAAATGAGCGTCCCTCCACGAGTAGGCTTGGCTCGATTCTCCAAACGATTTTTACAGTGATATGTTTGAAAACCCAGTACAGAGTATTCTGTAGTGAAATTTCATGAAGCAGCATCTTCTTGGACAGCTTCAGAGTATTGATGACAAGAATGGATACACACACCATTGGTAACACTATTGGAAACACTCCATCCGATATGACTTTTACCAGCTGCTGACACCTATATGCTCGATATCTCAGCGTCCTCCAGTTGGGTTGTGGTGATGCCGAAGGGCAACCT
Source organism: Yarrowia alimentaria (assembly GCA_900518985.1). Classification (NCBI taxonomy): domain Eukaryota; kingdom Fungi; phylum Ascomycota; class Dipodascomycetes; order Dipodascales; genus Yarrowia; species Yarrowia alimentaria. The sequence continues at coordinate 995,145 of ULGN01000003.1, forward strand.
ACAGCGATCAACAAAAAAGAGCCACCCACCTGAAACTAACCTAGTACCGGTGCTGCGCTCACTTCATCGTATCTGTAACTTTTTACTTGTTCATTCATTACGTTAGCTACAGTTCAGGAACTGCCGTGGTGAGTACCGTTCGCACTACCACTCCAAAATCATATCTCCAAAAGGCTTGCTTTCATGCAGTTCCCTGACCAAGCCGTTAACATTGCTCAGGTACTTGCCCAGCATGACCTGTTTGTCCTCCGTGGTCAATCGATACACATTATCTCGTGACATGGTTTGTCGATACAATGTCTTCGATTTGTCCACATTCTGGCGTGTCTGAGTTTCTGGGATGAGATAGAAGAACAGGAACTCCAGAATCTTAAGCTTGACATCTTTGGGCGTTTCCTTGCGCTTGAACAGTGTGCAGATAGTGGCCAAACCACCCATATGTTCAAAAAGTCGAATATTAGGTACTTCGCGTAGTAGACACGCAACCAGAGCTCTGATAGTGACATCCACGGCCTGAGGGGTGCCCAGTAGTTTTATGAAGAGTCCCATATTGTTTTCAGTAGCGAAAATACGGCGACTGGGCTGGTGAAGCAACAGTGCTCCTCTCAGTAGATCGATTGCAAAAGGTAGGTGCAAAATGGTTTCTTCGGATGTGAGCATTCGCTCGATGGTAGTCACGAGATTGGATGCCACATTGTACTCGAAAGATTCCTGCAAATGCGAATATTCGTCGAAGTTAGGACAGTTATCAATGCTGGATTGTTGTCGTCCTGCTCGCACAAGACTTTTGAAAATCGTTCGGATTTGCTGTAAGCCGGCATAGATTCGCTTGGGAGAAGATGACGTCGTGTTTGTGATCGCTGTGGAAAGCGAGCTTTCCATGATAAAAGGACGTTCCATTGTTGCTGGTGTAGTTGTGCTGAAATGTGTGTTGTGTTGTGTCTGTTGTCATGTACAGCTGAATGTTGTTTCCATGCTTCTTTGGGAGTCTTGCGACCAACATGCATGGAAAACGCAGGGCGCGTTCTAGCGACATGCAGTGAGCTTGTTGGTTCGAATTGCAGAAAAATCGAATTGGTTGAATATATTTTTTGAACTGGAGTGGGCAAAATATATGAAACGAGCACTAGGGTAATACTTGGCGCAGTGCGTAAAATGGGTAAATCTCAGCACGCTCTACTGAACCACGTAAAACATGTAAACACGTTGCTTTGGCCATAGAAACACGGCAGCCTTGTTACGCCCCCACTCATCATCATCAGTTCCCACTGTGAATCGTCTGAGCAGAGATTGGAGCTGCCTTGATGGGCAAGACAGCACCTCTGGTTCCTACTACCCCCCCTCTCTAGGGGCTGCACCTCCAGCTGCCTGTTCGCGTCGTAGGCCTGTACCGAAAAATCTGGGTTAGTAAGTGGCGGGGAGACGAGAGTGATGGTCTACACGACATTTCAGCTGGTCAAAACTACAGACAGTGATCAGATGTCTGGGGAGATGACGCAAGGCACACATATTGAAAAGTAACTGATCAGGAATCTCCACAATAAACGTTTCTCGGCAGTGAGTTGTCGGTAGGGAGAAAGGGCGAAGTAGAACGGCACCATCTGCCTACTCAGGATATTCACAATAGAAGGGATACTAGGCATGTGGGTGGTTAGCAGAGACAAGTTTGATCCCGATCGACCCAGCCGAGAGCACAGAAGGGTGACAGAGTTGTGGGTACAACAATGTCGGGGGTGGACTCGCAGTCCGTTATGCCGTAAACAAAAACATGCCATTCATCCGGGGTGGACACTGACAAGGGCTCGTGGCGAAGCTTTTCGGGATGCCGAACAAGAAAGGGGGGAGTAGGGTACTTATAGCTCAAGGTGTGGCCCACCCTGGTGACATTGAGACATCACTAAGGCACCATTTAGTGTCATTTTATCGTCTTTAGGTACCCCAAAGGAAGCAGTTGATGCACTGGCCTTTACCTTTGTAGGGTGCATGTTGGTTCTGCGACTAGGAAATACAAAAATCAAGCTAGCCTCATCTGTAAAACCTGATCTTGTGATGGTATTGAAGATTCTGTAATACTTTATGACACTCGTCCCGTATCTAGTGTTAAAATATCAGGATTGGTTGTTGAGATACAAGGGATTGGAGGCTAGGTAGCTATCAGCGTGGATGTCGCGACACTAATCCAAAAATGCAGCCTCAAAAACTACTCCTTGTCAACAGGTGAGGCTACAGTTCCCCATTTGGATAATTGCTGTGTATACGGTTCCTTGTTGAAGTGTCCCACATTTGACCTGTACCATCACACTGTAGTACGTCCATTTGCCACCCAAAACGGTTCCTCGACGTTTAACACGCACCCCAGAAGCTACAATAGACAACCAACATGATACGTACATATCCTAAAATGATAGATTTAATCTAAATACACAGATCACAACTTGGCTCCTTCAGAACCATACAAAATCTGAGAGTCCAGCGAATGATCACCCCTGAGGTCCCGATCGGTCCATCGCTTGGCAATCTCGGCATCAACAGGATCACGAGTGAACTCGGCATTTCTGACCAGAAGAGCTCGTGTAATCACATGTGCAAGGGCATAGGTCACCTGGCGAGCATCGGCACGGGCCTCCTCCAGTGTCAGGCTGTTGACAAGCTCAACCCATCTCTGGAACTCGGCCAGGACGTCCGCATCAGAGGTTATTTCAGCCACGTAAATCTCAAACGCCTTGAGCATCTGGGCACCCCGTTTGCCCTTGATAATTCGAGCCACATCGTCAGAAAGAACGTTGGTGGTTCCCTCCCAAATGACGTTCACCTGAGACTCTCTGTACAGACGAGCAATGTTGATGTCAATCTCATGCTCGAGATATCCCACTCCTCCGAGGGCCTCCATGCACTCCGAGATACCAATAGTGGCCTTTTTGCAGTTGTAGGCCTTGGCAACTCCAGGTAGGATTCGCAGCACAGCCTCCAGGTGGGCAGGGAGACCAGTGGTTTCCGATTTGCCAAGGAGAGAGACTCCCTCAAACAGAAGGAACATGAGACCAGTCTGCTGAACCTCCTCATGAGCAAGGGTCTTGAGGTGGGCAGGAGTCTGACTGAGCCGCTTGCCGAAAACAGACCGAACCCGAGCATACTGCTTGGCAATATGAATGGATCGTCCGTAGCAAGAAAGGGCCGAGGTGGACGAGTAGAGCCGCGTAATGTTGAGTACAGTGGCAATGATGGGCACTCCTCGCTCAGGATGACCAAGAAGAGTCACTGGATGGTCTCTAAGCTCCAACTCAGCAGTGGGAAGTGCAAGTGTTCCAAACTTCTTCTTTAGTCGGTTGATGATGACCGTTTCGGGTGTAAGCTTTCCAATGAAACAAGAAAGTCCAGATTCACCCTCTCGCTTGGCCAGCAAGATGGAACACTCGGAGTCTGTAGCAGAGGAAAACCACTTGAAACCGTTGACATTGTATGCCTGCGATTGGTCGGAAGATCGGGTGTGGGCAGGCGAAACTGACACATCTGAGGCCGAGGCAGAAATCACCGAGGGACTGTCGGTAGCCTCCCTGAGAGTGGCAACTGTCTCGGTGTTTCGGACGTCGGATCCACCAGGCCGCTCTGTCATCCACTGGCCGCTCGTCCAGGCAAAGTCGGGATCGCTGCTAACCAGGTGCTTGTACCACTCCTGTAGCTCGGGATCATCCTTGGCGAACACCTCCAGCACTCGAGCAGTACCGTCAGTCATGGCAAAGGGACACAGAACGGTGGCCGACGAAGCTGAGAAGATGTAGTTCTTGATGAATGCGACGACTCGGCTTTCGGGGCCGTACTTGCGCTCGTACGAGTCGCTGATGACACCACTGCTGTGGGCCGCTCGCTTGAGCAGCTTCCAGCCCTGGGTCACAATGAGCCGGTTCTTGGGGTGGCCAAACGTGCCCTGCGGCTCAATACGTGGCACGTTGGTCTCAGCTTCCTCCTGCCATTCAAACTGCTTGCTGCTGATGACGTCGTGTCCAAGTTGCACAAAGTCCGGGGTCACCTTGGCAAGAGTCTCGCGGGACAGGTAGAAGTTGGCCACCTTCTTGAGCGCCAGGTTGCTGTCATACTGGTTCAGTAGCACGGGCTTTGTCTGGAAAAATCCAGTAGTTGCGGTAGCCATGATGTGTGGTTTAGGAGTGTAAATGAAGGTGTGGGAGCGAGCTTTTAGATGGAGATTTGGCGAAAGTTTAACCGTTATGCACGCTCTTTGTGGGGAAGTGGGGGGCTAGTTTTTGGAGACGAAGGAGATGGATGACGAAGCCTATATTTTTACAGTGGGGTGGGTTAATCATTTAGAGTAACCTGGCCAAGTTTTGAACGTATTGAAGCTGAAATGGGGGTTTTCGGGATATCTCGGATTTTACTAGGTGTGAACCTTGTTTGTATAGGGCTGCTTTAAAGCAGGCCACGATGCGATGACAGGCGGGAACATAATAGTGTTGTTTTTATGTGGACTGAGAAATCTCGATTGGCAGCCTCAAAGCACAAATAGCATCAGAAGACTCAGAAGCATTCAATAGGCCATCTAGTTAGGAATTCGAGCAGCTACAGCTCAATGTAATAGCAGCTCTGTATCGATGAATAATCAGCAAACATGTTTCTTAAAGCCGTTGAATAACAAACCTTAATTTTAACCGAGGCATTGTGAACTAATTGTTCTACTGCGAGTCACTGAAACGACGCGGGGTTGGCGCAATTTTAAAGCTGCAAGCTCCATATGATTTATTGCATCGGGATGATCACCATGCTGGTTTCAATTTCATCATTGCATCTATATTCAGAGACGTGGGCTCAGGATCAACGCACCAGGTGCAGTAATTTCCCCGAAAACTGATCCAATGTCTCAAACGACTGTACCGCTGCATTCCTCGCTTAATTTTATTCAAAATGATACCACGTTGGCCCTCCAAGACACTTCCTACCATCTCTTGAGACAAACCGTTTACCCTACTTGATGTAGCCATATTGGTGCTTCATTGCAAACATGTCCTTAGAAAACATTTTTACAGTTGAGTTAGAGAAAATCTGAAAAGTGCATCTTGTTCCAAATCAAATTTTGAGCCTAGTTGATCAACCAAAATCCGAATTAGCCTCACCAAATAACGGCTAGTAACACCTTCCACACATACTCGACTGTCAACACCTCCCACAACGTATATTACATCACAGCCCAAACCTAAATCGGTAACCTACTCTTCCGGGTAACTAGGGCTCAAGAGCCACGGCCGGGTAACCATGCACGAGCATAAAAACACTTTTGCCAATCTCACTTCTTCCTCAGAAAACTACGAAAATGTGAGTATTTGGCGAAACACGAGTCAAAAACAACCTCGAAATGGAGTGATGATAACGAGCCGTAATGGCTCTATTTATAAACCCAGCTCGTCGATTTATTTGAAATGAGAAAAAAAGTTTATGCTGATTTTTCCAAATTTGAAATGTTTTTCAAAGATTTTTTCTAACATAGTGAGACACAATGTTCTAAATAGTTACGAATAAAAAACAAAAGCAAAATAAATCCGTTAAATTAGTTGCCGTCATTAGTGTAGATGAGTGTATTACTCTGTTCTTTCTTCAACATGTTACCACTTTATTCACACAACGAATTGCGTTTCAACCAAATAGCTAACAAGCCACCACTACAGAGCTCAATAGTGACCCTACAAGAATCTTGAAAAAGCCGTTACGCAAGAAAACCTGTGGATAATTAGAAAAACATGTTTATTGCCGGTAATGCATCGCATTTGTCGACAAACATCAATTGCTAACCGTGTCCAATGCTCTCCTGAGACACTCCTGGATCTGTCTCGCTTTTATCCGCGTTTAGCCAGTTTTAGATGCTTTTGGGGGAAATAAAGTCGACTTCAAATCAAGGTACAAACAAAGTTTTGGCCGTCTTGACGGTGGCGGCATTTAGTGATGGAAAATAAGACACTCCGTTGGAAGATGCAATTTGGACGTTGAACGAATAATGAAAAGTGCGTTTGGTAGAAAATGTGTTTTAGAGCAAGACTATTTTCAAAATTTTCTGTTATTGTGTATATTGACCGAGTTAGATACGTCCTTGTTTCTCAGTTGTTGCGCCTCACCTGGAGTAAACTTACTTATTCTTGCCCTAAAGATATAGCCAGCCTGACTCAGACGAAACTGAGTCAAATGCTGAGTTATCTGAATTTTTAAGAGTGGGTCCGGCTCTAAATCAAAATTTACATCCAACAGTGCCGTTTGTGTCTCTAGAAACAAATCCAAACAACCCTGCATCTCTCCAACTCCTACAGGTTATGAGTAACCATACGAACATCTCGCCGATCGTCATTAGTATTCCTCTTTCGGTGTCGGGGACCCTTGCTGTCTTGGCGAAGATCATGCCACGCGTGATCAGGCTACGTGTGTCGGTCATTTCGGTTGTGAAATTAATATATACAAATAATTATACACCCTCTCGAATGACAACGTGGGGGATGGTTACTTTTGCCATCGCTCTAGGGGTGGATAAAGTACCACTAATGTATCCCAGGTGCTAGTGGCTGAACCGCATGCCAGTGGGGAAATGGGGGGTGTCAACAGAAGTACAGAGACGATATGGGAATTCTGAAGAGTGCAATCAGCCCGAAATCCGATCCTGATTCTAATGGTACCAGTTTCAAGTTTCCAGAGTAGCCGAATATTTGTATAAAGTGTTTCACAGGGTTTAGACGGCACTACTCAAAAGTAGATGGCACCAATTAGAGATAGGACCCAATATCATTCAGATATGGGCGCTATCAAAACAATCAATGGCCCATCTGAATGGTGTTGATTTACTGGGTATACTGGAGCTTTTTGTTTGTCGATAGCTCGAATATCACCGAATATGACTACACCAGAGACCCAGCATGAGGGGACATTTTCAAGAGCCATAGACGCGTTACGGAAAAACCGAAAAGGTGGTTTTAATCAGGCTCTCTTTCCTAATCGAATGGTACTAGTCCCATTTCTGTAGCTTCCAAGACCAATCTTGTAGTCTACTCCCAATCTGATTGAAGTCTTGGCGATACTCAAGGTGGGCGTTATACTACAGAGTACAGAGTAGCTGCGAAAAGCCGCCCCAAAGCTGTTCATTAAATTCATTAAATTCACAAATAATCAGGGAAAAATCCCCAACCACCAAATAAGCAGCCCTGCAGGGCGCAAATCATTGCCTGAATTATGAGCGTTTTTCCCGCTTTTTAGCAATTTCTTCTCTTTATTTTTTTCCACGCTGTCGATCCCCACGCTAATGTTTGTTTGAGACATGGCACCGAACGGGGCGACACGTAGCTTTTGGAAACGCTACCAGCGGTCGTGAGCCGGCGATACCGGTCTCAAACGACGCTTCCCGAGCCGGGGATTCCAATCGTTTACATCTCGTTTCCATAGGCCGTCTCCTCGCCGAGCTATGCCCGCTTTGGCGCCGGCCGTGCCACTCACCCCTGGCAATGTTGATCGGCAACGGATTGGGAGCAGACTTTTGACTAGCTACATATACGAGGGGGGCGGCCCGGTCTTTCAGAGGCCAGCTATCGTCGACGCTCGAAAAATATTCCAAAAATCAATCATGATGGCACGAATTCTCTTCACTCTAGCAGCCGTCGCCCATGTCGCCATGGGCTCGCTCTGCGTGGACCACCAAACCGCCAACGGCCAGATTCTGCTGGCGGTGCAGCCATGTGAGGACAAGACGACGCTGACGTCCACCGAGAGCGCGCTGTCGATTTTCATCCGCAGCGGCAGCGGCCAGCCCGAGGCCGAACTCGCCGAGGCTCTCAAGGCCAAGCTCGACGCCCACGACCTCGCGGGATACCTGGCGATCAAGCGGGCGTTTGAGGGCGAGTCTGCGGCGTCGGTCAAGGCCATCGAGACGGTGGCGCTGGACACGTCGGTGGGGATCCGAGCGAGCCGCAACTACACGATCCAGGACGCGCCAAGTGCGCTGGTCAAGCGTGGCGGCTGCAGCATGTACTGGCCCGGCGACTGCGGGCTGCAGAGCATGGACATCCACTACTACAACGACTTTTTCCATCCGTCGGCGTCCGGCGCCAACTGGGTGTGTCTCGGCGAGTGCACCGACTACGTGAACCACATTTGGGACGACGGCACGCTGTCGGGCTCCTTCTACTACACGTACACGGACTGCAAGTTCCGCAGCCAGAACGGCTGGAACGGCCGTACCCAGAACAAGTGCCGAGCCGGCGCGTTTTACCGACTGGTCCAGGAGACCTCGCACGTTGTCCAGGGCACGAACCCGTCCAACACCATTCGGCAGATTTCGGGCTCCATCGACGGCAAGGACCACTGGACTCCCCGAATTTGCATGTCTTCTAGTAACTCGTGTTCCGGAGGCCCTGGCTCCGACGGAGACAGTTACTGCTAGACGGGTACGGGAGTTACCGTGTAGGACGTATTTTTATTTTATTTGTTGTTGATTGCGATTTGAGACTGTAGGGGGTTCAGGTGGGAATCTGAGAGTAATAAATGTAAAGAGATATTCCAAAAGTGGGTGCTTGGATGTCTGTAATGCCATTTTAGGACCCTCATTTTTGCTACAATAACGTCCAGTATGATGAGTGATTGGAGTCAAGATGGCTTTCACCACTCAATCTTGGACAATATAGAATTAGTTAGAGAGGGTATTTGGAAGACCTTGAGTGTGACAAACCACCCAAAGGAATCTAACGTAACCACAAAATATGAAAGGGGATATGTTGATCAACCCTTGGAAACGTAGCTGTGAGTTCATTTGTGCGACCCATCTATCTCCAGCCTGTCTCTGTATTGTTTCCTGTTCTTCTACACTTCCAATTCAGATTACTGTACTCAATATCACAGGCCTCAAACTCATACCATCTTGGCATAGTCACTTCAATACAGCACGGTATGATCCGAGTCAGTTCATGGAAACTCGTCTTTTGATCAACTTTGATTGATTCGGAAAGTCTTGATCGCGCTGCAGAGTCGATGCGCTTCACACATCAATCTCCACACTGCGACCGCTATATACAGTTATTATTTCTTTCCCGAAGCGCTCTTAAACAGCACATTGTCGCCATCTTCAATCTCATAGTCCTTTCCCTTGCTGGCCAGCTTTCCAGACGCCTTCAGCACACTGTCATCACCCTTGGCAGCAATCACATCGTCGAACTTGACCACCTGGGCGACAATAAAAGTCTTCTCCAGATCTCCGTGAATCACTCCAGCGGCCTCAGGAGCCGTAGAACCTCGTCTAACGGTCCACTCTCGCACCTCTCGGTTGGATCCTGTAAAGTACGAAATGAGGTTGAGCGACTCTCTCAGAGCTCGCACAGCCGGGCCAATAGCCGACTTGCTGACATCCGGCTCCAGGCCAGCCTCGGTTTCCTGGAACAGTCGCGTCTCCAGCGACACCGAAACAACAACCACCTTGTCGCCGGGGCTGTTGGCGTCAATCCACGCCTTGATCTTGTCCACGTAGTGGTTCTGCAGCTTTCCGTCGAGGTAGGCCGCATAATCAGCTTCAGACACATTGGCGATATAAGTGGTCGGTTTGGCGGACAAAAGCGTCAGAGTGTTGATGAACCGCACCTCCTCATTTGACCATTCGCAATGGTACACCTTTTTGCCGGCCTCCAACTGCTCCAGAATCTTGTGGCACGTCTTGATCTCCTCCTTCTTCTCGGCAGCAGCAATGGTGTTTTTCTGCTGAGACTTGGTCGATCGCTCTGCGATTTCCAGCGCCTTGAGCACAAACTCCATGTCCTTCAGCAGCAGCTCATCCGTGACGATTTCCAGGTCCCGGACGGGGTTCACAGAACCCTCAATGTGCGTGATTTCGGGGTCGTCGAACGCTCTCACGACCTGGAAAATGCCGTCAACGGCTCGAATGTTGGCGAGAAAGGCGTTTCCAAGGCCCTCTCCCTTGCTGGCGCCCTTGACAAGACCGGCAATGTCGAAAACAGTAATGTTGGCCGGAACGGCGTTTTCAGGACGGTAAATCTCACAGAGCTTCTCGAATCGCTCGGAGGGAACAATCACCTTGGCCTCCTCGGGCTCGATGGTTGCAAACGGGTAGTTGGCGGGGTTGCCCAGGTTGGATTTGGTGATTGCCTGGAAAAAAGACGACTTGCCGACATTGGCCAGACCCACAATGCCGCCCTTGAGGTTGTTGCTGGGCCGGCCGAGCAGCACTTTCTTCTCAGTCTTGCCCTTCTTGCCCTTGGGAGCCTTTTTCGGCTTGGCTAGCAGCGTGCGAGCCGTCGAAAACGGCCGTTGAAACAGTCGAGAAATCATGGTCAGACGTTTGAGTAACTGGCGATGATCCGGTTAAGCTTTTGGGGGCGGATGACTAAGCAGAAACGAGAGATGCAGGTGGTGGATTTGGTGAATATGGCTCCGATTGATATGAAACAAATTGCACTTGTCTGGTCTGCTTTTGGCAGATACAGCTAAACTTACAAATCTCTACTTCCATCAACATCTCACCTCTATGGGTATTACAGTGGCCCTGGTTACCGGTTTAAGGTTATTCCTTTGATGACTAAGCAATAATGCGAAACGCCTGGCTTGGCGAATACTGCTCCAATTTGGAAATAGAAACAAGTACCAGGGTATGCGAGCTATCGCTACTCTAATTACTCTCCCCAAAAACCAGTCGAGCCAGTCCCCGCCGTTCTATCCAGACGCATCTACATCACACCTCCAACCCTATTTGAAAGCAACCCTCTCTGCAAGACTCATGTCACTACAACGCACCTTCCACTCTCTCAAAGCAATGACTGCCACTCTCAAGGTCGGGTTTGTGCCCGAACACTTTTCCACGCCGCTGTTTTTCGCCGAGAAGCTCGGATACTACACAAACAACGGAATTGCCGTTGAATTGAAGCCGTACCCCTCAGGCTCAGGCCACATGATCCAGTCGCTGGAATCCGGCGAAATTGATTACGCCATTGGTCTGACCGAGGCGTTTGTGGCCGGAATCGGCAAGGGTATGGACCACTACAAGATTGTGGGCACATATGTGGATACGCCGCTGTGCTGGGCGATTTCCAGCGGCAGCGACCGCAGCGATGTCACGTCGGAAGACGACCTCGAGGGCAAGACTCTGGGCATTTCGCGCATTGGCTCGGGCTCATACGTCATGCCTTTTGTGCTTGCGCACCAGAAAAAGTGGGCCAAGCCGTTTGAGTGGGAGATTCTCACCAACTTCAAGAATCTGCGGGACTCGGTCAACCACACGGGCGACGTGGCCCCCAGCGACGCCTTCATGTGGGAGGTATTTACACAGAAGAAGTACTTTGATTCCGGCGAGATCAAGAAGATTGGCCAGATCTACACTCCCTGGCCGTCCTGGGTGATTGTTGAGAAGGCTGGCAATGCCGACTCGGCCACCAGCACACCTGCGCTGCTAAAGTCCATTGACCAGGGCATTGCCTACTTTAACGGCCACCAGGACGAGGCCGTCGAGCACATTTACACCACTCTGGACTACTCCAAGGAGGACGCTACTGCGTGGCTCGACACAGTCAAGTTTGCCGACAATGTCGCCCACATTGACCAGAAGAAGGTGATTGACAACACGGTGGAGATGCTCAAGGAGGCCAAGGTTCTTGACGACAAGGCCGACGGCAAGGTATACACCAAGTCTTATTAGTCTAGTTAACGTATTGATCATGATTGAGGTGGGGTGACTGCGCTTTTCAGAATTCTGCTCAGAATGTCTGCACTAGTAGTGTTTGGAGAGGTGATATGGCCAGCCACTGTTATTAATCAGTTCTACGACGCCCATACGCCTCACACTTGAATCTACTTTATATTACCGTTACATGTACCCGTTATCTCCGTTTTCCCACACACCCATTGTCCAAGGCCTAACTAGCTATTCCCCTACACTGTTTCAAAAGAGTGCGAAAAGCATAGTCAACGTCTGTTCCTTGAAGAGCAGAAACTTCCATAAAAAGCAGGTCGTTTCTTTGGGCGAAGTACGCTGCGTCAAAGGTCGGAAATGCCCTCTGTTTGTCCAAGTCGCACTTGTTTCCAACCAACATTGCCACAAAGTCGTCATCAGTTTCGTCTCTCAAATCTTCCAGCCACTCAATGACATTCTGAAACGAAACCGCCGATGTGACATCATATACAATCATGGCTCCGACGGCCCCGTTGTACAGCGAAGACATGCATCCCATGTGCTGTTCGCCACCTGGCGTGTCCCATATCTGTGTCGTAACTTGTTTTCTGTCAATGGAAACGGTTCGGGAGTGGCTTTCAGCATGGGAGGTCGAGTTGGCGTGTGGGTTGAAACGGTTGCGTAGAAATCGGCCCAAAATGTTGGTTTTGCCTACCCCAGAGTCTCCTACAAGTAGTACTGTGTTAGTGTATTGTAGAGAGAAGAATTTCAGGGAGATGGCCGGCTGAGAGAGACGTAGAGGGTGGCTTGAGAGGGACCAGTTGGTGATTTCAAATGTCCAACTCCTCCACCAGAGGTCACAGCTGCCAGCAAACCAACCAGCAAGTTAAAAGTGGAGAGCTCTTGGCACATGGTTTTGATCACTCAAACTGCTTTTCTTGAAACGTTCAGCAGCTTCTTACCAACACTATCCAGGACTTTCCACCGGATGACCACCCTCATTAAGATAAGAACCACCCCAAAACTTTGCAGAAATGAATGCCAGAGCTAATACCAATACACTGAAGTGATTGGAACAGCGGCACCAACAGCCCCACGTCTCCAACCCCCCCACACGGGCAGTATCAAAATGCACCCCACTGTGTCTGGCATGTCTCAGATCTCTCGCTGTGTCATTGCAGGTGCTCCAGGTCGTTGCGCACGCCTGTAGCGTCTCCCACCGGGTGCCTGGCCGTACCGACCCCGCCTGTACTCACTTTTAAACACTGGTGTTTCGTCTCCCATGTCGTGACCAGAAAGTAGTCGTCATCAAAGAGCTGGAATAGAGTTGTGGAGGTGTGCATGGGATGCATAACGCGAGGGGCACTCTGCATAGATTGAAAGACGCATTTTGCCGGCCGGGGTGCAGGGGTGTTGAAAAAGCGACACAAACGGAAAAAATAAAAACCAAAAACAGCAAGAGATTGTATACTGTCACGAGAGCAAATAATATTCACACAAGCCCCAAACCGGCTGCGTGCCATGACCGAGATACAGCCGCCTCCCCCTTCGTAAAATGGTTGCTTCCCGGGAACTTGGAAATTACAGTACAGTACTGTAGGTGGAAAGTTGTTAATCCACATGCAGCAGGTAATCTTGCAGCTGGCACGTGGTTCGGAGGTTTACCCCGAAAAGGTTTCTGGACTGGAGGCATGGAATAATCGAAAAGCAAACCAATCAAACACTACCGCGAGAGCCGTTTGACCTCGCTTCTGTCTGGAACACTGGTTTTTGCCCCTTGCACCAGACATAATCGGTACTGCTTGTGCCTTTCATCTGAGACATGGTGATGCCTATTGCTTGCTTTTTTCCAACGGGCCTTTTCTCCATAATTATTCCACGCTGTTTTGTCACTGCTGCCTTTGGTATTTCCTTTCGTTTTTTGCATTTGGAAGGTCTTAGCGTGGCTGCTTAGAGCGAGCCGACTGCGGCTGCTTCTAAGCCTTTGTTGGCGTGTCATTTTAGCGTGGTTATTAGGTGGCTGAACGGCGGTTGCAATGATTGTAGTTGGACTGCAGTATGATGCATTTCCAAGACTATTCGAGAACCAGTTGGAAAGACACAGTTTGTATGGTGGGAAATGATACGCAAAAGAATTAGTAGCGGTTGGAGAACTACCTTGTTATTGTCAACACAGTTGCAACCAGACGAATACCCCCGTCATTTAGATACCAGATTCGGTGATGAGGCTGACAGGGACTACTGGAGGCCTCACGAAACCTTGGTTCCCAAACGGTCAAATTTGGATGTCAAAAGTTACCCTACCGAACAATTAAGGTTTCACACCGGATCAGATCAGAATATAAGTGGCTAGTTCGACTGCTGAGTCAGCTTAAGGTCATCCAGCTACTGGTACAACCCAGTGCAGAACTGCAGCTTTAGAACCGGAAGAGGATGGATGCATTACGTATCTCATGTAAATCTTGAATTCCACCGTACAAAAAATACCTTTGCAATGACACACACCCCGCAACCACGAGATGTGTGACACCTGTGACTTCTGTTCCAAAAGAAGGTTAATTCCTATTTGGGAAATCCTCATTTTGTGTTCATCGTGCCAGCTGCTCTTTAGTAATCTGGTACCCCCCCACTCTACCTATTTTTCTCTGTGCACCCTACATTGTGATGCCAGCTGGTTCTCTGATCTAAGTTAGATTGTGGGCCCCAATGATACCCTAGCCCCTGGCAAAACTTTCGTCTTTGAATTGTACTACTTTCTCCCACTCCCATGGATCCAATCACGGATTCTGCGGTGTATTTGACCTCCATACCTCTTCACAGGCACAGTCAGCTTTGCGTCTCCCTTGTGGCAGACCCACCACTGAAACCACAGCTCTCGATTGCGCCGAATCATGACCCACCGCCTACTTCCTCATCTGCAGTACTTCAACAGCCGGTTAATGGAAGACTCCAAGCTGCTCTCTACTCCAGTTGTTACTTTCTCAGTACAGAACACATGGCCTCTGTGATTGGTAAAAGTGAGAGTTTACTGATTAAACTAATTAAATTAAGGATAGCTGGAAGGAGGAGGTCCGAAGAAACCTGGATCGGTAGGAACGGTCAGAAGGGCAGGGCCCAGACCATCTTGGCCAGCAGTGGAAACGTTGTTGCCCCACCACGACAGGTCCTTGTTTGTGTACTGGACTGCAAAGAAGATGACAATAGCCGAAAGAGCTGTTCCGGTCGAGAGTCCTGCTGTGAGAACGTAAGTGTACTTTCTCCACCACGCAGTGTAGTACTTTCGCAGGTAGTAGGAGAAGAGGATCGCAACGTACAGACCACCGGTCAGGTAGGCCAAGTTATAGGGAGCCCAGTTAAGACCTCCGTAGGTCAGCAGCACAGGGTTGATGATGTAAAGACGCTCCTGCCACTTGAGAATTTGTCGCCGCTTGTTGGGGTACTTCTTCAGAAGGTACCAGGGAATGGCTGTCTGGACGGTCCAGAAGAGCACGAAGACACCAAAGCCCATGAGGAAGGCCCATCTCAGAATGGGGTACTGGCCGTCAAACATTCGCTTGGGGCCAAACAGACCCCAGACAACGGAAGCAGTGAAAAAGGTTCTCTCGTTGGGACAGGTGAACTTTTCGTGCTTCATCTGGTAGGCCTGGTCACAGAAGTGCTCAATCTTGGTGAGCTGGAACTGGATGACTCCGATGGTGACGAGACCATTGACCATGGTTGCCCAGAGCTGGACTCGCAGCATTGATCGAGGTCGCAAGCCCATGTAGTGGCCAATCTTCTGATCGGACGAGAGGGCCTGGGCCTGGTCCTGGATCTGGACGGCAAACGCCTTGGCCACGTTGATACCGATGGGCTTTCCGGGGATGGCGTAGCCCATGATGAGCTCCAGAAGCACGTTAAGAGTGAGCTGGGCTCCGGTGGACGAGAAGAAAATGGTGAAGGGGTAGAGGAAGACCAGGGTGACGCAGAGAATGAGCACAATGGACCAAACGGGAGTCTGGACGTCCCAGTGCTCCACAAACGCCACGGAGAGACCGAACATGACTACCAGGATGATGTAGTACCACCAATCGGGGACCTCCTTGTACCGTGCCATTTGTCGCGAAAACGGATCGTCTCGGCCCTCGTAGTTGGACCGGTTCATGTACCGGATCGACAGCCAAATTTCTTTGACCGACCGCTTGCACGTGGTCCACTCGTTGGCCACACAGTAAAAGAAGGACATGGGGTACAGCGCGAAGAAGGTTCCGTACAGCACGAGGTTGGCGGCGGTGTAGTAGGGGGGCGAGTAGTTGTGGTACTTTTCTTCGTCGAGCCGCGAGTCCGTGAGCACCTTTGAGACCTCAAAGGGGTTTCCGGTGTTGTCAAACAGGTCGTTGGAGTTGATGGGCATGTACGAAGACCAGTAGTAGTTGGAGTACCACACGCCGATGATGGCCATACCGGTGATGATCATACCGCAGTACTGTGAAACGTTGGTGTAGAGGGGGGCACCGACGGGGTTGATCAGGAAGTTGATGTAGGTCCAGTCAAACGTGGGGAAGGGGTTGATGCCCATGCCCGTATTGGTACCGGTGATTGTGGCCAGGTTGATGTTGTTGGGCGCAATCCACGTCATCCAGTTGAAGGTACTGAGGGCGGTGAACAGGTAGCCGGGAACCCAGAAGTAGACAAAGGACGCGCCAAAGAAGACCATGAAACAGTTGTACTGCGTGAGCTTCCAGCCGTTGACGGTTTCCTTTCGATGACCGTTGAGCAGCGCCTTGTTGACGGCGAGCACTGGCAGAGAAGTGGGCCAGAAGGCTCGGGTGGGGTAGACTGCGACTCGTCTCAGCAGACCAGCTAGGCCGAAACCCATGTACTGCGTGACCAGCATGAACAGAAACATGTAGCCAAAGCCCAGGGCCCACGACTGGTTGTAAAACTGCGGCATGTACTGCACGACAATGTTTGTGTTGATGTAGGGCGGTGCGCCGGCCACTGAGCACATGAGCGTCGCCATGAGCTGTTCTCGAGCGCTCCAGGGGCCGGGATTCAGATGGAAGTTGACGCCCCACAGCTTGAAGCCCCACTTGGGCAGGGTGTACTGCAGAAGGAGGCCCGAGGGGTACAGAAGCAGCTGCAGAACAGACGTGGAGAGCGAGATACTGGGCTGACGAGGGTAGAAGAACTGGTTAACAAACGACGAGATGCCGACCCAGATGGTGCCGACAATGTAGCAACGGATGGTTTCCACGGGCTCGTCGGGGTCGGCAGGAATGGGGGAGGTCACGGCTCGGACCTGCGGGTAGGGCGACCAGTCCTGGAAGAGGGTAGCGTAGTAGCGCATGAGCAGTGAGTTTTGAAAGTCTTCGTTCACGTACTCGCCAATCTGGTCGTCGCTCTCCTTTTCCGAGCTGGAGGCCGTGAACTCTTCAAGCAGATCGTGGCACTCGTCCATCATGCCTGGGGGCATGTTCTTGTCATTGAGATGGTAGTCGACATTGGCTCTCAGAATGGCTGCGGCAGTCACGTTGGACATACCCTCGAGCTTCTGGGCCATGTAGTGGACGTCTTCCGAGTACGAGCCATCGACCTCACTGGGGGGGATGAGCAGGTGCTCGGCGACAAACTCCACCACGTTGGAAGGAACCTCGGCGAAACTGGCCTCGTAGTCATCGCTCATGTCCTTCTTGTCGTCCGTCATTGGTGGAGGAGGCTCTGTGTACGAGTAGTGGTCGCCCATGCCGGTGTCATGGATGCTATCTTCCATGTCCGGCGACACGCGCTTCTCGGCCTCCTCTTCGTACGAGGAGATTGGGTGTTCCATGTTTGCTTGGCCCAAGGATGATTGGATTTGTCTGTAAGATCTACATTTCTCGCTTCGGCAGGATATATATATCTGCACGCTCGCTCTGGGTAACCCATGAGGGGGGGTGGTAATGATAAGGATAACCTTTGAGAGACAGTGCCGTGTCTGTAAATCATGTTGGTGCTCGACCAGCCTGGCTTCTCTTGCCTCGCTGATGCACTCCAACTCTGATATGGACCTGCTGGCCTATTTTTGGGTCATGTAGCCACGGAGCAAGTCTGAGACAGAACAAGGGGATTCAGCGGATATGACTTGTGCCTCGAGAGCCTCGAGGGCGCTTAGCACTTTTCCGGGCAGGGTCCATGTCGCACTAGGAGGTGGGAGCTCTTTGGTTCCCCATGTAAGAGAAAACGAATACTTCAGTGTTGAGAAGACCCAAGCGGTACCGCTAAAGCGACCGTATCTTCCTGCAAAAGGTACATTTTGCGACTTTTGCATATCTTTCCACCTGTCGCTAAGTTGCGGTTTTTACTTTCTCCGGGCTACTATAGATGCGCTCAAATCACGGTACAAGCTGCAGGCTATGGAGATCTGGAAGGTCCGTGGTTTCCACACGACACTATCATCTCCATCTGTCTCTTCTAGGGCTACCCGCGGGGAGAGTGCCCACCTCCTCCACCCGTTCGTTATCAGGAAAATCGAAGCTAGACTAGTATGGACTTTTTTTTTTGACTAGACTACAGTAGATACGAACCTTACCCGCCTCCGAGAAGAGCGCGCATCGCAAAGGTGAGATTCGCTCAGCAGAGGTGGCTGGCTCCACTTGTAGAGCTTTTCTCGGTAGCGAATTTCCGGGGGATTGCTACCGATCGATTGGGACATTTTTGGAACGTTTTTTGGACGTTTCAGGGTGATATTTGTAAGGAATGGTGATGCCGACCAAATTGGAACGTTATCAGTGATCAGAAGAGCTACAGGGGTGTTACGAAGATTTCAGAAAGACGACCGTGTGCGGAAGAGGTCAACGGTTACAACAGTATACCCCGATCTCTCGTGGCATCAACCAATTGTCCGTTTTAGACGCGGTTCCATCTACCCAGGGATCGTAATACAACTCTATTGTGCGGCATATACCCTTACGCCCCATCCAAGCCATATAAACACGGCCTAAGCAGGCTGCAAACGGCTTATCACAAACCTACTTTGCGCCCAAAGCTGGTCCTCGACTAGGGTTGGGACACACAATGGAGCCTCTCCTGTGGGGTACGGCGCGATCAGCAGGCAGAAGACTTTCGTATCTTTAGCTCGAAGATAAGAGCTGGGGGAGGGGTGCCAAGCCCAAAAGCGTTGCCAAGACCGGATATGTTCCTCGCCATGCGACTTGGCATACCGGAAAAACGCAGCAGCAAAAAATAATTATCGGGCCTTATGATCTCGACTATTTGGGGCTGTCGGTGCATATTGGTAGTTTTGCCCCGTGTCTGAATGGAGGAGGTTCGCGGTTAAGAGAGCTGGAGCTTATCAAACCAATGAGAAGGCTGGGATTTGGAGACCCCTTTGGAAATCGAAAAAAAAACACAAAATAAAAATAAAAAAATCGTGTTTTGAAAACGGCATTCACCATAACTGGTTTAGTGTTTCATCTGGAGGGTGTCGTCAACAGCTGTTCTACAGTATCGTGAGGGTCGCTGTTACCATAGGAACATGTGTAGATGTGCAGTTTTATACAGTCAGGGGAGAAGAAACTGGCAATCAGATCGTGGCCAGAAACGTCCTCCACGACGCTTTTGCGGACTGAAATCTACCATCACTACTGACCAAAGGGCATTCCGTACATAGTCTAAATCGTTTGTTTCCCGCACATGCCTTGAACGGCTCTGTGGTCTGGCCAATCCCCAGAGCCATTTTTCCTGAATCAGAGACTCGGTTGCATTTCCAAACGCCGTGTAACCGCCACTGAAGCCGCCTCCGTGTGTGCTTCCGTGTCTAAGAGGCTTTGTGGCGGACACGGAGGCGGCTCTATAGCTAAAATGGTAGCATACAGCTATAGTTGCGAATACGCGCAATTTCTGGCACTCTGGGGAGAATCTGAAAAGTGCAATGATCAGCTGACATTCCTCTCATCTCAAAGCTCTTTTCAATACATCAGTATCACCGATATTCCCTCCCCAATTTCGTCCCAACCACTGCATTCTCTTTACAAGTAGCAACCAAAATACAGTTGGTTCTGGAAACATTTCCGGGCCTAAATGGCGAAGGAGACTTTCCCAGATTGGAGTTTAGGAATCTCTGGTACACTAGTGGCTGAGCCGTGTGGATATGAGACACTGGCAGCAAATACTCGCCGTGTTTAGACCAAAATCATCAATACGAGGGTTTTGCTAGTGCCAAAAAAAAGAGGCTTCAGTACGTTGAGTGAGACAACGGAGATGGCACCCCGAGAGCCTTGCAAACACCCAAACCTACGGCTGGCAGGCAGGTTCGGGCTTCAGTGTGGTTATTGTGGTTTTTTGAGATTGGTGGTAGGCAGTACTCTGTAGAGAGGAGGGTCTTGAGCTTTTGTGGTAGATTCAAAAGTTGCGGGTGTAGGAGATGGGGTGTTTGTGTCCGTGGATTTGAGGTACTGGGCGTGCTCCTGAGACTAGACTTGCGTTGAGCACAACAGTAATCAACGGGGTACGACAGAGACCCTGAAATCCAATTCAGAAAATCGCGCACTTTTCTGAATCTCCATTTCGCAGCCATACCGTGCTCTCTGGGGAAGCATCTTGGTTGATTGTATTACATTACGCTGTTTGGTGCAGTCAAGGGGTTGGACAGCAAGTTTTGTTCGGAAATACTTGTCTAGCTGGATACAATACGCTGATCTATGATCTCGATACTGCCGACCCACCAGCACTCTCACCAACCCTTTCATTCGTGACCTAGGCTTAGCTCATCGATGAGTATACATCTAGTCTAGGTACTGTAACGAGAGTTGACAACAAAAAAATACGGAGAGATGAGTCGAGCAGTTGGAGGCACTCCTGTTGTAACAAATCGAACGGCTCCATCTGCTACACCTATCGTATCTTACATTGCAGGGAATCGGTCGAAATCAGTAATATAGGTGCTCAGCGCCTCTATTGCCACGGCAAGCATCCTCTACTTGCCTTCGTCGTTGGCGCTGTGACTCTGTTTTTATTTTACCTGTGTTTTCCCACCAGGACTTGGAGCGTTCAGAACAACAATGAACATACCTGGGACATTTGGAGGTATCGCGGCATCGTTTCGCTCTCGTACTTGTCAGAGTGCACTCTGTAATCATGATTATTCAATTCGTGCTTTCCTCTAAGTATGCCCAGACCAAACCAAGCTGCTTGTATAAATGAGACTGAATGAGTACGAATACAGAAATGAATGAATGTCTACCTATAATGCGGTTGAAAGCTCTCAATAAATGCACAATATACTACACCACTGTAGTGATTTAGAACAGACCGTCAAGGTCCAAATCATCGTCATCATCACTCAGTTTCTCCTCCGCCTCCACCTCCTTGCTCTTGCTACCTCCACCTCCACCACCGACCTTTTCAGTCGGCTTGGGCACCTCCTCCTCCTCCTCCTCCTCCTCTTCCTCCACATCGGCACCCTTGACCTCCTTGACCTCCTTCTTGTCCTTCTTTTTCTCCTTGTTGGTCGCCTTGGCCTTGAGAAGCCGCCGCTTCACCTCCAGCTCGTGCTTGAGCTTGGAAATAGCGTGCAGGAACCGCTCCTTGAGCGTGGCATTCGCAGTTCTGTCGGCGTCTCCCTGCTTCTTCTCAATCGTCGCCTCAAGATCCGCGATTTCGTCCACCAGCACCTTGGAGTGGCCTCCCTCCTCGCCCTCGTCGTCGTCGTCCATTCCGGCCGATGCGCGGGGCATGTCGTCGTCGGAGTTGTCCGACTCGCCTCCGGCTTCGTCCTCGGACTCCGAAGCGTCGTCGGCCTCGATTTCCTCGCCCTCCTGGTCCTCCTGGTCCTCCAGCGCCCGCTCGAGCTCCTTGTCGAGCAGATCCACGTCCATCTCGCCTTCGTCGACCATGGCGAACCGCGGGGGAGCAGGCGTGGACGCTGTGGAGGGGCCTGGCGAGGAAGCAGCCACAGAAGAGGTGCCTCCGCCGTAGTTGAGCGACGCCGCCAACGCGCGACTGTCCACAAGCTCGTAGCTGGTGCTGTCGGCCTCGTCGTCCATGTCCAGCAGCTCCGTCACCCGCTGCTCCACGCTCTCAATCACCTTTGTGGACACTGTTTTTCGGAATCGGCGCCGTTTCGCGTCGAAAAGCGGCGGCGTGAGTCCGTGCCGCAGCGTGACCGCCTCCTCCGCGCTGCCCTTGTCCCACTGCATCGACTTGGCCTCCATGATGGCGTGTTCCGACGAAATCTGCTCGGTCACAAGCAGCATCTGGCACACGTCCAGACACTTGAACATGTTTTTGCCGCGGTCAAACGTCTTTTGCGCCTCGACGATGGCCGGCAGGTCCACCAGCTTGGCCGCATAGTGGCGTCCCCGCACGCTGACCACTGCCCGGCGCGAGTCTTTGAACCGGATCACAACGTTGCTGTAGTCCTGCTTGTCCACGGCCTCTCGCAGGTATGCCAGGTCGTCGCGGCCACGTTTCGACACCGGCGGGAACCGCAGAATGAGACCCTCTTCGATCAGGGGGTCGTCTTCCTTGTCTGGGGCCTCGCTGTCGTATCCCTGTCCGGGCTCTCTAGCGGCCTTGACACGGATTCTCGGCACGATTTTGCCGTTCTTGGTCGTGGTCATGGGTCCCGGCGTGCCGCTTTCCTTTTTGGCGGTTCCCAGCTTCAGCGACAGCCGCGGTTTGGACTCCTTTTCCTTCTTTGGCGCTTTCAGTTTGATGCTCAGGCTCGGAGAGCTTGTGGCTGGCGCCGGCGACTCCTCCGTGCGCCGTTTTTTGGACTTGCGTTTCTCCGGACTTGCCGTCGGGCTTCGTTTTTCCGGTTTCAGTTTGATTTTGATCATTTGTGGATTGTGTAGTTGTGATGTGTTGGATGGCGATGTCTAAAAGTGGTGTATATTGAATGTGTGCATGCGGAAAGGTTAATTTGGGGGTGGTGGTGGGACGGTTGGTTGGGTCTGTTTTTGGAGCTATGAAACAGTACAGGGGTAAAAAGAGTAGCGCCACTGAGTTTGCAGCTGTATTTGGAGCAAGAATCTTTTTTCAGAATCTCGATAACTCCACTATTACATCTTTCTGAGATACAGGGCACTGTAGGAAGGGAAGCGGGCCGATCTGGTTAAAGGACGTAGTTTGGGAGATTTAGTAAATTTTGGAAAAAAGCACTGGGAGTTCTGACTCTAGCTGAAATGCACTGGTGCGCTCCAATTCATTCCAGCGCCAAAACTGATTGGAATACCGGAGTAAAAGGTGTTACATGTCACCCATGTTTTAAAAAAGAAGGCACATTTGGGAGGTTTTCAGGTTGGTGATATTTTAGGGTTTATCAGAATGATATTTCCGCCCAGATTGAAAAGGTTAGTCATTTGGTAAAAGTGCCAATATGGTCTTTTTGTGTACCAATTCATGGTATCATTTTACTCGTCAGACGAATTCCAAACGAACGCACTTATCCAAATGTCTGTAATCCAAAAACAGCGGACTTTACCTTCCTTACAAATCTGATATCTCCCCTAGAAGCACAACACCAACTCTCCTGGTCAATTTAACACCATCGTTGTACTAACAAGAGCTCCCATCACACAACTAATTCTTCAGTATCTCTCCAGCTTGCCTGGATCCAACTCAAAATGCGTTTCTCTAAGACCACCCCACTTGCGCCCGGCTGCAGCTCTCATGCACTCCAAATTCCTCCATCAAAATGTTTGCACCTCACTTTTCGAGCGCGCCATAATGTCGAAAACTATTGCTCCGTGGTCGAAAAAAGTGAGCACGAGGGCCCGACGTGCGTTTGCGGACATTCCGCTTATGGAGGACATGCTCCGCAAGTCCGGACTCGCCGACTACTACCAGAAATCGCCGAATCTGACCATTGTCGATGGGTACGCCGGATACGGGTGGTTTTCAGCGGCCCTGTACAACACGCTGAGGCCCAAAAGACACCATTTGCTGGAACCTTCCAAGTACGGCGTTGAGCCCATGAAGCGTCTGGTGGCTGAAGACCCCGAGGTGTTCCGCTACAGCGACCAGGACCCGTTCCAGTGGAAGGCGTACCACCACATTTACAAGGAGATCCCCAAGGGGTACAAACCCAATCCGTCGGAGCCGAGTCGCGACTTTCTGTTTGTGGCCAACCTGGCGTACATTGGCGGCGAGTCTCTGGCCTACCAGTACCTGCTGACCATTCTGCACCGCAACTGGCTGCAGCGCTACGGCCGGGTGCGTATGCTGCTGTGGATGTCTTCTGCGGGCGCTGAGAAGCTGACCGACGGCCTGCGGTCCGTGGCCATGCAGCAAAAGGCGCGCCGGACGATTTCGGAGGACGAAACGGTCCAGGAGGCCCGTCAACAGGCGGCAAAAGAGCTTGAGGGAGAACTAAAGGAGGCCCAGCAGGAGCTGGATGAGATGGAGCAGCGGGTGGTGCCCAACAAGCGCAAGATGACGTCGCTGAAGAAGCGGGTGCGGGAGCTGGAAGCCCGTGTGAACGAAACCGAGGCCGAGGAGCCCGTGAAGGTGGTTAGCAAGCGGTACAAGTCGACCATCATTCGCGAGCTGACGTGCGATTTCCGCTATCTGATTGGCGGCGTGGCCGTGGACAAGGAAAAGAAGGCCAAGCGGTCTCCTACCGGCGTCACCAGTCTCAAGCAGGCCAAGGAGCTCGCTAGTCCTGCTTCTGCAAAGACGAAAGCCCTCAAGTTCCTGCATCCGTGTCCGTACCACGAACAGGCGGAACTGTTCATCGAGGAGGACTACGACGGCAAGTTCAAGCCCGCCCGAGCCGCAGCATCGACCCAGGGAGGTCTGGTTCTGCTTGAACTGACGCCCAAGAAAATCTCGCTGGACCGACAGGAAGAGTGGTTTTACGTGCTCACGCGCATGCTCATTGGCAGTGCTGCGAGCGTAGGCGACTCGCTGGACGCCCTCGGGCCCGGAGCTAGCGAGTGGCTGAGTCCAAAGCTGCCGGAGGAAGTCAAGAGCAAGAAATTCGACCAGCTGACTCTTGCTCAGATTGAAACCATGGTCGACTTGTTTTGGCAGTGGCCGTTCAAGCCCAGCTGTCTGTTTGACACGTACGAGGACCGTGTGGTTGTCACGCCAGAGGAAGAGATGCTCGAAAACCCTAGTTTTTACGACGAAGACTGAACCAAGGGTATGTACATAGATTTGAATGAGATGCATGGAAGGTTGGAGTAGGTGTGGTATTGGGGGAGACAAGTATGGGTGCTGCAGTGCTTTATGGGTGCTGTGATTAGTATTTTGGGGAAGAGAATTTGATTTTGAGCCAAGTGCACTCTTCAGATGATTCTATAAGTCCATGGCACAGTCGGGTGGGTACTTCAGTCACAACTACATTTGGATAAGACGTCCGATATAGAAATATAAAACATATCTGAAAGTGATTTCTTTCTAGAATTGAACTGATATTTGCACTGAATCATTCATATTTCTCCATAGTACTCCAGAGAGTGAAGTTTGCTGCTTTCGACCATGGTCTAGATTATGCTCATAATTAACGGCACACATTTAAGAGATACATGAAGACTTTGAAGCGCATCTAGATTCTTTTCCAACTCACGCAATACTGAACCGATTCTGCCCGTTATCTCTCCAGGTAAGACCAATTCATCTCCTGATCATTGTAGCAGTATCTACTCGGTCTCATTCTTCTCTGGACCACCTTTACAGACTTTTTTGAGAATTTGGGCCCAATTGCAAAAGGGAAACCCCTTTGTAACGCCTCTCCCAACACTAAGTGTCCTGTCGCTTCTGCCACTCGCATATCCCAAGCGCCACAGTCCCCGCCCGCCTGCTCATAACCTCTTGCTGCAGCTCCTCCTCGATGCAAACCAACTTTAAAACTCACACTACCTGTTTTTGCACCACCACGACCTAGGGGCTTGAAATGACGGAAAAATGACAAGCACCGAGCCTAATGGATTTGAGGGGGAGGACCGGAGGAAAGTGAGTATCTGCGGGGCTTTCTGCGCCTGTTTGGCTTTGTTTCTGGGTGTATTTGTGACCCTGGCGCAAAAATCACGTTTCGTATCCACCGTGGTTACCAGATGGATATGGCAACTTGGGGGTCTGTGGACCCTGCGAAAGTGCTGAAAACACCGCGACGACACTCCAGTGCGCACTCCATGCGTTGTTGACTCATTCAACTCGTTTGTGGACTTCCGCAGGTTGTTTTCATGATTGACATGTTCGGGGCCGTTACCATGTGAGAACTGTGACAACCACAGGTACACAGCTGGCTGCGGCAGGGATACCCTCGTCACGGCACCCAAATTGTGCGTCTGTGTGCGGGAAGCACGCTTCTTTCACTCTCGTCATTCTCACATTCGTTTGCACCACCCGGCACTGCTGGCACTGCCCACCATATCTCCACAGTAGATCAACTAACGCAGAACCTAGCGGAAAAGCTACGTGTTGCAGACCTCAGCTCGTCAATTAAAAAGCTGCAACAAAAACAAAAAACTACAAAGCCGTCGACCCGGCTGTATCTGATCGCCGAGGCGTCCGCGCTGGCGTCAGCCGGAATCGACAGTGTGAAGAGGTGGGTGGAGGAGCGAGGAGCCACCATTCTCATCCCCAAAAAGACGCTAGAGACACTCGACGGCCGCAAAAATGGAACGCTACCTACCAACCTCAACGCCCGAGCTGCCATTTCGTTTATTGAGCGAACTTCACGAGGAGAACCCGACAAGAGAAAAGGCAAGGTGCTGCTGCAGCATCAGAGCGAGGCCGCGCACTGGGCCAGTGAGTGCATCCAGCACCTGCAGTCCAAGCCGTCTGTGTATGAGGTCAATCTGATAAAAAATGCTACCATGAAGGAAAGTGACGAGCCCAAGCCGGAGGACTCTGGCGAAGCAGTCATCTCGGGATTCGTGAAGACAATTGTCCAGTGCGCCATCTGGCGACTCGATAGAGAACCCACACGTGACTGGACCATGGTCACCGAAGACCCTCTCATCACGCTGTGGTGCAGAGCTTACGGTGTACCTGTCAAGACGGTGTCCGAGGTGGAGCAGCTGTATCGTCAGCGAGTCAGCGAGGTCAGAGCCTACAAGCAGCGTCTGGCGGAAGCAGAAGCCCGAGGTTCATCCAACTCTGGTGCCGCTTCATCTGCATCCAACCCTACCTCTGGCACTGCCGCCGCAGTTCCCGATTCTGCTGCCGCTGCCGCCGCCTCTTTCAAACGCACTCCCGTGGTAGACTCTGCGCCTGCTCCCACGTTTGCCTCTCCAGTCAAGAACCTCAATGGAGGTAGCATCTGGAGCGACTCGGCTGGGGGCTGGGACAATAATGGCTACCCCAACTTTGCTTTCCAGTCAGGCTTCCAGGGCTCACTTCAGGGAGGGTTTGGGTTTCCTCCCATGCCCCCTACCCATCTCATGAACGTGTGGGATGGCAAGCAGGGAGGCCCAGGAGGCCCAGTGCATCCTGGAGGGCAGCCAGGACCCCAGTTTGGGTTCCAGGGCTACGAGTACAATGAGAACTACAACCAGCCGGATTTCAACTACGCCGGCCAGAACCAGCAATTTCACAATCAAACCCACAACAACTACAATCAAAACTTGCAGGCACACAACAATTTCAGTCACGTGCCGTTTGCAGAGAACAATGACTTTTCACATTTTGATTCGTTTGACTTTCTTGACGAAGAAGTGGAAGCGTCTCCAGAACCTGCTCCCAAGCTGCACATGGTGCAGTCGCAACAGCAGCAAGACAAGCAGCAGGACGATGAGATGCGACGTGTGGAGCAACAGCTCAAAGAGGCACTAAATCTTTCTGCTGCCTCTGATGTTTCTGCTGTTGCAGACACTAGAGCTGCTGCCGCTGCCGCTACTTCCCCCGCCCTCGTTGCCCCTGCCGCCCCCGCCGCGCCTGCTGCTTCTGCTGCCCCTGAGCTAACTCCTGTTCGTTTGACCAAGAGCGCCAAGGGCCAATCTCAGGGTTCTCAGGGTTCTCAGACGTCGGACAAGGGCAAGTCTCAGCCCCAACAGGCGTCCCAACAGTCGCAGTCTAGTGAGTCGGCTCCGGTCACTCCCGTGCGGGCCCCTAAGGGTCCTAAGGGCGAATCTAGGTCGACAGGCTACAAGAAGCGAGGTGGTGGAGGAGGAGGAGGGCCTAGCGGAGGTAAGGGTATGCGTAAGAATGCACCTCGACCTAATGATCCGGATTTCGTGAAACGCGGATCCGGAGTACTTTGGAGCCCCCGGCCCAATGATCCGGATTTCGCCAAGCGAGGCGGTGGTGTGTTGTGGACCCCTTAATTTGTCAGCTCTTGGGAATTCTCCATTCACACATTTGGGCTAAGACTAATTAGTCACCCACCTCACAATGACGCCACTTATTCTGAGTCACCACCGCCCGAACCCGCAATGTCTGCCCAAGTGTTGAGCATGCGCCAAGTGTGGTTATTTACTGATTCATGCAACAGTAATCTGGGTTTACTCCTCCTAAACGCTGCCATGGTGAGCGACAATGTGCTTGTGGCTCCTCCCAACCCGTACATAGACGACTCTTCGACTACAGGAGTGTCTTTGTGGCGGGCAGCTTTGTTGGTTGCGCAAACAAGTGTGACTCGTGCCTCTGGGTCCTGCATGGCCCCACGTATGATGCAACCAGGCTTTTAGGCAATATATTCAGACAATGCTATTGACGCTTGAATAAGGCACAGATGATGTAATTGTGTAGTTTGAGTGGAATTTTTAGTGCATAGTGGTGTACCGACCTAAGAAAAAAACCGTAAAAAGGGGGAAAACAGTTTAAAAAAAAAAAAATTGAAAAAAAAAATCAAGGTTTTACAAATCTATCGGGTTGGGGGAAGATTTGCTCCGACGTATGCGCGGTGGGCTTCGGGGAAAACTCGGAGGGCAACTATTTCCATATTGGGATGTTGGGTTAGGGTACATGTACCAATCGGGTGAGCGGGCATGAGCGGAGATAACAGTCCGACGGCGATATTGGAGAGATGGTGAGAGAATAATTGCGGATGTAGAGTGAAAAAGCAGAGATGGAGTGGAAAAAAAAAAAAACCGAAGGTGCATAGGGGAAAGAGATAAATGGAGGTACAAAGACGAAGGGGAAGGAGGGAGGTGACGTAGATTATACGACTTGCGCAGCAAAGTGGCTACTTTTTCTCCAAGAGGAAGTCGCAGAAGATGAAATGGAGATGTATACGAGCGGATGTGACATGACTTTTTGGAGGCGGGAGGGCTAATGTAGTGAGTTTGAGTGGCCAAGTGTGTGGCTGGAAAAAACTTGTGGCAGGATGATGTGGCAAAGAAAAAGAAAAAGAAAAAAAAAAAACCAAATCAAAACACAACTTGTCTATTCTTGTCTTGTACTGCGCCTACACGTGACGAACGGAGTTATGTACTGCGCATGGGACTTTGTTTCATTCCCCGTGGGGAGTGTACAGCGCAATTGTGAGTTTTAGAGGTGATGAGGAAAAAGCAAAAGCGAGCGAGATACAAAGAAGCGTGAGCCATATCTCAAAAGGGGGGATTCTCGTGGAGCGCTCGGTTTTGGCGCTATTGCGGCAGCTGGACGGCTAGTGGGTGGAGACTGCTATTCTGGTCACGGCCGTGGCGCCGGCTACCCCACAGGTCTGCTATTCGCGGAGCTATGGTCTACTGTTTGCCCACAAAACTTATGCTTCATCTGTACATGAGACAAGGGAAACTCCCGATACGGCGTTTAGATTACTTTGGCCTGGGACTCAGGGCCGACTAGTGTTGTTTGTTGCATGGCAAAAGCGCGAACTAGACCTGCAACCATTCTGGTTCTCTGGGGAGCGTGTAGGGTTGGTTTTGGGGGCCTTGGAGGCCTGTTTTGTGGCGAAATAATAGGGGTAGTTGTTTTCCTGTAAAGCCCATATCTCTGTCTTGGGTCCGCTACTCTGGGTTTGGATCAGTACATGAGACATGTACGGTGAACAATCGTGGGGTAATGCACCATGTAGGGCTAGCCTATTTTTACCGTTTTCTCTTTGCCCTGGATGTGGGAGAGAGAGAGAGAGAGGGCTTACGGGGTTTGAAGAATATTACGAGCGAGCTCGGCAGAGGTCTGTTGGCGACATTATCGCCGGTATTATTTTTGCAATTGTTCTTTTTTTTGTCACGCGGTTGGCCATGGCGCCAAGACGTCATCGTATTTCCACCCTCCCCTAGGAGATGTCGTTAGTGCGAGCCTAGTCTGGAGTGGCCCTAGGGAGACTGTTACCATGTTCAGCGTAGCATTGGGGCCTTTTGGCTGTTTCGCTTAGCGATTTTCGCTGCCCGTCTCTTTTCCCGGACCAAGACGTGCTTCTGCTCTAGTCTAGCTGGACCGGTGGGGGCCGTTGGCCGGGGTTTTGGCAGCGGTTTCTAGCGGGTTGGTGGCGGGTTGGTAGTGGCCCTGGGGCACGCTATCGATAGCTCACCGCCCGTCGCCTATCCGTGTAGCGCCATTGGCTGCCAGGCTCCTGGCTGATTGCACTTTGTGCTCCTTCGTTTTCGCCCTTTTGCACTTTGTGTCCCAGGCCCTTTTTGCACTTTTGCGAGTCGCAATAGCCAGACGTCGCCAGGCACATGGCAGGCACATGGCAGGCAAAAGTTGCCCGTGCTGGCCATGATGCCACTTTGCGCTTTTCGCACCGTCTGCCTTGAGAGCTTGTTCACGCGTCCCTTCCTGCCGTTCATGCAGATGCAACACCAGATTACAGGCTTTACACTTTGGCATTGTTGTACCCCGGCGAATGCAAAAAAGGCGGCAAGCGGCAACAAACTTCTGGATTATTATCGACATATAACCTCTTTATATCCTAGCTGCGCACGAGACAGAAACCCTCACTCTCCCTTGCACACGGAACCGAGACCCTCAGTCTGCGCCCATTGTCTCCCCCCTCGATACCCACCACCGCATCGTATCCGCATCGACCCCGCACCGCCCGCAGCAAGCGCCAACCAGTTGGGATAATCGGAATTAGCATAATATTCGATCCACACCAAACGTACGATCCATTCTCCTGCCGTCTCCACAGGCCCTTAAAAAACGACTCTTCTCACAGACTCTGCGAGATTCTCAGGTCGCTCAGGCTACACAAGGCGCCACACACTCTCTCCCGCTCGTCTCGCCCACAAACCCGACGATAGCCGACGTACAGCAGCAGAGCGCAGATCCGACACAAAAGTATAGAAATCCACCTCACGCCGCCATGTCTGTGAAAAAACCGCCACAGGTCCGCAAGCTGTCCTCCTCGCCCGTGTCGCTCTCGCGCGAGGACACCAAGGACAAGGACAAGGACAAGAAGAAAAAACTGGTGGTGGCATGTATGGCCTGCCGCGCGAAAAAGGTCAAGTGCTCGTCAGACAAGCCCGCCTGTCGCAACTGCCTCCGGCTCAACGTGCCGTGCGAGTACCCGCTTATTCGAAACCGCGGCTCCAGATTCGGGTACAGCGGCTACATGGAGAAGCGGCTGACGTCGCTGGAAAAGTGCCTACTCACCGCAGACGCACAGAGAGGCCTCACATCGACAATTTCGCTGATTCCGACCTTTGACGCCGGCAACACGTCCTTTGACGGCAAGAGTGCGCCCACGCCCGTGTCACAAGCCAGCCCGCGAGGCGCCTCAAACACATATGCCGAATCCAACGCGTCCGACGAAAGCACACTCACCATCAAACTGCCGTCGCCAGAACTCACCGACTACTTTGTGGACCTCTACTTCAAGCACATTCACAACCACACGTACTCCTATTTGTACCGCCCGCTGTTTGAGGAAAAGGTCCGCAACGGCACCGTCAACAAGGCCCTCGTCTACGCCGTCTGCGGCCTTTGTTGTAGGTTCGCCAACCATCCGAAAATCGAGCCCGGCGCCAAGGACTACCTGGGCGCCCAGTACATCACACAAGCGCGAAAGCTGATCCGATCGCAGCTGGAGGACCCCGACATTGAGACCGTGCAGGCGTCCATCTGTGTCGTGCAATACGAGTTCTTCCTCGCCAACGGCTCCAAGTCCATGATCTACATTGGTCTGGCCATCCGAATGGCGTCGCATCTCAGTCTGTTCAAGGAGCTGGAGGGGCCCGAGCTGGCAGCAACCACATGGCAGGAGCGAGAGCTCAGGCGACGCACCTGGTGGAGTATTGTCGTGCTAGACAGGCTGGCCCACGGTACCAACTGGACACTACTAATTCCCGCAGAGCACTTTGAGGTGCAGCTGCCATCGTCGCGCGAAAACTTTGAGCTAGACCAGCAGCAACGAACAGTATTTCTTGACGGAAAGGGCTCGGACATTCCCTTTGATGAGGACGCAAAGCAAGCACCAGTGCACAAGTTTGAGCACAATGTGTTTTCACTGCATATTTTGGTGGTGGAGGCGTGGTCGCGAGTCACAAAGTATGCCAATGACGGAGCATTGCGCAAGTCGGCCAAAAAGGCGCATCTTAAAAAAACACAAGCGTCGATCAAGTCTGAGGGCTCTGACGGCGACGGGTCGTCAGCCACCACCTCAGGGGAGGAGCAGGCGTTGCCATGGGAGCTGGGCTCTGACTTTCAGGTTCTGGCCGCCACCATCCGAGATATCCAAACAAAGATTCCAGACTACCTGCAGTTTTCACCCGAAAACCTTCAAGAGGCAGCTGCAATGGGCATCCACGGCATGTTTGTACACGTCCACTGTGTGCTGCAGCAGACCATTTGCACTCTGTACCAAACCGTCTACCCACTCAACACGTCTCTGTACACCCGACAACAACTCGAGACGGTGCCTAGAACATTCCTGGAAACAGCGGCAGTCAACATTGTTAACTCGGCCAGCGTGATTTCGTCTGTCGCCATGGAGCTATTGCAGCATAACATGGTGCCTGCTCCATTCGTGGGATTTTGCGTTTTTTCTACTTCACCAGTTCACATTGCCAACACCTTTTCCAAGGACGCGCTCACCTCTTCCCAGGCGCAGCACAACCTGGCGACCAACCTCAAGCTTCTCATCCACCTCAAGGACTACTGGCAGGTTGTGTCCATGTGGTGCTCCACTATCCGGGAGCGGTACTCTGAAAAGTTGCGCCAGGTGGAGGCCGCTGCGTCCAAGCAGAACCCCGACAAGATTGAGTCGACAACCGGCACTCCGCTCGTTTACAACCACCATTACACACCCACCAACGCCAAGCACAAGTCCGGCGAGATTGACAAACGCAAGGTAGCCATGGCCGCGATGCGAAAGAAGGAGATGAAGGAGGTTACATGCAAGGAGGAGGCGGCGATCCAGGGCAGCCAAGAGATGCAGCCCACGACCGACCAGTTTGCCACATGGACTGCTGCCACCTCTGAGCTCGAGCAGCAGCAACAGCAGCAACAACAACAGCGAGAGAAGCAGGTGCTAACCTCATCTACCCCTGTGACTATTCCCTCGACTCCTGTGCTCATGAGCGTGTTCACAGACGTTCGTTCCGACCTCGGAAGTGCTCGAAACGTCTCGTTTGCTCTTCCTCAGGCTATGCAGTCTGTTTCCAAGCCTTCTACGCCCCTTCATTCGTCTCATGCATCGCCTCGATCCACAGCAGACGAGAACCACGACCTCAACATGCTCAAAAACATATTGTATCCTTCTTTCTCCAACCCTCCAATGCATTTTGGTGGAGAAATGGACCATGGTCATCAGCAGGAGTCGGTTCCTTCACCAAGAAACTGGGATCTCTTCCCCGAGCTGTCTCAGACCACCCCTCAGGAGTATGGTTTCCACGATCTGGGAGAGCAGTGGCTGAGACACTTTGAGATTGGAGTGGATGACATTCAGCGGGTTTTCCCCAAGGCCGAAGGCTATGACAATTCCATGATGAACTATCTTCCCATTGTTCCGCCCAATCCGGAGACTATTCCCGATGAGGCCATGATGTAGATAGGGAGTTCAGACTTATTTATTTTCTTGTAATACAAGTATTAGATTTAGCGATTGGCTGTAGATCCTGATACCAGACTCATCCGGAGATAGCCGGGAACAGATGTAACTTTATCGTTGAACGTTGGCGTTTTAGTTGGCTGCTTATATAATTAGGCCGGGTAACACTTTGGAATAGTTTTATTGGTCAAGTAATTATCATACAATTATCATTGAAGCAATTCAAAGTTGTTGTTTTATCTTGTCTGATTTCAATCAGAGCTTTGTGTGTTCAATTTAACACCAGTACAGTACGTACTGTACAGAGTGGTGAATACAATTCTAGGTGCCATATACCATGGTAGACACTGGTTAGAAAGTTAAACCCGACACAACCCCAGCGAAGTCTCAGGGAAAGACATCTTGGTCATGGCCTGGAGTAGCATTTCAGGCGTGATCCAGTCGGAAATAATGAGCGATCCGACAAGCCAGGCACCTCCAGACAGTCCAGCCAGTTAATCAGTGGCCTGAAGCAGTCCCGAAGACTTAGTACTGGAGTCTTTGTGCTGCAGTCAACAGAGCTCTCGACAAAGGTATCCCCATTATAACACCGGCGTATTGGACTGATGACGAATTTGGGCTTGAAAAGCTCTCCTATGTCTTTAGATCTGAGACCAAGGAAGATGTGCCGCTGTTGCTGCTCAGATACGATATTATGAAATCTGCGGGGGCTGCGTTTGCTAGACTCGGCATGAAATCGTTTTCTCAGCTCTTAGGTCAAGCCAATGGCTCTGCCATGTCGCTAGTGGCTCTGGTCGTAGACTTATTCCCTTCCTTCAAAGACGAAGCCCAGTACCAGAACAGGACGATACACATCAACAAGCGAGCTCAAATTCTAGTAGCTGACATCTGGGCGTGTTTTAATCAGACCGGATACGGTCGGTTCTCAGACATTGATCAAATAACCATATTTGCAGTCTATCGCGTTCCTCAGATTCTGCACGACTATGGGTGCTTAAAGTACTCCGAGAAGCTGTACGAACACATTGGGGCTCTAAAAATTCTTGAGTCGGGCGATCCTCGTGAAGTGGAACTCAGGGCATGTTCCATCTGGGCTGTGGAGCTCATCAGGCGAGTAATCAATGTCATTGTTCCAGACGCTAAAGTAAACGCGATTCTCATTGACTTCTTTCAGTGGGATACCGCCAAAAAGAACCAGCAAAGGGACTTGAAGGGTGTGACCGTCCAATGTCACAGAACTCGTTCATGCTACAGTACTACTAATGTTGATGAGAAGTTAGCAGTGAAGTACTAACAATGATGTAAATATCATTATAAGCACAAAACTCATATCTTCAATGTGGAATAGTTCTACGACACTCATTTCGAGATTGTGAGACTTCTTTTCGTAGACTTGTCTTTTGAACACTATCTGGTCCGACATATATTAAGTTTAATATCAACTCTCTGTGCTGCATTGAGGCACACCTCTAACCCACCTCTTTACTACATCGACAATGAAGTTGAATGCAATTTGTAGAAAAAAATGAAAATGAATAAAACAATTGGAAGCACATGTTTTATCAACTGTTGACACAAGAAGACTAGCTATCGGCCACAAAGTGCCACATTTAGTCCTGCTTGTTGTAATCTGGTTTGCTACTTCTGACAGGCACCGTGTGTGCCTCATATGACCATTTATCCTATCATCCCAATTACTGTATCAATCAAGAGTAGCATTATAGTCATGACCTTTGCGCGGGCTTTTGTGTCACTAACTAAGGCTATATAAACTTTCCTAATACGCCCAATCTTACCTCTTCTTCCCCCCCCCCAAAAAGTTCAAGAAAGATCTCAAAAACTTCCTCAAACTTTTTAAAACAACTCCAACCAATCTACAATGACTACCATTACCGATTTCTCTCCCATTCCCCTCACCCTCACTCTCGAAGAGTTCCTTCGCGAAGCGGCCGACCTCCGCAAGCTCCGAGAGCAGATGGTCATCGACCCCGGTAACCGAAGACGTCTGAAGCGACTATCCTCCAATAACTTTGGTACTCTCGGTCTCTCCACGAGAGACAGCCTCCTGTTCCACATGAACAGTGCCTTGGCTGGCTCTCAGGACCTCCACGAGCTCCGAGAGCAGATGGTCATCGACTCCGGTAACCGAAGACGTCAGAAGCGACGATCCTACGTTAACTTTGGCAATCTCGGTCTCTCCACGAGAGACAGCCTCCTGTTCCACATGAACAGTGCCTTGGCTGGCTTTCACCACCTCCACGAGTCCGGTAACCGAAGAAGTCGACGTCAGAAGTGCCGATCCTACGTTAACTTTGGCCGTCTCGCTCTCTCCACGAAGGTCAGCCTCCTGTTCCCCATGAACAGTGCCTTGGCTGGCTTTCACCGCCTCCACAAGCTCCGAGAGCAGATGGTCTTCGACTCCGGTAACCGAAGACGTCGACATCAGAAGCGACGATCCTACGTTAATTTTGGCCATCTCGCTCTCTCCACGATAGTCAGCCTCCTGTTCCCCATGAACAGTGCCTTGGCTGGCTTTCACCACGGAAGTCAGCCTCCCGATCCCCATGAACGTGTGCCTTGGCTGGCTTCCACCCTAAAGACATTAGTGAGTACTTTGTGGACACTAACGAGAAGGAACGACAAGGACAGATAAGGGACGGAATCAGGTTGCACGAGCTATCACAGTCTTGGCGCGGTTAATGTCTAGGCTTGATACCAACTGCGCTGCTGCTGTGGTCCCTCTGTGATGTCTGGAACGGTAGTGAGGTTGAGATCAAGGCCAGGTCTCGCCATACTGTTGTCAAACATTGTGAGGTTGGTATCCAGGCCAGGTGCCAGTCACACAATTCATGTTC